>CM017327.1:21892259-21909759 GCA_006937295.1 Carpinus fangiana | reverse complement strand
GCCATAGATATTACTGCTTCTTGGATGGGTACAGTGGCTACAACTAGATTGCAATAGCACTAGAGGACCAAGAAAAGACTACCTTCACATGTCTTTTTGGCACATTTGCTTACAGAAGGATGCTGTTTAAATTATGCAATGCACCAACCACCTTTCAAAGATGCATGATGAGCATTTTCTCATTCATGGTGGAGAAATTTACTGAGGTATTTATGGATGATTTTAGTGTTTTTGGCTTTGATATTGATGAATGTCTCAATTATCTGAAGATTGTCCTTAAGAGGTGTGAATGCAAATTAGTGCTTAATTGAGAAAAGTGCCACTTCATGGTACAACAAGATATTGTGTTGGGTCATGCCATTTCAAGCAAGGGCATTAAGGTGGATAAGGCCAAAATTGACATCATCGCCAAACTCTCTCCTCCTATGACGGCCAAGGGTGTAATAAGTTTTCTGAGACATGTTGGGTTCTATAGAAGATTCATCAAGGATTTCTCCAAGATTTCTAGACCCTTCCGTGCACTGCTGGCCAAGAATGTCAAGTTTGAATGGACTAAAGAATACATGGAAGCTTTCAACATCTTGAAGAAGCTGCTCACATCTGCACCCATAATGATGGTACTTACTTTAGGCATTTGAGAATTTACATGTTTGATCTGATCTGACACAAGCACATTAGCACAAAATTTGATGGATATGACATGAGAGTCTGATGAATGATGTGTATGTTTCTATGTCTTGGGTGAAACTAGATGACTTATTGGTTGGATGCTTTGGCATATGATTAAAGAAAAAAAAATGATCAATGATAAGTTTTTCACTAAGTAACTAGACCTCTTGCTTCAGTAAGCAATGAGTATTCACGTCAAAAGGTGAATTCTGCTCCACTTCTGCATATAAATATATACATACAAACAATATTTAGTTCATTCTCAAATAATATCATTGTTTAAAGACTCTCATCCTTTTATATTTATTCATTATCCGTTACTTCATCTTTATTCACTCATTTTATTATATTAATCTGAGATAGTCACTTATAAATAGCTTTATGCTTGAATTCATTTTTTGGTGGCGAGGCTAATGGCCAGTACTATTAAATACAAAAAAGTATTATTATATAAAGAATATATATAAAGCAAGACTTATATTTTGGTGATGAGGCCAACGGTACGTATCTACTAAAGTATGAATCAAAATTTAAATGACAATAAAAGAAATGATTGAATGTAAATATTGAATTCATATTTCGGGGATGAGACCAATGGTCCGTACTACAAAAAATATGAACTAAAATTTAAATGACAATAAAATAAAATAACTAAATATAATTGCTGTAAAGTAAATATAATAAGCTATATATATATATATAGTTCATAAGTCCTTATATATAATGTCCATATGTTTATAATAGTGTCATATTAAACTAACCACTTTGAATACTCCTTATTCTTTATTAATTCATTTATTAAACCCATTTGTTTATTTAAAAGTTTCTCACTCACTCTATTATCACACTCACACATACGGTTTCACCAAAACCACTCAACTGAAACAGCCCAAGAATTTTACACCCATTCGGCGAAGAACTGAAATACATGTCCAAAACTCCAAGAACATTTACTATACGGCCAACCCAAATGATTTACACCCAAATTAACAACAAATAAAACCCATAAAATCAATCCTCCCCAAAGAACCTAAATCGTTCCAGAACTCAACAAAAACTCAAGAAACCCCATTTGGCCAAACCATTTCAAAACAGAAACGAAACTCCACAACAACTCAATCAAAAATCCTCAAAAGTACAATTAATTTCCCAAATCAAATACCCATAACTAAAGGAAGGAGAATTTTAGCCAAGGAATGATTCTGAGCTCAAACTCGCTGAAGTTGGGTTGCCCAGCCACCCACGGCACCGCCTCCTCCTCACAAGCCCTTTCTCTGCGTTGCAACTCTCTCTCTCTCTCCTAGCTAATCTCTCTTTCTTTTCTTCTTAGAGAAACTCTCTCTCTCTCTCTGACTACTGTTCTTACTCTTTCTCTCTCATTCTATGTTTTGTACTAAGGAAAGAGGAAGGGTTGAGAAAATGAGAAGTAGGGGTGGGCACGGGGCGGGTATTGGCCTTTTCCCCAACCAGCCCCACACCCTACGGGTTCAAAAATTCCAACCCGCCACCTGAGCAAAATTTCCAATAGCTGTGCGGGTTTAGGGATGGCGAGGCAGGTTGAACAGACGCGGGTTGGGCGGGTTTAGCGGGTGGGTTAGGTTCCATCTTTGGTTTGCTCAGAATCTTAGATCCTCTCCTTTCTTTTTCTTTCTTCCCCTCCTCTTCTACAGGTTTCTTTTCCTCCTAAAAACACAATCCTACATCAAAACCCTGAGAAACAAACACACCCTACATCAAACCAATAAACACAGAACCCCGAGAAACAAACAAACACAAACCTACAAGAAAACCAAAGAATGATTTATGAAAGAGGTCTAGTGAGAGAGAGAAACTTGGATCGACAAGATTGTGGTTTGTGGAGGTCGGAGCAGCGTAGCAGTCCGTCGTCTGAGGAGGTGGAGCGGCGGCATAGACGAGAGAGAAAAGCAAACCAAAGAGACTGAGAGAGTAGGAGGGACAAGAGAGAGCAAGAGGGAGAGAAATGGCTGCAGAAGAAATTGAGAGAGAGAGAAGTCATTGAAACGGCTGCTGAAATGAATAGATTAGAGTTAGGAATTTTTAGTTTTTATACTAATGCGGGGCTGGGAGGGGTGGGGAGGGTTCCCTCATGTAAAAACATCTAAAACCCACGACCTGCCCCGCCCAGGTGGGATAAAATCCAACCCGAATCCGAAAAAAAACACTGAAAATCTGGCCGAATCGGTGCGGTCCGGGGCCAGGTTTGCGGGTTGGACGGGTCCTTGCCCAGCCCTAATGACAAGGAAAGAAGAAAGAAGGGGGAGAATAGTAAGGAAGGGAAATTGGTGCGTTGCCGAAGGTGATGCAAACCAAGCAGCTGGACATGCTGATCATACACGTGGGAATGGAGCTGAATTTGCACAAGACCCTTTGTCACTTCCTAGTGGCCCAATTACAAGACTTAGAGCCAAACGTTTCAAGGAAGCACTAAATGGGCTAATCCAAGAGAATGGGGTTGACTCTAAAAAGACCAAGATGGGCTCAAATAATAATCAAGGTTTAGTCCATGTCATCAAAGCAATTGAAGAGGTTAATTAGCATGCAAAATTGTGTCCAGCATGGTTTGACCATTAAAGGGTGTGAATTTGTTGAGTTTATAGGATATTAAATACGAGAATGAATCTAGTCATTTAGCAAGTTTTCGGTTGTCTTTAGAAGTCAAGAGGTCAAAAAACGTGGGGACTTGTTATGTTAATATTTGTGTTGCTTTTAAAGTTGTAGTTATGGTTTTTCCTATTCTTGGAGGGTTGTTCCAAGTATATAGGTGGATTATTACAAATTTTAATAGCAGATTATCTTTTTAGAAAAAAACTATTATCTTTGTGAGGTCTTGTGTTCCTCTTGGTTCTTAAAAGAACTCTTTGAACTTATTAAGTTAATCTTGTGGCGTTTAAACAACCAAACTTATCACCTTGATTTCTTGAGAGATTCTTAGGATTTCTTGGTGTGGTGTTTTCAATCCTTCGTAGTCTTGGTTTTCATCTGGCTAGGTGACGGGTCAAGACTCAACAAATCTTGTCTTCACGATCTTGGGGTTCCATGCCATCATTGTTATCGGGTTTCATCACATTTGTTGGTGGAGTTCATATCATTCTCTGATACCATTCTCCCCCTCTTGAGAAGGATTTGCCCTCAAATCATCACCTACATCAAAAGGAGACAAATCAGCAACATTAAAGCTTGCACTGACACCATACTCACCTGGTAAGTCAAGCTTGTAGGCATTATCATTGATGCGTTCCACTACTTGAAATAGTCCATCACCCCGCGGTAAGAGTTTTGCATGCCGTTTCTCCGGAAAACGGTCCTTCCTTAAATGCAACCAAACCCAATCTCCTGGTTCAAACACTACCTTCTTACGTCCCTTGTTGGCTTGATGGACGTATTGTTTAGTCCTCCTTTCAATGTTTAGCCGTGCCTTTTCATGAATCATCTTTACAAATTCTGCTTTCTTTTTGCCATCTAAGTTCACACGTTCACTCAAAGGTAAAGAAGTTAAATCCGAAGGTGACAACGAGTTAAAACCATAAACAATCTCAAATGGTGAAAACTTAGTTGCTGAATGTAGACTTCTATTGTAAGCAAATTCAACATGTGGCGAACAATCTTCCCATGTTTTCAAATTCTTTTTAATGATAGCACTCAACAAAGAAGACAAAGTTCTATTTACTACTTCAGTTTGACCTTCCGTTTGTGGATGACAAGTAGTAGAAAACAACAACTTGGTTCCCAACTTTCCCCACAAAGTCTTCCAAAAGTAACTCAAAAACTTTGCATCCCTATCAGAGTCAATGGTCCTAGGCATACCATGTCACCTAACAATTTCTTTGAAGAACAAATCAGCTATATGTGATGCATCATCAGTTTTATGACATGCAATGAAGTGTGCCATCTTGGAAAATCTATCTACCACCACAAAAACTGAATCTCTCCCCCTCTTAGTCCTAGGTAAACCTAAAACAAAATCCATAGAAATATCAGTCCAATGTTCACTAGGTATTGGCAAAGGTGTACAAATCATGGGGTTTCAACTTAGACTTAGCCTGTTTACACGTGATACACTTCTCATAGAATCTTTCCACATCACGTTTCATATGAGGCCAAAAAAAATGTTCATGCAAAATTCCTAAAGTCTTAGCTACACCAAAATGTCCCATCAAACCACCACCATGAGCTTCTCTCACAAGCAATTCACGCAAAGAACACATAGGCACACACAATTTATTTTCCCGAAACAAAAATCCATCGCACCTATAAAACTTACCAAACGCCACCTTTTCACATGCATTGAACACATCACCAAAATCAGAATCTTGTACATACAAATCCTTAATGTATTCAAAGCCAAGTAGTTTTGTATCTAACATGGAAAGTAAAGCATACCTTCGGGACAATGCATCAGCCACCACATTTTCCTTACCTTGCTTGTATCTGATCACATAAGGAAATGTTTCAATAAATTCCACCCACTTGGCATGGCGTTTGTTCAACCTTTGCTGTCCTTTCAAATGCTTCAAAGATTCATGATCTGTGTGAATCACAAACTCCTTTGGCCATAGATAGTGTTGCCAATATTCCAAAGCCCTTACCAAGGCATACATCTCCTTATCATAAGTGGGGTAACTTAGGGCTGCTCCACTCAACTTTTCACCGAAATAAGCAACTGGACGGTCTTCTTGCATCAAAATAGCTCCAATACCTATTCTTGAAGCATCACACTCAATTTCAAAAGTTTTAGCAAAGTTAGGTAAAACAAGCAAAGGTGCATTAGTTAACTTTTCTTTGATCAGATTAAATGCCTTTTCTTGTCCTTTCCCCCACTTAAATGGCACATTTTTCTTAATGACTTCAGTAAGAGGGGCGGCTAAGCTACTAAAATCATGCACAAATTGTCTATAGAAGCTAGCTAAGCCGTGGAAACTCCTCACTTGACTGATTGTTGTAGGCGTTGGCCACTCCTGGATTGCCTTCACCTTTTCCTCGTCCACCTCAATTCCTCTCTTACTAACAACAAAACCAAGAAACACAAGCTTATCCATGCAAAAGGTGCACTTCTTGAGGTTAGCAAATAACCTTTCTTTCCTTAGAATTTCCAAAACAGATTTCAAATGCATAACATGTTCTTCCAAATTTTTACTATAAATTAGGATATCATCAAAATACACGACTACAAACCTGCCAATAAATGCACGCAAAACATGGTTCATCAAACGCATAAATGTGCTAGGAGCATTAGTTAAACCGAAAGGCATCACTAACCACTCATACAAACCATATTTAGTCTTAAAAGCAGTTTTCATTCATCACCTTCCTTCTTCCTAATCTAATGATATCCACTCTTAAGATCAATTTTTGTAAAGACACAAGAACCATACAATTCATCCAGCATATCATCCAATCTAGGAATGGGATGACGATACTTTACCGTTATGTTGTTCATGGCTCGGCAGTCAAGACACATCCTCCATGCTCCATCCTTCTTAGGAACTAATAGCACCGAAACCGCACAAGGACTCATGCTTTCACGCACATACCACTTCTCCAATAATTCACCTACTTGCCTCTGAAGCTCCTTGGTCTCCTCAGGATTACTCCTATAAGCAGGTCGGTTTGGAATTGATGCACCAGGTATGAAATCAATTTGATGTTCAATCCCCCGAATTGGAGGTAAACCATGAGGTACATCTTTGGGAAGGACATCTTCAAACTCCTGCAAAAGAGAAACAATATCGCTCGACAAAGCACCGACAAGATCATTAATACATAAAAGAGCCTCCTTGTACATGAGTACAATAAGGGGCTGGTGTGAAATTAATCCTCTCTTGATCTCACTTTTTTTTGCAATGTAATTGAATGTTTCCTCTCTTGCTCTCACTATGGCCGAAGTACTCTCTCTTTCTTTTTCACTCTGATCAATGTTTTTCTCTCCTTTTTTTTTTAAACTCTTTTTTTTTCAATTTCAGCCTTCCTTTCTTTTTCTTTTTCTTTTTTGTCATTTGATCTCTGTAACTTTAATTGGTCCTCCCTGACCTGTTTTGGAGTTAATGGCACAAGATTAATAGGTTGCCTTTTAAGAGTGAAAGAATACTTATTTGTGAATCCATCATGCGTAGCCCTCCAATCATATTGCCATGGTCTCCCCAACAATAAATGGCATGCATGCATAGGAACTACATCACAAAGCACCCATCCTCATATTTGCCAATGGATAATGCCACCAACACTTGTCTTGTCACCTTGACTTCGCCACATTCATTCAGCCACTGAAGCAGGTAAGGAAGAGGATGTTTCAAGGTAGTTAAAGCCAATTTCTCCATCAAATAAGTGCTGGCTATTTTTGTGCAACTCCCTCCATCGATAATGACACTGCAAACTTTGTTATTTACAAAGCACCGAGTATGAAACAAGTTCTTACTTTGGTTACTTTCTTCCTCCTTAACCTACACATTGAGAACTCGCCTTGCTACCAATAAATCTCCAACCACAACATTTTGCTCATTATCGGCATCCTCCAAAGAGGGCATGTCATCATCATCTACTTCTTCCTCATTCTCCGACTCAAGCTCTCCTTGGGCGTTTATCACCATCACCCTTTTGCTTACACACTGGCTGGCTATGTGTCCCCACCCTTGACATGTAAAACACTTAATATCATGTGTTTTAGAACTCGAAGCTTCGGTGCTACCTAAAGTAGTGGCGGTCTCAGAGTTGGCATTCTTAGAGAGTTCAAATTTTGGCTTATTTTGTAGCTGCTCGTCCCTTTTTGGAGCTGTCTTCCACATGCTGGTGGTAGCCATAGGTGGTCCCCTCCTAGTCAACCCCTTTCGTTTGAATTGTTCCTCCACCGTTATGGCTTGATGCACCATATCCGTCAACTCAACATAGTGCTGCATATCGACTACATCCGCAATCTCACGATTTAAACCGTGGAAAAACCTAGCCATGGTGGCTTCCCAGTCCTCTTCTACATTAGCCCAGATCATAGCTACCTCCATCTCATTGTAATACTCATCCACAATCTTTGAACCTTGTCTTAAGTTCTGCAACTTTTGATACAATCCCTTATAATAGTGACTGGGTACAAAATGCTTCCTTATAAGCAAATATCTCCTCCCAAGTGTCCAGGGTGGCTCCCTATTCCTCCTCCTATTAATCAATAATTGATTCCACCAAACAATGGCATAATCGGTAAATTCAATTGCAGCCAACTTAACCTTCTTTATCTCCGAGTAGTTATGACAATCAAACACCATCTCCATTTTAGTTTCCCACTCCAAATAAACTTCAGGATCATTTTTACCTTGAAAAGATGGAATTTTAAGCTTTATGTTTCCTAAATCATTATCCCTCCTAGGCCTACCCATCCTAGCTTCTCTATTCCCATACCCATGCTCAAACTTGCCTCGGTTCAAATATGGCTCATCAAACTCCTCCGACTCCGCCTCTTCCTCATCATTCCACCATAGAGCACGCCCACCTCGCTGCCTATTGGGGATGTCTTGTTGCTGGCCCCTAGGAGTTCCTGCTTCTACCCTGTCCAACCTCTCGTTAATAGGTTCTAATTCAGCCCTTAACATACGCCTCATCTCCCCTAACATCGCTTGCATTTGGAGGTTCGGAACTTCAGGTTGTCGAAATTCTTCTTCTTCATGATTATTGGACATCTTTCTAAAACCTGCAAAACAAGGTTAGAATCCTCACAAGCACTCCCTCACGTGTTTCACTCACGAATTGATACACTTGCACACGTGTTTTCACTCTAAGCGGCCTTTTCCCTCTTATGGTCTTAGACACTCCTGCCTCTTTCCACTCTTTTGTGTCTTCTTTAGTTCTTAATCGAACTTTAAGAAACTAATTCAAAATAATCCAGCAGTAATTCAAAAAAATGAAAAACAACCAAAACTCATCAAAAAGGTCAAGAACTTGAATAAGGTGAGAAACAAGATTGAAAGGAAGAAATTTTCTTACTGGAATCGTGCACTTTTTGTTTGTTTGTTTGTTTGTTTTTTTGTTTTTTTTTTTTATATAGCAAGGAACAGGAAATAAAACGAAAATAAAAGATAGTCAAACTTATCTTAGAACCAAAGCTTTGATACCAAAATGATAGGAACTCCACCAACAATTGTGATGAAACCCGATAACAATGATGGCATGGAACCCCAAGATCGTGAAGACAAGATTTGTTGAGTCTTGACCCATCACCTAGCCAGATGAAAACCAAGGCTACGAAGGATTGAAAATGCCACACCAAGAAATCCTAAGAATCTCTCAAGAAATCAAGGTGATAAGTTTGGTTGTTTGAATGCCAAAAAAGTAGCAAAACCTCGACCCAATGATTATAATTAGATCATGAACCGAAGGTATAAAGTTTGAAAGCCACAAGGAAGAATCCTTGATAAGTTCACAAGTTCTTTGAAGAACCAATAGAAGAAGCAAACCTCACCTTTCTAAATTTTTCATTTCACGTCCTTTCATTACAATGAGTCCATGCTATTTATAAAGCATGGTTCAAATAGGAATACAAATTACTAAAGGAAAATAATAAAAGACTAAATAATAGAAGCCTAAAATTAAGGCTGATTTTCTCTGAAATTAGCAGCTCTTCCATGAAAAGAAATCAAGCCTATGAAATTTTTAAAATAGGAAAGTCAATCAGCCAATTAATTGGTATGGAATTGGAAAGGTCTGAAATAGGGATGTCAATTGGTCATTTAATCCTTCTAATCAACCATTAATCAGCCATTAATCCACGCCATTGTTAAGGAAATTATACTCAATTAAGCAAGATCAGCTCCATCAATAGCTTGGATTAAATTTATTACGCCTTCATCTTCCTTTGGGCCAAACTTGGAATGCCCCGTTTTAGAACCAGCCCAAATCTCTTGAATCAGCCCACTAAGTGCTTCTTTGATCATCTTGGATCTTGCTCTAGTAATAGGCCCAACTGGAACATACAATGGATCCTTTAATGATACTTGTTGATTCTCATCATTCCCCTTCTCTTCAAAAGGATTCGTACTCGAATCATCACCTACATCAAAAGGAGAAAGATCAAAAACATTAAATGTAGCACTAATGTTATACTTGCCTGGAAGATCCAACTTGTATGCATTATTATTGATCCTCGCAAGGACTTGAGGACCATCCACTCTAGGATGTAGCTTGGACCTCCTACAGGCTGAAAATCTTTCCTTTCTCATATGCACCCAAACCCAATCACCCGGTTCAAAGATGACTTGTCTACGGCCTTTGTTGGCTTTGGTTGCATAGTGCTTATTTTTCTTTCCTATATGTTGTCATACACTTTCATGGAGTTTCTTCACCATCTCAACCTTCTTTTGACCATCCGAACTAGTCTTTTCATTAACTGGCAAATTTTCATTAACTGGCAAAGGCAGCAAATCCAAAGGAGTTAGTGGATTAAAACCGTAAACAATCTCAAAAGGGGAAAAATCAGTAGTAGAATGAACACTCCGATTATATGCAAACTCAATGAAAGGCAAACAATCCTCCCAATTTTTCAAGTTCTTTTGAATTATAGTACCCAACAAAGTGGATAAAGTTCTATTCACTACCTCAGTTTGTCCATCCGTTGGGGGTGACAAGTGGTCAAAAACAATAATTTAGTCCCCAACTTTCCCCACAAGACTTTCCAAAAATATCTAAGGAACCTAACATCACGGTTAGACACAATACTTCTAGGAACACCATGAAGTCGTACTATCTCTCTAAAGAACAAATCAGTGATGTGGGTTGCATCATCGATTTTATGACAAGAGATGAAATGCACCCAATCGAAGCTAATGAACTTAGATAAAAAGTTTTCGGTCGGTCGTCAACATCCCGGGGCAAACAAACTCGAATCACTTCGTGCCACTTGTCGACATGGTTGCCTCGAAGTTCTATGCATACACTTCTTTAAACCCATTATCCAAAATTTGGAGACTTGATCCAACCGACATCAATTACATGGTTGGTGGCCCTTTGAGAAACATACATTTACAACTTTGTGCATTAAGGTAACTTCTGGAGCGTGGAAAGTAGGGTGTGAATAAAAATGAAAACCACTTCATACATACAAAAATGCCAATGCTCAACATTCCAGTTCCAAATTCATTGCAAGAAGACACTAAAATCTAACCCCCTACACACGAGAGATAGAGAGGCCAAAAAAAAAAAAACAAATTCATAATGGGAGAGAGAAGGCTCCACAGATGAATAATTGTCAAGTTTCGTGCCAAATAATTCCTACTTGTGCATCTCACTAAAATAACATTTGGGTTGACCCATGTATTTTGTTCATAGTTGTGAAAATTCAATTTCATTCGATTGGAACTAATTTTTACTCGCTTGTTGTAGATAACATAGAGGTGATTCTTCGACGAGAGCCACTTGGTTTTTCATGTTCGTTGTCCCCCAATCAAGGCTACTAAATTTAGAAAAAAATGTTTTCATTCGGTCATCTACATCCGGGGGCAACCGAATTCAAATAACTTCGTGCCACACGTCGACATGGTTGGCTCAAAGTTCTGGGGGGGCTCGTCGAGTTTCGTGCCAAATGATTTCGGGTAGTGCGTCTCGCTAAAATAGCATTTGGCTCGACCCAAGGGTATTATTCATAGTTGCAAAAATAAAACTTCATTCTATTGGAAGGAATTTTTACCCGCTTGTTGTAGATAACATGAGGCGATACTTTCGACATGTGCTTCAAGCTTGTTTATGTTTGTTTTCCCCCAATCGAGGCTATAAAACTTAGATAAAAAGTTTTCATTCAGCCGTCAACATCTGGGGGCAAACAAACTCGAATCACTTCATGCCATCTGACGACATGGTTGCTTCGAAGTTCTACAAGAGCTCGTTGAGTTTCGTGCCAAACGATTATGGGTTATCCGTCTCCCTAACATAGCATTTGTGTCGACCTACTGGCATTTTTACGTGCGTGCTGTAGATAAGATCGAGGTGATCCGTTCAACGAATTCCTCAAGGTTATTAGAATTCGTTTTCCCCCAATCGAGGCTACTGAACTTAGATAAAGAGTTTTTGTTTGGTCGTCAATATCCAGGGGCAAACAAACTCGAATCACTTCGTGCTATACGTTGACATGGTTGCCTCGAAGTTCTGCGCATACACTTCTTCAAACCCATTATCTAAAATTTGGAGACTTGATCCAACCGACATCGATTTCATGGTTTTGGCCCTTTGAGAAACATACATTTGTAACTTTGTGCATTAAGGCAACTTTTGGAGTGAGGAAAGAAGGGCGTGAATAGAAAAGAAAACCACTTCGTACATACAAAAATGTCAATGCTCAACATTCTAGTTCCTAATACATAGCACGAATACACTAAAATCTAACCCCCAAGACAAGAGAGCTAGAGAGGCCAAAAAAAAAAAATCTCATAACAAGAGAGAGAAGGCCCCGCAGATGAACAATTGTTGAGTTTCGTGCCAAATGATTATGAGTTGTGCGTCTCGCTAAAATTGCATTTGGGTTGACCCATGGATTTTGTTCATAGTTGTGAAAATTCAACTTTATTTGATTGGAACGAATTTTTACTCGTTGTAGATAACAAAGGCGATTCTTTCGACGAGAGCCACTAGGTTATTCGTGGTCGTTGTACCCCAATTCAGGCTACTGAACTTAGATAGAAGGTTTTCGTTCGGTCGTCTACATCCAGGGGCATCCGAATTTGAATAACTTCATGCCACACGTCGACATGGTTATCTCGAAGTTCTGCGTGGGCCCGTCGAGTTTCATGTCAAACGATTTTGGGTTGTGCATCTCGCTAAAATAGCATTTGGGTCAATCCGTGGGAATTATTCATAGTTAAAAAATAAGACTTCATTCTATGGGATGGAATTTTACTCGCTTGTTGTAGATTACATGAGGCGATACTTTCGACTTGTGCTTTGAGCTTATTCATGTTCGTTTTCCCCCGATCGAGTCTATAGAACTTAGATAAAAAAGTTTTCGTTCAGTCAACATCTGGGGGCAAACAAACTCGAATCACATCGTGCCATATAATGACATCGTTGCTTCAAAGTTCTACACAAGCTCGTTGAGTTTCACAAAAGAATGCCTATTCTTGAACTCGTCATGAGCGGCCTTCCTATCAAATTGCCACAGCCTGCCCAATAGTATGTGACCCGCATGCATTGGAACAACATCACAAAGTACTTTATCCTTGTACCTCCTGATGTGGTAATTTGTTGACCAAAATATCAATAATAAAATTAAACCACTCGCAATAGAACGAATCCTGTAGGATAGGGCTATATTGAGGGTGTCGAACCTCAAGGACTGTAAGGGTTTTGCTATTAAATTCAAAGAACGAAGTTTAACCTAATTAAGGAACGAGATTGATTGTTGTGAAATTAAATTGCATGAAAGTAAACACAAAATTAAAAGTAAATGTATGAGAGAGAGAAGTAAGGTACCGACTTCACCACAATCCACACAACAATGGTAACCGTATTTAATTTCAGAAACTCAGAATATGCATGTTATAAAAGAACAAGAAAATACAATATCAAGGGATAAGGATAATCTATCTTCGGTTGGCACGGATCGTCCACCTAACCACTAAGATGCGGCACGACCCGTCTTCCCTAGGCATAAACTATAAAATCCCTTAATACGTTTCATACAATCAATGGAATAGTATAACCCATCTTCGGTTGGCACGGATTGTCTACCTAAATTACACTAAACTAGGGTGTAGTACGACCCGTCTTCCCTAGGCATGGCCTATCTTAATCCTATTAATCATATGTCTATTAAAACCATTGCATAACCATCAATCTTATAATCACAGAAAATAAGGTTGATTTGAGTTCAATACAGGCAAAATAATTTCTAAGACAAGAATAGAATTTCGCAATTATTGAATTTGAATTGAATAACAATTGCATTGAATATTAAGAACAGAAATCTAAAGTTGCAATCCTCACAGTTATGCAATCAACATACATAAATTGAATTAAATGAAATCAAATACAATCACCATTGTGCTTGGAAAGGGTTTACATCGGTACCCTACTAAGGGGTTTAGCCGCTCATGATCTTCTAAGCTCCACAGACAAGTTCTGAATTTCACTCTCGGAAAATGGCTCCCTTTTACAATGTTTAAGGGCCTATTTATAGGAACTAGAAAACCCTAGAAATCCTAAAACCCTAATTACAGTCGTAGGTTAGTCTCCCAGTCCAATTGGGAGATTGAAAATCGAGATTCGCTGTCAAAAAGGGTGATTTTCGTGTTCTGCACGCCTGAGTGCGAACGTTCACAGGATTTGGGCGATCGTTCGCAGTGCGATCATTTACAGGCTTTGGGCGATCGTTCACAGTGCGATCGTTCACAAGCTTTGGGCGATCGTTCACAGGATCGTTCACAGGTACAGAATGATGCCAACTTGTCCCTTTTAGCCCGATTTCCAATGAAACTCTTGCATTTGACCTTGAAACACTAAAACAACGCAAAATCAAACAAATAACAATGCTAAGGAATTAACATATGCGAGTAAAGGGGCTTGAATGTGCAACATTCGGCGCTTATCACCTCCCAATTGAAAAAGAAACCAGCACTTGCTTATTTACCTTAACCTCCCCACAATCATTCAGCCACTGCAATTTATATGGTCTAAGGTGTTTCAAGGTAGGTAAATTCAATTGTTCAACTAAAATAGTGCTAGCCACATTAGTACAACTTCCCCCATTAATGATCATACTACATACCTTGTTGTTGATGTGGCATCTAGTATGAAAAATGTTCTCCCTCTGTTGTTCCATGTCATCCTCTTTGACTTGGGCACTTAAAGTATGTCTGGCCACAAGTGACTCACCCTCCATCGGATACTCCACATCATCCTCACAAACATCCTTAAGCAATGGAATGGCATTTGGTCATCGTCGCCCTCGCTTTCGGTTTCCACCTCTCCATCAACACGTGTGATAATGGTCCTCTTATTTAGGCATTGCGAAGCTTTGTGTCCTACTCCCAAACAACGAAAACACTTAATATCACGATTGCGAGTTTGGGATTCGATTTTACCTTTGTTGACATTGAGGATTTCATCCCTCCATTTTGGTGGTTCGGTTTTGGACTTAAAAACAACCACTTCGTCTCTCCTCCCATTCGACCTCGATGAAGTAGAGGAGCCTGGATTTTGAAGTGACCGAGTTCCTTTCTTTTTAAGTTGCAGTTTCACCTTTATTGCTAGGTGCACCATGTTCTCCAACTCCATGTAGTGTTACAACTCCACCACGTTGGTAATATTCCGGTTCAGCCCATTCAAAAACCTCACCATGGTAGCTTCTCTATCCTCCTCTACATTAGCCCAAATCATAGCAATCTCCATCTCCTTGTAGTAGTCATCCACGCTCTTATATCCTTGAGTAAGACTTTGCAATTTCTGATACAATTCCCTATAATAGTGACTAGGGACAAACCGCCTCCTCATGATGGCCTTCATTTCTTCCCAAGTCTCAATAGGCCTCTCATGGTTTAGCCTTCTGTCCATCACAAGTCGATCCTACCAAATAATAGCATAGTCAGTAAACTCAATGACATCGAGTTTTACCTTTTTCTCCTCGGAGTAGTTGTGGCACTCAAAAATCAACTCCACCTTCTTCACCCATTCCAAGTACGCTTCTGGATCGTTTTTCCCTTGGATAGACAGTATCTTCATTTTGATGTTTCCTAGGTTTCTTTCAATCCCATTTTTGCAATCTCGGATCTCTTCGGAAACCTCTACCACACTTTTCTCCCTTTGGCACGAACCTACCCTCACCGTTCAATGAAGCTTGATCATCTTCATCTTCAAACTCATCATCGTGGACATCATCAAAATCATCCACGTGTGCGCACCTTTCTTCCCTTCTAGCATTAGGGACTCTTTGGGGATGCCCCTCATGCCAAGTAGCAATAACAGTGTCTTACCTATCCATCCGATCCTGAATCTCATTAAACACCACGTTCATGCGTTCAAATTGTTGTTGTATAGCCTAAAACATGAAGAACGACTCCTCCCCTCCTTCTTTGTTTGATGTGCCATCTCTGGAAGACATACTTTTGAAATTGTAGAGAAATGTTAGAAATAATTCCTCACAACAGTCCCTCACGTGTTTGCACTCAAATGATGTCAGTCACACTCGTGTTTCACTCTTAAATTGGCTTTGTTTTCGATATTAGTCTCACACTCTCTTGCCTTTTTGCACTCGTAGCTTCCCCTTTTTAGTTCTTTATTGAACTAACAAACTTGATCAAGAAATTCAACTTGTAGAATTTAAACCAATACCGACAGCAAGAAAATATTATAGAAACAACGAATCAAAGGAAATAATTTAAACCAATACCGACGGCAGGAAAATATTATAGAAACAACGAATCAAATGAAAGAATTTAAATCAATACCGATGGCAGGAAAATATTATAGAAACAACGAATCAAAGGAAAAGGACATCAGAAAATACTTTCTTTCTTTCTTTTTTTTTGTGACGTCTCTTTTTTTTTTCTTTTTTTTTTCCTATAATACAATGACTTAGTGAGTAGAAATCCACATGACGTACCCGTCATTAATTTGTAGATTCTTTTATTTATAAAACACAGACAACGTTATGAGATGACAGTTATCATGCAGGTGATATATATAATATAATATATACTTATAATCATGAGTAACAGTAATAGTTCAACAATATGGTCTACCTGAGATATTACCCCTTCCCAGCAAAGTTGACGCTGTCCCGAGGGACCTGTAGTAGAATGCCGGTGCCCCAGCTATTGCACAAAACATACCGTATGTAACACTAGCGACACGACTGAGTTCAACATCGGGTGGCCCACACCGCTAATGACGTCCGTCCTGTAGTAACCATCCATTAGGAATGGCTGCATCGTTGGTCACGAATCATTGGATCCAAAGCCCCCACACACGCACACATTGACCATAAAGCTAACCCGTATAGTAAGCCCATGGCCATTATACCGCACATACCAGTGTACCATGTCATACGATGCAATTAGTCTTATCAGTCTTTTACATGTACAGTTTTACAAGTCTCATTATTATCTTGTTAACCGACACACATTTTCACAAAAGAGAGTTCCCCGTAGTTCCAAAATGTATTTCATGAGAGTTACAAAATGATGGGAATCAACAAGCATCATTAAAGGATCCATTGCATGTTCCAGTTGGGCCTATTACTAGAGCAAGATCCAAGATGATCAAAGAAGCAATTAGTGGGCTGATTCAAGAGATTTGGGCTGGTTCTAAAATGGAGCATTCAAACTTGGGCCCAAAGAAAGATGAAGGAGTAATAAATTTAATCCAAGCTATTGATGGGGCTGATCTTGCTTAATTGAGTATAATTTCCTTAGCAATGGCATGGATTAATGGTTGATTAGAAGGATTGACTGATTGATTGACATCCCTATTTCAGACCTTTCCAATTCCATATCAAATTAATTGGCTGATTGATATATCTATTCAAGACATTCCTTAGGTGATTTCCTTCTTGGAGGAGCTGCTAATTTAAGACGAAATCAGCCTTAATTTTAGGATTCTTTTATTTAGTCTTTTATTATTTTCCTTTAGTAATTTGTATTCCGTTTTCAACCATGCATTATAAATAGCATGGACTCATTGTAATGAAGGACATGAAATGAAATATTTAAAAAGGTGAGGTTTGCTTCTTCTATTGGTTCTTCAAAGAACTGCTGAACTTATCAAGGATTCTTCCTTGTGGCGTTCAAACTTTATACCTTCGGTTCATGATTCTTTCATAATCATTGGGTCAGGGTTTTACTTCTTTATA
>CM017327.1:21872259-21884759 GCA_006937295.1 Carpinus fangiana | reverse complement strand
TGTTTTAATTTCCCTTTTTTTTTAATTTTTTAATTTCCTGTTTTTATTTCTTTTTTTGTCTTTATTTTCTATTTTTATTCTTGGTTTTGTTTATGTTGGGTTGCCGATCTTTGTCTTTGCCATTAATCACTTGTGACCCCGACATTGAACACACTCTTAGACAAATTAGAGCCGAAAGGAATTCTAATTTGTCAAAAGAACACACCACTGATACCATGGCTGGAGCTAATCATGTAGCGTTGCAAGATCACTACGTCCCTCTCACATACACTACCCCTTCATGTCTCAAGCAGCCGGACATCACGGCAACCCACTATGAGATCAAGCCTAGCACCATACAGAGCTTACCTACTTTCCTAGGGTTTACCCATGAAAATCCTTGTGACTTCCTCAGCGAATTCCAAACAATATGTTCTACCATTCAATTGACAAGATTCATTGACGATGCCTTAAAGATGCGTCTCTTTATTTTCGCCCTCAAAGATAGAGCCAAACATTGGTTCCAGTCTTTAGAACCTAATTCTATCACTTCTTGGGATCAATTGCAATAGGTTTTTCTCAAGCAGTATTTTCCCATAGGAAGGACTAATGACACTAGGAGAGCTATTACTAGTATCACACAGTATGAGGGCGAACCATTCCATGAGACGTGGGAGAGGCTTAAGGACTTGCTTAGATCATGTCCACACCATGCTGTCCCCAAATGGCATCTAGTGCAGAGTTTCTATGATGGTCTGATTGAGTCTAGTAGGAGTATGGTAGATGCATCCAATGGGGGGACATTTATGTTAAAAAGTGAAGATGAAGCATGGGCTATGTTTGAAAATCTGTGTAACAATTCTCGTCAGTAGGTTTCCAACAGATGGAAAGCGCCCACACCTAAAGCACCAAAGACGGAGAGTCTTTTTGAAGTAAGGCATCCTTCAGATATGGCCTAGTTGATGCTATCACCAAGAAGCTGGATCAATTAATGACTTCTGGCTTTGCTCCTAATGCTACTCACATAAGCACACAACCTGAACCATGCTCTTTCTGTTCTAGTACTATGCATCAAGTAAATAACTGTCCCACTGCTGGAAATTATACTGATGTTTCTAATGAGTAGGTCAATGCAGCCTTCTCCAGACCGGGTAATGATCCGTATTCCAACACTTACAACCCGGGGTGGAGAAAACATCCCAATTTCTCCTGGAAGAGTCCAAATACAGAAAATTCAGCACAAGGGCCACACAATCAAGCTCAGTCCAATAGGCAGCCCTACAACTCTTCTTCCACATACACACTGCCTCCTCGGCCAGATTCTAATTTTGAAGAACGAATGCTAAACATGATGGGTGGATAATTGGCAAGGTTGGCGAGATGACCTACAAGGTAGGCGATATGGCTCAGATAGTAAATTCGCACTCTCAATCCATTGCCAAATTGGAGGCTCAAGTCGAGCAAATAGCTAACTCCCTCAACATGAAGGAAGAAGGGAAGCTTACAAGTCTGCCAGTGGTCAATCCTAAGGGGTACTACATGGTGAATGAAGATGCTTCACATCACCAGAAAGTTCAGGCCATCACCACGCTGAGAAGCGGAAGACTGGTTGATAATCAAGTGGAGGAAAAGAAGGATGAGCATACTAAGGCTTCACAGACTCTGCAGAGGGAGAAAGGTAAGCAGGTGATCATGATACATCTGCATCAGCTCCCAGAACGTCTCAAGGCACCCTCTCACTTTGGAAAACAAGGAGAGAAAATACAAGCAATGATGGAGGTGTTTAAATAGGTAAAAATCAACAACCCCATCCTAGATGCCATCCAACAAGTGCCTGCCTATGCCAAATTCCTCAAGGATCTCTGTACTCAGAAAAGGAAATCCAAAAATCACATTCCCAAGAAAGTCCTCCTTACAGAGCATGTGAGTTCCCTAATTCAGCACAGCACCCCTCCGAAGTTTAAGGACCCCGAAGCCCCTAAATTTCATGCATCACCAGACAGATGGAAATTGATAAAGCACTCCTAGATCTGGGAGTCAGGGTAAATTTGCTGCCATACTTAGTGTATCAGCAACTTGGCCTAGGGGAGCTGAAGCCCACCACAGTGATTCTACAGCTAGCTAACCGGTCTATCATGAAACCTAGAGGGATTGTAGAGGATGTCATCACCAAGGTAGATAAGTTCTTCTTCCCAGTGGACTTCATCGTTCTTGACACCGAGCCCGTTCCCCATCCTGAGAGGCTAATTTCGGTCATCCTTGGGCATTCTTTCTTAGCCACGGCCAATGCATGCATCAATTGCCGGACTAGAGTTATGGAGATCTCATTTGGAAATATGAAGGTTAGGTTGAACATCTTCACTGCATTCCAGCATGCCCCTGATCAGAATGAGTGTTTCTTTATGGACAACATTGAAGAGTATGTAGAAGATTCACTCCCTAGTCTCTTAACCAAGGATCCGTTAGAAGCTTGTTTAACTCAATTTGGGTTTGAAGATTTTGAAACCGACCAGTACATTGAGGAGGTCCATGATTTGCTAGAGACAATAGCCAGTGCAAATTTTCATCCGTGGAAAGTACTAAAGGAACCCTTGCCTCTGACATCAAGCATTCCCTATGTTCCTTCCATTGAGTCTCCACCGAAGCTGGAGTTGAAGCCCCTGCCAGACAAGCTGAAGTATGTCTTCTTTGGTTCTAACAACACCCTTCTAGTCATCATTGCTTCAGATCTACAAAAGGACCAAGAAGATAATCTGTTAAAAGTGTTGAAAGAGAATAAAGAAGCTATTGGGTGGACTGTAGCAGACTTAAAAGGAATTGATCCCTCTATCTGTATGCACCGGATCCATCTAGAAGAAGGAGCCAGACCCTCCCGTGAGGCACAACACCAGCTGAATCCCAACATGAAAGAGGTTGTGATGAAGGAAGTAATCAAGTCACTTGATGCTGACATTATTTACCCCATCTCATACAGCAAATGGATCAATCCACTCATGTGGTTCGAAAGAAGTCTGGCCACAACGCACAACCACAGGATGGCGTGTTTGCATTGACTACCGGAAGCTCAACTCCCACACTCAGAAGGATCACTTTCCACTCCCTTTCATTGATCAGATCCTATAGCGTCTAGCTAGCCAGAGTTACTACTATTTTATGGATGGCTACTCTGGGTATAATCAGGTTGCGGTTGATCCCCAAGACCAAGAGATGACGACTTTCACATGTCCCTTTGGAAGACGCATTCCCTTTGGCCTATGCAATGCACCTGCCACCTTCTAGAGATGTATGATGTCAATCTTCTTCGATATGGTAGAAAATTTTTTGGAGGTATTTATGGATGACTTTTCTATTTTTGGGTCTTCTTTTGATAACTGTCTCCATAATCTTTCCCTTGTGCTAAAACATTGCAAAGAAACTAACTTGATTTTGAGTTGGGAGAAGAGTCACTTTATGGTGCATGAGGGTATAGTTCTGAGCCACATAGTATCCAAGAGAGGAATTGAGGTGGATCAGGCAAAGGTTGAGCTGATTGAAAATCTACCGCCGCCTACTTCAGTGAAGTAGATCCGCTCCTTCTAAGGGCATGTGGGTTTTATCGATGTTTCATCAAGGACTTTAGCAAGATTTCAAGGCCCTTGTGCAACTTGCTTGCCAAGGATACCCCGTTCCACTTCGATGAAGCATGTCTAGAGGCATTCCAGAAGCTCTAGTCTTTGCTATCCTTTGCTCCCATCATGTAGCCTCCTGACTGGTCTTTGCCGTTTGAAATCATGTGTGATGCATCTGATTTTGCTATGGGTACAGTCTTGGGACAGCGTGTGGGCAAGCTCCCTCACGTCATTTACTATGCTAGCAAGACTATGATGGATGCTCAAGTCAATTATACAACAACAGAGAAAGAGTTGTTAGCTGTGGTCATTGCCTTGGACAAATTCCGATCATATCTCTTGGGATCCAAGGTAATCATCTATTTCGATCATGCTGATCTGTGGCACCTGCTGACAAAGAAGGAAACTAAGCCCCGGTTGATCTGATGGATACTACTTTTGCAAGAGTTTGATATCGAGATTCAGGACAAGAAGGGCACTGAGAATGTCGTCGCCGATCATCTGTCACGGATTCAGTTTGAGACACCTCAGCCAATTCCAGTTTGTGATTCCTTCCCGGATGAGCAATTGCTTGAAATTACTCTGAGAGAACCACCGTGGTATGCTGATATTATCAACTATTTAGCCACAGGTCAGATTCCCTCCCATTGGTCTAAGCAAGACAAGGACCGCTTCTTCAAGCAAGTCCGATTCTATTTTTGGGAAGATCCAAAATTGTTCAAGTATTGCACTGATTAGATCATCCGACGCTGCGTCCCGGAAAGTGAATTCCATAGTATGCTCACATTCTGTGATTCTCTAGCTTGTGGGGGTCATTTCAGTGCCAAGAAGACTGCAGCCAAGGTTCTACAATGCGGATTCACATGGCCAACCTTGTTCAAAGATGCTTATGAATTTTGTCAGGCTTGTGATAATTGAAATTTTTGATGTCTGGGGTATTGATTTCATGGGACCCTTCCCACCGTCTTTTGGGTATGAGTATATTTTGGTAGGAGTGGATTATGTCTCCAAGTGGGTAGAAGCTGTGGCCACCAAGACCAATGATCACAAGGTTGTGGTAAAATTCATCCAAGCCAACATCTTCAGCAGATTCAATACTCCCCCAGCCATCATCAGTGACGGAGGTAAGCACTTCTGCAACCTGTTCCTCAAAACCTTGCTTCTCAAGTACTCTGTTACACACAAAGTAGCCACTCCCTACCATCGTCAGACTAGTGGCCAAGTGGAAGTCTCCAACAGGGAGATCAAACATATTTTGGAGAAGACGGTTAGGCCAAACCGCAAGGATTGGTCCTTGCGCCTTAATGATGCATTATGGGCCTACCGCACAGCTTACAAGACGCTGATTGGAATGTCACCATACTGGCTGGCTTATGGAAAGGCATGTCACCTCCCTGTGGAACTGGAACACAAAGCTCTGTGGGCAATCAAGCAGTTCAATTTCGACATGCAAGCAGTCTGCTCCCACTGAAAGCTTCAGTTGACAGAGTTGGAGGAGCTACGAAACGATGCATATGATAGCTTCCAAATTTACAAGGAGAAGACAAAGGCTTTTCATGACCGACACATCCGACCTAAGACATTTGTGTTGTACCAGAAAGTATGGCTCTTCAACTCCAAACTCCGGCTTTTTCCTGGGAAGCTCCGCTCAAGATGGGATGGCCCCTTCATAGTCACTTCGGTGTCTCCACATGGCACAGTCAAATTGCGGGACCCAAAAGATGGCACTATTTTTAAGGTGAATGGTCAAAGACTGAAGCCCTGCATTCAGAACTTCGAGCCAGGTATAGACATGGAATCTGTCAATTTGACGGATCCCATCTATTTGCTTTAAAATTCATCACTGGCACCCTGGTGATCGGTGTCAAATATTATATATTGGACCCCCCTTAACTTATGTTTGTTAGGCTCTTAGTTGTGTTAATATCTTATGCTTTGTGTTGTTTTAGTGTTGTGCTGTGCTGTAGGTCCTTGTTGTGAAAACGTGGCTTAAAGGGAAGAATTAAGCTCAGAGATGTCAAGTCCCTGCCTTGGTGCGATCGATCACACTACGATCGAACGCAAGACCCGAGATTGATCGCATGCCTCGTCAGCCCGCGAAGTCCACGTCGCCCTAGCTGCCATCGCTAACTTGCTTGTGCCGTGGGATTTCAAAGCGGTTATCTGCGATCGATCACACACCTTGCAATCGAATGCAGTACGGTCAAATGCATAAGCACACGATTGAACGCACGTGGGCCTGAAATCAAACGCATACAGGAGTGTGATCGATCGCACCACCTGCGATCAATTGCATACCTGACCTGGCAGCACACTTAATTTTGTCTATAAATAGGACCTTGATGTATTACGTATTTTTCACATTTGGGAGGCGTCTCTAGGGCCTCAAACCCTCTGTTTTCACTGTGTAACCCTCCTAAATCGTCTTTAATTTATCTTATTTTATTTTGCTTTTATTTAGTCTCTTATTCCCTTCACTATGGATTTGTTTATATATATTAATGTTTAGTTCATATTATTCTGTCGTTTAATTTTATGTTTATTCGTGTGTTGATTGTTGTTTGCAAATCCTTAAACGTCAACTTTCATTACAACCGGAGATACATCGGATGATTCGTCTTCGGACCAATATCCGTTGTGACCTCTTAAGACAGTGTTTGCATTGGTTAATTCGACAAGATTTTTTAATAACAATAGGATATGCATATGTGCTTTATTGATAGACGGAAATATGAACAATGCGTTAGCGCTCAGAATATGCCTAGTAGCATAATCGTTATTCAGTATGGACTAAGCATGTTTATATGTTGATTAAATTGTGGTGAGGTAGATTAGGGACCTTAGCGTTTTTATTTATTTATTTTATTGCATTTTTATCTAGTTTATTTTTATGCACACCAACTGTTTGATTTTGGAACTAGGTTAAGATAGAATTAGTATAGGCAATTTAAATTGGTTTTTATACAAAGCACGATTCTCTGTGGGATTCGACCTCGCACTTGCACACCCACAACACTGCATAACGACTTGTACAATTGACGAGTACAGTTAAATTTGTGCATCAAATTTTGGCGCCGTTGCCAGGGAATCGGTGTTTTGTTTGAATTGATTTTTTTGCTTAGAATAATTTTATCTTTCTACTAGTTATTTTAATTTCTGCATTTATTTTATTTATTTCGTGCTTTTGTATAGAAAAAAATCAAAAAATTAGATTAATTTGGTTTGCTGTTTTTAGTTTCGGTTAGTCCCTGGAAAATCAGCCTATGATAGTGCGATCGATCGTACCTCTGTGCGATCGAACGCACTTGAGTCTATTCCAGCACAGTCGCATACCTGCGTTTGCCTAGTACACTGCTGCGTGCGAGCGCACGCTTCTGACAAACCGCAGTGCGCCGTTGCAAACGATCGCACCTCAGTTGCGATCGAACACACGTGCACAGTCTGTTACATTTCTGCGTATCTGCGTGTTTGCGATCGACCGTAGTATCCTGCGCTCGAGCACACCTCAGCTGGCCGCACCGACAGACCTGAGGCAGTGTATGTCTCAGTTTTTATTTTTTGATTGTTTAATTATTAGTTTTTCTTTATTTATTTTTTGTCTCTGCCTGTTTTTATTTATTTACTTGCTGTTTTTGGTTTTTGTTAGTTTATTTTTAATTGTTTAATTAGTTTGTTGTTTTGTTAGTTTATTTATTAGTTATTTGTTTAGTTTATTTTGTGTTAGTTTTTGTTTATTTTAATTTTGTTGTTATTGTTTCATGTGGGATATTTTGAACTGTTTGGGTGAAGCATGAGTCTTCCTTTCGATTATTTTAATGTTTCCCCTAACGGTAGGACGCCAAACCCTACCAATTTTTACCCACATGAACCATGTTCACACTGCTCCAGCCCTTACCATGATTTAGGTGATTGTCCACATTGGGAACAATTTTCTAGTTTTTTACATGAGCAGTTGAACACCAATTTCTCCAGTCTTGGGTTTGAATCAAATTTAAATTTTTATAATCCAGACTGGAGCAACCATTCTGATTTTTCATGGCACAATCATGCTACGGGAAATTTTGCTCCCCAGGTTGATGAACTGCACCACCCTAAATATCCGCAATTCGACAACCATTTTTTTTCCCATTCATCATTTGACTATCCTCCTGAGAAATCTTCTTTGGAAGAAACTCTTAAGGAATTCATGGAACTAGTCGGCCAACCCACCATTCCTACCCCACAAGAACCATCATTGGAAGACACACTCGAGGCATTTAGGAAAACAGTCAACCAACCTTGTCAAGAAATAATAGATGCCACTGTGGTGAACACTGAAGCGATCACAAGGTTGGATGGACAGCTTGGTCATCTACTTGCTGAATTCAATAGAATTGAGGAAGAGGAATTTCAAAGTTAGGAGATGGCTAGAGGACAATACATGATTGATGAGGATTGCCCCAGCAATCCTCATCATGAGCATGTCCAAGCCACCATCACATGTGGGAGTGAGGAAATTGTTGATGATGCTGTAAGTTAGTTTAGCTTAGAGGACCCTAAGATAGAATGTTTCACCCCAGATGACTGTGACCTAGACCTTGATAGGCTAGATGTGCAAGATGGTGTGTTGCATGCTTTAAGTTTAGAAGATCCTGAGATGGAACACTTTGCTCCAGATAGAAATGACCTAGACCTGGATAGGCTACTTGATCATATTGATACTTTTAGTGAGCCTAGTCTTGAGGATCCATCGGGAGAGTGTTTTGATCAAATTGAATACGATCTAGATCTGGACATGTTCCTCGAGCAAGCTGTGAGGTTTAGAGAGCCAAGTCTGGAGGATTCTTTGGAAGAGAGCTTTACTCAATTTGAGTTTGATTTGGACCTTGACATGGTACATGAGCAAGCTAAGGCTTTATTGGATCCCGCTCCTGCGATGCAGACTGAGAATGGAGAAGAAGAGAACCGGGAGCAAGTTGAGCCCCCGCCAATTTTAAATTGGTCCAATGACAAGGAAGTGAGTACTGGAGCTCACTCCTTCATCACAATCCCTCTCGAGACACAACACGTACCACATGCTTCATTTTTCCAGTGTCTCGAAGAGCCATCTTACGTAGAGATCTTCAAGGAATTACACACAGAAGATCACAAATCTAGGAACCGAGTTCCTAAGTGGATTCTTCGAAATAAGGTCAACTACATAAGATGGTGAAACATCCTTCTAGAGGGGTATCTAGTTCTTAAGAAGAAAGGATGGAAAGGATTGGTTCGACACCCATATGAGTGGGGAAGGTGCAATATTTTTCCTTTTTTATTTTCCGCACTGCATTTTCTTTTTGTTATTTTATTTTCCCGTCATTTTATTTTTAAGTGTTTTAGTTTCTAACAGCAATTAACCGTTGATGTTTGATCTTTGAGAAAAAGATTGCTGTTAGTTTTTGAAAGGTGTTCTGATGTTCAAGTTCGGGGGACGCCTTGACCTTCGCACATCCCGGTTCCTCATCCCACTCTATTGTATTTCTTGTCACATTGGGGACAATGTGTCATTTAAGTTTGGGGGTGTGGACAAATATTCTGTTTTTTTTTTGTTTGTTTGTTTATTCAGTTGTTTTGTTTTGTTTTTTTCTGTATATAAATTTTTTTCTTTTTGTTTGTTGCTATGTTGTTGATTTGCGCACAATTTACATCGTAACTGTGGATTGCATGTCATTGGCGTGTTTAACTTGTTTGAACATTGCATATCATTAGAAATCCCAGTTTTTTATTCATGTGTTGGATTAGAGAGACTCCACTTGTTTGATCAATATTTCACATGCACACTAGCATTAGAGTCTGTAAGGTATGAGATTTGACTTTGAAGTGTGTGTCTTGAGATTTTTAGGTTTGCGATGTGATGATGAAAATCTTGACTGTTAATAAAAAAAAATCAATAAAGTGAATTTTTCATTAAGTAACCGGACCTCTTGCCTGGCCAAGCAATGAGTGTTCGCGTCAAAAGATGAGAAATTCCAGCTAAAAAAAAAAAAAAAAATTGTATGGCTAGTTTAGGCTCCGTAGCTCTTTTGACTTGAGTAATTAAGCCCTAGAGATGTCTCTACATCTAGTGCCCTAAAATCGCCTGGTTTGGGAGTCACTGGCCCAACGCTCGTTACATAGGTAATTTAGAAGCTTAAGGGAGTCAAGCACAGCCTACACAAAAATTGCATCTTTCAATTCAAGCCTTAGTTGTATTTATCACATTGTTTTCCTCTGAATTTTGGGATACACATCTTTTGAGAATAATTGAAACCCCATGATCTTGTTGTTAGTTCACTTTGCACTTCATGGAGCATGTGTTGTCTCAATTTTCCAACCTTGAGTGAAAAGATGTTTGGATGCCTGGATGATGTGGTTCGTATGTTTAACATGTTAAATTTGCTAATGATGTATGAGCCATGTGTTTGTGTGAAGGGCTTTGTCTGATTAATAACATAGTGATAGTAATTTGTTTGTGGGTATCATTGCTGGTAAACCCTCACGAGATTTCACTCGTCCACTAGGGATGCCTAGTGGCTTAAAAGGCTTGTTGCATACGCTAAATGCAATCATTTCTCCCACGAAAGGGGATTTATGTTTCTTGTTTTATTTATGTTTTTAGTTTTGTTTTGCTAAGGGACTAGCAAAACGTAAGTTTGGGGGTATTTGATCGATGTCAAATATTGTATATTGGACCCCCTTAACTTATGTTTGTCAGGCTCTTAGTTGTGTTAATATCTTATGCTTTGTGTTGTTTTAGTGTTGTGTTGTGCTGTAGGTCCTTGTCGTGAAAACGTGGCTTAAAGATAAGAATTAAGCTAAGAGATGTCAAGTCCCTGCCAGTGCGATCGATCGCAATTGGTGCGATTGATCGCACTACGATCGAACGCAAGACCCGAGATCGATCGCATGCCTCGTCAGCCCACGAAGTCCGCGTCGCCCTAGCTGCCATCACTAACTTGCTTGCACCGTGGAATTTCAAAGCGGTTATCTGCGATCGATTGCACACCCTGCGATCGAACGCAGTACGGTCGAACGCACAAGCACACGATCGAATGCACGTGGGCCTGAAATCGAATGCATTGCATACAGTCGAACGCATACGGGAGTGTGATCGATCGCACACCTGACCTGACAGCACACTTAATTTTGTCTATAAATAGGACCTTGATGTATTTCGTATTTTTCACGTTTGGGAGGCGCCTCTAGGGCCTCAAACCCTCTGTTTTCACTGTGTAACCCTCCTAAATCGTCATTAATTTATCTTATTTTATTTTCCTTTAATTTAGTCTCTTATTCCCTTCACTATGGATTTGTTTATATATATTCATGTTTAGTTCGTATTATTCTGTCGTTTAATTTTATGTTTATTCGTTTCAATGCATTTTAGTGACAAACGTGTGTTGATTGTTGTTTGCAAATCGTTAAACATCGACTTTTATTGCAACCGGAGATACATTGGATGATTCATCTTCGGACTAATATCCGTTGTGACCTCTTAAAACAATGTTTGCATTAGTTAGTTCGACAAGATTTTGTAATAACAATAGGATATGCATATGTGCTTTATCGATAGACGGAAATATGAATAATGTGTTAGCGCTCAGAATATGCCTAGCAGCATAATCGTTATTCAGTATGGACTAAGCATGTTTATATGTTGATTAAATTGTGGTGAGGTAGATTAGGGACCTTAGCGTTTTTATTTATTTATTTTATTGCATTTTTATCTAGTTTATTTTTATGCACACCAACTGTTTGATTTTGGGACTAAGTTAAGATAAGATTAGTTTAGGCAATTTAAATTGGTTCTTACACAAAGCACGATTCTCTGTGGGATTCGACCTCGCACTTGCACACCCGCTACACTGCATAATGACTCGTGCAATTGACGAGTACAATTAAATTTGTTCATCACCTGGGATCGAGTGCACCTACACTGTGATCGATCCCAGACACGGGTCTGCGATCGAGCTTACTCCTGTAGGCTCAAGTGCAGATACCCCATCATTGCACCCTCTTCACGCCACTGCGCGAGTACGATCAAGCGCACCCTTAAGTGCGATCGAGCGCACTCGTTCAGTGGCCTCACGTGACCTTTTTACGTCACAGCCCCCCCTCCTACCTTCATTTCCCCCCTTCTACACCGTGCCATCTTCTTTTCCCTATCTGCACACACAGACCCTCTCTACCACTTGCACACACATTCACCCAGCCACCCACCACCGCACCACCACCTCACACCACCATACTACCCTCTCCACTCCTCCGCACCCCACCATTTTTTTAATTTAATTTTTGTTCTTTCTTTCTCTCCAACCCATATTCCCCCTCTCCCCATTTTTCTTTGTGAAAAGCAGTCCCTGGGTGTCTCTCCACCCACGGACTGCCTCTGTGGTGGTGGTTCTTTCTTTTGCAAGGGGTTGAATAGCAGTTCAAAGAGGTTTTGCAACCCTGGGTTTTGGAAGTGTACACTGATCGTATCAAAAATAATACTCGCAAGTGTACGAATCGTGTGCAGTAAAGTGCGCGTAAAAATGCGAGGTCGAAACACAGAGAACTGTGTTTTGCAATTAAAAACTAATACGACTCTCAAATTAAACGTATCTTAACCTAGTCCCAAAGAGAGTTGATGTCGAACAATGAAAAATGCAGAAATAAAATTAAAGTGAAAATTTAGGGATAAAAATAACTAAGGTTAAAGATGAACCTCACCCAATAAAAATAAGCTTAATACATTAAACACTCATTCTCCGTTTTTAAACTTTAAACCCTTCAACACACTCTATTGTGGTAATTGACACAAGTCAAACCGAATAATGTGTTTACCGTTAAGGAGCGACAATGAGTATTGATTATGGATAAAATCATCCACTGTATCCTTGGATCACAGTGGATATTGAATCACAACCAAACACT
>CM017327.1:21855569-21869465 GCA_006937295.1 Carpinus fangiana | reverse complement strand
AACACACAACCATTCAATTATTTGTCACAGAAATTAAATGACGAATGCGGAATTAAATAACGGAAAATAAGCATAAAATGTAAAAGCAAGAAATTTAAACTAAGGGTGAGGCTTCATCTTCAACCTAAGTTGAAGATTTTAGCCACCCATTGAATAATAAAGCATAAATGAATTAAAATATTGCATTAAAATTAAATTAAAAGAAAAGCTTACAACTAAAAGGGGCGGAGCAATGCAAACAGAAGCAAAATACTCTCCAAAAACGCCCCAAAGAAAAATGTCTCCTCGACCAAATGGCCTTGGGTCCTATTTATAGACAAAAAATCCTACGAGTGCGTTCGAACGCATGGGGTGCGTTCGAACGTACTGCTGAGTTGTGCGTTCGATCGCACAATGTGCGTTCGACCGCAGAAAACCGTAACGGCGCAGCGGAAGCGATGGACTCCTAGGGCACCCGCGCGATACGCGGGCTGACGCGGACTGCGATCGATCGTGTCCCTGCGTTCAACCGTCAGTGCGTTTGAACGCACCAAGTGCGGTCGATCGCACTTGGCAGGGATCCAATTCTTCACTTGGTGTCTTTTTGCTCTCTTATGGCCAACTTTTGTTGTAAAGACCTGCACAACTCAAAACACTAAAAATACCAAAAATAATTAGAAATTAACAATACTAAGAGCCTAACGAATATAAATTAAGGGGTTCAAATAAGCACTTTTAGGCACTCATCATACACCAAGTGCTCGACAAAAGGTTTGAACCAGTCTGCATTGTCCATAGAGCTGGGCCACCACATCGACTCCACATTCCACTAGGAACATGTGTTTTTGCATACAAGTTTGGGGGTATGATATGCCCACATTTGCTCATTCAGGTACTCCTATACTCGTGACCTTATTTTTCAGTTTTGTACATACATTGGGGGCAATGTACGATTCAAGTTTGGGGGTATATGAAAATAAAACACTGTCCAAAACATTGTTGCTATGTCATTCTTAAGCATGTGGTTGAGCTTTGATTTTGGTTTGAATTTCATTGGTAAGCTTAAAGTTATGAACACATGATTATATGACTTAGGAATTTTGAGTCTTGTTACTTACTTTTGGCAACATGAGATGCTTCTTGTTTCAATTTAATATTTATCTTGAGCACACTAGCACATGGTTGTGAGGTATGAAATTTGAGACCAATAATGTTTGTTTTCAATGTTTTGAATTCTGTTGGGTGACATATTGGATAATAACCTTGGCATGTTTTATATATATATATAAAATGTTCAAGCTGAGTTTTTTACCGAGTAACCGGACCTCTTGCCTCATTAAACAATGAGTGTTCATGTCAAAAAGTGAGAAGTTTGGTTTGATTAATAAAATGGCTTGCTTAACTTCATAGCCTTTTTTACTTGAGTTAGCAAGTCCTTAGGGGTTTCTTTACACCTAGTGCCCTAAAGGGGTGTCGACCTACACTTACAGTTAGTAAGTCCTTAGAGGTGTCGATCGAGCGCACAAGGCTAGAATCGATCGCACTCCTGCAATCGAGCGCACTCGGGTGTGCACAGTACGGCAGGCGCCTTTTGACAGCTTAAACTTGATTTTCAGTCTCCTAATTGAACTGGGAGACTGACCTATTGGTTTCTTAGGGTTTCTAGGGTTTTCTTAATCCCTATAAATAGGCTTTTAAACATTATAAACGGGACTACTTCCTATTGTTAGAAATTTTAGTAAATTGTCTTTGGAGCTTAGAAGATCATAATGGCTAAACCCCTTTGTAGGGTATTGATGTAACCCTCTCCAAGCACAATAGTGATTGTATTTGATTTTTAGTTATTCAATTTATGTATGTTAATTGCATAACTGTGAGAATTGCAACCATTGATATCTATTCTTAATATTAAATGCAATTGTTATTCATTTACAAAATCAATATTTGCGAAATTTTTTTCTTGTCTTAGAAATTATTTTGCTTGTATTGAACTCAAATCAACCTTATTTTCTGTGATTATAAGATTGATGGTTATGCAATGGGTTTTGATAGACATATGATTAATAGGATTAGATAGACCATGCTTAGGAAAGACGGGTCGTACTACCCCCTAGTTTAGAGTAATTTAGGTAGACGATTCATGCCAACCGAAGATGGGTTATGCTATTCCATTAATTATATAAAACTTATTAAATAATTTTATAATTTATACCTAGGGAAGACGGGTCGTGCCGCATCTCAATGGTTAGGTGGACGATCCGTGCCAACCGAAGATAGATTATCCTTATTCTTTAATACTGTATTTTATTGTTTCTTTTATAACATGCATATCATGAATTTCTAGAATTAAATACAGGTAACCATTGTTGTGCGGATTGTGGTGAAGTTGGTACCTTACTCTCTCTCCCTTATATATTGACTTTCAGCATTACGTTTAATTTATGCACTTCAATTTACACAACAAATCAAATCTCTCTTGTTTAATTAGGTTAAATTTCATCTTTTAGATTTAATAATGAAATTCCTACCGTCCTTGAGGTTCGACACCCTCTCTATAGCCGTATCCTACAAAGATTCGTCCTATTGCAAGTGGTTATTTTATTATTGATATTTTTGCTTTAAAAATACCACATTAGCAGCAATATTTTTCATATAAATAGTACCTCTTTCCTTTTGTAAAACCTAGGTTTGGGAGGCGCCTTTGAGAGCAAAAACTCTCTGTTTTTCATTGTTTAGCCTTCATTTCATTATGCTTAGAGGCTAAATCTTCAACTAAGGTTGAAGATGAAGCCTCACCATTGATTTATTTACATGTTTTCATGATTAGTTTGTACTAAATCTGTCGTTTAATGTCATGTGTGTTCGTTTCAATTCAATTTAGTGACAAAATTGTGATTGATTGTGCCGTAGTTGGATATTCATTGTGTTTTGTTCGATGGATACATTGCATCTTTTGATTTACTTTGGATATCTATTGTCTTTTGTGTTAAGCATGGATACATTGGATCTTTTGAACTAAACTGGATATACATTGTCTTTTGTCAAATGGGTGGATTCTTTGAATCTTTCAATAGGAACAATAGAACATGCATATAGGGCTTAACGAATGTATGAACTAGCATGACCATAGAACATGCATTGTTTAAAATCATTTGACGAATGTATAAACTAAGCATGATAAAATGTATTTTGATGTGGTGAGGTGGATTCTAAGACCTTAGTGCTTTTGATTTGATTTAATTTTAGTTTAGTTTAGTTTATGTTTTTGCATGAAACAATCACTCAACTTCGGAACTAGGTTAAAATAGAGTTAATTTAGATAATTAATTAGTTTTTTGCAAAACACGACTCCCTGTGGATTCGGCCTCGCACTTGCACAACACTATATTGCAAACGATTTGTGCACTTGTGAGTACATTAAAGTTTGTACACCATTAGCCAACTCTTTTGAAAGATAACTTGGTAAATCTTTGAGTTAGCTTTCCAACGCCCCCAGGAACGCTCCAATCTGAGTTCTACAACTCTAGATATGGCATTTTTAGTGGGACTCATAGGGGGCGAATCATCGCTCGATTCAAATTTGTTGTTAATGCTCCCCAAAGTGTCTTAAGCGCCAGAATTAATAGAATTAGCCACAGTTTTCCTTTAGCAACCTATAAAACACCAAAAACATAGAACTACACAAAACATCAGATAATGATAAGGCTAAAGTATTAACAAATGCAAATTAAGGGGCACAAATATGCAATATTTGACACTTATTAAATACTCTCAAACTTATCTTTTGCTAGTCCCTTAGCAAAACATAATGAAAAACAAAAATCAAAGCAAGAAACATAAGTCCACTGCCGTGAGAGAGACAACTGCATTTAGCATATGCAACAAGCTTTTTAAATCTCTAGGCATCCCTAGATGATGAGTGAAGTCTCATGAGGGTTTAACATAAATGATAACCAAATCAAAGCACACATTCTCATGTTTAGTTCATACATCCGACAAACAATTAGACCCACCGCATGTTCTGTTATTTTTATAAAATTCTATTGAATCATTTAATGAATCCATCTTTATTACAAATGACAAAACATATCTGGTTTAATTCAAAAGATCCAATTTATCCATGCTTTGCACAAAAGACAATGGATATCCAAAGTGAACCAAAAAATGAAATGTATCCATGGATGAAACATAATGAATATCAACAATCAATCACAATTTTGTCACACAATTGAATTAAAAAGAACATACACTACATAAAACGACAGAATTGTATGAATAGATCATAAAAATATGCAAACAAATCATTGGTGAGGCTTTATATTCAACCTTAGTTGAAGATTTAGCCTCTCATAACAAAAGAAATCATAAAGAAACTGAAATACTTCATTGAAATTGACAACTTACAAAAGAATTGGAGTTCATAGCTCCAAAATCCCAGAAAAGTTGAAAATTGAGAATGTACGGCGCCCTTGGCGTGTCTTTGTACATTTACAATAAGAAAAATTGATATTTATAGTGTTTAGTTAGGGTTTTAGTGATACCAAGTCAGACGAGTGCACTCAAGCGCACACTAGGTGGGCTCGATCGCACTCTTGCATCAGGTCTGCTGTGGCACAGCGCGCTGGCTTGCTTGTGGGTGCGAGTACGCTCGATTGCACTACCGTTTGGAATTAGCCAACTCTTTTGAAACATGACTTTGTATATCTTTGAGTTGGCTTTCCAATGCTGCCAAGAACGCTCCAATCCGAGTTCTACAACTCTAGATATGACCTTTTTAGTGGGACTCGTTGAGTGCAAATCATTGCTCGATCCAAATTTGCTGCTAATGCTCCCCGGAGTGTCTTAAGCCTCATAATTAATAAAATTAGTCACAGTTTCCCTTTAGTAACCTACAAAACACCAAATACACAGCACTACACAAAACATCAAATAATGATAAGCTAAAGGATTAACAAATACAAATTAAGGGGCCCAAGTATGCAATATTTGGCACTCATCATATGATTGAAACTTGTAAATGAATTTATGACTAAGGTACTTTTTACCTCCATTGTAGGAATTGTGAGTGGAATGCATAATCAAAATAAGGGCATGCAATGCTAGGTAAGGGTTTAGAACACTAAAAATCCCAATAGATTTTATTATAAATCTTTGGAAAAATATTTGGGATTTCATAAATCATCCACTTACATGATTTTAAATTGCACTTCCTTTCATATTTTAATGCCAAGTTTTATTCATTCATAAGTAATGGTTTAAGAATTTTACGTATGATTTATGTATGACTGCAATTATGAATGAGAAGAGCTCTCAAGGTTTCATGGTGTATTACACAATTATAGATGAGCTTGCACATTATATGAAATGTTACATGTGCATTCATGTTAATAAATGTTTAATCCCGGGGCATTATACAAGGAACGATGGGTACCGGATCTCATGGGTAGCATGGCGAGCACACCGAAGGACGGTTATGAGAAGGTGTGTGCGATCGGCCAGGTGGCCTTCACCTAGGGGAGTTCCCAACTTGGTAGCTCTCTCCTGTGATGACTGGATGAGCCTATGGGTCCATCGGGATAAGCCAACGTGCGCCACTCATGATAAAATTACGGAGTTGGGTCAAAGGGTAAAACAATTTTTGAACAAAAAATAAAAGAAGTGCTTACTTATTTCATAATTAACCAACTACTATTGCTTGATTTGTTAATTATGTTATTCTGCATAAATTATTGATGTGCATGACGGAGATTATGACAAAAAGATCTACATATCATGTTTTATAGCATCTAGTGTTGTGGCTACTTACTGAGTTGTTGAACTCACTCCTTCTCCTTATAAATTTTTCAGATGGTTCTATATATTAGAGTACCAAGGACAGGGGTACCGGTGAGCCTCCTAGTTGATAAAGACCTGATCCTCTGGCCCAATGACTTGGATACTTGGACCTATTGCTTATGACGTTATTGATTACTAGCACATTACATGTTTGTGATTTCATAATAATGGGAGTTTATAGTACTCTGGTGATGTTATGTTTATGTCATGAACATAAGGTAGGAGTAATAATGTTTTTAATATTAATATGTTACAATTGCTTCCAGTCGCTCTACCTCTAGAACTTGGGGTGTTTCAAAAAGTAAAACATACCTAAGATTTTATTGTGAGAAATTTGGATAATATTATTTGGTGAGTGTAGATTCCAAAACCTTAGTACTTTATCTTTTGACTATTTACTTTTTTTAATTAATGTTTTCTTTTAATTCAAAAATCAAACCTTTTTCCGAACTAGGTTAAGATTAAATTAGTTTAGATATAATTTGTTATTCAAAAAGACAATTCCCTGTTTGATCGACCTCGCACTTGCAACCCAACAGTTATAGGGTTGCAGGTCAAACGTTCATATGGTCTAGGGTCAAACGTTGAGTGTTAGATTTTTGATCGAAGGTTCAGTGGTCCATTGCCAAACGTTCGGTCAATTAAAAAGTATCAGATTTGGTTGTCTTTCATTAAAAAGGTTTTAAACAATCTTAGGGAACACTTGCACTATAAAAATGATTAATACATAAGAAACTGCATTTTGGGTTTTAAATACTCGGAACATCATAGAGGCGGCGCCACTACTCCCCTCCTCTCTTCGCAGCCTTATATTTTTTAAGGCGGGGAGGTACATTAGTACAATCCACTGAATTATTAACAGTTTGCAAAATTCCTACTCTGAGTTCCTTAATCAAGTCATTCATTTTCACTGTTGGAGCAATGTTTTAGATAAGATGCAGGCAATACACTATCAACTTTTGGCATAAATTGCTCCACCAGAAAGTACCTACTTTGGCCTCGTTTAAATGACACGAATATTAACGGCCATCATGCATGTTGCAGACTTCTGATCTTATAATATTAATAAACAAAAAAAAACTATTTCGTATTCTTATCCCTTCTCAGTGTTCCATCAATGGAAAACTTCTTTTCGCTGTTTTTTATAAAAGTTTGGCACTGTGGGGCACTTTATAAATCATAAACTTCAGAGGCTTCGATAAATAGAGCTGATTAAGGTTTTATGGTACAAGTATATCATGATTCAGGCAATAAACAAACGGTAGTATTTTATCGCCGTACATGATAAATGAAACACCTGAAAGCTTTTTCCCTGTGCTCCCAAACAGGGAGTTGGTGGGTGGGTGTCCAGCAACATTTGGTGTGTCAACAACTTCAAGCACAAGCACGTCTTGTTGCCCACTAGGGCGACGAGTCTCACAAGCTGTCACTCATATAAAAAATAAGATCAGTACAATACAAAGAATTATAAGTTTTTGGTGAGTGATTGAGGAATAAGTTCTCAAAATATGTACCATATCAACGCAACTATATTGATGCTTTGGGAACATTCTAGATCAAATTTTTCCCAGAAATGAATGTATACAAGAGATTGAATTTGGCTTCCTTGAACAAATCGTACTGCAAATATTGTATATCATACAATCAGCTCAAATATGTAGAATTTATTTTTGAAATAAGTATTGATTTAATATGATATATTAGGAGATGACTGATGCAGGGTGGCATAATGGGATCGCAATAGATAAACAACAGGTAAGTCACAACTCTTCTTAAACCAAAATTCTATCAAGAAATTAATAAAGGCAAAAGGAATAAGCCTTTTATTACAAACTCCTCAGGTGCAAATTTACCCAAAATGGGTAAAACCTGGCTTGCATCAATGTCTTTAGTTTGAACCTTGTTTTCATCAAGTTACCTGTCTCACTTTATTTAAATATTTCACTTTTTAAGCCATATTTATTAAAAGAAAGTTTAAACTCACATATAAAGTGGAGTATTAGAAAAATATAAATTAATTAATTAAATCAATAATTTTAATAAGTTTAAACTTTTAAAATAAATTATAATTTAAAACAGATCAAGCAGCAATTTACAATTTTATTTTATATGGTGGTTTGCAGTTTTCCAGAAAAAGATGTTGTATGAATACATATATATAGACGTACGTAGCATAATCTATATCTACTTTTCTAAACAGATTTTTCTCAGTACAATTATTTGGTGCTTTGAAAAGCTTCGTTCTGTCTTTTCCATCATGACCTCTCACTTCTAAAGAAAAGATATTATTATCAACTTCTTGATGCTAGGTTCTTATACTTTATCCATGCAACTTACATGAAAATCTAGGGGCCGTGTTTAATTCCTTGTCAGAACACTGTTCGTTCACCTCTAGAGAAAAGAGAAAGAAACGAAAACAGGGAAAACGTTTTGAGGCTTCCTTCTAATTTGATGTTTGGTTTGTCAACGGGAAGACAAAAGAAATGAGAGTGGTAGGTGTAAGAATTAAAACATACATTTTCCCTTTGCTTTCTAAATTCTAATTATATATAGTCGAACAATAGGAATAATATTTTTTGTTCCTTTGTGTTCAATTTATTTTCCCTTCCTAATCACAAATCAAATACAGTGAAAACATCTCCAACAGATATTCCTTACATAAGTTCTGTCATTCTATAATAATATTTCTCTTACATGGTTGTTTGTGTTCGTAATTACCCTATATATACTATTTCGTCAAAATCAAAAAGTAGTCATCTGTTATCTTCAACATCTCTTTCTGTGCTATTTGATCTCTCAAATATTGTCTTGGATCGATGTTCAACTTTTGGTCCTTTTTTGTTTAACATCTTGTGTGCAAATTGGACAGCCAACAGAAGACAATGCAGTAAAGAAAAATGTTAATTAATCAAGCTCAACATAATGGTTAGTTTAATTGATGTTAAAGACTACTTCACCTGCGTTTAGAGAGTTAATGGGTTAGAGGTGGACGGACTATCCCCCTTAAGCATAGCATACTTTTTGGATTTTTTTTTTTTTTTTTTTTAAAAGGATTTAATTACTTAACTTAAAAATGATCCTTTTTGCCTCAAAATTATGGGAATAAGTGCATCCAAAATTTTAAATTACTGGAATAGATGTGAAACTCCACATTCTAAAGGATCTCAGTATTTTACTTTAGAGACCTTTTCCTGAGATATAATGATTTTTTTTGACCATTAAATGTAAAGTTATTCCTATAAGTTTTGAAAGACATAATATTTATCAACTTAAAAAAAAAAAAATAGTAATAATTAGAGAACAAGGTTATCAAATTTTTATTTAGTTTAAGGAGAAATAAGAAATACAATAAAGCAATATATAGTTAGAATATTTATAAATTCATTTTATTTAAATTTATTACTGGTGCATTATGTGGGGGTGAATGTAGAGCTAGCTAGCTAGTAGATATAGCATGTAATGAGGTGACAAAATCTTATCTATTTAGTTTGACAATAACGGTTTGAATTTCAGGATCTCTGTTAAAAAAATTATATAAGATATTGATCCAAGCTGATGATAATAATATATATCTTCAATTCTGCATGTGGCTCTTCTTAATAAGTTGGCCATTTAGATCTATATGGTTGCATTGATCAGTTTCCTTTTTCTTTGGGGTGTTGTTTTGATATATTTCCTTCTCAAACAAACGGTGGCAATTTATGAAATATTCATCTTACACTCCCCGAATTCTAAAACTTGAGAGATTTGTCTACAGAAATTTTTGGAAAGATGTATTGTAATTAACCAGATATTGGTTTAGTAAATAATTTTCCATATATTTTTGGGAAATTACATGAATACCACATTTGTTAAATCACGATTGAATCGAAGTTTAGGGTAGAAAGTTTTCTGAAATCCATCTAAAAAAAAAGAGTTTACAATCTTCTTCTTTTTTCTTTTTTTTTTTTTTTCCTGTAGTTTTGGGGCTGGCTAGATTGGCCATGCTGTCCAAATATAGCAAAAATTACGAATTTTAAACTAAAAAAACGAAGAATAGAACATAAAAATAAATAAATAATACCAAATAGAAAGAATAAAAGTGGGAACCAAACCATGGATATCATATCAGTACTCATATTTCACAAGAAAACACCATACACACCTTTTAGGTAAAACACAACTCATATTTCAGGAGACAAACACCATAACCATACACCTTTTAGGTCACACACTATATACACAAAAAGCACACATTTTCCAAGATTCAGCCAGCAGCAGGAGAAGCCATCACAATTCAAGATCCAAAAACCCAGAAACCCTCCTTCAAAGTTTCAAACCACACACAACATCTTAAGAATTTGGAGGGCTCAACCTCGTCCGGGGGTTTTTGGTTCATGGTCTGTATTTGCTCCTGCACCCTTGTAGTCCTGGATTTCCAAATCCATTCTCCCTTCCACAAATCCTTCCCCTACATCCATCAGATCCCCGCCATCCCTCAAACCCATTGCATCCTGCAAATCCAAAAACACCCCCATCAACATGATCATCATTAGATCATTGAATTTTTATATTTTACAATCCCACAAAATAGAGAGAAAGAGAGAGAGAGAGAGAGAGACTTGAGCCTGAGCCTGAAGATCCTGAACAGTTAAGCCCTCCTCGTTTGACTTGAGGCTTCCTACAAGCAGGCAAAATGAATTAAAATGGCTCAAATATACAAAGAAAATAAAGCGTATCATTTGCCCTAGAATGAGGCTTACTAGTTGAAGGAACAGCAGCACAGGAAAGAACATAGGAGAAAGCCATGAAGAGCACAATCAGTACTCTGACTGAAGAAGCTTTCTGTGCCATAGTCTTATCAAACAGATTGCCTAAGAAGCAAATTAAGTTTGGTGAGGGCAAGCAAGCTAGATGTGTGTAGAGCAGGAGGAGGGATGGCACTTATATAGAGGAGCAGTAGATATGTAGAATTATTATAATGTTAAAGGAGAGCAAGTACTTGTCCACGAAGTCAACTTCCATTTTATTTTATTTTATTTTATTCTATTTTTTTGGGTTGAGTTCCCACTTTGTCTAATAACAAGACATCTCTTCTTTAGGTCTTTTCCATATCTCGACGTAATTTTGTGCGAAGATGCTGTCGCCAGATGATGTGTATACATGTTGCTATGTACATTAAATACATGAACTGTTCCAAATGCAACCCCTGCCTTCGGACTACTATGTCCGTGAAGATAAACCTGGTCCCACTCAAACCCATCCCTGTCTGTTCTTCTGCATATTTGCCCATGAGGATCCGAATTTCTCAACTCAATGGATTTTGTTTAATTGAAAATACAGCAAGAAAATTATGAAACAAAAACAAGGAATGCAAAAGGAAAGGAAGAAGAAATGAGAAAATCTTTTATGTTTTCTAACAAATATTTTCTATTTATATATTCCCATCATTTATTGTATTAAAATAACTAGAGAAAATATGTATGAATTGAATATTGTATTTCTGTGTATATTGAGTTGTATACAAAGCGGCCCATTTATAGTTAAACAAGACCAGATAAAAAAAAAAGAATACAATCAAGAATTAATGAACAATATTATATAATCAAATATATATATATATAGGGAAACATCGATCAATCAGCAAAAAGGGTGAAAATCATAATATATTTTGAATGTATTCTAACATCTCCCTCAAACTCAAGGTGGTAATGTAGATACACCCGTATTATGTAGGAGCCAACAGAGCCAGAGGAGTTCAAATGTGGTGTGAGTAAGAGCACAATACTCAGCTTCATTGCTAGAGTGGGTAACAATAGACTGTTTCTTGCTATGCCAAGAGATGAGAGAATCACCAGGTAAGAAACAATAACCCATATATCAATGGGATCACATGCCCAATTAGCATGTGAATATACATATTTAAGTCTAATGATGAGTGACAAGAGAAATGCAAGCCATGAAACAAAGTGCCCTTCACGTAGTGAAGGATACAAAGAACAGGAGCATAATGAACTAAGCGTGGTGTAGTCATAAACTGACTAACAAGATGAACCGTATAGGCAAGATCCAATCGTGTCATAGTAAGATAGATGAGACTTCCAACTAACTGTTGATAGAGTGTGAAATCGAAAACTAACTCACCATCAAGGGCACAAAGTTTGACATTTGTCTCTAGAGGACTATCAACAATTTATGATCAGTAAGGCCAGCTCTTGAGAGGAGATTTGAAGTATATTTTGTTTGAGAGGGATGATAACCATTTGAATAAGAAGATACTTCCAATCCAAGAAAGTAACTGAAAAAACCCAAATCCTTCATCTGAAATTGTTGACTCAAAAACTGCTGAAAGTTACGAATACCAATAGTATCATCTCTAGTAATAATCATATTATCAACATATAGTAAGTGAAGAATGAGACCAGCATCAGATCGCCGGATAAAAAGAGTAGAGTCATAGGGGCAAACAAACCCAATTTGTGCAATAGTTGAATTGAATTTGGCAAACCAAGCACGTGGAGTCTGTTTCAGACCATACAATGCTCGGCGAAGTCGAAAAACCTTGTATGGCGGATGATTGTATCCAGGAGGAGGCTGCATATAAACTTCTTTACTAAGATCATCATTGAGAAAGGCGTTTTCACATCCATTTGAAAAAGATCTAAACAACGCATAGAACTATAGAAGCCATAGCAAGGAGGGATCAGACAGAAGTAAGCCGAACCACCAGCATAAAAAGTGTTCTCATAATCATTGTCATACTCCAAATTGAACCCCTTTACCAGAAGATCTGCCTTGTATCACTCAACAGACCCATTAGATTTTGTCTTAATCTTGTACATCCACTTGCACCCAATCGCAGTTTTGCCTAGAGGCAAACCAACTAATTCACATGTGTGTGTTTTGGTAAGGGCATTAAGTTCTTCAAACATAGCATTCTGCCAAAGATCGTTAGTGCGAGCCTCAGTGAAAGTGTGAGGTTTATGTAAAGTATCAAGAGCGGAATAACAATGATAATCATGAAGATGGGAAGGAAGAGCTTCTACCCAAGTAGAACGATGAGGGACAGATTAATTAGGATCAAGAGTAGATGGATCAACGAGCGGGGCAACGGTATTAGGGCCAGCCGTCGTAATGTCGTCTAGAGAGCTTGCAATCCCTGCAATCAAGTTCATAGTTTCGGGGAGCAAGTCAAAAGAGACATTAGCGAAGGCAAGAGGAGAGAACTAGAGGGACTAGGAGCAAAAGTGTAACGCCCCGAGAATTAATTAACTAGTAATTAATTCCACAATCCATCTCCCAGCCTTATTCCACTCCGACCAAGACCTCCGGGACCTCTACTCCTAAAAAATAGAGGATACTAAGCAGCGGAAGTAATAAAGTTCTATAATCATTGAATCATACAACCAAAGTATCTAACCAAAGATCATCAAAGCAGCGAAAATCACACTATATACATAACATCATTAATAGGGATTTATGCTAATCCTCAATATGCAAGCATTCATCAAGTCCTAAGTCTACAACATAACTCAAAAGTACTAGCTACCATGAGTACCTGCCTAAGCTTGCAATAAGTCCTCAAGTATCTCTCGGATCGAATCCTCCAACATAACTGGATGCTTTGCGGTATCCACTATCTATAACAGCATAATTGTACATATGGAAAAAAAAAAGAAAAATAATACAAGGATAAGTCCGATGACTTAGTGAGTATAAATCCACATGACGTATCCATCATTAATTTGTGGATTTCTTTTATTTATAAAATACATGCAACATTATGAGATGACAGTTATCATGCAGGTGATATATATATAATATAATATATGCATATGATATAAAGTAATAGTCATAGTTCAACGGTATGGTCTACCCGAGATATTACCCCTTCTCAGCAGGGTTGACGCTGTTCCAAGGGACCTATAGTACAATGCTGGTACCTCAACCATTGCACAACATATCATACATAATACTAACGGCACGACCGAGTTCGACCTCGGGTGGCCCACACCGCTAATGACGTCCATCCTATAATGATCATCCATTGGGAATGGCTGCATCTTGGTCACGAAACCATAGGATCCAAAGCCCCCACACACC
>CM017327.1:21834132-21848306 GCA_006937295.1 Carpinus fangiana | reverse complement strand
AAATATAAAAGCACGAAATTTAAACTAAGGGTGAGGCTTCATCTTCAACCTAAGTTGAAGATTCTAGCCACCCATTGAACAATAAAACATAAAAGAATTGAAATAATGCATTAAAATTAACTGTAAAATAAAAGTTTACAACTGAAAAGGGGCGGAGCAATGCAAATAGTAGCAAAATGCTCTCAAAAACGCCCCAAAGGAATTGTGTTTCGACCAAATGGCCTTGGGTCCTATTTATAGGCAAAATTTCCTACGAGTGCGTTCGAACGCAGGGGGTGCGTTCGAACGTACTACTGAGTTGTGCGTTCGAACGCACAATGTGCGTTCGACCGCAGAGAACCGTAACGGCGCATGCTGAAGCGATGGACTCCTAGGGCACCCGCGCGATACGCGGGCTGACGGGGACTGCGCTCGACCGTGTCTTTGCGTTCGACCGCAAGTGCGTTCGAACGCACCAAGTGCGGTCGAACGCACTTGGCAGGGGTCCAATTCTTCACTTAGTGTCTTTTTGCTCTCTTGTGGCCAACTTTTGTTGTAAAGACCTGCACAACTCAAAACACTAAAAACACCAAAAATATTAGAAATTAACAAAGCTAAAGGCCTAACAAATATAAGTTAAAGGGGTCAAATATACACAATTTGACACTGATCATGCGGCACGACCAGTCTTTCCTAGGCATAAACTATAAAATCCCTTAATAAGTTTTCATACAATCAATGGAATAGCATAACCCATCTTCGGTTGGCACGGATCGTCTACCTAAATTACACTAGACTAGGGTGTAGTACGACCCGTCTTCCCTAGGCATGGCCTATCTTAATCCTATTAATCATATGTCTATTAAAACCCATTGCATAACCATCATTCTTATAATCACAGAAAATAAGGTTGATTTGAGTTCAATACAAGCAAAATAATTTCTAAAACAAGAATAGAATTTCGCAAATATTGAATTTGAATTGAATAACAATTGCATTGAATATTAAGAACAGAAATCTAAAGTTGCAATCCTCACAGTTATGCAATCAACATACGTAAATTGAATTAAATGAAATCAAATACAATCACCATTGTGCTTGGAAAGGGTTTACATCGGTACCCCACTAAGCGGTTTAGCCGCTCATGATCTTCTAAGCTCCACAGACAAGTTCTGAATTTCACTCTCGGAAACGGCTCCCTTTTACAATGTTTAAGAGCCTATTTATAGGGACTAGAAAACCCTAGAAACCCTAAAACCCTAATTACAGTCGTAGGTTAGTCTCTCAATCCAATTGGGAGACTGAAAATCGAGTTCAGCTGTCAAAAAGGTGATTTTCGTGTTCTACACGCCCGATTGCGAACGATCGCATGTATGGGCGTTCGATCGACTGGCGCACGATCACAGGTGTGTGCGTTCGATCGCCCCGCGCACGATCGCAGGTGTGCTGCGATCTTTCTCCAGCACAGAACAGCCCACTCGTCCCTTTTTGTCCAATTTTCAACGGAACTCTTGCATTTGACCTGAAACACAAAAAGAAAACAAAATTAAACAAATAACAATGCTAAGGAATTAACATATGCAAATTAAGGGGCTTGAATGTGCAACATTCGGCGCTTATCACACCCCCAAACTTACATATTGCTAGTCCCTTAGCAATACAAAACAGAAAATAAACTGAAGAACGTAAAGATAAATCCAGCTTTCGTGGGATGTACGATTGCATTTAGCGTATGCAACAAGCCTTTTAAACCCCTAAGAATTCCCTAGAGGACGAGTGGAGTCTCGTGAGGGTTTTCCAGAAATGATACCCACAAACATTATGCACAGTTCATGTTATCTAAAAATTAAAGCATCACTCAAACCCATGATTTTCATTCATTAGCAAGCTTAAAAGATTAAACTCCATCTTCACAATGAATTGGAATTTAAAGTCTACTTACTTACAACAAGCAAGCTAAGGCATCACAAGCTCGAAACACTGTAAAGTGAACTAGCACACGACTATGAAGCTTCCAAATAAATTCAATGTGCAATGTTCTAGTATCTCAAGATTCGCTATAAGTCCTATCAGAGTGAACAACACTGGCTTGTTTTTCTTAATCTTATTTTATTATTAGGCTCAGCAGTGTTTAGTTCCCTTAAGCTTTCTAATTGACCCATGTAACGAGTGTTGAGCCAATGACTCTCAAACCAGATGGTTTTAGGGCATTAGGTGTAGAGACACCCCTGAGGACTTACTAACTCGAGTCAAAAAGGCTACGAAACTAAACTAGCCATAATGTTAACCACCTCAAAATGCCTCACCTTTTGACTTGAACACTCAATGCTTAATGAGGCAAGAGGTACAGTTACTCAGTGAACAGTTCATCAATGATTATCATCATTTCATATATATATATTTTTTTTTAGATGAACCAAATCAAACCTCTTCACCTTTTGACGTGAACGCTCACTGCTTTGAGGCAAGAGGCCCAGTTACTCAATGAAGAGTTTATCAATGGTCAAATTTTTAATTTTTTTTTTATTTTTTATTTTTTATTTTTTTTATGCCAATGCATCCAACCAATAAATCATCCAATGTCACCCAAAACATAGAAATATATACATTAAAACCATATGTCATACCCCACAAATCATGTGCTAATGTGCTTGTGTCAAAGCGGATCAAACATGTGAATTTTCAATTGCCTAAAGTAAGTCACAAACTTAAAAGTCCAACATCAGATCATGTGTTCAAAATTTTAAGCTCACTGATGAAATCAAATCACAAATTTTTAGGTCAACCAAAATTTTAGGACAACATGAACATGCAATTTTTTTTTTTTAATTTTTTTTTTTTTCAAAAACAAGACAAGTGTGTGTAATTGTGTCTCTCATACCCCCAAACTTGAATCATACATTGTCCCCAATGTATGTATAGAACTGAAAAAATAAGGTTAAGGGTATAGGAGTACCTGAATGAACAGATGTGGGTATACCATACCCCCAAACTTGTATCCAAAAACACATGTTTTGAAAAAGAAGTTGATACTCCAACCAAGAAACAATCAAGTACATACATTATTGTAAAAGTGGTGGGGGAAAGGGGGAAAGTGACATTCTTTCTCGAGTGCGTTCGATCGCCCAAGGAGGTGCGATCGTTCGCACTCGTGCTTAGGTATAGGCGTGGGAGGACGCGCTCGTACGCCTTCGGGCGCATGGCGAGATCGTGAATGATCGCTCTAGGAGGTGCGATCGTTCGCTACCTCAGTAGGTTTAGTGCTTTTGAGAAGGTTCCTACGAACGATCGCTCAAGGAGGTGCGATCGATCGCAGGAACAGAATGTCACTTCCCACCTGAGTGAACCACGAATTTAACAAAGAAAAATATAACAACGAATGAAACAACAATGGATAAAGTACCTGGATGGAGATCATGTACCCTAGTGAAGTGAGGAGTCAAGCGCACAGGGTCTGCGCTTGAACCTAAGAAGTTGACTCATCTAGTCAAAATATATGGAATCCGCCAATTCAACGAAATCCACATCCTTGATACGTTCAGTGTTCTCTGACCCTTAAGTTTAAAATTTGAAGCACCAATCTTTTCTTCTCTTGGACCACAGAGAATGGATTTTACCTATAGATAGGTAATTTTGAATTTTCGCATATTGAGGTAGATCCCTCTGAGTATTCTCAAACAGTTTCTCATCCGGTAGGGAATCATGAACTGGAGTAAAATGAGAAGAATACTCAGGGAATTTTTCTACCTCGATGGTCTCTTTGTGCTCTTCTAACAGCCCTAACAGTCTATTCTCTTGGCCTTTTTGTAAGTCATAAGAACTAATGACCGGGAGAATGTTATCTATATCTAAAAATGAAATTTTTAGATTACCTGGAATAGGGGCTCGGGGCTCACATGGAGTCTCGGGAATAAGACTTGATGGTGAAGAAGTCGCAGTGCTCACTTCCTTGCCTTTTTCCTGGTGTAGATTCTGTGGGGTGCCTATTTGCTCCTCCTTTTTCTCTTCCTTCCTCTCTTCCACGTGGTTTTCGACCACCTCTCCACTCCTCAGTGTGGTGATAGCTTGCTTATGACAAGAAGTATTCTCATCCACCATGGAGTGTTCATCAGGATTGGCCAACAGCTGACTTTGAAGCTCTTCTTCCTCTTTATTGATGATATCAGCTATTAGTTCTACCTGGGCCTCTAGCTTGGCAATGGATTGAGCGTGCGAATTTATTGTCTGAGATATCTCACTCATCCTACCGTTCATCTCGCCCACTATCTTGCTTATCTCGCCAACCCTGCCGTTTACCTGGCCCACTATTCTGTCAGACATGTCACTCATCATTTTTATCATCCGATCTTAAAAAGTAGGATCTGACCAAGGAGGTGACTCCTCTTGGTACTGCTGCTATGGAGTTGCTTGATATTGAGGGGAATAGGATTGATCATTGAACTGCGAATATGGCTGATGGTGCAGTTCATGACCTTGTGGAGCATACTTTCCATAATCTTGAGCTTGCCACGAGAAGTTAGACTAGTTGCTCCATGCCGGGTTATAAGAATCAGAATAAAATTCATTCCCCTGTCTAGAGAACGGCCTGTTCATATGCTCATAAGAATAATTAGAAAATTGTCCCGCGGTAGGACAATTTCTAACATGATGATAAGGACTATTGCAATATGAACATGGTCCATGGGGTGTTGGAATGCTTCCCCACATGAACTAAACTAATAGAAATAAAAGAATAAAAGAAATTAAAAATAAAAACTCACAAACAGCCCGCAAGTGTGCTTGAATGAGGATGCAGCAGATTATGGCCAGAGAGAGAACGATCGCCCAAGGAGGTGCGTTCGATCGCACTGCCGAAGGGGGGAACGAACACAGGGGCTGAAGTTCGATCGCAGCTGCTTGTTGAGTGCAGAACTGCGAACGATCGCACACGGGCTGCGATCAATCGTAGTTACAGAGATTGGAACCTGTGGACTAATCGTGAACTTGAAAATAGGGATTAAATTCAAAAAAATTAAAAATACAGAAAAACAAAAACAAAAATAAATAAATAAATAAAAAATTTAAGCTAAACTTAATTCTTAAAATTTAATAACAAAACCGTTAAACAGTCCCCGGCAACGGCGCCAAAAATTAATGTGGTTATTTCGTGACCAAAATAATCAATACTAAAATACCACTCGCAATAGAACGAATCCCGTAGGATAGGGCTATATTGAGGGTGTCAAACCTCAAGGACTGTAGGGGTTTCGTTACTAAAATTGAAAGACTAAGTTTAACTTATTTAAGAAAACAAGATTGGTTGTTGTGAATTAAAGTGCATAAAATTAAACGCAGAATTAAAAGTAATATTATCAGAGAGAGAGAAAGGTACCGATTTCACCACAATCCGCACAACAATGGTAACCGTAATTAATTTTAGAAACTCAGAATATGTATCCTATAAAAGAACAAGAAAATACAATATCAAGGGATAAGGATAATCTATCTTCGGTTGGCACGGATCGTCCAACTAACCACTAAGATGCAGCACGATCCGTCTTTCCTTGGCATAAACTATAAAATCCCTTAATAACTTTTCATACAATCAATGAAATAGCATAACCCTTCTTCGGTTGGCACGGATCGTCTACCTAAATTACACTAGATTAGGGTGTAGTACGACCTGTCTTCCCTAGGCATGGCCTATCTTAATCCTATTAATCATATGTCTATTAAAAGCCATTGCATAACCATCAATCTTATAATCACCGAAAATAAGGTTAATTTGAGTTCAGTACAGGCAAAATAATTTCTAAGACAAGAATAGAATTTCGCAAATACTGAATTTGAATTGAATAACAATTGCATTGAATATTAAGAACAGAAATCTAAAGTTCCAATCCTCACAGTTATGCAATCAACATACGTAAATTGAATTAAATGAAATCAAATACAATCACCATTGTGCTTGGAAAGGGTTTATATCAGTACCCCACTAAGGGGTTTAGCCGCTCATGATCTTCTAAGCTCCACAGACAAGTTCTAAATTTCACTCTCGGAAACAGCTCCCTTTTACAATGTTTAAGAGCCTATTTATAGGGACTAGAAAACCCTAGAAACCCTAAAACCCTAATTACAGTCGTAGGTTAGTCTCCCAGTCCAATTGGGAGACTGAAAATCGAGTTCAGCTGTCAAAAAGGTGATTTCGTGTTCTGCACGCCCGATTGTGAACGATCGCACGTATGGGTGTTCGATCGCCCGGTGCACGATCGCAGGTGTGCTGCGATCGTTCTCTAGTACAGAACAGCCCACTCATCCCTTTTTGTCCAATATTCAACGGAACTCTTGCATTTGACCTGAAACACAAAAAGAAAACAAAATTAAACAAATAACAATGCTAAGGAATTAACATATGCAAATTAAGGGGCTTGAATGTGCAACATTCGGCGCTTATCAGCCTGGTTGCAGTTTCGAATGAAGTGTCCCATCTTGCCACATTCGTAGCACAAATTCTTCCTTGATCTATATTTTCCAAAATGTAGTCTACCACACCTATGGCATGAACGACTTTGTTTCTTGCTGGAACGCAACTCTCGGGGTGTACTCTTCCTTAAGCTCCATGAGAATTCGCGATAGAACTCTTCCTTGAATCAAGACCACGTAATAGCCTCCTCTTTTCCTAATTCCATCACTAGCGAGTTCCTCTTAGCATACCACCATTGCATTGCCTCTTTAGAGAACTTGTAAGCTGCGTACTTGACTCTTTGCTCCTCAGTGCAGTTCATAACTCGTAGCAGCTCCTCCAAGCTCGTAAGCCACTCTCTTGCTTCTCCAGAGTTCAGGTTCCCCTTAAACATAGGGAAAGGATGCTCATAGAACTCCTTGAAAGCAACCCTTTCCTCCACTTGGAGTCCCTTCTCCTCATACGTTGACCAATGCCTCCACAAGAAGACTTACCACAGCTTCCAATGCTTGGGTAGCATCCAGAATGTTCCTCGTCCTTTCATCGGGTTGTGATGGTCCCCTACCATTGATAATTGCTTAAATATTCATATTTTTAAGCCCCTTAATTTATATATGTTAAGCTCTTAGTTAGTGTTATTTCATTCTATTTTATTACCTTTTTGTATTTTCTGTGTTTTATAGGTCTTTGGAAGAAAGGGAAGCATTTCTAGAAATATCAGGCTTAAAGAGCAAACTTGGAAAAAAGCTGAAGTTTATGCCAGAGTGATTGGTCGTAGGAGACCTGCGATCGAGCGCACTAGCGCTCGAGTGTCCAAGCCCAAGGAACGAGCGCACTTGTGCTCGTGTGCGCAAGAAGAGGATCGATCGCAGTGCTATCGAGCACACGATCAAGCGCACCTGTGCATGAAGACCAAGTCAGCCGCAGCCCTATTTTGGAGAGTTTTATTTTATTAGTGTTTTTGTTAGTCCTAGTTGCACTAGGACTAAACCCTATGATTTTTAGGGTTTCTAGGGTTTCCTTAGAATTTATAAATAAGCTTGTAAACACAGAAAAACACACACGTGATTTTGGAGAAGAATTTACGGCTCTCAAGGAAGCGATTTTCTGAGTTTATTCTTTTCCCTTTTATTTTATTTTATGAAGATGATTAGCATCAAACTCATGTGTAACTAAACCTCTTAGTAGGGCTAGATTGAAACCCTAGTCATGTTTACTTGGTAATTCAATATTGGCACCTTTGCGATAATTGCATTATTTTGCTTAACATGATTAATTCCTATTTTCTTAAATTCCTCATATGTGTTTGCCTGATCAACTATATGCATGTGGTATGGACATGTTAATTAAATCAATTTGGATGGCCGAGTCTTGGGTTTAATCAAAGTAACAAAAGCAACCCACACCGGGTTCTTGGGTTAATAAACATGGGAAACCGGGAGTATATACCATGCCCTAGGTCTCATGTGTTTGTTGGTTTTCATAGTTTTTATGCTTTCTTAAAGAACAACTTAGTATATACCATGCTAAATCCTTTAAGAAAGAAAAGAGTTAGAGTATACACCATGCCTAACTTGTTGCTTAGGGAAAGCAATAGCTTAAGGAGTATATACCATGTCCTTAGGTTGCAAACATTAGATAGTCATAACGTAATTAATGCACTGGCATATTGTTTTATTGTGTAACCATGATTAGTGGTGGATATCACAACCCTACCTTTTTATTATTATCAAATCAGAACTCAATTTTTTCTCTCTCTTATTTTACATTGCGAAATTAATTCTAATCAAAATTTACCAATCCCTATGGGATCAATCTTGCACTTGCACATTATGCTACGACATTGACCTTGTGCACTTGCAAGTAAAACTGCAATTATTTACCTATTAAGTTAGGTAGATAATTTCACAACAACCATCGTTGCTCCCAATGACGTTGTGACATCTCTGCAGTCACAACGATCATCAGCCCTACTTCGAAGCGCTACGCCGAGCCTCACTCAAGACGTCAAACCTAATCACAAACCTATCCATACTAAAAGCCTAAACTACTACTACCTTATCCAAAGTCCTAATGCAGATCTAAGCTTAGGACCTTATACAACTATCTTAGTACAGATCAATCCTAATCTCAATACCATAACAAATCTTAAAATCCTCAAGTCCTCAAGTCCGACATCCTCAAGATCATAGGTATTGAAATTCTGTATCCCTTGCATACATATAATCCATCCTATGCTCTGGTAGATCATCTCCTAACACCTAATAGATCATGTCCTATATTCTGCTAAGCAAAAAGCTCTAATGAATCAAGATATAACTCCTAATAGATCCATTCCTATGGTCCAAAGAGCAATAGCTCTAATACCAACTGTAACGCCCCGAGAATTAATTAACTGGTAATTAATTTCACGGTTCGTCTCCCAGCCTTATTCCACTCCAAACAGGACCTTCGGAACCTCTACTCCTCAAAAATAGAAGATACTAAGCAGCAGAAGTAATAAAGTTCTATAATCATTGAATAATACAACCAGAGCATCTAGCCAAAGATCATCAAAGCAGCGAAAATCACACTATATACATAACATCATTACAAGGGATCTATGCTAATCCTCAATATGCAAGCATGCATCAAGTCCTAAGTCTATAACATAACTCAAAAGTACTAGCTACCATGAGTACCTGCCTAATCTTGCAATAAGTCCTCAAGCATCTCTCGGATCGAATCCTCCAACATAAACGGATGCTTTGCAGTATCCACTATCTATAACAGCATAATCGTACATATGGAGAAAAAAGGGAAATAAGACAAGGGTAAGTCTGACGACTTAGTGAGTATAAATCCACATGACATACCCGTCATTAATTTGTGGATTTCTTTTATTTATAAAACACATGCAACATTATAAGATGACAGTTATCATGCAGGTGATATATATATAATATATGCATATGATATAAAGTAACAGTCATAGTTCAATATTATGGTCTACCCGAGATATTACCCATTCTCAGCAGGGTTGACACTGTCCTAAGGGACCTATAGTACAATGCTGGTGCCCCAGCCATTGCTCAACATACTGTACATAACACAAGCGGCATGACCGAGTCCGACCTCGGGTGGCCCACACCGCTAATGACATCCATCCTATAGTGACCATCCATTGGGAATCCTTGCCCCCCCCCCCCCCCACCCCCCACATACACATTGACCATAAAGCTAACCCGTATAGTAAGCCCACGGCCATTATACCGCACATACTGGTGTACCATGGCATACGATGCAATTAGTCTTATCAATCTTTTACATGCACAGTTTTACAAGTCTCATTATTTTCTTATTAATCGACACACATTTTCACAAAAGAGAGTTCACAGTAGTTCCAAAATGTATTTTATGAGAGTTGGAAAATATGCATGTTTGATATATATAAAATACATGCAATGCAAGAAAAGTAACAACAAAGCATCCATGTGAGTTTGTACTCACCCAAGTCATAAAGCTCCTTCATGTAATTCCCTTGAGGCTACATAACCCCGAATATTGAGAAAAGACCTATCATCAGTTCTATTTCTATTAAAGCAACTCTAGAATAAAGGAAAATGAGCTATGGGACGGTTGGTGAAAATAGGGTTTCCCTATCACACTCTGGCCGTACGTCCGGCTCGGGGCTGTACATCCATTGAGTCACGATGGGCCGTACGTCCAGTCTAGAAGTCTAATTCCCCAAAATGCCCTTCTGGCAAGTCCTAGTGACCCAAAGTCCAAGTTAACCCTTCTAACCAAGCTACTTATGCCTAGGTAAATATTTGGGTCACTACAAAAAGACTCCATACCACTAAAGAACCTATGTTCCCAAAAGGTGACATGACGGGAGATGCGGAGACGTTTGGCAATAGGATTATAACAATGATACCTGATGTGGTAATTTCGTGACCAAAATATCAATAATAAAATTAACCACTCGCAATAGGACGAATCTTTGTAGGATACGGCTATAGAGAGGGTGTCGAACCTCAAGGACTGTGGGGGTTTCGTTATTAAATTCTAAAGACTAAATTTAACCTAATTAATTAAAAGAGTTTTGATTGATTGTGAATTTTAGTGCATGAAAGTAAATGCATAATTAAAAGTAAATATATGAGAGAGAGAGAGAAGTAAGGTACCAATTTCACCACAATCCGCACAACAATGGTAACCGTATTTAATTCCAGAAACTCAGAATATGTATGTTATAAAAGAACAAGAAAATACAATATCAAGGGATAAGGATAATCTATCTTCGGTTGGCACGGATCGTCCACCTAACCACTAAGATGCGGCACGACCCGTCTTTCCTAGGCATAAACTATAAAATCCCTTAATAAGTTTTCATACAATCAATGGAATAGCATAACCCATCTTCGGTTGGCACGGATCGTCTACCTAAATTACACTAAACTAAGGTGTAGTACGACCCGTCTTCCCTAGGCATGGCCTATCTTAATCCTATTAATCATATGTCTATTAAAACCCATTGCATAACCATCAATCTTATAATCACAGAAAATAAGGTTGATTTGAGTTCAATACAGGCAAAATAATTTCTAAGACAAGAATAGAATTTCGCAAATATTGAAATTGAATTGAATAACAATTGCATTGAATATTAAGAACAGAAATCTAAAATTGCAATCCTCACAGTTATGCAATCAACATACATAAATTGAATTAAATGAAATCAAATACAATCACCATTGTGCTTGGAAAGGGTTTACATCGGTACCCCACTAAGGGGTTTAGCCGCTCATGACTCCGCTAAGCCTCCAAGAAATATTTTCTGTCTAAAACTAAGTATCTTCTCTCTAATTGTCTCCCTAGTTGTGAGGCTTAGAGGTCTATTTATAGGCTTTAGGAGAGTCCTAGAAACCCTAGTAAACCTAGGAAATTCGGAATTCTATCTCCTAGTCAATTTAGGAGACAATCCTATTACAAATCGGAATAGAATTCGTCCAGAATTGGGCTTCTATCTTGCAGGGTGATTTTAGCATTGCGACGGTCTGAATTAGGAAAATACTATTTCAAAATTATTTGTAGCCTGTTGAGTCAGCTTTCCAATGCCGTTGAAATCACCTCAATCCGATATTTGAGCTGAAAGTTATGGCCAAAATACCAAGACCTGTTCAGAATCCAAATTTGAATCCAATCCGATTTTAGCTCCAATTTGATAAATTCCGATTTAATCCTTTCCACATCTTCTAGGTCTTCCCAATTTGTGCTTTAAACCCAAAATTAATGGTTTTTCTTGCATCTTTATTAAATACCTGAAAACACAAAAACAACACAAAATCAAACAAATAACAATGCTAAGGAATTAACATATGCGAGTTAAGGGGCTTGAATGTGCAACATTCGGTGCTTATCAATACCCATTATGTTCAATGTCATAACCAAGAAAATAGCCTAGGTAAGAACGAGGTTCTAATTTAGTGCATTCCTGAGGTGGAAGAAGCACGAACAGAAGTAACCAAAGACGCGGAGGGATTGCTAATCAAGAGGTGTAGTGACCCAAATAAATTAACTAAGCTTAGGTAGCTTAGTTAGAGTTTAATTTGGGTTTTGGGTCATTAAGGACACTAGAGGGGCATTTTGGAAAATTTGGACTTTCAGACCGGATGTACGCTAGGGTTGGCGGACATACGCTCCTGTTTCTTGTGTGAACATACGCAAGAGGACCATCAGACGTATGCTCCTATAAATAGCACACGGATGTACGCTGGGGACCATGCAGACATATGCTACTTTTGGTATACCCTTTGGTTAATACGTGGACGTACGCTACAACCTTTGGACCGCTGTGCAAATAGTACAAGACTTACGCTAGGGTTGGCGGACATCCGCTACTTTTTAGGAGGGTTGGTAGCACCCTCAGCTATAAATACCCCCTACGCTACATTTTTCTCACCCAATCCAGTCCCCAAGCTCTGCGAAAATCCTTCCTTGTGAGTGTGTTTTGTGTGAGGTTTGTGAGTTCGGTGCTATCGGAGAGGAGGTTCTTGAAGTTTCACTTCAAGGAGGTAATAACCCTAAGCCTAGCTCGTTTCTATGTCGTTATGCTACTTAAATATTGTTGGCAAAATTGGGACAAGGCTAGAGGTGAGATCGAGCGCACCTGCACTCGAGTGCCTATGCAAAGGATCAAGCGTAGCATGCGCTCGTGCGCAAGAAGAGAAGATCTAGCGTACCAGCACTCGAGCGCTTGGCACCAAGATTGACCGCAACTGTGCAATTGAGCGCACTAACACTGCGATCGAGCGCACCTGTGCGCCAGAGAATAGTGTGCGGCTAGCCTTATTTTGGAAAGAGCCTTAGTGTATATTTTATGATTTATAGGGTTTCTAGGTGCTTCTAGCGTTCCCTTAAACTCTATAAATAGGCCTGTAAACACAGGAAAACACACAGAAGCTCTAGGAGAAGAATTGATGGCTCTTCAAGGAAGTGTTTTCTGAGTTTATTATGTTCCTTTCTATTTTGTTATAAAGATGTTTAGCATCAAATTTATGTGTAACTAAATACTTCAGTAGGGCTAGATTGATGCCCTAATCATGTCTCTTTAATATTTCAATATTGGCACCTTTGTAATAATCATATTGTGATGCTTAACTTGATTATTCCATGTTTTATTGAATTATTCATATGAATGTGTCCGGCCAACATGTGCATGTGGTATGGATTAGTTCTTTAAATCAATTTAGATGATCAATAATAAGTGTCAAATTGTGTATATTTGACCCCTTTAACTTATATTTGTTAGGCCTTTAGCTTTGTTAATAGCTAATTATTTTTGGTGTTTTTAGTGTTTTGAGTTGTGCAGGTCTTTACAACAAAAGTTGGCCACAAAAGAGCAAAAATACACTAAGGGAAGAAATGGATCCTTGCCAAGTGCGTTCGATCGCACTTGGTGCGTTCGAACGCACTGAAGGTCGATCGCACTTGGTGTGTTCGAACGCAGTGACGGTCGAACGCAGGAGGCACGGTCGAACGTAGTCCCCGTCATCCCGCAACTCGCACGGGTGCCCTAGGAGTCCATCGCTTCCAAGTTGCGCCGTTACGATTTTCTGCGGCCGAACGCACATTGTGCGATCGAACGCACAACTTATCATTACGTTCGAACGCACTGCATGCGTTCGAACGCACTCGTGCGACCTGTTAGCCTATAAATAGGACCCTAGGTCCATTTGGTCGAACACTCAGTTTTTGGGGCGATTTTTAGAGAGCATTTTGCTTCTGTTGGCCTTGCTCTGCCCCTTTTATTTGTAAGCTTTTACTTTAAAGTTAATTTTAATGCATTCTTTTAATTTAATTATGCTTTCTTGTTCAATGGGTAGCTAAAATCTTCAACTAAGGTTGAAGATGAAGCCTCACCCTTAGTTTATATTTCTTGCTTTTACATTTTATGCTTTATTTTCCGTCATTTAATTCCGTACTCGTCATTTAATTTCCGTGACAAATAATTGAATGGTTGTGCGTTTTTGATACATTGATAGTCATCCTGTGATGTGTTCCAAGCCGGGTGCACAACGAGTTATTGGTTTTGATTTAATATCCACTGTGATCCAAGGATACAGTGGATGATTTTATCCATAATCAATACTCATTGTAGCTCCTTAACGGTAAACACATTATTCGGTTTGACTTGTGTCAATAACCACAATAGAGTGTGTTGAAGGGTTTAAAGTTTAAAACGGAAAATTGGTGTTTAATGTATTAAGCT
>CM017327.1:21824578-21828629 GCA_006937295.1 Carpinus fangiana | reverse complement strand
TTCCGTACTCGTCATTTAATTTCCGTGACAAATAATTGAATGGTTGTGCGTTTTTGATACATTGATAGTCATCCTGTGATGTGTTCCAAGCCGGGTGCACAACGGGTTATTGGTTTTGATTTAATATCCACTGTGATCCAAGGATACAGTGGATGATTTTATCCATAATCAATACTCATTGTAGCTCCTTAACGGTAAACACATTATTCGGTTTGACTTGTGTCAATAACCACAATAGAGTGTGTTGAAGGGTTTAAAGTTTAAAATGGAAAATTGGTGTTTAATGTATTAAGCTAATTTTTAATGGGTGAGGTTAGTCTTTAACCTTAGTTATTTTATCCATACATTTACATTTTTAGAATAATTTAATTTCTGCACGTTCCATGTTCGACATCATTTCTCACTTTGGGACTAGGTTAAGATATATTCAATTTAAGAGTCGTATTGGTTTTTAATTGCAAAACTCTGTTCTCTGTGGTTCGATCTCGGTACTTGCGCAACGCTATACGACCTAACGGTTCGTTCTATTGCGAGTACCCAAATTTGGTACGGTCAATCAAGTCCTAGGCTTAATAAAATGACAAAAGATATCTTTACGGGTTCTTGGGTTAATCAACATGGAAAACCAAGAGTAGACACCCATACCCTAGATTCCATGTGTTTGTCGATTTCCATAAATTTATGCTTTCTTGAAGAACAACTTAGTAGACACTCATGCTAAATCCTTTAAGAAATAAAAGAATTAGAATAGACACCCATGCCTAATTCGTTGCTTAAAGAAATCAATAGCTTATGGAGTAGAAACTCATGCCGTTAGGTTGGCAAACATTAAGTAATCATGATATGATTGGAACATTGGCATATTGTTATATTATTTGAGTATGTTTAATGGTGGATATCAATGCCCAACCTTCTATCTTTATTAAATAAAAATAGATCTTTTATCTTGTTTTGTAATTTTAATCAAAATTTACCAATCCTCGTGGGAATGATCTCGTACTTGTACCCTATACTACTGTTTTGATCTTATTCACTTGTGAGTTAAAACGTAGCAAGTATTATTGATCGGTGTCAAATATTGTATATTGGACCCCCCTTAACTTATGTTTGTTAGGCTCTTAGCTTTGTTAATATTTAATGTTTTATCTTGTTTTAGTGTTTTAGTGTGTTGTAGGTCTTTGGTACAAAAGGTGGCTCAAAGGGGAGAAATGAAGCAAAGAAGGAGTCAAGCCCCTGGAAGCGCGTTCGAACGCACTTGGTGCGTTTGAACGTAACTGCGGTCGAACGCAGGGACCACGTTCGAACGCAGGTCCAGTCAGCCCACGTTTCCCACGTCGCCCTAGCCGGCCCTATTATACATCGCTTCAACCTTGCGCCGTGGGCAGTTATGTGTGTTCGACTGCACATAGTGTGTTCTAACGCACTGCGGTCGAACGCAGCGCCTACTCTCGAACGCACGTGGCACGGCGGCACACCTGCGACCGAATGCACAGCACCATGATCGAACGCACGCACGGTTGCGTTCGAACGCACCCTCTGCATTCCAACGCACCCCTGACCTGGCAGCACACTAAATTTTGTCTATAAATAGGATTTAGTGTATTTCAATTTTCTCCACGCTTGGGAGACGAGTTGAGGCGCCCTCAGTGGCCTAAAACCTCCTTGTTCTTGATTGTAAATACTCCTAAACGTCATTTCTTTAATTAATTGTTATATTTCTTGTTGATTGTGTCTCCCTTTAGCATGGGAGGCTAATCTTCAACTAAGGTTGAAGATGAAGCCTCACCATGGATTTATTTAACATGCTTTCATAGTTAGTTTTACGTTAATCCGTTTATTATTTGCCATGTGTGTTCGTTTCGGTTTAATTTCGTGACAAAGTTGCATCGATTGTGCCGTAGTTGTTTAGTCTTTGCGTTTAGTCTGATGGATACATTTCATCGTTCGGGTTACGTTCATTTATCCATTGTAGTTAGTGTTAAATCACTTTCACTTTGGATTCTTTGGACCTAAACCGTTCATGTTTTGTCTTTTGTCACATGGGCGTACGTTTTGATTATTTCAATAGGCACAATAGGACATGCATAGGGCGTAAGAATGCATGAACTAGCGTGACACTAGAACATGCATCGCTTTTAATCAATAGACGGATGTTTAATTAACTGTGTATTTAAATATGGTGAGGTGGATTCTAGACCTTAGGATTTTTATCTCTTTGTTTTATTGCAATTTAATTAGGTTTAATTTTCTGCACACCATGTGTTTGCTTTTGGGACTAGGTTAAGATAGGATTAGTTTAGGCACTTTAAAATTGGTTTTTAACGAAACACGATTCTCTGTGAGTTCGACCTCGCACTTGCACATCCACTGTATTACAAACGACTCGTGCAATTGGCGAGTACAATTAAATTTGTACATCAATTATATATTAATTTAAGTAGTATTTGTCATAACAAGTTTTTTGGCGCCATTGCCGGGGATTGTGTTAAATTCTTTTTAGAATTATTTTTCTTTAGTTTAGTTATTTTAATTTTTAATTTCAATTCTGTTTGTTTCTGTTTTTATCAAAATCTAAAATCTTTTTGTCTGTCTAATTTCCATTCTATTTCAGTTCCGTGGCTTTCTACATTATGTTCCTGTGATCGAGCGCAAACTTGGGGGTGATCACACTTCTAGAGAGCATCCAGACAGCAGCACTAAAGCTGCTGTAACTGAAACTAATCTTCTTCATGCAAGGGCTTCGATCTAAAAACTCAACCATCGTTCCATCCGATCCAGAAATTGAGCGGACCATTCGACAAAGGCCCAGAGACAACCCTGGCACAAAAGAAGAATTCAAGGAGGAAGAAGAAGAATTCAAAGTTGAGGAACCAATGGCGGAATAGCTCGTGAACCAACCACCACCAGTGAGGCAACCTATGAAGCATGCCATCATTCCACAAAACCTCGACCAGCCATCATGCATTGCCTACCAACCAAAAGTATAGGGCACTAATAAGTGCCAAAATAATCATATTTTGGCCCTTAATTTATATTTGTTAATTTCTTAGTTTTGCTAGTTTGTGCTATTTTATTTCATTTTTGTGTTTTCTGTGTTTTTGTAGGTCATGTAAGAAAAGAAACCATTTCTGTAAAAGTTCCAAGCTTAAAGGGAAAATTGGGAAGACCTAGAAGATGTGGTTAAGTTCAACCAAATAAAGGAAATGATTAAATCGGAATTTCTCAAATTAGAGTCAAAATCGGATTGGATTCAAATTTGGATTCTGCACATGTCTCGGTATTTTGGCCGTAACTTTCAGTGAAAATATTGGATTGAGGTGATTCCAAAGGCATTGGAAAGATAACTCAAAATTATACAAATCATGGTGAAATAGTATTTTCCCAATTCAGACGTGAACTATGTAAAAATTACCCTGTAAGATAGGAACGCAAATCTGGATGAATCCTATTCCGATTTGGACTAGGATTGTCTCATAATTTGGCTAGGAGATAGAATTCTGAATTTCCTAGGTTTATTAGGGCTTCTAGGACTTTTCTAAGCCTATAAATAGACCTCATAGCCTCTTAGAAAAGGACACAATTTTATAAACAATTTTAGAGACTAGCTTTGGGGAGAGGAATTGGAGGCTACTTCTAGGAGCAGTTTTCAGTTCTTTCTTTTCCTATTCTTTTTAGTTTTATTATGTGTAACTAATTATTTTAGTAGGGCTGGATTGAAACCCTAATTATGTTTATTTAATATTTCAATATTGGCGCCTTTGTGATAATCATATTGTGTTGCTTAACTTCATTAATGACTGTTTTATTAAATTCCTCATATGTATATGATTGGCCATTATATGCATATGGTATGGATTAGTTAATTAAATCAATTTGGATGACTGATGCCTAGGTTTAATAAGTGTAAAAAAAGAAATCCGCACCGGGTTCTTGGGTTAATTAACATGGGGAACTGGGAGTATATACCATGTCTTAGGTCTCGTGTGTTTGTTGATTTCCATAGATTTATACTTTCTTAAAAAACAACTTAATATACATCCATGCTAAATCT
>CM017327.1:21812078-21817078 GCA_006937295.1 Carpinus fangiana | reverse complement strand
GGTTTTCATAGTTTTATGCCTTGTTAAAGAACAACTTAGTATATACCATGCTAAATCCTTTAAGAAAGAAAAGATTAGAGTATACATCATGCCTAACTCATTGCTTAGGGAAACCAATAGCTTAAGGAGTATATACCATGCCCTTAAACATTAGGTAGTCATAATGTAATTAAAGCATTGGCATATTGTTTTATTGTGTAAGCATGATTAGTGGTGGATATCACAGCCCTACCCTTTTATCATTATCAAATCAAGAATTAATTTTCTCTCTTTTATTTTACATTGCAAAATTAATTCTAATCAAAATTTACCAATCCCTGTGGGAATGATCTCGCACTTGCACATTATACTACTACACAAACCTTGTCCACTTGCAAGTAAAACTGCAATTATTTTTCTATTAATTTAGGTAGATAATTCCACAACAAGGGCCCACATAGAGGAGTTTGATGAGCGCACACCGAGGGTACAAGTAGTGATGGATGCCCAGGGTTGGATGATGTGTGCCAAATATTACATATTTGGACCCCTTAATTTGCTATTGTTAATCTCTTAGCTATGTTATTATCTGATGTTTTGGTTTAGTTTTGTGTTTTCAGTGTTTTATAGGTTGCTGAAGGAAAATTGTGGGTTTTAAGTGGATGTTGCTGATTTCAGATGAATAGTACAGACCCTGTTAGAGCGATCGAGCGTAGGTCTTTGCGATCAAGTGCAGTTGCGCTCGAGCCCAAGACAGCCGCAATCGAGCGCCCTTGCAACGCAGCAGACAGAAGCCTATGCATGAGTGCGATCGAGCGCACCACTTGTGCGACCGAGCGCACGCGTCCGACCTAGAGCGAAGTTCAGCATTTTATTAAATTGTAAACCCTAGTTTTAGCCCTATAAATAGATAATTATCAAATTAGATTAGGGAGGCTACGAGTTACGAAATTTGAGAGGAGAAAGAAGAGAGTTCTAGGGTTTCCTAGCTTTAAAACCTCAATCTTGGGTTTCATTACTTGTAAGTACTCGATTTTTATGATGGATTCAATGAAGAATGTTTTGTCTTTCAATAACATGAAAGGCTGAACCTTCAACTAAGGTTGAAGATGAAGCCTCACTTATGATTATCAACTTAGTTTCATGTATTCTAGATTTCCCAATTTAATGTATCGTGGATTGAATTGGATTGAATGTATCGTGGATATCTTTTGTGATTTAAGGATACATTAGATAATTTATGGTAATTCAATACAATTAATTGCTTGGTTTTCTTGATTAAAAGATTGGATCTTTCTTGTGATTTATTTTCTGGATACAATGGATGTTTCAATATAGATTGGATATTTGTCTGTGATTTACGGATACAGCTAATGATTTAATTGATTATTGGATTTCTATTGTGATTTGGGTAAAGAATGGATACAAGGAATGTTTTGATTAATTTGTGAAGCAAAAAGTGAAACATACCTAAAATTTATATGTGAGAACTTTGGGGAATATCTGAGATCATGGAACTAGATTGTTAAGAATGAGTGAGTGTGGATTTTGAAACCCTAGTGTTTCGTCAACATACTACTTTCATTTAATTAGTTTTACGCTTTTGTTTCATTCAAACAATCATCATTCAAAAACTGTGAACTAGATTAGAATAGAATTATTTTAGGTTTAAATTTGCTTTAAAGAACACAACTCCCTGTGGGTTCAACCTCACACTTCCACACCACTATATTGCGCATGACTCATGCGCTTACGAATACATTTAATTTGTACAACAAATTTTGGCACCGTTGCCGGGGAGTTGTTTAATTTTTGAAACCAATTTATTTCTAAATTAGTTTTGTTTTTCTACTAGTTATAATTAGGATTTGATTTTTATGCAATTTTTGTTTCTGTTCTAACATAAAAAGAAAGAAAAGGAGTTTTGTTTTATTGTTTCGTTGTTGCAGTTCTGTAGGGCATCTGTTCCTGTAAGAGCGATCAATCACAGCCCAGCTACTATCGAACGCACTCGCGGCTAGAAGAACAAAAGTGGGCGCATCTGCGCTCGATCCTACCCTTACTGCGCTCGAGCATAGTAACAGAGTCCAGACTAATTTCTTTTTATTTTATTTTTCTTTCATTTTCCATTTTTGTTTTTTGTTATTTTGTTTGTTTGTTTTTGTTAATTAATTTTTTTCAATTTCTGTTTGCATGCTTGGACGTAGATCTCTAAATCTGGAGCTAGCCAATTTTGATTCTGAGATTGAACGAACGGCAAGGGATAATCGAAGAATACCACCAAAGTCGCCTGCCAATTCTCAAAGTTCCGAGTCTGAGTCGGAAAAATCTGTGGGGAAGGGAGAACGTAATCCACCCAGATCTCTGAGGTAGGTGTTTGCACCCGATGCTACCAGTGCACCGTCATGTATAGTGGTGCCAGATAATGCCACCCACTTCGAGTTGAAACCAAGTTCGCTCAGCAACCTTCCGTGTTTTAGAGGGTCAGAGAATGAAGATCCATATGATCATGTGAGGACCTTTAAGGAGGTATGTGATTTAATTAAATCACCAAATTCCCCGATAGACTTGGTACGTCTTCGGTTATTTCCTTTTTCCTTACATGATAGGACGAAAGCCTAGCTCTATAACTTCAAACCAGAATCTATAACCTCTTGGGAAATGATGCAGAGTAAGTTTTAATATAAATATTTCCCAATTGCTAAAATTAATGATTATCGTATCAAGATCACTAATTTCAGACAGAAAGAGGGAGAGAGATTCACTGATAGTTGGGAGAAGTTTAAAGAGCTTAGCATGAAGTGCCCACCCCATGGATTTGAGAATGAGACCATTGTTACATACTTCTACAGAGGATTGACACCAAGTGAGCGAAACTCACTTGAAACCATGAATGGTAAGGAATTCTTAAGCCTCACGGGTGATGAAGCTTACAAAGCACTAGATGAAATGGTTGAACGAACACAACAATGGGATTTTCAAAACAGTTGGGATAGACAAGATCCCACTCCCAAGACAAGAGGCATGTATGAAGTGAAGGAAGATGTTGAATTAAGAGAAGAAGTTCAGGAGCTCAGATGTCAATTTGCTACTTTGGTATTGAACAAACCAGAGAATGCGGCAGAGACATACCAAGCTGATGTATGCGAGTTATGTGCCAGCCCAATGCACTTCACTCAAAACTGCCCTACTCTGTCATTAGAAAATCCAATTGAGGAAGTCAATGCCTTCAATGAGTATAGAAAACCCACAGGTTGACCATTTTCTGAAACTTACAGTCCAGGGTGGCGGAATCACCCAAATTTCTCTTAGAAGCAGAATCAGCCACTGAATTAGGGTAAGCCATCATACCAAGCTCAACCATCTGCCTATCAAGCACCACAGCTTGCACCTTAGTCTTCATTGGAAGAAATGATGAAAGCACTCATGTAGTCAACTGATAAATTCATGCAACGAACTGATTAGGCCATACAGTCAAACACCAAAGACATACAAGAGCTAAAAAGTTCTGTTGCCAATATAGAAGGGCAAATTGGCCAGCTAGCCAATCAAGTGGGGGAAAGAGAAAGAGGGAAGTTCCCGAGTCAACCTGTGCCTAACCCAAAGGGGCAATTCGGTATTGGGAGTTCATCTACTCCTACTCATGGACAAGAACACATGCAAGCAATCACCATTTTGAGGTCAGGAAAACAAGTGGATAACCAAGTGGCCACACCTGAAGAAGCCAGTGACGTTGCAAGAGAAGAAGAGAACTAGGCCAAACCTACAGCAGAAGTTGACGATCATTCCAAGAAGTATGTTCCAAAAGCTCCGTATCCAAAAGATTGATAGCACCAAAGAAAAGCTCAAAGTATGATGACATTTTGGAAGTGTTCAAGCATGTGCAGATCAACATTCCATTCCTAGATGCCATCCAACAAGTGCCTTCTTATGCAAAGTTTCTAAAGGATCTTGTCACAGTCAAGAGGAAGACAAATGTACCCAAAAAAGCTTTCTTGACTGAGCAGGTAAGCTCTATTCTGCAATACAAGATATGCCTATCAAGTATAAGGACCCGGGATGTCCCACCATTGCCTGTAAGATTGGTGACAACCGACATGAAAGAGCCTTGTTGGATTTGGGGGCCAATGTCAATCTCCTGCTGTATTCAGTCTATATTCAACTGGGATTGGGAGAGCTTAAATCAACATCCATCACACTTCAACTGGCCGATAGATCTGTAAAGAAGCCAAGGGGAATAATTGAAGACGTTCTGATCAAAGTTGATAAGTTCTACTACCCTCTGGACTTCATCGTCTTAGATACAGAACCGGTAGTGAACATAGAGCTTCAAGTTCCAATCATCTTAGGGCATCCCTTTTTAGCTACAGCTAACACCCTAATCAATTACAGAACTGGGGTTATGGAGCTATCTTTCAGGAACATGATAGTGGAGCTGAATATCTTTGATATCAGCAGGCAGCCATTTGAGTATGAGGAAGTCAGAAGTACCTGCATGATAGAAGAACTTGTAGAGGAGACGGTAAATGAGCTGAGCAATGACGATCATTTGGGAGAATGCCTTACTGCACATGGAGGTGACATGAACCTGGATACATGATCAGTGTCAAATTGTGTATATTTGACCCCTTTAACCTATATTTGTTAGGCCTTTAGCTTTGTTAATTTCTAATTATTTTTGGAGTTTTTAGTGTTTTGAGTTGTGCAGGTCTTTACAACAAAATTTGGCCACAAGAGAGCAAAAAGACACTAAGTGAAGAAATGGATCCCTGCCAAGTGCATTCGACCGCACTTGGTGCGTTCGAATGCACTGACGGTCGAACGCAGGGACACGGTCGAACGCAGTCCCCGTCATCCCGCATCTCGCGTGGGTGCCCTAGGAGTCCATCGCTTCCAAGCTGCGCCGTTACGGTTTTCTGCGGTCGAACGCACATTGTGCGTTCGAACACACAACTCAGCAGTACGTTCGAACACACCCCATGCGTTCGAACGCACTTGTAGGATTTTGTAGTCTATAAATA
>CM017327.1:21769304-21809183 GCA_006937295.1 Carpinus fangiana | reverse complement strand
ACATCATTACCGGTGTGGCCCACCCGAGGTCGGACTCGGTCGTGATGCTAGTGTTATGTATGACAACCTACAATATCTAGGGCACCGGTGTTGTATTACAGGTCTCTCGGGACAGCGCTAACCTTGCTGAGAATAAGTAATATCTCGGGTAGACCATACTGTTGAACTATGACTGTCACTCTATATCATATGCATATATCATATATCTATATCATACCTATGAAAAACTGTCATAGTGGAACTGTTGTATACTTTATAAGTTAGAGTTCATTATTAAAATGGCATAGGCATTATATGCGTTAACATTCACTAAGTCTTTAAACTCATCCCGTTATTTTATGTTTTTCCCTTTTCATTATGAATAATTGTGCGGTTTATCTTAGACGAGGATGCTGTTGGAGCAGACTTGGGTGGTTGCACAGGACCTGATTCGAGTCATTTTTTAGGATACAGACTCAGTGTGTTGAAGTCCATGTGGGATGACGGAGGAACCACCTGTGCTGATATGATTGAGAGTTTGGTCTCATTAGCCTTACTTAAGCTTAGGATTTGATCTGTTGATCTTTTGTTAAAACCATGTTATGATTTGTAATCTTTATTTTGATGATGGTCTGATGACTAGTACACTATGATGACTATTTCTATGTTATGAGATATTATGTTTACTCTGGTGTATAATTGTGTTGTTTATTAGTGTTCTTTATTTCCAATAGTTTTAGAAAGTCTTCTGCTGAGGTCTCCCATTTATAAGAGGTTGAAATCCCTGAGTCTTGTCCCTTGAGGGATAGGGCTGGGAGACAAATCATGGGGTCAATTACTAGTTAATTGATTTCCCCATCGTGGACATTACACCAAGCCCTCGTATTGAGTTCACAATCTCACTCAATTCGGTGTAGAACTCACCAAATGTTTCATTTTCCTTCATGTTCACAGTCCCAAATCGAGACATCAACATTTGAAGTTTGGCCTCTCTCACCCGTTTTGAACTTTTGTAAGTTTTTTTTTTTTTAAATTATCCCAGGCTTTCCTTCCAGGTCTTAAAAAGAGTAGTCCGTCAAAACTCATCCGACGATACACAGTTGAAAATGCAACTCGACCCTCGATTATTTTAGTTGCTTTTCACATTGTCTTATTTATTCCACTTATCAAAATCACCATTAGGTTTATTAAATTCCTTTTCAATAGTAACCCATATGTTGTCCTTAAGCCCCTTCAAGTAGGCTATCATACGGACCTTCTAGTCAGCATAATCATTCCCATTAAAAATGGTAGGGACATTTGAAAAAGAAGCATTTGGTTCCATAACAAAGAGGTCAACAAAAGCGCTCAAGACGTTAGTCAAAAACCAAGTGAACCTGCTCTGATACCAATTAAAAATTTATTAGGATCGAGTCTACCTCTTTTTGCCAAACAAGCAACAAATGAAACTAGGCCATTTAGCACAAATAGAAACATGCACAGCAGAAATCAAATAACATCACAGATATAAAAATATCCACACAACCACAACACAAATATTTGTTTACGAAGTGGAAATCCCTTTGAACACATCAAAGGTAAAGACCACTTTGAGGTAGCCAAACCTAGGAAATCATTAAATGAAGACTCACATTTATAGAGTAGACGATACTCACAACTTTGATGACCTTTAGACTTAGTAAGAACAACAAGCTTCCCAACTTGTCTCCATCGTGATCATTTTCAAGCAGTGCATCTCCTTACCGACCTACGATATACTTCTTTCTTCAAGCATCCATAGCAGCAAACTTTGTGTAGATGAACGAGCAAGGATACATGCCAAAATAACAACCACTTTAGAGTCACAACACTCGTAGAGAGAACACCATGAGCTCAGAGAAAAAAATAATGCCTAAAAGTCTGTAATGAACAGTGAGAAGAAAACTATTTTTAGGAGAAACATTTTCTTCGTCACATCCTAATGGGACACTTTCTCGTTAAGGCGGGAAGAATAGTTTCGTAGATTTGAGAATTGCACATCCGAACGAGAAAGCTTTTCCATTATGACGGGAAGAACAAATATCTCCTCTTTGTCACATGTCCCATATTAATGAACCAAATGATGGGAAACCAGGGAATCCAAATTTGGTCCTGTTACATGTCCCGTCTTGATGGAGTTCCTGACGAGAAAATAGAAGCTTTAACTTTGCTCTCGTTACTTGTCCTGTTCTGACAAGGTTCCTGATGAGAAACAAGGGAGTTCAACTTTGCTCTCGTTGCTTGTCCCGTTCTGACAAGGTTCCTAACAAAAAACTAGGGAGTCCAACTTTACTCCCGTTGCATGTCTCGTTCTAACGAAACTTCTGACGAGAAACCGGTAACTCCCCATTACTTGTCTCGTTTTGACGGCATTTCTAACATGAAAACAGGGAACACTCCAAGAACCCTTAAGAACCTAAGAACATCACCACAAAGTTCCCCAAAGTTTTAAACAACATAAACATACATTAAATATCATTGAATACGGCCAACCTAAAGCTGAACATATTATAAAAAAACTCGCTCTCTCTCTGAAAGAGCCCCCCTTTGAAGAAAGTTCTCGAACTTTTTTCTGCTTCTTGTCTTCAGTTTCTTCTCTTAATCATTTGCCATCTTACATCTTTTCCTTTCAAACTTCTTTACCTTGTTTCAGTTCCCTCTCCTGATCATCTATCATCACTCCATCTTCACTCTCAAATTTCTTTATCTTCTTTTCTTCTCTTTCTTGTCATCCTGTTTCTTCTTTCTTTACTGTTTTTTTTTCTTTACTTCATAAACCTTCCTTTCTTTCCCTATGGATATCAACAGTCTTATTGCACAGAATGAGGCTTTCTCTTGGGATGATCCCTCAACCGAAATTGAATCTCTACCAGCAGAAATTGTCAAGGATGAATACCTACCTCTGGTTGGACATGTCATTTCTCAGAAAACTCACAACAACCAATCAATTTTTGTAGCCCTTTCCAAAGCTTGGGAATTTGCTGTCCCCTTCTCGTTTGCTATTTTAGGCCCTAACAAGTTCCTATTTAAACTATCCAAGCCAGAACACCTAGCTAGAATTCAAAAATGAGTCACTTGGAATGTCAATGGTTCCCTTATCATTCTCCAGCTATGGCATCCACAAGCCATTTAAATGAACTACCTCTCCACATTGCTCCATTCTGGATTCAAGTCCATGGACTACCTTTGATCAATATGACCACTGTTGGGTCATGGATCAACCTTTGATAGGCCCAATAGTTCTCCAGCCCAGGTCCAAGCCCAAGAAGTTCTTAGGCCTCGAGTCTCTGAGACTAGGTCTCAGATCCGAGATGGAAGGATCTGAGACCAAGGACTCAAATTCAAGACCTACAAGTCTGAGACCTCCGAATTCGAGGCCCTGGCATCTGAGACCCTGTAATTTAGGGATCAAGGATTTCAACTCATTTGAAATAATATGCGATCTACTCTTATCCATTAAATTCAAATGGTGAGTACCTGGAAACACGGATCAGATATAGTATTTGCAGGTATTCAAAATACAAATGCTGTAACAACCAAATCCTATCTTGATCTCTTAAGATCTTGAAACGGATAACTACTCAAATCCCTCTATAACAACTGCCTAGCAGAAAATGAAGAGTCAGTAATTGGTTAGGAGACTACTACTCCATGCCTATATAATGCAAGTCACTACCTCACATTTGGGTAACGACAACCCTTGAACTTTATGCTCTTGTTGCTTTCTCATACTCCATCTCTCATATACTGACTTAGGCATCGGAGTGTCTCCACCGGCTCACCCTCAGTCTCTTCGATCCAACTGTCTATCTCATTGTGCAGATTCAACCAGGAATCGAAAGGCGTGCCATGTCACCAATCGGAAATTGTGCATCAACAGTTTGGCAACATTTGTGGGGACTCAATTTTTCAATGAATTCTTGCTCATCTTAAATTCTGACATGGTGCGAACACATTCATCACACCTGATGATTCCTCTTGCTGACACTGTCACAGCATCCAACAATCAGGAGATAATGGAATTCATGAGATAAATGGTGGAATCCATGAAGGTTCTAAGGAAGTAGAACGAGGAGCTTAATACTCTGCTCATCGCGGTTATGGCCTGAGGCAGCCAAAAGGAAAGAGAACACGAAGAAAGGCGCGAGAAGGAAAGGCGGGATAGAGTTTGCCAAGGAAAATGGCCAGTTAATCTTGAGCAGCAGGATAGCAAAAGCATGGTTCAAGGAGACAGTCGCACGATTCATAATGAAGAGAACCGCGAGAAGTCTCGCTGGGTAGAATCCCTGAATGGCAGATCACATCGGGAAAGGTCTCGCCGAGAGAGCTCTCCTTATGAGGGATCTCGTCGTGAGAGGCATGACAGAGAAAAATCTTATTGGGGAAGGCGGCACCGAGAGAAGTCCCATCAAGATGAGTCTCATCACAACCACCGTGATGAACAAATGGAAGATCTGAAGAAGAAGTATGCTCTTATCATCTGTCAGATGGGGGGGGGGGGGAAGACCAAAAGTCGACAGTGTGGGAGATGCTAGATGATGAAAACCTTCCCTTCTTGGAGTATGCCAGAAGTGGAGATCTGAAAGCCCATCTTGAAGCCTTTAGGGAACACTTTATCATGCATGGCACGCCAGATGAGATTGCAAGCAGAGCCTTCACACTGACCTTGACAGGAGTGGCAAAGGATTGATTCACTGGACTTCCCCCGAAGTCAGTAAACAGCTTCAAGGAGCTAGGATACCTATTCCTAGTGATGTGTGCCAAATATTACATATTTGGTCCCCTTAATTTGCTATTGTTGATCATTTAGCTATGTTATTATCTGATGTTTTAGTTTAGTTTCGTGTTTTTAGTGTTTTATAGGTTACTAAAGGAAAACTGTGGGTTTTATGTGGAAGTGCCTATTTCGGATGAAAATTGCAAGTCCCTGTTAGAGCGATCGAGCGTAGATGCGCTCGATCGCAGGACAGCCACAATCACATTTACTTGAGCCTAGGATAGTCACGATCGAGCGCGAATGCTGCGCAGCAGACGGAAACCTTATGCACGAGTGCACTCGAGCGCACCAACTGTGCGATCGAGTGCAAACGTTAGACGTAGCAGCGAATTTCAGTTTTATTAAAGTTGTAAACCCTAGTATTAGGCCTATAAATAGATAATTATCAGATTAATTTAAGGAGGCTATGAATTACAATATTCCAGAGGAGAAATAAGAGAGTTCTAGGGTTTCCTAGGTTTTGGATCTCAACTTTGGGTTTCATTATTTGTAAGTACTCAAGTTTTCATTATGAATTCTATCAAGAACATTTTGTCTTTCAATAACATGAGAGGCTAAACCTTCAACTAAGGTTGAAGATGAAGCCTCACTTATGATTAGCAACTTGGTTTCATGTAATCAATATTTCCCAATTTAATGGTTTAATTGTCTATTGTTTTGCTTTTTTTATTAATTGGATTGAATGTATCTTGGATATCTTTTGTGATTCAAGAATACATTAGATGATTTAGGATAATTCAATACAATTGACTACTTGGTTTTCTTGGTTAAAAGATTGGATCTTTCCTGTGATTTATTCTTTGGATACAATTGATGTTTCAATATAGATTGGATATTTTCTTGTGATTTATGGATACAGTTAATGATTTAATTGAATATTGGATTTCTATTCTGATTTGGATAAAGAATGGATACAGGGAATGTTTTGATTAATTTTGTGAAGCAAAAGTGAAACATACCTAAGATTTATATGTTAGAACTTTGGGGAATATTTGAGATGATGGACCTAGGTTGTTATGAATGTGTGAATGTGCATTCTGAAACTTTAGTGCTTCGTCAATAGATTACTTTCACTTAATTAGTTTTATGCTTTTGTTTTTATTCAAACAACATTCATTCAAAAACTGGGAACTAGATTAGAATTAAATTACTTTAGGTTTAAATTTGCTTTCAAGAACGCAATTCTCTGTGGGTTTGACCTTGTACTTGCACAACACTATATTTCACACGACTCGTGCGCTTGCGAGTACATTAAATTTTTACATCACCTAGCACAATTCCTTGCAACACGCAAACGGAAGAAGAATGTTACCTGCCTATTGACCATGCGTCAAGGGAAGAAATAAAGTTCGAAGGACTTCATGCTTCGCTTTAACAAAGAGAAGCTAGAAGTGGAAAGCCCAGACAAAAAAACAATGTTCAACTCCCTGATGCAAGGAGTAAGGGTTGATGGGGCACTGATAGTTGATATAGCCAAAAGTACATGAACAATTACTTTGACTTAGTTTATGAAGAAAGATGAAGAGTATATCAACCAAGAGGAACTGGTTGGGATGCTGCTGAAGGCACAGATGCAGGAAGATCAAGCCAGGTAGGAAGGCAAGAAGGCCTCGTCAGCTCCCAAGCAGAAGGAAGAAAAGAATCCCTAGAAGGCGGGGAAGAAGTCCGGTCCGCTGTTCACTAAAAGTGAGCCTCAAAAGCAGGAAGTTCCAAAGTTCCAACCTGAAAGGTTCACCCCCTTGAACGCCAGCTTCACTGAAATGTTCATGGAAATTAAAGGGGATCTAGCCTTTAGGTGGCTAGCAAAGATGAAGTCAGATCCCTACAAGCGTGACCGCAACAAGTTCTGTGAATACCATGGGGATCATGGGCATTCAACAGAAGACTACATGGTTCTACGACGGGAAATCGAGAACTTTGTGAGGAATAGAAGATTGATAAGGTTCCTTGCTCAGGAACAGATTCAAGAAGCGAATCTGCAAGGACCCCAGCCAGTGGAAGGTAATTGAGAATGCCTCGGAGAGGTGGAACCGAGACACCGAGACCCAAATCCAAGAGAGGGTCGGTATGGAGATCAGGAAGAAGAGTAGAGGGATGCTCGAGAGGTGCAGAGACCTCACCCGAATCAAGAAGTAGTCCGAGTGATCCACACCATTTCCGGTGGAATTGCTGGTGGTGGGGAATCCAATTCGGCCAAGAAGGCATACACTAGATGTATGCAGGGTGAAGAGGTGTACTCTCTACACAGACCTACGAAAGCAGTAAAGACAGAGTCAGTAGTGCCATCCTTCTCGGAGGAAGATGCTCGGGGGGTAGTAATGCCTCATGATGAAGCTCTAGTGGTGACTTTGACTGTATCAAATCATGCGATCCATAAGATCCTGGTTGACAATGGAAGTTTGGCTGACATCCTATACTGGCCAGCCTTCAAGCAAATAGGCATCGAACGAGGCAAGATCAAACCATTTGATTCTCCTCTCGTGGGGTTTGGTGGAGAATAGGTCCAACCTTGTGACAATCCTAGTCCCTTCTGGGTATTTTAGTTGACTCATAGGTTTTTAATAGGGTTGGCTTAAGTTGACAATGAGAATGAACCACCAAATAAATAAATAATAGTAATAATGGAATAATATAGAAAAAAAAAGTAAAAGAAAAAAAAGAGAAAAAAAAGAGAAAAAGAGTAATAATAATAATAGTAATTATATTAATAAATAAAGTATAATAATAAAGAAACCCTAGCTAGCCGCCTACCCCTTAAAACCCTCGCCGTGTATTTTCTTTCTCTCTTGCCCTGCCTATTTAGCCAATTCAGACAAGAACTCTCATACTCCTTTACGCCTCTCTCTCTGTAGTGCTCTCTCCTCCTAAATGTGGGTGTCTGGTATGATTCATAGACTCACAACCTTCTTTTCTTTGTCTTACATATATTTGTTGTTCTAAAATCAAGTGGGTCAAACTCCTTGGTGGCCGTGTGTCTTGTAGTGAGAAAGAGAGATTGTTTTTTTTATTATTTCCTTTCTCTTCATGTGCAGCCATGTCCCCACCACTTTGCCTATTGTGAGAATAGATTATCATCATGTGCCATGCATATATATGTATTGAATCCAAATTTTTCTCTTTTAACACTTAAGCATGGTGTATGTTTCTACTCTATCTGTAGACCTGTAACTCATTGTCATATATATATATATATATAATGTTTTGAAGGAATTTTTAAACTATAGAGATATACTTATATATAGATAATGATTCGAAGTATTTATATGTATATATATATGTAATATTTTAAAATATAAAGATATAAATATATTAATTTGTGGTACTGATAATCATATACATGTGGGGTATTTTTAAAATATAAACACATATAAAGTGTCAGGTCTTTCATCTATATCTATATCTATATATAGATTTTACATATAGGATCCTGACAAGTATATATATCTAGGCATGGTAGAGCTTAAAGTGTACTTATTTATATATATATGTATAGATGAATAGAGGGTAGTTGGCAATATATATATCTGTACGAAATAATTAATCTAAAGTGTATATATATATAAGTGGGTAATATAAAAGAAAATAATTTCTGAAAATTTATTGAGAAGCATACCTAAATACCTAAGTAAGTTCATTCTCAATTGATTAGCAAGCCAACCCATAGTAGTAAGAGAATGCATTATTATGACGTGTATGAGGGTAGTTATGTGCATGTACTTCCTTCAGGAGATTAGTTAGCAGTCAGAGGAAATTCTTAGCTGCAGTCGAGAGGTAAGTGAATTTACTATCCCTTCTAGAAAAATTATCATGCCATGCTTTTATCTCAAATTGCAAATGATCATTTTGTTTATATTACCGAATTATATTACATGCATGATAAGTTTGAGAAAAATTAACGTTGAGAAAATAGTGATGTCTTTAAGAAATTTTGAGAAAAATGATGATAAACCCTCCTACATGATGCCCTACGATGTATCTAAAGAAGTATTAAGAGAAGTACAAGAAATGAGAAAAAGTTTTACAATGAGGGCACATGTATGGAGGAAAGTATTTTTGGCCCAAGAGAAACAAGAAAAAAGCTCGGTATTGATGCTAAGGATGGAGGCGCAACCGCTGAAAGAGGCTCTACCAGAAGGTGGTTCCATCACCGTTTTATTTTGCCAAGTTGAGTGCACCCAGAGTTAATCGGCTGGCCAGGGGACAGGGTTGCGGCCATAATATCTCATCCCAGGTCGCAAGGACTGTGCAACCCTAGTATACAAGGGTAACAGTATACATGGGCCCTAGTATGAGATAAAGACTATTAATAATTTGATTGATGATAATGTTTTTATTTGTGCTTTATGTTTCGTATGTTATTTTATTATTTAAAATATACTGGGAACATATGTAGTTATGAGTTCCATTTTTCAAAACGGGACAAGGAGTAAAACTGCCTATGGTTGTGGATTTCACTTACTGGGCCTCCTTTGGGCTCATCAGTTTTATTTATTGTTTCAGGTGATGATCAGGTTGCTTTAGGATTTGCCGGAATGGGAGTGGGCGTATTTAGGAATTTCTTATGATTTCACATTAGTCAAGCTAATAAGTGCGTTGGCACAGTTTCTTTTAGAGATTGATGAATTTATTTTAATAAGGAACGCTATTATTGTTTGTGAGTCATATTTTTGTTAAGCAGGAATATTTCAGTTTATTTTTAAGGACATGATATTCTAGAGTTTCATGCATTCATTTTTATACTAGTCTTTTATTAATTGATAAACCTTATGGATCTATGGGAGTAAGAAAGAGGATTAACAAACCTAACCCTTTTGGGCTAGGGATGTTACAAACCTGTTGGAATCATCCCACTACCGGTGACGGCGGGAACCGCCCCCAGATTGTCCACTGTAATGGTGGATTTCTTAGTAGTCGATCAACCATTCTCCTACAAGGTGATTGTTGGTCGACCAGCATTGAACAAATTGAGGGCTGCAACCTCGACTTATCACCTCATGATGAAGTTCCCAACGGAGGAAGGAGTGGGAGAGGTGAAAGGTGATCAAGTCGCAGCTAGGAGATGTTACAACATCTCTACGAAGAAGGTCTCGGATCTGACCACTCTCATTGTGGCCACGGTGTTCGAGGCCAAAGGAGAACCTGTAGACCTACTCGTGGAAGTGATTGTAAGAGAAGGAAAGGTCCTACAAATTAGGACAAGTCTCACCCATGAGATTCGAGAAGGCCTAGTAGACTTCCTTCGGAGGAATATGGAAGTATTTGCCTGGTCACATGAAGACATGCCAGGAATCAGCCCGGAAGATATCGTCCACGTCCTGAATGTGGACCCAACTGTGAAACCAGTAAAGTAGGAGAAAAGGAAATTTGCACTCGAGAGAGTTGAGGCTATAGCCGAGGAGGTCAAGAAGCTCTTGAAAGCGAAGTTCATCCAGGAAGTCTACTACCCCGAGTGGTTGGCTAATGTAATATTGGTGAAAAAGTCCAACGGGAAATGGAGGATGTGCGTGGACTTCACTAACCTCAACAAGGCTTGTCCGAAAGACAGCTTCCCTCTCCCACGCATCGACGCGCTGGTCGACTTTACCTCCGGGTATGGGTTGCTCAGCTTCATGGACGCATTCTCTGGCTACAACTAAATCCTTATGCATCCTGAAGACTAAGAGAAGACTGCATTCGTCGCTGATCGAGGCTTGTACGGTTACAAGGTCATGCCTTTCGGTTTGAAGAATATAGGGGCGACATACCAGTGGTTGGTGAACAAGATGTTCCGAGGCCAGATCAGAAGGAATATGGAGGTTTACGTTAATGATATGCTGGTAAAAAGCATAGAATCACTAGATCAAACAAATGACCTCCACGAGGCGTTCAAGATGTTGAAGCAGTACAGAATGAAGCTAAATCTCGCCAAGTGTGCATTTGGAGTATCCTCTGGGAAATTTTTGGGCTATATGGTCTTGATAAGCGCTGAACGTTGCACATTCAAGCCCCTTAACTTGCATATGTTAATTCTTTAGCGTTGTTATTTGTTTGATTTTGTTTCGTTTTTGTGGTTCAGGTCAAATACAAGAATTCCATTGAAATTGCCTTAACTCCCATATGTTAATTCCTTAGTGTTGTTATTTGTTTGATTTTGTTTTGTTTTTGTGTTTCAGGTCAAATACAAGAATTCCATTGAAATTGGGCTTAAAATGACAATTTGGAGCCATTCTGATGCTGGGATCGATCACAGCCGAATTGGGACTGAGCTCTCATGTGCTCGAGCGCACAAAGCCTAGGATTGATAGCACTCCTGTGATCATGCGCACAACAGCTAAGCTCGAGCTTAGTGCGATCGAGAGCACACCTTGCGATCGAGCACACTCGAGGGTACATAATGCGGTAGGCGCCTTTTTTACAGCTTAAACCCGATTTTTAGTCTCCTAATTAGACTTGGAGACTGACCTACGATTGTAATTAGGGTTTTAGGGTTCCTAGGGTTTCCTAGTCCCTATAAATAGGCTCTTAAACATTGTAAACGGGAGGCTGTTCCTAGAGTAAAATTCAAAACTTGTTTGTGGAGCTCAGAAGATCATGAGCGGCTAAACCCCTTTGTGGGGTGTTGATGTAACACTATCCAAGCACAATGGTTTGATTGTATTTAATTTCTAGATTTTCAATTTATCCATGTTGATTGTATAACTATGAGAATTGCTACACGTGGATTTTGTTCTTAATTATTAAATGCAATTGTTCTTCAATACTAAATTCAATATTTGTGAAATTCTTTTCTTGTCTTAGAAATTATTTTGCTCTTATTGAACTCAAATCGACCTTATTTTCTGTGATTATAAGATTGATGGTTATGCAGTGGGTTTTAATAGACATATGATTAATAGGATTAAGATAGGTCATGCCTAGGAAAGACGGGTCTTACTACACCCTAGTTTAGTGTAATTTAGGTAGACGATCCGTGCCAACCGAAGATGGGTTATGATATTCCATTAATTATATGAAACTTATTAAAGGATTTTATAATTTATACCTAGGGAAGACAGGCCGTGCCGCATCTTAGTGGTTAGGTGGACGATCCGTGCCAATCGAAGATAGATTATCCTTATTCTTTAATATTGTATTTTCCTGTTCTGCTATAACATGCATATCATGAATGTCTGGAATTAAATACAGTTAACCATTGTTGTGTAGATTGTGGTGAAATTGGTACCTTACTCTCTCTCTCTCTCATATTTTAATTCTCTTTTATCTTCATGCACTTTAATTTTATAGAAATTCAAATTAAATATCTTTTTAATTAAGTTAATTTTAATCTTTTGAATTTGATAACAAAACCCTTGCAGTCCTTGAGGTTCGACATCCTCTCTATAGCCGTACCCTACAAAAATTCATCATATTGCGAGTGGTTGTTTTTATAATTGATATTTTTGGTCACAAAAATATCACATCAATTTTGGGCGCCGTTGCCAGGGACTGTTTAACAGTTTTGTTATTAAGTTTTAAGGATTAAGGCTAGCTTGATTTTGATTTTTGTTTTTGTTTTTCGTTATTTTTAATTTTAATTTTTGAATTTTAGTCTCTCTTTTCAAGTTCATGTTCAGCTTCGCATGTGCCACTCTCTGTGACTGCGATCGATCGCATCCTGTGTGCGATCGAGCACAGGGCTGCACATAGCAAGCTGTTGCACTTGAGCCCTCTGTTCCTGCGCTCGCTCCTATCTTCGGCAGTACGATCGATTGCACCCTTAAGTGCGATCGAGCGCACACCTTACAGACTTTGCTGCATCCTCATTCTAGAGCATCAAAGGGCCGTTTGTGAGCTTTTACTTTCTGTTTTAATTTTCTGTTTTTGTTTTCTTTATTTCCTATTTTTATTCCCTGTTTTTGTCTTTATTTTCTATTTTTATTCTTAGTTTTGTTTATGTTGGGTCGCCGATCTTTGTCTTTGCCATTAATCACTTGTGACCCCGACATTGAACACACTCTTAGACAAATTAGAGCCGAAATGAATTCTAATTTGTCAAAAGAACACACCATTGATAACATGGCTGGAGCTCATCATGTAGCATTGCAAGATCACTACATCCCTCCCACATACACTACCCCTTCATTTCTCAGGCTGTTGGACATCACGGCAACCCACTATGAGATCAAGCCTAGCACCATACAGAGCTTACCTACTTCCCTAGGGCTAACCCATGAAAATCCTTATGACTTCCTCAGTGAATTCCAAACAATCTGTTCTACCATTCAATTGACGGGATTCACTGAGGATGCCTTAAAGATGCGTCTCTTTATCTTTGCCCTCAAAGATAGAGCCAAACATTGGTTCCAGTCTTTAGAACCTAACTCTATCACGTCTTTGGATCAATTGCAACAGGTTTTTCCCAAGCAGTATTTTCCCATAGGAAGGACTAATGACACTAGGAGAGCTATCACTAGTATCACACAACATGAGGGTGAACCATTCCATGAGACGTGGGACAGGCTTAAGGACTTGCTTAGATCATGCCCACACCATGCTGTCCCCAAATGGCAGCTAGTGCAGAGTTTCTATGATGGTCTGACTGAGTCTAGTAGGAGTATGGTAGATGCATCTTGTGGGGGGACATTTATGTTGAAGAGTGAAGATGAAGCACGGGCTATATTTGAAAATCTGAGTAACAACTCTTGTCAGCAAGCTTCTAACAGACGGAGAGCACCCGCACCTAAAGCACCAAAGGCTGAGAGTCTTCTTGAAGTAGGGCACTTTTTAGACATGGCCACCCAAGTAGTTGATGCTATCACCAAGGAGCTGGATCAATTAATGACTGCTGGTTTTGCTCCTAATGCTGCTCACATAAGCACACAACCTGAACCATGCTCATTCTGTTCTAGTACTATGCATCAGGTAAATAATTGTCCTACTGTTGGAAATTATACTGATGTTTCTAATGAGTAGGTCAATGCAGCTTTCTCTAGACCGGGTAATGATCCATGTTCCAACACTTACAACCCGGGGTGGAGAAATCATCCAAATTTCTCCTGGAAGAGTCCAAATACAAAAAAATCAGCATAAGGGCCACACAATCAAGCTCAGTCCAACAGGCATCCCTACAACTCTTCTTCCACATACCAGCCTCCACAAAAGCAATACCAGGCTGCACCGCCTCCTCAGTCAGACTTGATTTTTGAAGACCGGATGCTAAAAATGATGAGTGACATGTCTGACAGAATGGTGGGCGAGATGACCAACATGATGGGTGAGGTAAATGGCAGGGTTGGTGAGATAACCAACATAATGGGCGAGATGAACTGTAGTGACCCAAATTATTAACTAGGCATAAGTAGCTTAGTTGGGGGGATTACTTTGGGCTTTGGGTCACTAAGGATGCCAAAAGAGTAATTTGGACTTTTGGGCGGACGTACGCTAGGTCTGGTGGACGTACGCTGTTGTCTGTAGTGTGGACGTACGTAGGGGGACCACCGGACGTACGCTCTGCAAACAGTATAGGCGAACGTACGTGGGACCACCGGACGTATGCTACTTTTTGAATACCCTCTGGTTAATACTAAGACGTACAAGGCAGCCATGGAACCGCTGGGCAAGAACCACCGAACGTACACCCCTTGGCCGGACGTCTGCTACTTTTCTGAGCCTATAAATAGCACCCTACCCCCTTCGTGTTTTTCATAACTTTATAACGCCCCCAGGCTACCAGAGTGTTCCCAGAGTGTTTCCAAGTGTTTGTGAGTGTTGGTGAGCATGTGTGGGAGGCGTTTGCGAGTTTCAAAACTTTCGTGAGGCGAAACTCTTGCGGTTTTGTTTCAAGGAGGTAACGGTCGATCTTTAGCTTTTAATTACATCTTTATGCTGCTCATTTTATGTTTAGTTGTAGTTGTTAGCTTAGTTGTGCTTTTAAGACCCGTTTGGATTAGCATATTCTTTAGCTTAACGTTGTTACGTTGCATGGAGGTTATTAACTAGACTAGAAGGCTTTAGGTTGCTCCTAGTAGCCCTAGGAGTCGGAGAATAGGCGGACGGTGGAAGAGAATACGGTATCATGACCGGATGTACAGCTTGTCGTTGCACGACGGACACACGCTCTCAAGCCCGGACGTACGGTCATTGTGTGACAGGGAAACCCTATTTTCACCAACCGTCCCGTAGCTCCTGTTTTCCTTACTTTAGAGTTGTTTTAGTGGAATTAGGACAAATAAAAGGTTTTCCACAGATTTGGAGAACCTGGATCTTTTGGAGTTTTCAGAGACGTGTATCGATCTAGGTGAGTTTTAACTCACATAATGCGCATTGTTATTTTCCATGCACTGCACGTCTATTTTGTGTAATGAGCAAACATGGATATTTTACAACTCTCACATTTTGTACGTATTGCTCATGAACTCTGTTTTTGGGAAAAACGTTGTGCTGAACATGTTAACCAAGTGGGACTTGTAAAATGACTTGCATGTAAAATACAGACAAGATAATTTGCATCGTATGACATGGTACGCCGGTACGTATGGTAGTAATGGCCATGGGCTTACTATACATGTTAGCTTTATAGTCAACTGTGTGCATTATGTGAGGGCTGTGGATCCATTGGTTTCGTGACCTTGATGCAACCATTCTCAATGGTTCGGTCACTACAGGACGGACGTCATTAGTTGGTGTGGGCCACTCGGGGTCGGACCTGATCGTGCCACTATTGTTACATACGGTATGTTGTACAATGGCTGTGGCACTGACATTGTATTATAGGTCCCTCGGGATAGAATCAACCCTGCTAAGAAGGGGTAATATCTCGGGTAGACCATACTGTTGAACTATGACCATTGTTTACATCATATGCATATATCATTACTATATATATATCACGCATAATTAAACTGTCATGATGGAACTGCTTTTACTTATTAAACACCTGAGTTCATTACTAAAACTGGCATGGGCATTATCTGCGTTAAAGGTCACTAAGTCTTAGACTTACCACCTTTATTTTATGTCTTTCCACATCATTACAAATAATTGCGCGGTTTAGCTGCTTTAGACGAGGATGCTGTCGGAGCCTACTTGGGTGATTGCTTAGGACCTGATACGGGTGATCTTTGAGGATATGGATCCTGTTTGGCTTAGGACGATGTGGGAGGATGGAGGATCTACCTGTGGAGACATGATAGAGATTTTGATCTCATTGGCTTTGTTGAAGCTTAAGTCTAGGCTTTGATCTGTTGATCTTTTGTGAACAATGTTGTAGTATCTTATTTTGGGAATGTATCTATTTGACGATCTGATGACCGATATATTTGGTGACTCTTTATAATATTATGGATGTAGTACTTTATCTCCGGTATCGCTGTGTGATGTTTCATTTATTATCTCTTGATCCCATAGTCTTGGTAAGGTCTTCCGCTACAGTTTTCTCGTTACGACGAGGAAGGTGTTTTCCCGAAGGTCGTGTCTCAGAGGGACATGGCTGGGATGGCGTGCCGTGGGGTCAATTACTAGTTAATTGATATTCCCATTGGGAGGGGCATCACATGAACGGCAGGATGGGTGAGATGTTTCAGATAATAAATTCGCACTCCCAATCTATTGCCAAGCTAGAGGCTCAGGTTGGACAAATAGCTAACACCCTCAACAGGATGGAAGATGGGAAGCTTCCAAGTCAGCCGGTTGTAAATCCTAAGGGACTATACATGGTAGAAGAAAGCACTTCTCATCTGGAGCAAGTTCAAGCTATTACCACATTGCGAAGTGGAAGATTGATAGACAATCATGTAGAAGAAAAGAAAAAGGAGCAACTTGAGGCCCCACAAACTACATCGGGACAAGGATATGAGCCTAAGGCCCCATTCTCAGAGAGTCTCAAAGCACCCTCCCACTTCGGGAAGCAAGGAGAGAAGATACAAGACATGATGGAAACCTTCAAGCAGGTTAAAGTCAACATTCCACTCCTAGATGCCATCGAGCAAATTCTAGCCTATGCAAAGTTTCTCAAGGACTTGTGCACCCAAAAGAGGAAGAATTGAAAGCACATTCCTAAGAAAGTCATTCTCACCGAGCAAGTGAGCGCCCTGATTCAGCACAACACTCCTCCCAAATTCAAGGACCCTGGAACACCTACAATTTCGTGCGTCATTAGAAACACTGAGATTTAGAGAGCTCTCCTTGACTTAGGAGCTGGTGTAAGTTTGATTCCATACTCAGTGTATCAGCAACTTGGCTTAGGGGAACTAAAACTAACAAGTACTGTCTTGCAACTGGTTGACAGATCCATCAAGAAACCCCGAGGAATTGTGGAAGATGTCATTATCAAGGTGGACAAGTTCTACTATCCAGTTGATTTCATAGTTCTTGAGACATAACATGTCCCTTATCCAGATAAGCAAATTCCTGTCATCCTGGGGCGTCCTTTCCTCGCAATAGCCAATGCATGCATTAATTGTCAGATAGGAGTAATGAAGATTTCCTTTGGGAATATGAAGATCAGGCTGAACATTTTCACTGCTTTCCAGAATGTACCTGATCAAAAGGTCTGTTTCTTCTTGGATGCCATGGGCGAAACTGTTGAAGACCTACCGCCTAAGTCTCTATCTGAAGCCCCATCATGGAGAAACTCAACAGAGCTGATGCCCTTACTTCAAGTACTCCCCCACCTGATGACAACCCCACAGGGGACATATTTCATGTAGAGGTTACTGAAGTGAACTTCATTGGGTTGGACTTTTTTTTAGAAAGCTCCCAGGTTACCCCAGTTTTTGAGGACCCCTACAGAGACAAAAAGGTTGATCATGAAACCAGTTTGGACAAACATCTAGAGTATTACCATGGGGAGACTCAAGAACTTTCATCTGAAAGAAGTAGTTTTGGAATAGTAAGAAGATTTCTCTTCCTTGTTGAATGCTACATGATCATAGAGAAGAAGGGATGGAAGAGCTTGCTTGGACTTCTGAAGGATCAAGGTAAGATCCTTCGGGACTCAGAATTACTTTGAGCATTACCTCATAGGATCAAGCGCAGACCCTGTGCGCTTGAATCCTCACTTCACCAGGGTACATGATCTCCATCCAGGTTTATTCTATCCAATGTTGTTTCATTCTTTGATTATTTTTTTTACAACAATGTGTTGCACTTGATTGTTTCTTGGTTGGAGTATCAACTTCTTTTTCAGGACATGTGTTTTTGGATACAAGTTTGGGGGTATGATATGCCCACATCTGCTCATTCAGGTACTCCTATACTCTTGACCCTATTTTTCAGTTCTTTACATGAATTGGGGACAATGTATGATTCAAGTTTGGGGGTATGGAAAAATAAAACACTGTCCAAAATTGTTGTTATGTCATTCTTAAGCATGTGGTTGAGCTATGATTTTGGTTTCAATTTCATTGGTAGGCTTAAAGTTATGAACACATGATCATTTGACTTAGGAATTTTGAGTCTTGTTATTTAGTTTTGGCAACATGAGATGCTCTTGTTTCAATTTAATACTTTTCTTGAGCACACTAGCGCATGTTTGTGAGGTATGAAATTTGAGACTAGTTATATTTGTTTTCAATGTTTTGAATTATGTTGGATGACATATTGGATGAATATCCTTGGCAAGTTGAGTTTTTGACCGAGTAACCAAACCTCTTGCCTCATTAAGCAATGAATGTTCGCATCAAAAGTGAGAAGTTTGGTTTAATTAATAATATGGCTAGCTTAACTTCGTAGCCTTTTTGACTCGAGTTAGTAAGTCCTTAGGGGTGTCTGTCACCTAGTGCCCTAAAGCCAATTGGTTTAGGAGTCATTAGCCTAACGCTCAATACATAGGTCAACTAGAAAGCTTAAGGGAGCTAAGCATTGCAAAGCCTGCTTAATAAAAAAATAAAAAAATAATATATGCTTTGGTTGTTTTATCTGATAGGAAGTCCAATAAATTATGAGATGTTGAGTCATTTATGTTGGAATTATTTTGAAGCCTTATGATTGTGTGTTAGTTCACTTTGCACCAATTGAAATTGTTGTATCTCAACCTGCCATTTGTAAGTGATTTGACTTGGGAATTTCTTGGAATTTTGAAGATGGAGTTTATCACTTTAAGCTTGCTAATGAATGAGAACCATTATTTGTATGATACTTTATTCTTTTGAATGACATAATGATGATAATGTTTGTGGGTATCATTGCTTGAAAACCCTCACGAGACTTCACTCGTCCTTTAGGAAATTCCTAGAGGTTTAAAAGGCTTGTTGCATATGCTAAATGCAATCGTACATCCCACGAAAGATGGATTTATCTTTGTGCTTTTTAGTTTATTTTCTGTTTTGAATTGCTAAGGAACTAGCAATATGTAAGTTTGGGGGTGTGATAAGCGCTGAATGTTGTACATTCAAACCTCTTAACTCGCATATGTTAATTCCTTAGCGTTGTTATTTGTTTGATTTTATTTCATTTTTGTGTTTCAGGTCAAATACAAGAATTCCATTGAAATTGGGCTTCAAATGACAATTTGGAGCCATTCTGATGCTGGGATTGAGCCCTCATGCGCTCGAGCACACAAAGCCTAGGATCAATCGCATTCCTACGATCGTGCACACAATAGCTAAGCTCGAGCGCACACCTTGCGATCGAGCGCACTCGGGGGTGCATAATGCGGAAGGCGCCTTTTTTACAGCTTAAACCCGATTGTCAGTCTCCTAATTAGACTAGGAGACTGACCTAAGATTGTAATTAGGGTTTTAGGGTTTCTAGGGTTTCCTAGTCCCTATAAATAGGCTCTTAAACATTGTAAACGAGAGGCCGTTCCTAGAGTAAAATTCAAAACTTGTATGTGGCCCTTTGTGGGGTGTTGATGTAACACTATCCAAGCACAATGGTTTGATTGTATTTAATTTCTAGATTTTCAATTTATGCATGTTGATTGTATAACTATGAGAATTGCTACATATGGATTTTGTTCTTAATTATTAAATGCAATTGTTCTTCAATACTAAATTCAATATTTGTGAAATTCTTTTCTTGTCTTATAAATTATTTTGCTCTTATTGAACTCAAATCAACCTTATTTTTTGTGATTATAAGATTGATGGTTATGTAATGGGTTTTAATAGACATATGATTAATAGGATTAAGATAGGACATGTCTAGGAAAGACGGGTCGTACTACACCCTAGTTTAGTGTAATTTAGGTAGATGATATGTGCCAACCGAAGATGGGTTATGCTATTCCATTAATTATATGAAACTTATTAAAGGATTTTATAATTTATACCTATGGAAGATGGGTCGTGCCACATCTTAGTGGTTAGATGGACGATCCGTGCCAACCGAAGATAGATTTTCCTTATTCTTTAATATTGTATTTCTTGTTCTGCTATAACATGCATATCATGAATGTCTGGAATTAAGTACAGTTAACCATTGTTGTATAGATTGCGGTGAAATTGGTACCTTACTCTCTTTCTCTCTCTCATATTTTAATTCTCTTTTATTTTCATGCACTTTAATTTTAAAGAAAATCAAATTAAATATCTTTTTGATTAAGGTAATTTTAATTTGTTGAATTTGATAACAAAACCCCTACAGTCCTTGAGGTTCGACACCATCTCTATAGCCGTATCCTACAAAGATTCATCCTATTACGAGTGGTTATTTTTATAATTGATATTTTTGGTCACAAAAATACCACATCAGGTTTCGAACAGAGGAATTGAGGCCAACCCTAAGAAGATCCAAGCCGTTGGGAGATGCAGTCTCCGAAGAACACAAAGCAACTTCAGCAGCTCACTGGAAGGTTGGCGGCATTGAATCAATTCATCTCTTGATCCACTAATTAGTGCCTTCTTTTTTTCAAAATTTTGAGGAAGGCTTTTGAGTGGTCGGATGAATACGAGGAAGCATTCGCCCAACTGAAGAAGTATTTGGTCAGCTCCCCATTGTTGAGTAGAACTGTTCCTTGCGAGGTATTATGCATGTACGTAGCAGTTTCTCCAACAGCAATCAAGGCAGCTCTGATTCGAGAAGATGAGGAGTGCAAAAGCTGGTCTACTTTGTTAGCAAAGCCCTACATGGAGCAGAGGGGAGGTATCCTTAAATCAAGAAGCTAGCATTTGCCCTCGTGGAAGCTGAGGCCATACTTTTAAGCTCACACCATTCGAGTCTTAACCGAATATCCATTAAGAAAGGTGATGCAGAAGCTTGATCTATCTGGAAGATTAGCAAACTGGGTAATCGAACTGGGTGAGTTTGACCTTGAATTTGTTCCACGAAATGCTATCAAGGGCCAAGCCCTTGCATATTTTTTGGCAGAGTTCACGAATTTACCAGAGACTGAGGAAGTAGCGAAAAGGAAATGGGTCATCTTTGTGGATGGCTCATCTACAAGGAAGCATGGAGGAGCTGGAATGGTGTTGATCACTCTAGATGAGGAAGAGTTGAGTAGTTCCTTGAGGCTGGAATTCAAAACTACCAACAATGAAGTCGAGTATGAGGCTGTCATAGTAGGCCTCAGAATGGCCCTCGAACTGGGAGCCAAATCCGTGGAAGTTCAGAGTGACTCCCAAGTAATTGTTGGCCACATCCGAGGGGAATTCGAAGCAAAAGAAGAAAAGATGAAGATGTACTTAGCCAAAGTGCATGACATGCAGTCTTCTTTTCAGAAGTTCTGCATCGCAAAGATCCCTAGAGAGGATAACGAGATGGCAGATCGTCTGGCTCGAATGGCAAATGCAGAGAGCATGGAAATAGAGGAAAGTAGGGAACCTATCCAAGTTCTGACATATCCCTCCATATCCGACCAAGCCTCAAAATTGTCTACAATCAAGGAGGTCTCAAACTAGAAAATAAAACTTTGCCATCGGAAAAGAAGTCAACAGTCCAGTTGAGGATGAAAGCTGGAAGATTCACAATGGTGAACGAGACCCTTTACAAGAGGGGTTTCACATTACCTCTTCTAAAGTGTGTCTTGGTCTAGGAAGTTGATTATATCCTCCGGGAGATTCACAAAGGAATTTGCAGAAGCCACAGAGGAGCAAGAGTGCTAGCACACAAGGCAATATGAGTAGGATTCTACTGGCCTAATATGAACAGGGACTCGATGGTAATTGTTCAAAATTGTGACAAGTGCCAACGATTCGCTAACGTCACCAAGCAACCCCCTGAGGAGTTGAGTTCAATCTCTTCCCCTTGGCCCTTCTCACAATGGGGGGTAGATATAGTGTGACCTTTACCCCGAGGAAAAGGGGGTGTTCGATTTGTGGTTGTAGCTGTGGATTACTTCATTAAGTGGGTGGAAGTGCAAGCCTTGGTGAACATTACAGCCAAGAGCATCGAACGGTTCCTATGGAAGAATGTCGTCTGCCGTTATGGTATTCCATATGCATTCGTCACTGAAAATGGGAAATAGTTTGACTCTGACTCATTTCGGAAGTGGTGTGTCGAGCTCCACATAAGGAACTACTTCTCATCTCCTGGCCATCCTCAGACAAATGGGCAAGTAGAAGCCACCAACAAGACAATTTTCAAGACTTTGAAAAAGAAGCTTGGTGACAGGAAAGGGGATTGGGCAGATGATCTCCCAGAGGTTCTTTGGGCATATCGATCTACGAGGAGAGCTCCAATGGAAGAACGCCGTATGCTCTAGCTAGAGACCAATGATGAAGTCTCAAACTTCACTTGGTCCTGCTGTAGGAAAAGCGTGATTGAGCCAATATCACCATGTCAGCCTACCAGGAAAGGAAAGGGTAGCCAAGTACTTCAACAAAAAGGTGAAGCCTCGAAGCTTCAAAGTTGGAGATCTGGTCTTGCGCAAGGTTACCCTCGCTACCAAGGATCCCACCGAAGGAAAGCTAGCTCCGAACTAGGAAGGTCCCTACAAAGTGATCAGTTGCCAAAGACTTAGAGCTTAATATTTGGAAGATCTGAAAGGGAAGGTCTTACAAAGACCGTGCAATGCGGAACATCTGAAAAGATACTACTTTTAGGTTATGTAATTTGTTGTTAATTTTTTGCTATCTTACATGAATCATTCCAATAAATAATTTCTCGGAGTTTTAGTAATGTTTAAAGTTTTCATAAACTGGTAAACTTAGCTAAAACATATACTAAGTGATCGGATAGATCAGTCTGAGACCTGGTCTTCATCAGGTAGATTGATCGGAGACCCGGCACTTAAACAGGAAAATGTTCATTAGGTGGTCAAATAGATCAATCCGAGACCTGGTCTTCACCAGATAGACTGATCTGACACCTGACCCTTGAACTGGAATACACATATTGAGTGATCGGATAGATCAATTCGAGACCTGATTTTCATCAGTTGCATTGATCCGAGACCCGATGCTTAAGCAGGAACACATGTGTACCATGTAATAGGATAGATCAATTCGAGGCCTGACAAGATCAGATAGATTGATCTGGGACCCGACACTTGAACAGAGACCTGACACTTGATAGGAAAACATGCATACTAAGTGATTGGATAGGTCAAATTTATGACTGGCACAGTTAGCTAGACCCAACACTTAATTGGAAAAACGTTTGGAAAAATCGAGACCCAACACTTAGAAAAGGTATATACATTTTCTTTAGTTAAACTGTTGAATCAAGACTCAATGCTCGAGGCCTAACACGTGCTCTCGGAATTGTTAGCATAAATGTTAGACTTGCGTTATTTCTCAAAGGAAGAGGTTTTATTTGTAATCTTAAAAGGAAAAACAAGAAAACAGAGGAAATAGTTTACCAAAAATCTGATCTTTCCTTAAATCTGGAATTTACAAGAAAGGGTTTGAAATACCCAAAATGTTTACAAAACTTTACAAGAAAAAAAAATATATATACTAAAAAACTATCTAATTTCCCCTTGGCGATCAACAGGTGGATCTTGCATAGCAGGAGCGGTCTCGGCATCCTCAGTAGATGCCTTCTTGGCCTCAGCATCCTCCGTAGCTTCCTCGACATAAGGGTTATAGTTGAACCTGTCGATCCCCACAGCATCGGGCATCTCTTCTCGGCCCAGGTTTGTCAATCGCTAGATGGTCTCACTTGTGCATGGGATGTCTTCGATATTCACCAGGTTGAGGTCCATCTTCCGAGCGGGGTCTTGCCACCATGCGCTAAAGATCTCGAACCGGAGATGAAGTCTGTTTTCCCAGGCAGAGTCTCGGACCCAAGAGGCGAAGGAAAGTTGGTGGAGATAGTTTGTTGCCTTGGCCTTGGCTCCCTTCAGTTGAAGCCTCATCTTCTTGATACTTTTCTTTAGCAACGACCTTGCCCTTCACCGCCTAGTCAACCATGGCCTGACCCGTCTTTAGCTACTCGAGAGTCTCGGAATGTTTCTCCTCGAGTTGCCCTAGATCCTCCTTGAGGATGGAATGATCTTCTTGGAGCTCGGCATGCTCGGCTTGCAGATTCTTGAACTCCTCAGAAAGTTTGGCGAGCTTGGACTCGACCTGATCTCTGGCCATAGAAGCCTCGGAAGCCTAGCACTGCACCACCGATGTGAGTCTACCGAAAGCAAGGAGCTCCTTGTTCTACTTAGCTAGAGTCTCCTTGAGCTTGGCCTTCTCTTCTTTGGCCTTAACAAGCTTCTTCCTTAAGCTCTACGCCTCTTCTTCCGAGTTCAAGACCTTCCAAAAGTAGTTGTATATCAGCAACGACTTGACAAAAGCCTGTGAACGGAAAAAAGTAGTGTTGAGTTAGAAGAAATTATAAACATTATTGAGAACAAGCAAAAAATCAAAGAACACTTACACATATCTGGAAGTGCAACATGTTCTCTGCCATGCCTCGTTTAGAGACGTCACGCTTCATCTTCATATCTTTGTGGGGAATCAAATCCGCGATGGCCTTAAAGGGATTGCCCTTCAGATCACCTCTGAGTCTAGCTAGTTTCCCTTTGACTGTCTAGTTGGCTCCCTCAGGCTGCACTTCAAGAGAGCTCTCGGAGGAGTCAGAAGCCTCAGAGGTGAGAGCTCTTTTTGATTCTGAAGCCAGGTCAAGTCATGCAGGAGTCAAAATCCTAGGCCTCCTGGGAGTTGCGGATCGAGAAGCAGTCCCGACCTCTGGAATAGGAGACAGGGGCATAGTTAAGGCCTTTGCAACCTCCCCATCAATAGCCGAGTGCCCCATGTTGTCGCCCTTCATCCCAACTGAGTCCTCTGACTTGAAGTCAAGGTCCTCAAGGATGTGCTGAATATTTGAGCCTAGGGGGTGGCCCAAGATCGATGCTGTTGGAATGGGGCCCCCTATCACTTGCAGGGACTCCTCTAGAATAGGCCCTGCTGCATTCACTGGACTAACCTCGATTGGCTTGTTGGCCAAAATGGCCTTGACGTCTGCCGGGCGCGGCACCGACGGCTTGGGCACCTTCTTCCTCTTAGCGGCCAGGAAGTTGGCCACATTCTGGGACTTGTCGACTGGGTGGCCGTAACTTCAACTGCCTTGGTCAACTTCTGATTTTTCACAAGAGGAGCTTTAATTATCTCGACCTTCGACTCCTTGCTGAGAGTCAGAGCATTCGGCACTTGTCCAGGGGCTACTGGGTTTCTGAGTCTTCTGCCTCTTCCACCAGCTTCAAAATTCTGGGTACTCTTAAAGGGGTGTTGATCGGTTTCCTCTTTATGACTAGGCTCTTCCTCGCTGGCTTAGTAGCTGGAGGTGCTGAGGGAACAGGGTCCCTCAGCTCGTAGATCTTGAAGGCCCCGTCTATCCGTAGAGGAATGAACGCAGGCTTTTTGGGCTCGATCATCTTGCCCTTGCCCTTGTCCACCACCTTGGACTTACCTTTGTTGACCAGTTGGGCATTGTCCTTTCGGGGGGTGGCCCCCCGAGTATCGGCGGCAAGAGGACTCAGATTGACCAAAATCCTGATGGCTTCGCCTGTCAGTTTGATTGACACATGTACAACCGGCTCATAGAGAATCTCCATAAGCCTCTGAACCGAGACCAACATACCATAGTACGTACAGTCGTCATGTAGCTGAGACCATTGGAGGACGTCATTGACCCGGGTCAATTCATCCTTAGTCAGAATAGGTTCCTGGTTGGCCCTCTCAAAAGGCATGTTTGTCTAGCGTGGAACCCGGGGACCCTATGCTCGCTCTGAAGGGGCGAACTCCCACTGGCCAGAAACAAAGAAGAACTTGTTCTTCCACCATCGATTGCTGGAGTACTTCGGCTCTAGCTGTATGAGATTGCCTCGCTTAGTTTGGAAGTTGTACAATTTCAAACCTCCGAGATTTTTCTGGACCCGGTAAAGATGCAGGAACTCTCTCGCAGTCAGCTGGTGCTCCTTGCCTAAGGCGAGTGGCCTAGCACCATGCAACTGTGGAGGATCCTCCATGCATTCGATACTAATTGGTGAGGGGCTAAGTTGAGATGGTGGAGGAGCTCTCGAATTATGGGGAGGAAGGGGAGTCGAAAGCCTGCCCGGAACATGGTCTCATATAGACAGATCTTGTGGCTGTCTGAATGGACCACGACACCTCTTTTCTCCTCGTCGAACCGGATTTTGAGGTTCTTCAAAATGTAGCATTCTGCCCTAATCCAACGCTCAACTGCCTTGGTCAGTTTTGACTCCCAGAGAGCAGGGTGCACGTCACCCAACCCATCTGAATCGTTACCATCTTTAGGCATGTTTGGGTTCAAAAATAAAATGGGGGAATAAAGGAATAAGTTTCAAAAGAAAAAGGAAAGCTAGGAAGAAGGGAACTCAAAGGAAGCAAGAAATTTTTTTGCAGCAGAGAAGTGAACAGAAGAAAGGGGCAAAAGCAGGGTTATATAGGCTCAAGGGCGAAGACAAGGTGTTAGCTATGGAAAAACAAGAAAGCAGCTGAAGAGATGTCTCTCGAAACCCTAAAAAATGCTTAGGAGTCCAACGCCTGGTCAGTCAGTATGACTGACACCTGACAATTGACTGTACAACCACTTCTAGATTGACACGTGGTCGAACCTCGGCCACCAAAATCGACGCACAACTAGATCGACATGGCCTCAAGAAACCCAAGTGTCTCAAAAATTTTGGGCGGCAAATTTCAAAAACATTTTTTGCCTTAATCGTGTCAAAATTTATTTTTTCGACTAGGTCTCAGAATCGATCAAGCTTCAAAAGAAAGCCAAGCCCCGGAATTAGGGTAGGCCTCGAAAGCTTGATCCACTCATTCAGGACATCAGAATTTCCATAGTCATCCAGACAAGGAAATTGGGAGGTAACTATTGGGTCATGGATCAACCTTTGATAGGCCCAATAGTTCTCTAGCCCAAGTCGAAGCCCAGGAAGTTCTCAGGCCTCGAGTCTCCGAGACCAGGTCTCGGATCCAAGATGGATGGATCCGAGACCAAGGACTCAAATTTCTAGACCTACAAGTCCGAGACCTCCGAATTCGAGGCCCTGGCATCTGAGACCCTGGAATTTAGGGATCAAGGATTTAAATTCATTTGAAATAATATGTGATCTACTCTTATCCATCAAATTCAAATGGTGAGCACCTGGAAACATGGATTAGATACAGTATCTGCAGGTATTCAAAATACAAACGCAGTAATAACCAAATCCTATCTTGATCTTTTAAGATCTTGAAACGGATAACTACCCAAATCCCTCGATAACAACTGCCTAACAGAAAATCAGGGAAGACTCAGTAATTGGTTAGGGGACTACTACTCCATGCCTATAGAATGCAAGTCACTGCCTCACATTTGGGTAACGACAACTCTTGAACTTTATGCTCTTGTTGATTTCTCATACTCCATCTCTCAAATACTGACTTAGGCATCAGAGACTTGGAGTGTCCCCACCGGCTCACCCCCGGTCTCTTCATTCCTACTGTCGTTTTCATTGTGCAGATTTGACCTGGAATCAAAAGGCATGGCACGTCACCAATCAAAAACTATGCATCAACAGCCACCAAAATAGCCATTTCAATTGGAAAAGGTCTTGGAACTCTTCTAATGGTTGATGATTTTAGTGATGAAAAGAAAACTTTCAGAAGCTTTCTTAGGATTCTAGTTGATATTGAAGTCTGCAATCCCTTGAAGCCTGGTTTCAATTTTAGAAGAGATGAAGGTGAGTCTCTCTGGATTCTTTTGAAGTATGTGATACTGGATATATACTGCACCTCATGTGGCAGGATTGGTCATAAGCTCATCCATTGTATTGCTCCACCAGAAGAAAAATTTCCTGAGAAATTTTTTGTTTCTCTCCAAGTTAATATCTTCTCAAACCTTCTCTCCATCTTTCGTTTCTCAAAAACCAGACCAACCATTGCCATCACTCAAACATTGCCATCAACCTCTCAAACCAGGTTATCTGAGCCAACTCAAACGAGTGAAGCTAACCTAATTCATGTTCCCAACACTCAAACTCTCTTAGCACAAACACGTCCCATGCAAAAAAAATATCCCAAACCTCTGTCAAATCATTTCCCACCTCCCCCTCGTTAAATGACTCCAAATTTATCCTTACCACCGCCTCTGCACTAGACACCTTATCCAACTCTACATCTACACCAAACTCCACATCAATGCCATAAACTTCCCACATCCGAACCCCAACTGCTATTTCCGTCTCAACCCCACTGCATAGCTTTGAACCAGAATTCCCCTGGGCAATCCATTCAAGCCCAACCCTCTTTGTCCATAATCACTGGGCCTGCCACTCGAGCCCAACCTTCTTTAACCATTAACCTCCCTTTTTGCCCAATCACACCTATCACTACTTCCTCTTCATCTCACTGCTCCTTTTCACAAACTGCTCTAACTAACCCTTATAAAATTCCCTCCAAAAAACCTTCAAACACTTTCAAAAAAAACCCAACCACTCAAAAAACACTCTTTTCCCTCCTCTTCTCCACAAGCCTGTGAATCCTTCCCACCTGGCTATAACCCTTCTCTAGTCAAGAAGAAAAGAGCTAGATTGATAGGTGAGTTGCTCCCATACAAGAAGAGTTATGGTAGTTCTTCTTTGTTAGCTGCTACTCTAGATGAATTGGAGACTCCTATGGATGCCACCCCAACTACTATACTACAGCTACCAGCTAGGTCCTTCTTCAAAGCTTCTAGGCAAAAGAAAAAGGTTATACCTTCTGTTTCACTTCCAGTTTCTGTTGAGACACTTATTTTGTAGTCACTGATTCAGGGGACCATGTTGTACCCCTCAACTCCATATGAAGATATTATCATGGAACTACAGAGGGATTTCTAGACCTGCTATAGGTCGTGGACTCAGGGCATTGATCAGAACCAATAGCCCTAATGTTCTTTCTCTCTGAAACCAAATCTCCTCCCTCTCTTGTCTCCTTTATCTTGAATCATCTTGGCTTCTACTTGATGACTCATGCTGCCCCCTATTGGTTTTAGTGGAGGTCTTGTTCTTGCTTGGAGGTTAGGTGTAGAACTTGAAAGCTTTCTCACCACCAAGAACAACATCTCTGCTTGGTGCTTTTCTGACCCTCCAAACTATCCTTGGATTCTGTCCTGTATATATGGCCCCTCTGAAAAATCAAACAAGCTAGCCTTGTGGGACTTCTCACTGCTGTTGGTGAGGATTTTGATAGTCCATGGCTCTGCATTGGTGATTTCAACTTCTTTCTTGATCAATTTGAAAAACTAGGAGCTAGACCTGTTGCTAGCTCCTTCCACTTCCCCTTCAGAAACTTTATTGATCAACTTGGTTTAGTGGACCCGGGTTTGTTGGAAACCCCTGTACCTGGTGTAACAATAGACAAGGTTATGCTACAATCAAAGAAAGGTTAGATAGAGGTTTAGCCTCCCTGGATTGGGTTCACCTCCACCCTGAGTTCTCCCTTACCCATCTCCCTGCATCCATCTCTGACCATAACCCCATATCCCTTAACACAAACACAACCTTTTCTTTTATGCCCAGACCTTTCAAAATTGAAGAATTCTAGACTCTGGATCCCACCTGTGGCTTGGTTATTGCAGCAACTTGGAAGCATTTTGTCTTTGGCTCCCTTGCTGGTTGTCTCGTTAAGAAGCTGAATCAAACAAAAGCTACTCTCAAAAGGTGGAATAATCTCCATTTTGGTAACATTCAATCTCAGATCAAGTCTACTATCTCCAAGATTAATCAGGTTTAGCTTTCCCCTCCTAGCTCCCAAACTAGTTTGCATGAAACCATGATGAAGAAAAAGCTAGATGGTTTACTGATTAAAGAAGAATCTCTGGGGAGGTCTAAATCCAGAGAAACTTGGCTGCATTGTAAGGATCTCAACACTAAATTTTTTCACTCTTCTACACTGATTAAGAGAAGATCAAATGCTATGAATTTTCCTAAGACATGAAGGGGCTTGGGTTTCAAACAGAGCTGAAATTGGAGGGAATTTTGTGTCCCATTTCTCCAATTTGTTTGCTTCTTCTACTCCCCCTGTTGAAGATGATATGCTCAATCTTTTTGCTCCTGTGGTTTCTGCTAAGGATAACTTGTTCCTTTGTGCCTTACTCCCAGAAGAAGAGGTGGTCCAACCCTCTCCAGTTTAGGCTCCACCAAAGCCCCTGGGCTAGATGGTTACACTGCTATTTTTTATAAGAAATTATGGCCTATTGTCAAGTTGATGTTCTTGATTGTGTTGGTAACTTATTCCAGAATCATCATCTGCTTGAGGAGTTGAATCACACTCACATTGCATTGATTCCAAAACAGTTTGGTTCTCATACAGTGCACCACTTTAGGTCTATCAGCTTGTGCAACATTGTTTAAAAAATCATCACCGAAATTCTGTCCAACAGACTGAAGACAATGCTCCCTAAGATCATTTCCCCTTTGCAATCTACATTTGTTCCCTCCAGATACATTCAAGACAACATTATTTTAGCACATGAACTTTTGCACTCTTTCAACAATAAAAAAAGGGAAAGGTGGTTTCATGTTTCTTAATATGGACATGGAGAAGGCTTTTGACAAAATGGAATGGGATTTTATCTTATCTGTTATGAAGAAGCTGGGCTTCCATCCTTCTCGGATTAAGTGGATCAGATTGTGCATCTCCTCTTCTTCTTTCTCCATTCTCATCATTGGTAGCCCTTTTGATTTGTTTTCTCCTAAAAGAGGCCTTTGGCAAGGTGACCCTCTTTCCCCCTTTTGTTCATCCTTGGCACTGAAGTTCTTTCCAAATTGTTGTTTAGAGAAGAAGCTCTAGGCAACATAAAAGGCCTGAAAATTTCAAAAAACACCCCTGCCATTTATCACCTTCTTTTTGCTGATGATCTCTTGATCTTTGGCAAAGCCACTCCCAAAGAATCAAACAGCATCCTATCCTGCTTAGTCAAATACTGTCTCTGGTCTGGCCAATCCGTCCATAATGGAAAGTCTTCTTTAAGATTCTCCAAAAACACCAACCTTGCCACTGCTGCTATGATCCTTGACATTTTGCCTATTTCTTCTTCCCCTACTAAATCCGTTTACCTTGGCCTACCTATCCTTTTTGGTAACTCTAAACATTCTACTTTCCTCAATATCATTAATAAAATGAAGTTCAAGGTGGATGGTTGGAGAGCAAAAAGCCTCTCACAAGCTGGTAGATTGGGCCTTATCAAATCTGTGGTAGCAGCTATCCCCTCCTGTGCCATGAGTTCCTTCCTACTCCCTAAAAAAATCTGCAGCCAGCTTGACAAAGTTTTCAAAAATTTCTAGTGGGGTTTTCCCCCTTCAAAAACCATAAATCTTTCCCTCAAATCTTGGAATTCTATCTGCACTCCTAAAGCTCTTGGTGGATTGGGAATAAGGAGAATGAAAGATGTTAATCTTGCTCTCATCTCTAAACTTGGTTGGAAGCTTCTCACGGGTTCAGACTCACTCTGGGCATCCCAACTCTCAGGTAAGTATCTCCAAATTGAATCTTTTCTCTCTCCCTCTTCCCATTCTCCCTCATCTTGGCTTTGGAAAGGCATCTTAAAATCAAAGCCCATTATCTCTCAAGGTGCTTGCCATAGAATTCATAGGTTCTCTTCCCTTTCTGTTTGGAATTCCTCCTGGATTCCTACAATGCCTTTTTTCTCTCCTACTCCCCTTTCTCAGAGCATGTCTTCTTTTCCAAATATGATCATCTCTGACCTAATCACTCCAAATGGCTATTGGAATCTCCCTCTTCTGGTTTCTTTGTTCACTACCCCTTGTGTCAAAGAAATCCTAAAGATTCCAATAAGTCAAAACATATCTACCTCCTTCATTTGGATCCCCTTCTCTAATGGTCTTTTTTCCATTAGCTCAACTTTTAGACTGATTAGCAGTCCTAGTACATCTTCTATTTTCTCTCCTCTTGAGCCTAGCTGTTGGAAAGCTCTCTGGAAACTTAAGCTCAATGCTAGGTTGATTCTGTTTCTATGGAAAATTGTCTGGGACTTACTCCCCTCTAAATTCAAACTTAAAACCANCCTAAATTCAAACTTAAAACCCCCTTTCCCCCCCCCCCCCCCCCCCCCAGAATCGCTTTGCCCTCTATGCGGCGATGGAGAAGACTCCCTGCCACATCTTTTTTTCAGCTATATTTTTGCTAGGGTTGCATGGAGGTCCTCTTTTTGGCCTCTTGATTCTTTAGCTTGGTCCTCTTTAAGCCTCTCTAATTGGATGAAAGGCATCATTTATTGTAGTGACCCAAATAATTAAGTAGGCATAAGTAGCTTAGTTAGGGGATGAATTTGGGCTTTGGGTCATTAAAACCATATAAGGGGCGATTTGGACTGAAGTACAAAAAATGCTAGGTTAGGTGGACATACGCTGTTGTTTTTAGTGCGGACATACACTCTGCAAACCGTATAGTGGACGTACATGGGACCACCGAACATAGACTACTTTTCAAAATACCACGTGGTTAATACATGTACGTACGAGGCAGCCTTTGGACTCCTGGGCAAGAACCACCGGACATACGCTAGGTTGTACGGGCATCCACTGCTTTTCAAGGAGTTGGTGGCAGCCCTCTCCTATAAAAAACCCTATCCCCCTTTATTTCTCACGCTCTTCAGATGCCCCCAGGCTGCTAGTGTGTGTTTTGTGAGTGTTTGTGAGGTCTTTGTGTGTTTTAGAGCTTTTGTAAGGGGAAACTCTTGCAGTTTTGCTTCAAGAAGGTAACATTCGACTCCTTAGCTTTTTAATACGTCATTATGCTACTCGATTGTTGATTGGTTATAGTTAGTTGTAGTGTTAGCATAGTTGCAACTTAATCTTGCTTAGGCTAGCATTTTTTTAAGCTTAGCGTTGTTGCTTTGCATGGAGGTTTCAACCTGAGTTAGGAGGCCTTAAGGAGTCTGTTATGGCCTTAGGAGTCGGACAATAGGCGGATAGTTGAGAAAAAATGAGGTTCTCCCTGAAAGACATCGGAGCAGATGTAAGGTCTCGTGACCGGACATATGGCCCTTCGTGTCACAATGGATGTACGGCTAGAGTGTGATAGGGAAACCCTATTTTCACTAGCCGTCCCATAGTTCATGTTTTTCTTGCTCTAGAGTTGTTTTGGTAGAAATAGGACTAATAGAAGATTTTTCACAAATTTGGAGAACCCGGATCGGTCAGATTACTCGAAGATACTTTTCGACCTAGGTGAGTGTTAACTCACATAATGCTTGATGTTACTTTTTCCATGCACTGCACGTCTATTTTGTACCAAGAAAACATGCATATTTTACAACTCTTGCTGTTATACTTGTTGCACATGAACTCTGGTATTTTGAGAAAAAACGTTGTGCTGAATATGCTAATAAGTGGGATTTTTAAAAGACACATGCATGTAAAATACAAAAAAGATAATTTGTATCGTATGACATTGTAGACTGATACGTGCGGTAGTAACAGCCATGGGCTTACTATACATGTTAGCTTTATGGTCAAATATGTGTGTTATATGGGGGCTTTGGATCCAATGGTTTCGTGACCACGGTGCAGCCATTCCCAATGGCCTGGTTACTATAGGACGGACGCCATTAGTGGTGTGGGCCACCCGAGGTCAAACTTGGTTGTGCCGCTAGTGTTACGTACGGTATGATGTGCATTGGCTAGAGCACTGACATTGTACTACAGATCCCCCGGGATAGAGCCAACCCTACTGAGAAAGGGTAATATCTCAGGTAGACCATACTGTTGAACTATGACTGTTGTTTACATCATATGCATATAATATATATATTTATATATCACTCATAATATAAACTGTCATGATGAAACTGTCATTTTCTTTATAAAAACATCTGAGTTCATCAGTAAACTGGCATGGGCATTATCTGTGTTAAAAATCACTAAGTTTTAGACTGACCCTTTTATTTATGTTTTCCCCCATCATCACGAATAATTGCGTACTTTAGCTGCACTATACGAAGATGCCATCGGAGCTTACTTGGGTGATCGCTCAGGATCTGATACGGGTGATCTTTGAGGATATGGATCCCATTTGGCTTAGGGCTTTGTGGGAGGATGAACGCACCGCTCGTGATGATATGATAAAGATTTTGATTTCATTAGCTCTTTTTAAGCTTAAGTCTAGGCTGTGATCTGTTGATCTTTTGAGAACAATGATGTTATGTTTTATTTGGGTCTGTACTCCTACTTGATGACGGTCTGATGACCAGTACATTTGGTGATTATCTATGTGATGCCGTTGATGTTATTATGTTTTTCTCTGGTGTATATTGTGTGATGTTTCATTACTATCTCTTATTCCCATAGTCTTAGTAAAGTCTTTTACTGCTGCTTTCTCGTTACGACGAGGAAGGTTGAAATCCCTGAGTCTTGTCCTTCGAGGGACAGGGCTGGGAGGCTGATCGGTGCCAAATATTGTATATTTGACCCCCTTAACTTATATTTGCTAAGCCTTTAGCACTGTTAATATCTAACTTTTGTAGTTATTTTTAGTGTTTTATGGTGTGCAGGTCATTACATCAAAACATGGCTACCAAAAGGCATATTGGACTTGAAGAGATGCCATGAATTTACTGCCAGTGCATTCGAATGCACTTGGTGCGTTCAAATGTAACTGCTGTCGAACGCAGGTCTAGTCAGCCTGAGTCTCCCGCTGTTGCCCTAGCTAGCCCTATGATTCCATCGCTTCCAGCTGGCGCCGCAGTAGTTATCTGCGTTCGATCGTAGACCGTACGATTGAACGCAGGGGCTGCGTTCGAACGTAGCCCTATTGCAGCACACCAAAGTTCTATAAATAGCTACCTTCTTGCATTTTTTTCTGAAGCTTTTTCTTTGGGGCGAGTTTTTGGGAGCAGTTCGCCATTGTTAGGCCCTGCTTTGCCCACTTACTTTGTCGCACTTCATTTTAATTTAATTTAATGCACTCTTTTATTTGTTCTTTACTTCCTTGTTACATGGGTGGCTAAAATCTTCAACTAAGGTTGAAGATGAAGCCTCACCCTTAGCGTTTATTTAATGCTTTTACATTTATGCACTTACTTTCCGTCATTTACGTTTCATGTTCATTTCAATGCAATTTATGTGACAAAGTTGTTTTGGTTGTCATTTTGATGCATCAAAGTTTAACCCTCGTTGTGTTCCAAGCCGGGTGCACAACAGATGAGTGAACTCAATTAAATATCCACTGTGATCCATGGATACAGTGGATGATTCTATTGAGAATCACTATCCGTTGTAGTTCCTTAATGGTAAACACCTCAAGCGGTTCGACTAGCATCAAAATAGCAATAGAATATGAGTTTTGCTAATTGATAGACGGAAGTGTGTGTTTTAATGTTTAAGCAACTCTTTTTATTGGGTGAGGTGTAATCTTTGACCTTAGTTAGTCTTTTTCCATTCCTTTATGCTTTTTTTAGAATAGTTTTTATTTTTGCAAGTTTGTGTTTGATATTACCACTTACTTTTGGAACTAGGTTAAAATAGGTTAGCTTAAAAATAAAATCAATTTTGGACAAGCTCGTTTCCCTATGGATTCGATCTCGGTACTTGCGCAAACGCTATACGAACCACAGTTCATGCTGTTGTGAGTACCAAATTTGGTACACCAAATTTTGGCGCCGTTGTCGGGGAGTACGTTGTTTTTGTTAAATTTGATTTTATTTTTAAGTTAATTTATTTTCTACTAGTATTTAATTTCTGCAAATTTCAATTCTGTTCTTATTTAATTTTTGCATTTTAATTAATTTTGGTTAGTTTTTAGAATAGTGTTTGGCATATTTTTTAATTTTGTACATAGTTTCTGGAAAATCAGGCTCCCACAGTGCGGTCAAACGCAATTCTTGCGATCGAACGTACTGTCGCCTATTCCATTCGGCCGCGTACCTACGCTTGCGTTACATGCCTCTGCGTGCAAGCGCGCGCCTCTGAAATGAAACGCACCTCTGTTGTGTTCGAACGCACTTGCAGAAACTGCAACATATGCGTGTATGCGATCGAACGTACTGCCTGCGCTCGAGCGCACCTCTGCTTCCTGCACCAACATACCTAAGGCAGTATGTATTTTGATGTTTTGGTTAATTGTTAATTTAGGTTTTAATTGATATTTATACCTGTTTTTAGCATGTTTTCTGCTATTGTTGGTTGTGTTTAGATTATTTTAATTTTTAAGTGATTAATTAGTTTCAATTGTTAGATAGTGGTTTAGGTAATTTGTAGATAATTGTTTACTTATTTTTTGCCATGTTAGTCTTTATTTGTTTTAGTTAGGTTGTTGATATTTCTTTTCTGTTTCTGTCTCTGTAGTTGCTGCATCTGTTAATATTTATTTTAAGTTGTTTAGTTTTAATTCATTTAAGTGCATATAGGTTGTTGCTTTTGTAGTGTAATTTGAATTTAGTGTTTTACTTTCATCTAGGTTTTTGTAGTTGTCCATATTTGCTGTTTTGTGTCCCTGTTTTTATTTTTTATCCATGCATGTTTGCTTGTTTAGCTTGCTGTTTTTCTTTAGTGTATAGTTAAATTTTTGTTGGTTTATGCTTGGTCGGTGATCCTTGAACTTAGAATTAACACCTTTAGATCCCGACTTAGAAAGAAACATTAGGAGAGCGCGTAGAGCTCAAGGCGAGATGGGGGATAATCAAAGAAATCCGAGAGTGGAGGAGCACGAGGATAACCAAAGGAATCCAAGAATGGAGGAGCACGAGGATTATCAAGATGCAAGAGAAGGGAACGGGGAGCATAGAAGAGCTTATGACGTGGATTTCACAACGTTACTCCGGGAATTGTTTGCACCTATTGCGGTCAGTTCCCATTCATGCATTGTGTTGCCGCCGACTAATGCAACCCACTATGATCTAAAGCCACATGTAATCCAAATGTTACCATCCTTTTACGGCTTAGATCATGAAAACCCTTACTCTCATGTGAAAAAATTCAAAAACATCTGTGCTACCACCAAATTTCAAAATTTGTCTGAGGAATCTGTCCACCTCAGACTCTTTCCTTTCTCACTTCATGATAGTGCCACGGAGTGGTTGGACTCCAATGCTCCTGGCTCCATCACATCATGGGAAGAGCTGATGAAGCAATTTTACAACAAGTTTTACCCAATGTCCAGAGTAAATGAGGCAAGAAAGGAAATCAGTTCCTTTACTCAGGATGAAGATGAGAAATTCTCAGAATGTTGGGCACGGTTCAAAGATCTGTTGATGAAATGTCCCCCTCATGGATATGAAAAATGGCGTCTGGTGCAATTCTTCTACCAAGGGCTGTCTCAGCCCAACCGTAGTATGATTGTGTTATGAATGGGGGAGCATTTCTAAACTTGACGGGAGATTTAGCCTACAAAGCTCTGGAGAAAATTGCCGACAACTCCCTACACTGGGATTTCACGAGTTGTCATGACAGATCTGCCCGAAACCCTAAGAAAGGGGGCTTCCTAGAGCCAAAAGGAGAAAAAGAGTTGGCACAAAGGATGGATGCCATTGTTAAGAGATTGTACGCTCTGAGTGTAGGGAATTTGAAGTATAAGTTCCTAGGTCCAGCCGATTCTTTGCCAGTGATCATAGCTTCAGATTTGATAGATGCTCAAGAGGAGGAATTGTTAGAAGTTTTGAGAGAGCATAAGGAAGCTATTGGCTGGACTATTGAGGACATTAAGGGAATCAGCCCCCCGTTGGTTATGCATAAGATACATCTGGAAGAGAATTTCAAACCATCGAGGGAACCACAGAGAAGGCTCAACCCAGCGATGTAGGAGGTTGTGAGAGTAGAAGTGATTAAATTGTTAGATGCTGGGATCATTTATCCAATTTCTGATAGCAAGTGGGTGAGCCCGATACATGTTGTGCCCAAGCGGGCTGGGTTGATGGTAGTGAAGAAGAAGGAAAACGAGTTGGTGCCAACTCGTATTCAGTCAGGTTGGAGAGTTTGTATAGACTACCGTAAGTTGAACGCTGCCTCCAGGAAAGATCACTTTCCTCTTCCATTCATTGATCAGATGGTGGAGCGTTTAGCTGGGCACGAGTATTACTATTTCTTGGATGGTTATTTTGGATATAACCAGGTCCCAGTGGACCCCATAGATTAGGAGAAGACTACCTTTACTTGTCCGTTTGGGACATTTGCCTACCGTCGCATGCCTTTTGGGCCGTGCAATGCACCTGCTACTTTTCAGCGGTGCATGATCAGAATATTCTCTGACATGGTAGAGCGTTTTATGGAGATCTTCATGGATGACTTCTCCGTCTTCGGTTCATCTTTTCAGGAGTGTCTGCACCGTCTCACTTTGGTTTTAGTGAGGTGCAAAGAGAAGAACCTTGTGCTTAATTGGGAAAAATGCCATTTTATGGTTAAGCAGGGGATAGTACTGGGCATGTCATATCTCAGAAGGGTATTGAGGTTGACATGGCAAAGGTAGATTTGATCTCTAACCTTCTACCCCCACGTATTGTGAAGGAAATCCGTTCCTTCTTGGGCCATGAAGGGTTCTACAGGCGATTCATCAAGGATTTCAGTAAGATCACTAGGCCCTTATGTAGGTTGTTGGCCAAAGAGACCCCGTTTGAATTTGATGAAGAATGTTTGAAAGCATTCAGGGATTTGAAGGAGATTCTGACATCCACACAAGTCATTAGACCACCTAGTTGGGGTGAACCATTTGAGATCATGTGTGACGCATCAGACTATGCTGTTGGAGCTGTTTTAGGGCAGCGCATTGATAAACTTCCCCATCTTATTTACTATGCGAGCAGGACTCTGATCGACGCACAACTCAATTACTCCACCACAGAAAAGGAGTTGTTGGTGGTCGTTTTTGCGCTGGACAAGTTTAGATCCTATTTGTTAGGATCTAAAATCATTATCTATTCAGATCATGCGGCATTGAAGTATCTTTTTTCCAAGAAAGATGGTAAATCCCGCTTGATCAGGTGGATTTTGCTGCTTCAGGAGTTCGACATAGAAATTCGGGATAAGAAGGGTTTCGAAGATGTGGTGGCGGATCATTTGTCTAGATTAAGCATGGATTTCACCGAGGACGCCACTTCCATTTCTAAGACCTTTCCTAATGAGCAATTGATACACATTGCTCACAATCCCGCACCTTGGTTCGCTGACATAGTGAACTATCTTGTTTCCGGCCAAATGCCTTTGTATTGGGGGAAACAAGATAAGATCAAATTTTTGTCCAAGGTGAAAACTTTTCTTTGGGACGATCCTTATCTATTCAAGTATTGTCCCGATCAGATCATTAGGATATGTATACCTGAATTTGACCAAACCAATGTCATCTCCTTTTGTCATGATCATGCTTGTGGGGGCCATTTCAGTGCAAACAAGACCGCTGCAAAGATTTTGCAGTGTGGATTTTATTGGCCCACCATATTTGGAGACGCTCGTGCTTATTGCACATCTTGTGAGCACCGTTAGAAACTCGGGAGTATTTCAAAGAGGAACATGATACCCCTCAATCCCATTTTGGTAGTTGAGATTTTTGATGTATGGGGCATCGATTTCATGGGACCTTTTCCAAACTCCTTCGGGTTTCTGTACATTTTGGTTGTTGTGGACTATGTTGATGAGTGCCTAAAAGTGCTTATTTGAACCCCTTAATTTATATTCGTTAAGCTCTTAGTATTGTTAATTTCTAATTATTTTTGGTGTTTTTAGTGTTTTGAGTTGTGCAGGTCTTTACAACAAAAGTTGGCCACAAGAGAGCAAAAAGACACTAAGTGAAGAATTGGACCCCTGCCAAGTGCGTTCGACCGCACTTGGTGCGTTCGAA
>CM017327.1:21655986-21758046 GCA_006937295.1 Carpinus fangiana | reverse complement strand
TGGGACTAGGTTAAAGTATATTTAATTTAAGAGCCATATTGGTTTTTATTGCAAAACTCCGTTCTCTGTGGTTCGATCTCGGTACTTGAGCAACGCTATACGACCTAACGGTTCGTACTATTGCGAGTACCCAAATTTGGTACGATCAACTACAATCTGGTTTTTATTGGCCCAATGTGTTCAAAGATGCCTTTTTGTTTTGCAGCTCTTGTGATAGATGCCAGAGGTCAGGTAACATCTCTCATCCAGAAATTAGATGCCATTGCAAAATATTCTAGTAGTAGAACTCTTTGATGTCTGGGGTATTTACTTCATGGGTCCTTTTCCTAACTCATGAAAATTTATATATTCTTGTGGGTGTGGATTATGTGTCCAAATGGGTCGAGGCTGTCCCCTCAAAGACTAATGATAACAAAGTTGTTGTAAAGTTTTTGCAGGATAACGTCTTTACTAGGTTTGGGACTCCAAGGGCAATAATCAATGATGGAGGAAGCCACTTCAACAATTGGGCTTTTGCTTCTTTGTTAAAGAAAGTATGGGATCACTCATAAAGCTGGCACTCCCTATCTCCCTCATACCAGTGGCCAAGTAGAGATAAGCAACAAAGAAATCAAAGGCATCCTAGAGAGGACGGTGAATACCAGCAGGAAGGATTGGTCTCTACTCTTGAATGATGCACTATGGGCATATAGGACTGCATACAAGACTCCAATTGGTATGTCTCCATACCGGTTAGTCTTTGGGAAAGCATGTCATCTACCGGTGGAATTAGAGCACAAAGCATATTGGGCCATCAAGAGATTCAACTTTGACATGAAACAAGCAGGTGAAAAGAGAAAGTTGCAATTAAATGAGCTTGAAGAATTGAGGCATGGTGCATATGAGAATGCCAAGCTCTATAAGGAGAGAACTAAAGCATACCATGATAAACAGCTGGTTAGGAAAGAGTTTCATGTGGGACAGAAGGTGCTGATCTACAAGTCATGGTTGAGGCTATTTCCAGGCAAGCTCAAGTCCCAATGGTTTGGCCCTTGTGTTGTCACCAAAGTGCTCCCTCATGGCGCATTGGAGGTTCATAGTTCAGAAAACAATCAAACATTCACAGTGAATGGACACAGAGTAAAGCCATACCTTGAATTTAAATTGATACCAGGAGATGAAGATCTAGTGCTCCAGTCCGTCCAATATGCAGCAGCACTAAGAGCACTTGAGCCACATCTGGTGGACTTCAAGTGCACCTTTCCAAAGGAGTAGCACTGAAGCTACTGCGGAAAGCGTTTGAGCAGTCTTGAAGCTCAAACGCCTCTGTGAGGTCAGTCGTACTGTGGCCACTAATTGTGGTAAACCCTTCTTACTTTTCTGTACTTTCTTTATTTTTTTGTTTTTCAATTTTTATTTTAATTTTTCCTTAGTTAATTTCATAGTTCGGTCAAAGGGAAGGTGCATTCTATGGAAGCAATCGATCGCAGTGTGAATTGCGAACGATTGCTGAAACCTTTGGGATTGTGCTGAGCATTCTGTGGAAGTGATTGATCGCAGTGCCAACAGCGATCGAGCACCAAAACTGCTTAAATAGAGCTGTGCATTCTGTGTAAGTGATCGATCGCAGTGTGAATTGCGAACGATCGTCGAAACCTCCTCAATAGTCCTCACATTCTGGGGAAGCGAACGATCGCTATGAATATAGCGATTGATCACTATCTCGCCGTGCGACCTTAGGCACACGAGCGCATCACCTCACACACACACAATCATGCACGAGTACGATTGATCTCACTTAAAGTGCGATCGAGCGCACTCGTAACAGAGGATCACATGACCTACTTATAGGTCATTCCTCCCATCTTCCCACAACTTTTCCCCTACGCCGTACTCGTTCTTGCATGTTCCACCTTGCACATTGACAGAGCACCTGCATATCCACCATTTCACTCACCACCAATCACCACTCTCACCACCGCCGGCCACCATAAACCATCGCTAGCCACATCACTCACCCCCACTGCACAACATTTTAACTTTTCTCTATTTTTACAAGCCCACCCTCACAACCCCAACCCTTTTATATATATTCTCTGACAAGCTGCAATCTGTTTAAACAGATTGTAGTTGTCCTATGTTGTTGGATTGTTCTCTTTTGCATGGGGTTGCACATTCTTAGAGGTTGTTGTTTGATGAGTGCCTAAAAGTGCTTATTTGAACCCCTTAATTTACATTCGTTAGGCTCTTAGTGTTGTTAATATCTAATGTTTTATCTTGTTTTAGTGTTTTAGTGTGTTGTAGGTCTTTGGTGCAAAAGGTGGCTCAAAGGGGAGAAATGAAGCAAAGAAGGAGTCAAGCCCCTGGAAGTGCGTTCGATCGCACTTGGTGCGTTCGAACGCAACTGCAGTGGAATGCAGGACCCACGTTCGAACGCAGGTCCAGTCAGCCCGCGTTTCCCGCGTTGCCCTAGCCGGCCCTATCGTACATCGCTTCAACCTTGCGCCGTGGGTAGTTATGTGCATTCGTCCGCTGCACGGCGGCACACCTGCGACTGAACGTACAGCACCATGATCGAACACATGCAGCATTGCGTTCGAACGCACCCCCTGCATTCGAACATACCCCTGACCTGGCAGCACGTTTTATTTTGTCTATAAATAGGACCTCGTGTATTTTCGTTTTCTCCACTCTTGGGAGACGCTTGGGATGCGTTTGAGGCGCCTTTTGTGGCCCAAAACCTCCCCGTTCTTCATTGTAAACACTCCTAAACGTCAATTTAATTTAATGCTTTTGTTTATTTTGCTTTAGTCTCTTATTCCCTTCACCATGCTTTTTATCTAATTATTTTTATGCTTAGTTTAATACTCCGTTCGTCATTTCAATTTATGTTTATCCGTTTCAATGCATTTTAGTGACAAAAGTGTGTTGATTGTTGTTTGCAATTCGTTAAACGTCGACTTTCGCTGCAACCGGAGATACATCGGATGATTCGTCTTCGGACCAATATCCGTTGTGACCTCTAAACACTGTATGCGTTGTTTAGTTCGACAATATTTTGTAGCAACAATAGGATACGCATTAGTGCTTAATCGATAGATGGACGTACGCACTAACTAATAGCAAATAGAATACGCCTAGTAGCGTAATTGTTGTTGAAGTATGAACTAGGCATGTTTATATGTTGATTAAATTGTGGTGAGGTAGATTAGGGACCTTAGCATTTTTATTTCTTTATTTTTATTGCTTTTAAATTAGTTTTATTTTATGCATTCCTTGTGTTTGATATTGGGACTAGGTTAAGATAGGATTAGTTTAGGCGATTTAAAATTGATTTTGAACGAAACACGATTCTCTGTGGGTTCGACCTCGCACTTGCATATCCGCTCATATTACAAACGACTCGTGCATTTGGCGAGTACAATTAAATTTGTACATCAAATTTTGGCGCCGTTGCCAGGGAATCGTTGTTTTGTTTAAATTAATTTTGCTTGCTTAGATTAATTTAATTTTTCTACTAGTTACTTTCATTGTGCATTTATTTTATTTATTTCGTGCTTTTGTATAGAAAAAAAAATCCAAAAAAAAAAAATTAGATTAGCGTTTTGTTTATTGTTTTTAGTTTCTGTTCAGTTCTGGAAAATCAGGCGCCAACAGTGCGGTCGAACGCAGATTCTACGTTCGAACGCACTTGAGCCTATTCCTTCGGCCGCGTACCTGCTCTCGCGATACACGCTTCTGCGTGCGAGCGCGCACCTCTGACAGACCTTAGTGCGTCGTTGCGAACGAACACACCTCAGTTGCGTTCGAATGCACGTGCACAGACTGCTACATTTCTTCATATCTGCGTGTCTGCGATCGACCGTAGTGTCCTGCGTTCGAACGCACATCAGCTGGCTGTACCAATAGACCCGAGGCAGTGTATGTGTCCTGTTTTATTTTTTATTTTTTGTTATTTAATTATTGTTTTGTCTATTATTATTGTTCTGCATGTTTTTATTTATTTACTAGCTATTTTTAGTTTTTGTTAGTTTAATTTAATTATTTAATTAGTTTATTGTTTTGTAAGTTATTTGGTTAGTTTATTTTTATTAGTTTTTGTTTATTGTATTTTTATTTTTGTTTTATTGTTATTGTTTCATGTGGGATATATTGAACTATTTGGGTGAAGCATGAGTCTTCCGTTCGATTATTTTAATGTTTCCCCTAGCGGTAGGACGCCAAACCCTACCAATTTTCACCCACATGAACCATATTCACACTGCTCCAGCCCTTACCATAGTATAGGTGATTGTCCGCATTGGGGACAATTTTCCAACTTTTCACATGAGCAGTTGAACACCAGTTTCTCCAGCCCTAGGTTTGAATCAGATTCAAATTTTTATAACCTAGACTGAAGCAACCATTCTGATTTTTCGTGGCAAGCTCATTCTACAGAAAATTTTGCTCCCCAGGTTGACGAACTGCTCCATCCTGATTATCCGCAGTTCGACAACCAATTTTCTTCTCATCCATCATATGACTATCCTCCTAAGCAATCTTCTTTGAAAGAAACGCTTAAGGAATTCTTGGAATTAGTCGGCCAACCCACCATTCCTGCTTCCCATGAACTATCTTTGGAAGAAACACTCGAGGAGTTTAGGCAAATAGTCAACCAACCTTGTCAAGAAATCACAGATGCCACTGTGGCAAACACTGAAGTAGTTGCAAGGTTGGAAGGACAGCTTGGTCATCTAGTTGCTGAATTCAATAGAATTGAGGAAGAGGAACTTCAAAGTCAGGAAATGGCGATAGGGCAGTACATGATTGATGAGGATTGCCCTAGCGATCCTCATCATGAGCATGTCCAAGCCACCACCACACTTGTTAGTGAGGAAAGAGCTGATAATCATGAGGAGGAAGAGAAAGAGGAGCAAGTTGAGCAATTTGAGCCCCTGCCAATTTCAAATTGGCCCAATGACATGGATGTGAGTACTGAAGCTCACTCCTTCATCACAATCCCTCTCGAGACACAACAAGTTCCATATTTCCTATGTCTCGAGGAACCATCTTATGTACCAAAGATCACAAATCTAGAAATCGTGGTCCTAAAAGAATTTTTCTAAACAAGTTTTTAGACTATATAAGATGGCAGAACATCCTTCCAGATGGATATCCAATTCTTAAGAAGAAAGGATGGAAGGGATTGATTGGACACCCATATGAGCGGGGAAGGTACGGTATGTTTTCTTTTTTATTTTCCGCACTTTAATTTTTGTCATTTTCTTTTTGTTTTATTTTATTTTATTTTATTTTGTTTCTAACAACAATTAGCCTTTTGATGTTTGATCTTTGAGAAAAAGATTGCTGTTAGTTTTTGACAGGTGTTTTGATGTTTAAGTTCGGGGGACGCTTTGGACTTTGCACATCTTGGTTCCTCATCCCACTGTAACGTATTTCTTGTCACATTGGGGACAATGTGTCATTTAAGTTTGGGGGTGTGGACAAACACTATGTCGGTTTGTTCTGTTTTATTTTTGTCTGTATATATTTGTTTTTGTCTGTATATAATTTTTTTTTCTTTTTGTTTATTGCTATGTTGTTGATTGTGCACAAATTTACATCATAACTGTGGATTACATGTCATTGGTGTGTTTAACTTGTTTGAACATGGCATATCATTAGAAATCCCAGTTTTTGATTCATGAGTTGGATTAGAGAGACCCACTTGTTGATCGATATTTCACATGCACACTAGCATTAGGGTCTGTGGGGTATGAGATTTAACTTTGAAGTGTGTGTCTTGAGATTTTTAGGTTTGTGATGTGATGATGAAAACCTTGGCTGTTTAAAAAAACAAAAAAAAAATCAAAAAATTAGAATAAGTCGAGTTTTTCATTGAGTAACCGGACCTCCTGCCTAGCCAAGCAATGAGTGTTCGCGTCAAAAGATGAGAAACTCCAAAAAATTGTATGGCTAGTTTAGGCTCCGTAGCTCTTTTGACTTGAGTAATTAAGCCCTAGGGATGTCTCTACATCTAGTGCCCTAAAGCCGTCTGGTTTGGGAGCCACTGGCCCAACACTCGTTACATAGGTCATTAGAAGCTTAAGGGAGTCAAGCATTGCACAGCCTACACAAAAAAATTGCATCTTTCAATTCGAGCCTTGGTTAATTTATCACATTGTTTTCCTTTGAATTTTGGGATACACATCTTTGGAGGGTAATTGAAACCCCATGATCTTATTGTTAGTTCACTTTGCACTTTATGAAGCATATGTTGTCTCAATTTTCCAACCTTGAGTGAAATGATGTTTGGATGCCTGGATGATGTGGTTTGTATGTTCTACACGTTAAATTTGCTAATGATGTATTAACCATGTTTTTGTGTGAAGGGCTTTGTCCATTAATAACATAGTGCCAAATAATTGTTTGTGGGTGTCATTCTTGAAAAACCCTCATGAGACTTCACTTGTCCACTAGGGATGCCTAGTGGTTTAAAAGGCTTGTTGCATATGCTAAATGCAATCGTTTCTCCCACGAAAGCGGATTTATGTTTCTTGTTTTTATTTGTATTTTTATTTTTGTTTTGCTAAGCGACTAGCAAAATGTAAGTTTGGGGGTATTTGATGAGTGCCTAAAAGTGCTTATTTGAACCCCTTAATTTACATTCATTAGGCTCTTAGTGTTGTTAATATCTAATGTTTTATCTTGTTTTAGTGTTTTAGTGTGTTGTAGGTCTTTGGTGCAAAAGGTGGCTCAAAGGGGAGAAATGAAGCAAACAGGAGTCAAGCCCCTGGAAGTGCGTTCAAACGCAGGTCCAGTCAGCCCGCGTTTCCCGCGTTGCCCTAGCCGGCCCTATCGTACATTGCTTCAACCTTGCGCCGTGGGCAGTTATGTGTGTTCGACCGCACATAGTGCGTTTGAACGCACATGCGGTCGAACGCAGCGCCTACTCTCGAACGCACGTGGTACGGCGGCACACCTGCGACTGAACACACAGCACCATGATCGAACGCTTGCAGCATTGCGTTCAAATGCACCCCTTGCGTTCGAACGTACCCCTAACCTGGCAGCACGTTTTATTTTGTCTATAAATAGGACCTCGTGTATTTTCATTTTCTCCACGCTTGGGAGATGCTTGGGATGCGTTTGAGGCGCCCTTTGTGGCCCAAAACCTCCCCGTTCTGCATTGTAAACACTCCTAAACGTCAATTTAATTTAATGCTTTTGTTTATTTTGCTTTAGTCTCTTATTCCCTTCACCATGCTTTTTATCTAATTATTTTTATGCTTAGTTGAATACTCCGTTCGTCATTTCAATTTATGTTTATCCATTTCAATGCATTTTAGTGACAAAAGTGTGTTGATTGTTGTTTGCAATTCGTTAAACGTCGACTTTCGCTGCAACCGGAGATACATCGGATGATTCGTCTTCGGACCAATATCCGTTGTGACCTCTAAACAGTGTTTGCATTGTTTAGTTCGACAAGATTTTGTAGCAATAATAGGATACGCATTAGTGCTTAATCAATAGACGGACGTAAGCACTAACTAATAGCAAATAGAATACGCCTAGTAGCGTAATTGTTGTTGAAGTATGAACTAGGCATGTTTATATGTTGATTAAATTGTGGTGAGGTAGATTAGGGACCTTAGCATTTTTATTTCTTTATTTTTATTGCTTTTTAAATTAGTTTTATTTTATCCACGCCTTGTGTTTGATATTGGGACTAGGTTAAGATAGGATTAGTTTAAGCGATTTAAAATTGATTTTGAACGAAACACGATTCTCTGTGGGTTCGACCTCCCACTTGCACATCCGCTCATATTACAAACGACTCATGCAATTGGCGAGTACAATTAAATTTATACATCACTATCTCGTCGTGCGACCTTAGGCACACGAGCGCATCACCTCACACACACACAATCATGCACGAGTACGATTGATCTCACTTAAAGTGCGATCGAGCACACTCGTAACAGAGGATCACATGACCTACTTATAGGGCATTCCTCCCATCTTCCCACAACTTTTCCCCAACGTCGTACTCGTTCTTGCATGTTCCACCTTGCACATTGACAGAGCACTTGCATATCCATCATTTCACTCACCACCAATCACCACTCTCACCACCGCCGGCCACCATAAACCACCACTAGCCACATCACTCACCCCCACTGCACCACATTTTAACTTTTCTCTATTTTTACAAGCCCACCCTCACAACCCCAACCCTTTTATATATATTCTCTGACAAGCTGCAATCTGCTTAAACAGATTGTAGTTGTCCTCTGTTGTTGGATTGTTCTCTTTTGCAGGGGGTTCCACATTCTTAGAGGTTGTTATTCCCCACTTGGATTGTAAGTTACGCACCACCTGTTTGATAAAAGTCCTAAACCGAAGTCAAGATGCCCCAGACAACTGCTTCTACCTCTCAAGCCTCCAACTCCCGTGCCCAATCTTCCCAACCCACTTGTGAGCAGTGGGAGATCATTTTTGAGACCACTTTTGAGATCAACGGTGACTTCAAAAATTTTGAAGCAACCCAATGGGCAGTCCAAGAGTTCACACACCGTGGGTTGAAGAAGTTGTTCAAACTCGTCACTGCCACGGCGTACACAAAGCTGGTTGTCCAATTCTATACCAACTTGTACACTGACTGCAATAGGTGAGGCGTCCTATTCTCCACCGTTCAAGGGAAGCAAGTTGAGGTGACAACCGCCGATATTGCCGCCACCTTAAAATGAAATGATGAACACCCCCTGCAGATGCACAAATGGATGCACAGCCGGAGTCCTTTTATATCTCTGAAATCATTGAAGACATGTGTGCGTTGTTGTGCCAAATACTACCTAAATTAATAGATAATATTTAGTACGTTTTACTCGCAAGTGCACAAGATCAAAACGATAGTATAGCAAGCAAATACGAGATCATTCCCACGAGGATTGTTAATTTTGCTTAGAATTAAATAACTAAATTAAAATATCAAACTGTCACGAAATTGATATTAAGAAAAGAAATAAAATTAAAGATAAATAAGAGTGTAGAGCTTTGATATCCACCACTAATCATATTTAAATAATATAACAATATGCCAATGCTTTAATCACATTATGAATACTTAATGTCTGCCAACCTAAGGGTATGGGTGTCTACTCCTTAAGCTATTGGTTTCCTTAAGCAACGAATTAGGCATGGGTGTCTACTCTAATTCTTTTCTTTCTTAAAGGATTTAGCATGGGTGTCTACTAAGTTGTTCTTTAAGAAAGCATAAAAAACTGTGAAAACCGACGAACACATGAGGCCTAGGGTATGGGTGTCTACTTTTGGTTTCCCATGTTGATTAACCCAAGAACCTAGCGTGGATATCTTCTGTTACTTTTATTAAACCCAGGACTTGATCATCCAAATTGATTTAATTAACTAATCCATACCACATGCATATAATGGCCAATCATATACATATGAGGAATTCAATAAAACAAGCATTAATCAAGTTAAGCAACACAATATGATTATCAAAAAGACGCCAATATTGAAATATTAAATAAACAAAATTAGGGTTTCAACCTAGCCCTACTAAAATAATTAGTTACACATAATTAAAATAAAACTAAAAAGAAAAGGAAAAGAAAGAACCGAAAACTGTTCCTAGAAGTAGCCTCCAATTCCTCTCTGAAATTGTGTATAAAATGGTGTGTCTTAGAGGTCTATTTATAGGCTTTAGAAGAGTCCTAGTAAACCTAGGAAATTCAGAATTCTATCTCCTAGTCAATTTAGGAGACAATCCTAGTCCAAATCGGAATAGGATTCGTCCAAAATTGCGTTCCTATCTTCCAGGGTAATTTTGGAATTGCGGCGGTCCGAATTAGGAAAATGCTATATCACAATGAATTGTAGCCTGTTGAGTTAGCTTTCCAATTCCGTAGAATCACCTCAATCCGATATTTGAGAGGGAGTTATGGCCAAAATACCGAGACATGTGCAAAATCCAAATTTGAATCCAATCCGATTTTGACTCCAATTGATGAATTCCGAATTAATCCTTTCCACATCTTCTAGGTCTTTCCAATTTGCCCTTTAAGCTTGGAACTTTTCCAGAAATGCTTCCTTTTCTTCCATGACCTACAAAAACACAGAAAACACAAAAAGAAAATAAATGGAACAAAATAACAAAAACTAAGAAATTAACAAATGTAAATTAAGGGCTAAAATGTGAATATTTTGGCACTTATCACACCCCCAAACTTACATATTGCTAGTCCCTTAGCAATACTAAACTAAAAACAAAATGAAAAATAAAGAACAAAAAGATAAATCCATCTTTCGTGGCATATACGATTGCATTTAGAGTATGCAACAAGCCTTTTAAACCACTAGGAATTCCCTAAAGGACGAGTGAAATCTCGTGAGGGTTTTTCAGGAATGTTACCCACAAAGAAAAGAGAGCACTTTGGAAGTTTAGGGCTTAATGGACAAGAATTTGGAAGAGTTAAAAGATGATCAAGAAGGAGCTAGAGTCCTGAGAGAGCGATCGAGCGCAGGATACCTGCGATCGAGTGCACAAGTGCTCGAGCATCCAATGCAAGGATCAAACACACCTGCATTTGTGCACAAAAGAAGGAGATCGATCGTAGTGCGATCGAGCGCACCTGTGCGTGAAGCTCAATCCAGTCGCAGCCCTGTTTTTGAAGTTTTTGGTTCTAGGGTTTTGGCCAATCCTTGTTGCACAAGGATTCAACCCTACACATTTTAGGGTTTCTAGAATACTCTTAGACTCTATAAATAGGCCTATAAACATAGAAAAACACACACGCTATTTCGGAGAAGAATTTACGGCTTTCAAGGAAGCAATTTTTCGGGTTTATTCTTTTCCTTTACTTTATTTTATGAGGATGATTAGCATTAATATTATGTGTAACTAAACCGTTCAGTAGGGCTTGATTGAAGCCCTAATTATGTTTATATTTTAATTCAATATTGGCGCCTTTGCGATGATTGCATGATAGCATTTAACTTGATTAATACCTGTTTTCATGAATTCCTCATATGTGTCTGCCTTATCAACATATGCGTGTGGTATGGACTTGTTAGTTAGATCAATTTGGATGACCGAGTCATGGGTTTAACGTAAGTAACAAAAGCAATCCACGCCGGGTTCTTGGGTTAATCAACATGGGAAACCGGGAGTATACACCATGCCCTAGGTCTCATGTGGTTGTCGGTTTCCACAGTTCATATGCTTTCCTAGAGAACAACTTAGTATACACCATGTTAAATCCTTTAGGAAAGAAAAGAGTTAGAGTATACACCATGCCTAACCCGTTGCTTAGGGAAACCAATAGCTTAAGGAGTATACACCATGCCCTTAGGTTGGCAACCATTAAATACTCATCATGTAATTAAAGCACTGGCATATTGATTTATTGTATCAGCATGATTAGTGGTGGAAATCAAAGCCCTGCTATTTATCTTTATTGAATTAAAATTCAATTTTTCTCTCTTTTATATTGCGAACTTAGTTCTAATTAAAATTTACCAATCCCTGTGGGATTGATCTTGCATTTATGCACTATACTACACTTTTTGACCATGTGCACTTGCAAGTAAAATTGCGATTATTTGCCTATTAATTTAGGTAGATAATTACACAACAAAAAACTAATTTAAATTATCTAAACTAACTCTATCTTAACCTAGTTCCAAATATTGAACATATGGCGTGCAATAAATGTAAACTACCCTAAATGTTTAAAAACAAATAGATAAAAGTACTAAGGTCTAGAATCCACCTCACCACAATTAACCTACACATTATCATGCTAGTTCATACATCCGTCAAAATGATTATGCATCTAGGCATATTATGTTTTCTATTACTTAGCTCATACATCTGTCTATCGATTAAGCATATATGGATGTTCTATTGCTATTATTAAAATCTAGTCGAATCATATGATGTATTTACCGTTAAAGAGTCACAACGGATATTAAATCAATAAAATCGATAGAATCATTTGATGTATCCCCAGACCAATCACAACAGATATTGGACGTTTAACAATTTGCAAACAACAATCAACACAATTTTGTCACAAAATTGAATTGCAACGAAAAAGCAAAACATTAAACGATGGATGGAGTATTAAAATAAACACAAAAGCATGTAGATAAAATAATGGTGAGGCTTCATCTTCAAACTTAGTTGAAGATTTAGCCTCTTATGCTAAAGAGAGACAATCGACAAACAAATAAAAGCATTAAATAAGTAAATGACATTTTAAAGGATTTACAATGAAGAACAGGGAGGTTTCTGGCCTCTGAGGGCGCCTCCAAACGTAAGTTTACTAAATATACAAGAAGGGCTATTTATAAGCAAAAATTAATATGCTGCCAAGTTAGGGGTGCTCTCGATCGCAGGAAGTGCGCTCGAGCGCAGCCTTATGTGCGCTCGATCATAGGCAGTGCGCTCAAGCGCAGCCCTAACTGCTTTGAAAACCCATGGCGCAGTGAGTGAAGCGATGGCAGCTAGGGAAACGTGGGCTTTACAGGCTTATGAGGCATGTGCTCGATCGCGTCCCATGGGCTCAAGCGCACTGTTAAGGGCCAGATCTTCACTTTTTGCCATTTTTCACCCTTTTAACCACAATTTGAATGCAAGGACCTGGAACACCATAAAACAATAAAACATTAGAAATTAACTAAGTTAAGAGCTTAGCAAATATAAATTAAGGGGTCCAAATATACAATATTTGCTCACTAGATGGAGTTAGACGGAGAGGGTAGCTTCTAGATGAGCGACTTTAGCAATGCCATTCGGTGCATCTACCACATTCTAGCGAGCCAGGTACTCCCAGTCATTAGCCATACTTTGATCACCATGGAGAGGGCACGCTGTCTTTATGCCCTATTGATTGAGGCTTCCATCGACAACGGTTCCTTAGTCACTTCCACGATAATGTCGGTTCGACTCTTAGATAAGGGATTCGCATTGCCGTACAGGGCCTTGATCACTTGGATTGCATAGCACTTTAGGGTGGATATGACAGGGCTGAGGGAGATTTTGCCAGAAAAGGGTCCATGGGTGTACGCTTCCTCAACGCAAGTCAAGCTCACCTGCGGGAGGCGTAGCAGGAACAGAGGGCACAGCAACCGCAAAGGGCAGCCCGAGCTCGAGGGATACCTGCTAAGGTAGAGGAGCATTTGGATTGCTTCGAGGCTTCACTCTGAGAGGCACAAGAGGCTCTTCGGTAGACACAGCAGACCCTTCGAGCGATACAGGAGGCTAGAGCTGAGGACCGCGCTATTCTGGACCAGCTACGAGACCACCTCATAGGGCCTCTAGACGTTAGAGACTACGACATCCACAGTTCCAACTTCAGTCAAGGCAGAGGGAGCCCTAGGGCAAGGGGGAGTCCTAGTGCCCGTGGGAGCCCAGGCATGAGAGGGAGTCCAGGCACAAGAGGGAGCCCGAGTGTGAATCGGACAACAATGCAACCGTCTGCAGAGCAGACTCCGAGGAGGCGACCCCGCTCGTAGTTGTCATTGTTATGATGTGTAGGTTTATCTTGTTAGGTTATTGTTTTCGATTAAGTCCACCGCGATGGTGGCGATTTTGGATGTATCTTGCTACAGCTTAAGTCCACCATTTTTGGGGTGGCAATCTTGTCTTGTGTATATCTATGACTGCTTGTGCCTGTTGGTATGTTGGTATGTTGGTATGCTATTTTTACTTTCCTTAAGCTTTGAACTGCAAAACTTCTAGCATGTTTTATCCTCTTTTTCAAACTTTGTATTGTAAAACTTTTTTTGAAAACAGATGTTTTTATCTTCGATTTGAAAGCTCTAAATCTCTAAGACGAAATTTCTATAAGGAGGGGAGAGTGTAATACCCCGATAAAAACAAACCTTTTTATGAAACAAAATCCTTTCCATAAGAGCAATCAACCAAGGCTTTTAATAATAGTGTTTTAGTGAGGCCCAAAACCCTTAGCTTTAACCTAATCACGCTTTGAACCCTTAGAGAATAGAAGACAAACACTAACCCTTAGGAGGCAGACGTATGTTAGGTCAGCCGGACGTACACCCCTGTCTCTAGTGCGGACATATGGGGGGGACCACCAGACGTATGCTACTTTTTGGAATACCCTTTGGATAATACCTGAACGTACGAAACACCCTTTGGACCACTGTGCAAAGACCACTGGACCTACGCTAGGGTTGGCAGACGTCCACTGCTCTATCAGAGAGTTGGTGGCGAACTTTCCCTATAAATAGCATGTCTCACCTCTCATTTCTCACGCCTGTTTCCTTCCCTTGGTATGCCCCTAGGCTGCCAAAATCCTTCCTTGAGTTTTGAGTAAGGAATTGGTGAGAGTAAGCTTCAAGGAGGAGTTTCCAAGGAGGGGAGACCACGTCCATGCTTAGCTTTGGGGTAAGCTCTGTTCTCTTTGTGTTTAGCACTGTTTTATATTATATCTCTACCTTGATTAGGTTTTCCAAGTGTTCATTAAGCATTTTTAAAGATGATGGTGTTTTCAAAGGATTCATTCAAAGTTTCGTTGTGTTGTGAATTCTTGTGTTGCATGTGCTATTTTGCTAACTTCGAAGAGGTTTAGAGGTCTATTAATGCTACAGAAACATGTACTGTTCGAATCTTAAAACGGTGTGCTTAACACACTGAGCGGACGTACAGTCAGTGGGCAGAGCATCGGTTTTTGAGTTTCACACGTGTATGCTTTAGCTTAGCCATATTTCTATGGTTTCATAAGGCTTATAATAACGGTGTCTTGTATCCGTTATAACAAGATTTAGCTTGGTCGGAAGATTTGCTCTAGTGCCCGAGGTAAGTAGACACTTACAACCGTTTTTACTTAAAACGTGGGATATGTGAGTTGACTGACCACAAGTATGATATGAGGCATGCTTACTTTCTGTATATACTTGGTAACAGTACTATTAATCAACTGTTAAGATGCATAGTAAGACATGGTACACCGGTACGTGCAGTATGAACGGCCATGGGCTTACTATATAGACTGCATATTATAGTCAAATGTGTGTTATATGAGGGCTTTGGATGTTGATCGTATCAAAAATAATACTCGCAAGTGTACGAATCGTGTGCAGTAAAGTGCGCGTAAAAATGCGAGGTCGAACCACAGAGAACGGCGTTTTGTAAATAAAAACTAACACAACTCTTAAATAAAATGTATCTTAACCTAGTCCCAAGGAGGATTGATTTTGAACAATTTAAAAGTGCAGAAATAAAATTAAAATGAAAACTATAGGGATAAAAGTAACTAAGGTCAAAGATGAACCTCACCCAATAAGAATAAGCTAAATACATTAAACACTCATTTTCCGTTTTTTTAAACTTTAAACCCTTCAACACACTCTATTGTGGTAATTGACACAAGTCAAACCGAATAATGTGTTTACCGTTAAGGAGCGACAATGAGTATTGATTATGGATAAAATCATCCACTGTATCCTTGGATCACAGTGGATATTGAATCACAACCAAACACTCATTGTGCACCCGGCTTGGAACACATCACCGGATGACTATCAATGCATCAACAACACACAACCATTCAATTATTTGTCACAGAAATTAAATGACGAATGCGGAATTAAATAACGGAAAATAAGCATAAAATGTAAAAGCAAGAAATTTAAACTAAGGGTGAGGCTTCATCTTCAACCTAAGTTGAAGATTTTAGCCACCCATTGAATAATAAAGCATAAATGAATTGAAATAATGCATTAAAATTAAATTAAAAGAAAAGTTTACAACTAAAAAGGGCGGAGCAATGCAAACAGAAGCAAAATGCTCTACAAAAACGCCCCAAAGGAATGTGTTTTCGACCAAAAGCCTTGGGTCCTATTTATAGGCAAAATTTCCTACGAGTGCGTTCGAACCCAGGAGGTACGTTCGAACGTACTACTAAGTTGTGTGTTCGATCGCACAATGTGCGTTCGACCGCAGAGAACCGTAACGGCGCATGCTGAAGCGATGGACTCCTAGGGTACCCGCGCGATACGCGGGCTGACGGGGACTGCGCTCGACCGTGTCTTTGCGTTCGACCGCAAGTGCGTTCGAACGCACCAAGTGCGGTCGAACGCACTTGGCAGGGGTCCAATTCTTCACTTAGTGTCTTTTTGCTCTCTTGTGGCCAACTTTTGTTGTAAAGACCTGCACAACTCAAAACACTAAAAACACCAAAAATAATTAGAAATTAACAAAGCTAAAGGCCTAACAAATATAAGTTAAAGGGGTCAAATATACACAATTTGACACTGATCAGATGTAACGCCCCAAGAATTAATTAACTGGTAATTAATTCTACGGTTCGTCTCTCAGCCTAGTTCTACTCCAAACAAGACCTCCAGGACCTCTACTCCTAAAAAATAGAGGATACTAAGCAGCGGAAGTAATAAAGTACTACAAACATTAATAATTATAACCAGAACGTCTAACCAAAGATCATCAAAGTAGCGAAAATCATACTATAACATAAGTACAAGGGATCTATGCTAAACTTTAATATGCAAGCAAGCATGCATGCAGCCCTAATGTCTACAACATAACTCAAAAGTACTAGTTACCGTGAGTACCCGCTTAAGCTTGCAATAAGTCCTTAAGCATCTCCTAGATCGAATCATTCACAAGAACTGGATGCTTCACGGCCTCACTATTTAGAACAGCATAATCGTACATATGGAGAAAAAAGGAAAATAATACAAGGGTAAGTCCGACGACTTAGTGAGTAGAAATCCACATGACGTACCCATGATTAATTTGTGGTTCTTTTATTTATAAAACACTTGCAACATTATGAGATGACAGTTATCATGCAGGTGATATATATAATATAATATATGCTTATAATCATGAGTCACAGTAATAGTTCAACAATATGGTCTATCCGAGATATTACCCTTTCTCAGCAGGGTTGACACTGTCCCGAGGGACCTGTATTACAATGTCGGTGCCCCAGCCATTGCACGAAACATACCGTATGTAACACTAGCGATACAGTCGAGTCCAACCTCAAGTGGCCCACACTGCTAATGACGTTTGTCCTATAGTGACCATCCATTGGGAATGGCTGCATTATTGGTCACAAGTCATTGGATCCAAAGCCCCCCATACACGCACACATTAATCATAAAGGTATCCCGTATAGTAAGCCCATGGCCATTATACTACACATACCGGTGTACCATGTCATACGATGCAATTAGTCTTATCAATCTTTTACGTGCACAGTTTTACAAGTCTCATTATTATCTTGTTAACAGACACATGTTTTCACAAAAGAGAGTTTCCTGTAGTTCCGAAATGTATTTCATGAGAATTGCAAAATATGCATGTTTGACATATATAAAATACGTGCAATGCAGGAAAAGTAACAACAAAGCATCCATACGAGTTTGTACTCACCCGGGCCATAAAGCTCCTCCATGTAATTCCCTTAAGGCTCCATAACCTCGAATACTGAGAAAAGACCTATTATCAGTTCTATTTCTACTAAAACAACTCTATAACAAGGAAACAGGAGGTATGGGACGGCTGGTGAAAATAGGGTTTCCCTGTCACACACTGACCGTACATCTGAGCTTGGGTCCATACGTCCACTATGATACGAAGGGCAGTACGTCTGGTCACGAGACCATACGTCCACTCTGACGTCTTTCAAGGAGAAACTCATTTTTCTCTCCACTGCTCGCCTATTCTCGGACTCCTAAGGCCAACAAAGGCTTCCTAGCGCCTCCTAACACAAATTGAAACCTTCATGCAAAGTAACAATGCTAAGCTTAATAAAATGCTAGCCTAAGCAAGATTAAATCAAAACTAAGCTAACAACTACAACTAGCAACATAGAACTATAATCGAGCAGCATAACGACGTATTAAAAAGCTATGGAAACCGAGCGTTACCTCCTTGAAGCAAAAACTCAAGAGTTCCTCCTCCAGCAACACCGAAGCACTCACAAAACCTCACAAACACTCACAAGACGGTCTACTGGCAGCCTAGGGGCAAAGAAAGGGGTTGAGGGGTGGATTTGGTGTGAAATGGGCCAGGGGGTGAGAGGGTATTTATAGGGTCAAATAGTAGCGAACGTCCAGCCAAAGTGGCGTACGTCTGGTACTATTACACAGCGGTCCAAAGGCTTTCTTGTAAGTCTAGGTATGTTTGGTGGGGGACCACCGTACGTCTATACTTCCTTATAAAAATTTCGTCCTTGAAATTTTGTAGCCCCAAAACACAAGAAAAAATAGTAACAACAAATTAACATCCGTAGTTTTACAAGGTTTGTGCTCAGCCTCGTCCTTGGAAAAATCTTATCTCGTTCATTCATATAGCACCAACCTCCTTCGTCCAATATAAAACGATACACGCTGGTACCTTCACAAGTTTTAGCTAATCCATGTGCAATTCACCAAGGGTGTTGTAGTCGATATTACCCACACTATATCAATCATTGCTAAGCTCAATGACTCCTACATACACCAAAACAAGTCAAGCCCGTGGGTATATTTGACAGGATTCCATACTTCCTAGCTAAAAGTCACTTTTCCTTAATCGACTACTCTTAGAGAATCCAAATGTAATGGTTACCCAAAACCTTAACAAATTGGCACATAACCCAAATGAAATTAACCATACGAATAAAATCCTTGAACCTCAATGTACCAACATCATACTCAGTGTTCCCTACACTGTACCAGTCCTCAACAATCTCAACACCCAAGTCGAGTAATTCCACATACAATTCGGGTCGATGGGTATCCAAGCCATAACCCTATAGAGGAAAAAAAACTCTTTTATACACGACTATCCCTTCAACCAAAACAAGGATAGGTATACTGTCCAAGTATAATCTTGAGAAAAGAGTTAGGGTAAGGTAACCCTCTATGCCAACCTCCCCTTCCTCCTCAAGTTGCATCACTTCCCTCATCGATGACATCTTAAGGAACACACGATCTCCTACTTTGTGTTCCGAAGGTCATCCCTAGTTATCGGCATAACTCTTCTGCCGACTCTAAGAGTCACTCATCCTTGATCTGATGGTAAGCACTTGAATCACTTAGGCCCCAACATTGTTTCCTTCCAACATTGTCCTGATACAAGGGCGACTGATACTTAACTCCATAAAGTGCTTCATAAGGTGGCAATCCAAAAGTCGCATGTAACGAACTTGATGAAAGGTAGGTACTAAACACCAATTCTGACCTCTGCTCGTCCTTGTACATCTTGATACTTCCAGAATGTACAGTATACGGAGAATGATGAGTGTTTCTCAAGATCTCCTTTCTTAGTCCTTCATCCTTTGACACACACTCATCTGAAATGGGTGAGCAACCCATCATCCTTAAGGCAAAATCCTTATGCCTTAATAACTGCCTGATCTTGGTGCACTTAGGGTCCTTCAACCGAGTGACCTTAATTCAAGCAAGCAATCCTGATCCAACCACCCAATTAGATAAGCGTGCCGACGCACCCACATCTATCACTTCTACTTCCATCCTAGCCAATTCCATAACCATGTAGGGTTGGGAAATTCCAAGAGCGGTAAGCTGTTGGATTAAGGTCGTCACCTTTCTACTTAAGGTATTAGCTACTACGCTAGCCTAATCATAACCCTTAGATCAGCCCTAGCCACCTTCTTTGTCTCCACAGACAACTGTACCCGAGAACTCCTTAGTCCATTTAGGTACAAAAAAATTCTCTAGAATCTCTTAGCTCTTAAGTAACCTAAAATCATGTAATCCAATACAAGATCAATGGGTACAAGATCCCCTAATTGCCCTATGCCAGAATCTAAGTCCAAGAATATAATGCCTTAACATACTTCTAATGGGCAATCAACAAAATTAGGAATCTTATCATCAACACATCAACAAAGTGTAACAAGCTTCATGCATTAACAAAACTCTTAGTTAATGTTACACTTTTAGGTCCAAAACCCTAAATCAAGTGCAAGTACAAAACAAAAGACAACTGGCTGATGTATGAACAAACATCCAATAGCCAGGTCCTTAACTACAAAATAAGGCAAACCTACATGCCTTAAACAACTATGGTAGTTACGCTTAACCCTTGTCCTGCCATCATTTCCTTCTAGGTGGACCAGTACCATTCCTTTTATCCTGGTTGCAATTTCGAATGAAGTGTCCCACCATGCCACATCCGTAGCACAAATTCTCCCTTTATCTGCATCTCAAAATGCAGTCTGCCACACTTATGGCACCAACGACCCTTCTTGGAATGCAACTCTTGGAGTGTACTCCTCCTTAAGCTCCACAAGTATTCCCAATAAAACTCTTCCTTGAATCGAGTCCATGGAATGGCCTCCTCACTTCCTAATTTCATCACTAGGGAGTTCCTCTTAGCATACCACCATCGCCTTGCTTCTCTAGAGAACTTGTAGGCTGCGTACTTGACTCTTTGCTCCTCAGCGTAGTCCATAACTCATAATAGCTCCTCCAACCTCGTAAGCCAAACCCTTGCTTCTGTATAGTTCAGGTTCCCCTTAAACATAGGGGAAGGATGCACATAGAACTCCTTGAAAGAGCAACCTTTTCCTTTACTTGGAGTAGGGACTCCTCGTACATTGACTAATGCTTCCACAAGACAACTTGCCACAACTTCCAATGCTTGGGTAGTGTCCAGAACGTTCCTCATCCTTTCATTGGGTTGGGATGATCTCCTACCATTGCTACTTCCAATGACGTCGTGTCTTGGTGACATCTCTGCAGTCACAACGATCATCAGCCCTAACTTCGAAGCGCTACGCCGAGCCTCACTCAAAATGTCAAACCTAATCGCAAAACTATCCGTACTAAGCGCCAAGACTACTACTATCTTAGCCAAAGACCTAAGGCAGATCTAAGCTTAAGACCTTATCTAACTATCTTAGTGCAGATCAATCCTAATCTCCAAGGTTGCACCAACAAAGCTGTCCTAGTCCAAACTTCAATACCATATCAAATCCCTAAAATCCTCAAGTCCAACATCCTCAAGATCGTAGGTATCGAAATTCTGTATCCCTTGCATAGATATAATTCATCCTATGCTCTAGTAGATCATCTCCTAGCACCTAATAAATCATGTCTTATATTCCGCTAAGCAAAAAGCTCTAATGAATCAAGACCTCACTCCTAATAGATCCATTCCTATGGTTCGAAGAGCAATAGCTCTGATACCAACTGTAACGCCCCGAGAATTAATTAATTGGTAATTAATTCCACAGTTCATCTCCCAACCTTGTTCCACTCTAAACAAGACCTCCGGGACCTCTACTCCTCAAAAACATAGGATACTAAGCAGTGGAAGTAATAAAGTACTATAAACATTAATCATTATAACCAGAGTGTCTAACCAAAGATTATCAAAGCAGCGAAAATCATACTTTAACATAAGTACTAGTTACCATGAGTACCCTATTAAGCTTGCAATAAGTCTTCAAGCATCTCTTGGATCGAATCCTTTATAAGAATTGGATGCTTCACGACATCACTATCTATAACAGCATAATTGTACATATGGAAAAAAAAGGGAAATAATACAAGGGTAAGTCTGACGACTTAAGGAGTAGAAATCCACATGACGTACCTGTCATTAATTTGTGGATTCTTTTATTTATAAAACACATGCAACATTATGAGACGACAGTTATCATGCAGGTGATATATATAATATAATATATGCTAATAATCGTGAGTCACAGTAATAGTTCAACAATATGGTCTACCCGGGATATTACCCCTTCTCAGGGTTGATGCTGTCCTGAGTGACCTGTAGTACAATGTCAGTGCCCCAGCCATTGTACGAAACATACCGTACGTAACACTAGCGACATAACCGAGTCCAACCTTGGGTGGCCCACACCGCTAATGACATCCATCCTATAGTGACCATCCATTGGGAATGGCTGCATCATTGGTCACGAGTCATTAGATCCAAAGCCCCCACACACGCACACATTGACCATAAAAGCTAACCAGTATAGTAAGCCCATGGCCATTATACCGCACATATCGGTGTACCATGTTATACGATGCAATTAGTCTTATCAGCCTTTTACATGCACAGTTTCACAAGTCTCATTATTATCTTGTTAACAGACACATGTTTTCACAAAAGAGATTTCCCCTAGTTCCAAAATGTATTTCATGAAAGTTGTAAAATATGCATGTTTGACATATATAAAATACATGTAATGCAGAAAAAGTAACAACAAAGCATCCATGTGAGTTTGTACTCACTCGGGTGAGCACCGAATGTTGCACATTCAAGCCCCTTAACTTGCTTATGTTAATTCCTTAGTGTTGTTATTTTTTTAATTTTGTTTTGTTTTTGTGTTTCAGGTCAAATACAAGAATTCCATTGAAATTGAGCTTAAAATGACAATTTGGAGCCATTCTGATGCTGGGATCGAGCGCGCATGTGCTCGAGCGCACAAGACCGAGGATCAATCACACTCCTGTGATCGCGCACACAACATCTAAGCTCGAGCACAGTGCGATTGAGTGCACTGATCGGTGCCAAATATTGTATATTTGACCCCCTTAACTTATATTTGCTAAGCCTTTAGCACTGTTAATATCTAACATTTTTAGTGGTTTTTAGTGTTTTATGGTGTGTAGGTCATTGCATCAATACATGGCCTACCAAAGGCAAAAATGGACTTGAAGAGATGTCATGAAGTTCCTGCTAGTGCGTTCGCAACTGCGGTCGAACGCAAGGAGTAAGTTCGAACGCAGGTCCAATCAGCCCGCGTCTCACGCTGTTGCCCTAGCCGGCCCTATAATTCCATCGCTTCCAGCCTGGCACCGCGGCAGTTATCTGTGTTCGATCGAAGAGTGTACAATCGAACGCATGCATCAGTGCGATCGAACGTAGGGCCTGCATTCGAACGCAGCCCTATGACCTGGCAGCACACCAGTTTTCTATAAATAGTCCCCTTAGTGCATTTTGTCCGAAGCTTTTTCTTTTGGGTGAGTTTTTAATAGCATTTGCCATTGTTAGGTCCTGCTCTGCCCATTTAGTTGTAATACTTTATTTTTAATTTAATTTAATGCATTCCTTTCATTGTTCTTTACTTTCTTGTTACATGGGTGGCTAAAATCTTCAACCAAGGTTGAAGATGAAGCCTCACCCTTAGAGTTTATTTAATGCTTTTACATTTACGCATTTACTTTCCGTCATTTACAGTTCATGTTCGTTTCATTGCAATTTATGTGACAAAGTTGTTTTGATTGTCGTTTTGATGCTTTGGAAGTCTAACCCTCGTTGTGTTCCAAGCCGGGTGCACAACGGATGAGTGAACTCAATTAAATATCCACTGTGATCCATAGATACAGTGGATGATTCTATTGAGAATCACTATCCGTTGTAGTTCCTTAACGGTAAACGCATCAAGCGGTTTGACTAGCATCAAAATAGCAATAGAATATGACTTAAGTTCTAATCGATAGACGAAAGTGTGTGTTTTAATGTTTAAGCAAGTCTTTTTATTGGGTGAGGTGTAGTCTTTGACCTTAGTTAGTTTTCTTCATTCATTTACGTTTTCTAGAATAGTTTTCATTTCTGCAAGCTTAGTGTTTGATTATACTACTCACTTTTGGAACTAGGTTAAAATAGGGTTAATTTAAGATTAATATTAGGTTTTGAGCAAACGCCGTTGCGAGTGTGATCGTACCAAATTCAGGTACTCGCCAATTGAACGAACCGTAGTTCGTATAGCGTTGTGCAAGTACCGAGATCGAACCACAAGGAACCGTGTATTGTTTTTAATGAAATTAACTTTGAGTCTAGGTTAGTGTTACTTTAACCTAGCTCCGATGTGGGTGATTAGTGACAATGAAAATGTAAACTAATTTAATGCAGAAAAGTAAACAAAATAAAATACTAAGGCTAAGGTTTTCACCTCACCATATCAAGAATGCAAATTGAAAATGCTAAGCTAACATATCCATCTATCGGTTAAAAATAACGCTTTATCTCTTGCGCCTATCGAAGGATTAAAGGAATCCGTCCATTTGACGAAAGACAAACCATAAACGGTTTAAGGCCCAAAGGATCCAAAGTGAATGTGTTAAGACACAAACTACTATGGATAAATGGGCGAAAACCGAAGGATGGAATGTATCCATCGGACGAAAAACCAAAAAAAAACGACTACGGTGCAATCTCACTTGGTTTTGTCACCAAACCAAGTGAGAGACGATTAAGCAATAAAGAAATAACGGAAATAAGTAACTTAAACATAAACAATAAGCATAAAATCCATGGTGAGGCTACATCCTCAATCTCAGTTGAGGATTTAGCCTCCCATGTGATAAGGAAGCATAAAGGAACTAAAACAAAGCATTAATATTAAATAAAATGAAAGGTTACAAAGAAAAAGGGCAGAGCAGGGCCTAAGGTGGCAAACTGCTCTCAAAAACTCGCCCAAACAAAAGACTCTCTAAAAATCGCAACAATGGGTCTATTTATAGAATTCTGGTGTGCTACCAGATCACAGGGCTGCGTTCGAACGTAGGCCCTGCGTTCGAACGCACTGACTAAAAATGTGTTCGATCGTAGGCCCTACGATCGAACGCAGATAACTGCCGTAGCGCCAGCTGAATCATAGGGCCGGCTAGGGCAACATGCGTGAGACCCGGGCGGACTGGACCTGCGTTCGAACGTGGTCCCTGCGTTCGATCGCAGATGCGTTCGAATGCATTGGAAGTAACTTCATGGCATCTCTTCAAGTCCAATATGCCTTTGGGTAGCCATGTTTTGATGTAATGACCTGCACACCATAAAACACTAAAAACAAGCACAAAAGTTAGATATTAACAATGCTAAAGGCTTAGCAAATATAAGTTAAGGGGGTCAAATATACAATATTTGGCACCAATCAAATACCCCCAAACTTACATTTTGCTAGTCCCTTAGCAAAACAAAAATGAAAAACAAAACAAACATAGGTCCGCTTTCGTGGGAGAAACGATTGTATTGAGCATATGCAACAAACCTTTTAAACCCTTAGGAATTCCTTAGGGGACGAGTGAAGTCTCGTGAGGGTTTTCCAAGAATGATACCCACAAACAATTATTTGGCATAATGTTATTGACAGACAAAGCCTTTCACACAAACATGTGGTTCAAACATCATTAGCAATTTTAACAATTCTGAACAAACAAACCACATCATCAAGGCCTCCAAACATCAATGAAATCACGGTTGAAAAATCGAGACAAGACATGCTCCAAAAAGTGGAAAGTGAACTAACAACAAGATCATGGGGTTTTAATTATTCTCAAAAGACGTGTATCCCAAAATTCAAAGGAAAACAATGTGATAAATACAACCAAGGATTTAATTGAAAAATGCAAATTTTTTTGTGTAGGCTGTGCAATGCTTGGCTCCCTTAAGCTTCTAAATGACCTATGTAACGAGCGTTGGGCCAGTGACTCCCAAGCCAGACGGCTTTAGGGCACTAGATGTAGAGACATCCCTAGGGCTTAATTACTCAAGTCAAAAGAGCTACAGAGCCTAAACTAGCCATACAAATTTTTGAAATTTCTCATCTTTTGACGCGAACACTCATTGCTTGGCCAGGCAAGAGGTCCGGTTACTCAACGAAAAACTCGACTTATTCTGATTTTTTTTATTATTATTATTATTATTAGCCAAGGTTTTCATCATCACATAGCAATCCAAAAAAAATCTCAAGACACGCACTTCAAAGTCACATCTCATACCCCACAGACCCTAATGCTAGCGCACATGTGAAAAAAAATGGATCAAACATGTGAAGTCTCTCTAATTCAGCATATGAATTGAAAACTGGGATTTCTAAAGATATGTAGTGTTCAAACGAGTTAAAACACACCAATGATATGCAATCCACAGATATGATGTAAGTCATGCCTAATCAATGACAACTATACACAAAAATTTAAAATTTTTACAAAAACAACAGAAATGCACAAAGACAGGCAACAAAAACAACAAATATGTACAAAGACAAGCAACAATGTCTACCCTACCCCGACACTAAAATGGCACAATGTCCCCAATGTGCCCAGAAATACAATACCAGAGGGATGTCGCAAGTGAGGTAAGTCGTAAGAGAAAACTCCCCCAAACTTGGATGGCAAACACTCAACCTGAAAAACAAAAACAAACAAACAAAATCAACAGGTAAAAATAATGAGGGGTGCCTCCCACAAGCACTAAGTTTAACGTCTTCAGGCAGACTCGTGATACGGACCAAGCTACCTATGACACTAGGTAGACACATCAACTGCAGTACCGAAAATGGTACGCACTAGCTTGCCAGGGTCAAACGGGTGATGGTCGTAGCTGGGATGATCAATATGCAACAATGAATATCCGGCTGTCCTAATCAACCGATGATCACAAAATGGGGGAGGAAAATAGTCATTCGTTCCCAAGGTCAATCTAGGCCCTCTTGGCCGCCTATAAATGGGTGCAACCCATTTGCTCTCATCAATAAAATCTGGTGGCTCAAGTGCGAACGAATAAGCAATAGGGAAAACTAAATCCATGGTTTCCCCACACTCCAACTGTAGCTCAGATATGGGATCGATAATGGATGTAAGTAGCTCAACTACTTCATCAAAGTACTGATCATCTCCTAACTGAGCAAATATCTCCAGCTCCACGTCCTCCAAACTTGGCTCAACTGCTTCCCCAATTGGCTCAAGTATCCTACCACATTCTATGTTTCCTCCAAACTGAGTGAAACATTCAAACTCCGGGTCCTCTAAACTAAGCTCATCAATCGGCTCGTCATGCTGTAGTGGCTCACTCAAATCACAATGACCTCCAGATGGTGCAAAGCACTCCATGTCAGGGTCCTCCAGGCTAGGCTCATGCAAATCTATCCTAATCAGCTTGTCTAAGTCCAGGTCATTAGAATCCTGAGTAAAACACTCAATCTTCGGGTCCTCAAAATCAAAGTCATCAGTGATTTCTTCAATGAAGCATATAGGATGGGTCTCATCATACTCAAGTGGCTGGCTATTGATGTTGAAAATATTGAGTTCCACTGTCATATTTCCAAAAGAGATCTTCATCACTCCCGTCCTATAGTTGATTAGGGCGTTAGCCATAGCTAAGAAAGGTCACCCTAAAATCACTGGAATTTGATTCACCACATCGTGCACTGGCTTCGTATCTATCACTATAAAGTCCACAGGAAAATAAAACTTGTCAACCTTGATCAACACATCCTCAATTATTCCCCGTGGTCTCTTAAGTGACCTATCTGCTAACTGGAACGTCACAGTGGTCGGCTTCAACTCTCCCAATCCCAACTTCAAATACACTGAATAGGGAAGGAGATTCACACTTGCCCCCAGATCCAACAATGCCCTATTGATCTGACTCACTCCATTCATGCAAGCAATGGTCGGACACCCAGGGTCCTTATACTTGATGGGCAACTTGCATTGGATGATGGAGCTCACTTGCTAAGTCAGATAAGCCTTCTTCAGGACATTGGTTTTTCTCTTGATTGTGACCAAATCCTTCAAGAATTTCGCATATGCTGGCACTTGCTGAATTGCATCCAAGAATGGGATGTTTATCTGAACTTGCTTAAACACCTCTAAAATTTCAGCAAACTGCGCATTCTTCTTTGGCGCTCTCAATCTCTCAGGATAAGCGGCTTTTGGAACAAATGACCTCGAAAGGTCCTTCTCATTGGGAGTGACTGTAGATGGCTCAGCATCTTTCTTCTCCTTGTTGTCACTCTTCATCTCCTCTTGCCTAACAACGTCTGTTGCTGGCACTGTTTCATCAACTGCCTCTAGATCAGCCACAAGGTTGTCCACTCATCTCCCTGACCTTAGTGTAACAATAGCAAGTACATGCTCTTGAGTTGAAGAACTTCCGATAGTGCATGCCTTAGGATTGTTCACCGGTTGGCTGGGGAGCTTTCCCTTGTCTCTCTCACCTAGGTGACTTGCCAATTGTCCCACTTGGATCTTCAACTTGGAGATTGCCTGGTTGTTCACCATGGTGGAGTGTCTAACGTCATTGATGGATTGACTAGTCATCTTCATGAATTCTCTCATTGTCTCTTCTAATGACTGTGTCGATGACATTGGGGGTTGAGTGGGGGCTTGATAGGAAGATGACGCTGGCTGGGCCGAGCGTCCTTGATTTTGATATGTAGGAGGAAATCCTCCTTGATTTGTGGGCTGGTTCTGCTTCCAGGAAAAATTTGGGTGGTTCCTCCACCCTGGATTGTAAGACTCAGAATATGGGCCAGTTGAATGCTTTTGGAAATTGTTGAAAGTGTTCACTTGTTCCATCTCAGAAAAAACTGTTATCGATGGACAATTTTGTGCTAGGTGCATGGGACTAGCGCAGACAGAACAACTCTCAACAGGAAATGTGTTTGCAGCATTAATGGGTTTTCCCATACTCATTGCATCTAGCCTCTTGACAATGGCATCCATCCTTTGAGTCAACTCTTGCTCGCCTTTTAGCTCTAGGATGCCTCCTTTCTTTCGGGCAGACTTGTCACGACAACTCATAAAATCCCAGTGTTGAGAGTTGTCGGCTATTTTCTCCAAAGCTTTATAAGCTAAGTCTCCCATCAAATTTAGAAATGCCCCTCATTCATCAACTTGATCATACTACGGTTGGGCAGAGACAGCCCTTGGTAGAAGAATTGGACGAGTCGCCATTTTTCGTAACCGTGAGGCGGACATTTCATCAACAGATACTTGAACAGTGCCCAACATTCTGAGAATTTCTCATCCTCATCCTGAGTAAAGGAACTGATTTCCTTTCTTGCCTCGTTTACTCTGGACATTGGGAAAAACTTGTTATAAAACTGCTTCAACAGTTCTTCCCAGGATGTGATGGAGCCAGGTGCGTTGGAGTCCAACCACTCCGTGGCTCTATCATGAAGTGAGAAAGGAAACAGTCTGAGGTGGACAGATTCCTCAGAAAAATTTTGAAATTTGGTGGTGGCACAGATATTCTTGAATTTCTTAACATGGGAATATGGGTTTTCATGATCTAAGCCGTAAAAGGATGGTAACATCTGGATTACATGTGGCTTTAGATCATAGTGAGTTGCATTAGTCGGTGGCAACACTATGCACGAATGGGAACTGACCGCAGTAGGTGCGAACAATTCCCGGAGTGATGTCGTGAAATCCACGTTATAAGCTCTTATTTGCTCCCCGTTCCCTTCTCTTGCATCTTGATATTCCTCATGCTCCTCCCTTCTTTGATTCCTTTGATCATCTTGGTGCTCCTCCACCCTTGGATTCCTTTGATTATCTCCCATCTCGGCACGTGCTCTAAGGGATCTCCTAAGATTTCTTTCTAAGTCGGGATCTAAAGGTGTTAACTCTAAGTTCAATGATCGCCGACCAAGCATACACTAAATGAGAAACCAAACTAAATTAAGAAAGCAATAACCTAAGTAAGCAAAAATGAATAAAAACAGCAAAACAAGGACTATGAAATCAACAAAAATAGGAATAAATATGCACAAACTAACAGGAACAAAAACAAAAATAGCAATGAACTAAAAACTACTTAACAATAACCTATCAACAACATGTGAATAAAAACAAAGCAAACTAAAACAAATATACAAAGATGTAGTAAAAACATAAACAATATTAGAAACAGAAAATAAAACTAGCTAAGATAACCTAAACACTTAACAAAACAAGACAATTTTAACAACTAAAAATTAAAACCAACTAAACTCTAACTAAAACACATGCAAATAAAATAAACAACAAAAAATGAAAATAAACTAAACACAACTAATCACAGCAAGCAAAATACTCAAAATAAGCAGTTAAAACAATTAAAATAAGTCTAACAATTAATTAAAACATAAAGAAATCAAAAACAGAACATACTGCCTCTGGTATGTTGATGCTGGAAGCAGAGGTGCGCTCGAGCACATGTCAGCACGTTCGATCGCATACACGCATATGTTGCAGTTTCTGCAAGTGCGTTCGAACGTAGCACTGCACTGCTCATTCATTTCAAAGGCGTGCACTCGCACGTAGAGGCATGTAGTGCGAGCGCAGGTACGCAACGTTCTGGAATAGGCCCAAGTACGTTCAACCGCAAGGACTACGTTCGAACGCACTGTCGACGCCTAATTTTCCAGGAACCAGAAACAGAAACTAAACAGCAACTAAAATTACAAAAACTAAGCTGAAAATGAACAAAAATAAACTAAAACATGAAAAATAAACTATTAACAGTATTGAAATTGCAAAAAATAAAAACTAGTAGAAAAATAACATTAATCTAAAAGCAAAGTTAAATTCAAAACAACTCAAACAGTTCCCCGGCAACGGTGCCAAAATTTGATCGTACCAAATTTAGGTACTCGCCAATTGAACGAACCGTAGTTCATATAGCGTTGTGCAAGTATCGAGATCGAACCACAAGGAACCGTGTATTGTTTTTAACGAAATTAACTTTGAGTCTAGGTTAGTGTTACTTTAACCTAGCTCCGATGTGGGTGATTAGTGACAATGAAAATGTAGACTAATTTAATGCAGAAAAGTAAACAAAATAAAACACTAAGGCTAAGGTTTTCACCTCACCATATCAAGAATGCAAATTGAAAATGCTAAGCTAACATATCCGTCTATCGGTTAAATATAATGCTTTATCTCTTGCACCTATCGAAGGATTAAAGGAATCCGTCCATTTGACGAAAGACAAACCATAAACGGTTTAAGGCCCAAAGGATCCAAAGTGAATGTGTTAAGACACAAACTACTATGGATAAATGGGCGAAAACCGAAGGATGGAATGTATCCATCGGACAAAAAACCAAAAATAAACGACTATGGTGCAGTCTCACTTGGTTTTGTCACCAAACCAAGTGAGAGACGATTAAGCAATAAAGAAATAACAGAAATAAGTAACTTAAACATAAACAATAAGCATAAAATCCATGGTGAGGCTACATCCTCAACCTTAGTTGAGGATTTAGCCTCCCATGTGACAAGGAAGCATAAAGGAACTAAAACAAAGCATTAATATTAAATAAAATGAAAGGTTAGAAAGGAAAAGGGCAGAGCAGGGCCTAAGGTGGCAAACTGCTCTCAAAAACTCGCCCAAACAAAAGACTCTCTAAAAATCGCAACAACGGGTCTATTTATAGAATTCTGGTTTGCTGCCAGATCACAGGGCTGCGTTCGAACGTAGGCCCTGCGTTCGAACGCACTGACTAAAAATGTGTTCGATCGTAGGCCTTGCGGTCGAATGCAAATAACTACCGCGGTGCCAGCTGGAAGCGATGGAATCATAGGGCTGGCTAGGGCAACATGCGTGAGACGCGGGCTGACTGGACTTGCGTTCAAATGTGGTCCCTGTGTTCTACCGCAGATGCATTCGAACGCACCAAGTGCGTTCGAACGCACTGGCAGTAACTTCATGGCATCTCTTCAAGTCCAATATGCCTTTGGGTAGCCATGTTTTGATGTAATGACCTGCACACCATAAAACACTAAAAACAAGCACAAAAGTTAGATATTAACAATGCTAAAGGCTTAGCAAATATAAGTTAAGGTGGTCAAATATACAATATTTGGCACCAATCAGAGTGCATTCTAATTTGCATACCAAATTTTGGCGTCGTTGCTGCGGAACGGTTGTTTTTGTTTAAATTAATATTATTTTTAGATTGATTTTATTTTTCTACTAGTATTTATTTTATGCAATTTCAATTATGTCTTTCGTTAATTTTTGCATTTTAATTAATTTTGGTTAGTTTTTAGAATTGTGTTTGGCAGTTTTTGGTTTTGTATATAGTTTATGGAAAATCAGGCGTCGACAGTGTGGTCGAACCCAGTTCTTGCGATGAAACGCACTTGGGCCTATTCCATTCGGCCGCGTACCTGCGCTCGCGTTACACGCTTCCACGTGCGAGCACGCGCCCCTATCAGAACAAGCAGTGCAGTGCTACGTTCGAACGCACCTCAGTTGCGTTCGAACGTACTTGCAGAGCCTGCTACATATGCGTGTATGCGATCGAACGTGCTGCCTGCGGTCGAACGCACCTCTGCTTCCTGCACCAACATACCTGAGGCAGTATGTATTTTTCTGTTTCTAGCAATTTTGGTTAATTGTTAACTTAGTTTTATTTGATCTTTCTGCTTGTTTTTAGCATGATTTCTGCTGTTGTTGGTTGTGTTTAGATTATTTTAATTTTTAAGTGATTAATTATTTTTATTTGTTAGATAGTAGATTAGTTAATTTATAGTTAATTGTTTACTTATTTTTTGCCATGTTAGTCTTTATTTGTTCTAGCTAGGTTGTTGATATTTTTTCTATTTCTGTCTCTGTAGTTGCTGCATCTGTTAATATTTATTTAAAGTTGTTTAGTTTTAATTCATTTAGTGCATATAGGTTGTTGTTTTTTGTAGTGTAATTTTAATTTAGTGTTTTCATTCATCTAGGTTCATTGTAGTTGTCTATATTTGCTGTTTTGTTTCCCTGTTTTTATTGTTTATCCATGCATGTTTGCTTGTTTAGCTTGCTGTTTTTCCTTAGTGTTTAGTTAAATTTTTGTTGGTTTATGCTTGGTCAGCGATCTTTGAACTTAGAATTAACACCATTAGATCCTGACTTAGAAAGAAACATTAGGAAAGCGTGGAGAGCTCACGGCGAGATGGGTGATAACCAAAGGAATCCAAGGGTGGAGGAGCACGGGGATAACCAAAGGTATCCAAGGGTGGAGGAGCACGAGGATTATCAAGATGCAAGAGAAGCGAATATGGAGCACAGACGAGCATACGACGTGGATTTCACTACTTCACTATGGGAACTTTTCGCACCAGTTGCGACTAGTTCCCATTCGTGCATAGTGTTGCCACCGACTAATGCAACCCATTATGATCTAAAGCCACATGTAGTCCAAATGTTACCATCTTTTTACGGCTTATATCATGAAAACCCATACTCCCATGTGAAGAAATTTAAAAACATCTGTGCTACCACCAAATTTCAAAATTTTTCTGAGGAAGCTGTCCACCTCAGACTTTTTCCATTCTCTCTTCATGATAGAGCTATGGAGTGGTTGGATTCCAATGCTCCTGGCTCTATTACATCTTGGGAAGAATTGTTAAAGCAATTCTAGAACAAATATTTCCCAATGTCCAGAGTAAATGAGGCAAGAAAGGAGATCAGTTCCTTTACTCAGGACGAGGACGAAAAATTCTCTGAGTGTTGGGCAAAGTTCAAGGATTTGCTCATCAAATGCCCCCCTCACAGTTATGAAAAATGGCGACTCGTGCAATTCTTCTACCAAGGGCTGTCTCAGCCTAACCGTAGCATGATAGAGTCGATGAATGGAGGGGCATTCTTGAACTTAACGGAAGATTTAGCTTACAAGGCTTTGGATAAATTGCCTGACAATTCAAAACAGTGGGATTTCATGAGTTGTCGAGATAAATCTGCTCGAAACCCTAAAAGAGGGGGCATCCTAGAGTTAAAAGGAGAAATAGAGTTGGCACAAAGGATGGATGCCATTGTCAAGAGATTGGATGCTTTGAGTATAGGGAAGCCTGTCAATGCGGCAAACACATTTCCAGTTGAGAGTTGTTTTGTCTGTGCTAGTCCCATGCACCAAGCACAGAATTGTCCATCGATGATAGCTTTTGCTGAGATGGAACAAGTGAACGCTTTCAACAACTTCCAAAAGCCGTCCAGTGGGCCATATTCTGAGACATATAATCCGGGGTGGAGGAACCACCCTAACTTCTCTTGGAAACAGAATCAACCCACCACAAATCAAGGAGGAGCTCCTCATGCTCAAAATCACTATCCTCCAGGACTTTCTTCTTCTTATCAGAATCATGGACGCTCGGCTCTGCCAGCGTCGTCATCATCTTATCAAGCCCCCACTCAAGCCCCAATATCATCAACACAGTCACTGGAAGAGACCATGAGGGAATTTATGAAGATAACTGGCTAATCAATCAGTGGCGTGAGGCATTCCACCATGGTGAACACCCAGGCAATCTCAAAATTGGAGATGTAGATGGGACAGTTGGCAAATCACCTTGGTGACAGAGACAAGGGAAAGCTTCCGAGCCAAGCAGTAAACAACCCTAAAGCATGTAGTATTGGAAACTCTTTGAATCAGGAGCATGTATAGGCGATTGTTACTCTGAGGTCTGGGAAGAGAGTGGACAATAAAGTGGTGGACCCAGAAGCAGACCATGTTGAGGAAGAAAAGCCAAGAGATGAAAAGGGTGACAACCAGAAGGAAGGAGATGCTGAGCCATTTACAGTCACCCCAGTTGTTTAGGAACCTCTTAGGGCGCTTGTGCCAAAAGCACCTTACCTTGAAAGATTACAAGCACCTAGGAATGGAGGGAAGTTAGAGGACATTCTGGAGGTGTTCAAACAAGTCCAAATCAATATTCCATTTTTGGATGCCATCCAGGAAATCCCTTCATATGCCAAGTGATAAGCGCCGAATGTTGCACATTCAAGCCCCTTAATTTGCATATGTTAATTCCTTAGCATTGTTATTTGTTTAATTTTGTTTTCTTTTTGTTGTTTAGGTCAAATGCAAGAGTTCCGTTAAAAATTGGACAAAAAGAGACGAGTGGGCTGTTCTATGCTGGCGAACGAGCGCAGCACACCTGCGATCGTGCGCTAGGCAATTGAACGTACACACCTACGATCGTGCGCCGGGCGATCGAACGCCCATACGTGCGATCGTTCGCACTCGGGCATGTAGAACACGAAAATCACCTTTTTGACAGCTGAACTCGATTTTCAGTCTCCCAATTGGACTGGGAGACTAACCTACGACTGTAATTAGGGTTTTAGGGTTTCTATGGTTTTCTAGTCCCTATAAATAGGCTCTTAAACATTGTAAAAGAAAGCCGTTTCCTAGAGTGAAATTGAAAACTTGTCTGTGAGGCTTAACGGAGTCATGAGCGGCTAAACCCCTTCCCTTTCCAAGCACAATGGTGATTGTATTTGATTTTATTTAATTCAATTTATGTATGTTGATTGCATAACTGTGAGGATTGCAACTCTAGATTTCTGTTCATAATATTCAATGCAATTGTTATTCAATTCTAAATCAATATTTGCGAAATCCTATTCTTGTCTTAGAAATTATTTTGCCTATATTGAGCTCAAATCAATCTTATTTTCTGTGATTATAAGATTGATGGTTATACAATAGGTTTTAATAGACATATGATTAATAGGATTAAGATAGGCCATGCCTAGGGAAGACGGGTCATACTACACCCTAGTTTAGTATAATTTAGGTAGACGATCCGTGCCAACCGAAGATGGGTTATGCTATTCCATTGATTGTATGAAAACTTATTAAGGGATTTTATAGTTTATGCCTAGGGAAGACGGGTCGTGCCGCATCTTAGTGGTTAGGTGGACGATCCGTGCCAACCGAAGATAGATTATCCTTATCCCTTGATATTGTATTTTCTTGTTCTTTTATAACATACATATTCTGAGTTTCTGGAATTAAATACGGTTACCATTGTTGTGCGGATTGTGGTGAAATCGGTACCTTACTTCTCTCTCTCTCTCATATATTTACTTTTAATTCTGCATTTACTTTCATGCACTAAAATTCACAATCAATCAAAACTCTTTTAATTAATTAGGTTAAATTTAGTCTTTAGAATTTAATAACGAAACCCCCACAGTCCTTGAGGTTCGACACCCTCTCTATAGCCGTATCCTACAAAGATTCGTCCTATTGCGAGTGGTTAATTTTATTATTGATATTTTGGTCACGAAATTACCACATCAATTTTTGGCGCCGTTGCCGGGGACTGTTTAACGGTTTTGTTATTAAATTTTAAGGATTAAGTTTAGCTTAATTTTTATTTTTGTTTTAGTTTTTCCCTATTTTTAATTTTTTTTTTTTATTTTATTCCTTCTTTTCAAGTTCACGATCAAGTCTATAGGTTCCACTCTCTGTAACTGCGATCGATCGCATTCCGTGTGCGATCGTTCGCAGTTCTGCACTCAACAAGCTGCTGCGATCAAACCTGAGCCCCTGCGTTCGTTCCCCCCTTCGGCAGTGCGAACGATCGCACCTCCTTGGGTGATCGTTCGCTCTCTGGCCAGAACCTTCTACAGCCCCATTCCAGTGAACCTAAGGGCCGTTTGTGAGCTTTTCTTTTTATTTTAAATTAATTTTTGTTTTGTTATTTTCTGTTTTGGTTTTTATTTTCTGCTTTATTTTCTAGTCTAATTTATGTTGGGTCGTCGATCATTGTCTTTGCCTTTAATTGCTTGTGACCCCGACATTGAACACACTCTTAGACAACTTAGAGCCGAAAAGAAAGCTAGTTTGTCTAAGGAAAACACCACTGCCACCATGGCTGGTGTCCCTCACGTAGCTTTGCAGGATCACTACATTCCACCCACATACACTACTCCCTCATGTCTCAGGTTGCCGGCAATTACGGCAACCCACTATGAGATCAAGCCTAGCACCATACAAAGTCTACCAACTTTCTTAGGGTTTACCCATGAGAATCCTTATGAGTTCCTCAGCGAATTCCAGTCAATCTGTTCCACCATTCAATTGACGGGATTCACTGAGGATGCTTTAAAGATGCGTTTGTTTGTCTTTGCCCTTAAAGAAAGAGCCAAACATTGGTTCCAGTCCTTAGAGCCTGATTCTATCACTTCTTGGGATCAACTGCAACAAGTTTTTCTCAAGCAATATTTCCCCATAGGAAGGACCAATGACACTAGGCGATCCATCACTGGTATCACCCAATACCAGGGAGAACCAATACATGAGACGTGGGAGAGGCTTAAAGATTTACTTAGATCATGTCCACACCATGCTGTCCCCAAATGGCAGCTAGTGCAAAGTTTTTATGATGGTCTAACTGAGTCTTGTAGGAGCACAGTGGATGCATCTTGTGGGGGGACATTCATGTTAAAAAATGAAGATGAAGCATGGGCTATGATAGAAAACTTGAGTAACAACTCTCATCAACAGGCTTCCAATAGACGGAGAGAGCCCACACCTAAAGCGTCAAAGACAGAGAGTCTTTGCAAAGTAGAACCTCCTGCGGACATGGCCACTCAAGTAGTTGATGCTATCACCAAGAAGCTGGACCAATTGATGACTGGTTTGGTCCCTAATGCTGCTCACATAAGCACCCAACCTGAACCATGCTCCTTCTGCTCTAGCACAATGCATCAGGTAAATAACTGTCCTACTGGTGTGCAGGTCATTGCATCAACACATGGCCTACCAAAGGCAAAAATGGACTTGAAGAGATGTCATGAAGTTCCTACCAGTGCGTTCGAACGCACTTGGTGCGTTCGAACGCAACTGCGGTCGAATGCAGGGAGTAAGTTCGAAAGCAGGTCCAGTCAGCCCACGTCTCACGCTGTTGCCCTAGCCAGCCCTATAATTCCATTGCTTCTAGCCTGGCGCCCGACAGTTATCTGCGTTTGATCGCAAAGTGTACGATGGAACACATGCATCAGTGCGATCGAACGCAGCCCTATGACCTGGCAGCACACTAGTTTTCTATAAATAGTCCCCTTAGTGCATTTTGTCTGAAGCTTTTTCTTTTGGGCGAGTTTTTAAGAGCATTTGCCATTGTTAGGCCCTGCTCTGCCCATTTAGTTGTAATACTTTATTTTTAATTTAATTTAATGCATTCCTTTCATTGTTCTTTACTTTCTTGTTACATGGGTGGCTAAAGTCTTCAACTAAGGTTGAAGATGAAGCCTCACCCTTAGCGTTTATTTAATGCTTTTACATTTATGCATTTACTTTCCATCATTTACAGTTCATGTTCGTTTCATTGTAATTTATGTGACAAAGTTGTTTTGATTGTCGTTTTGATGCTTTGGAAATCTAAACCTCATTGTGTTCCAAGTTGAGTGCACAACGGATGAGTGAACTCAATTAAATATCCACTGTGATCCATGGATACAGTGGATGATTCTATTGAGAATCACTATCCGTTGTAGTTCCTTAACGGTAAACGCATCAAGCGGTTCGACTAGCATCAAAATAGCAATAGAATATGACTTGAGTTCTAATCGATAGACGGAAGTGTCTGTTTTAATGTTTAAGCAAGTCTTTTTATTGGGTGAGGTGTAGTCTTTGACCTTAGTTAGTTTTCTTCATTCATTTATGTTTTCTAGAATATTTTTCATTTATGCAAGCTTAGTGTTTGATTATACTACTCACTTTTGGAACTAGGTTAAAATATGGTTAATTTAAGATTAATATTAGTTTTTGAGCAAATGCCGTTCTCTGTGGTTCGATCCCACATTTCACAACGCTACACGGTCAACGACTAGTGCTATTGCGAGTGCATTCTAATTTGCATACCATGCACTCCTTGTGATCAAGAGCACTCAGGAGTGTATAATGCGGCAGGCACTTTTTTGACAGCTTAAACCCGATTTTCAGTCTCCTAATTAGACTGAGAGACTGACCTACGATTGTAATTAGGGTTTCAGGGTTTCTAGGATTTTCTAGTCCCTGTAAATAGGCTATTATACATTGTAAAAAGAGGCCGTTTCTTAGAGTCAAAATTCAGAAACTTGTCTGTGGAGCTTAGAAGATCATGAGCGGCTAAACCCCTTTGTAGGGTATCGATGTAACCCTCTCGAAGCACAATGGTGATTGTATTTGATTTCTAGTTATTCAAATTATGTATGTGATTGCATAACTGTGAGAATTGCAACCATTGATTTTTGTTCCTAATATTAATTGCAATTGTTCTTCATTTACAAATCAATATTTGTGAAATTCTATTCTTGTCTTAGATATTGTTTTGCGTGTATTAAATCCAAATCAACCTTATTTTATGTGATTATAAGATTGATGGTTATGCAATGGGGGTTAATAGACATATGATTAATAGGATTAAGATAGGCCATGCCTAGGGAAAACTGGTCGTACTACACCCTAGTTTAGTGTAATTTAGGTAGACGATCTGTGCCAATTGAAGATGGGTTATGCTATTCCATTAATTATACGAAACTGATTAAAGGATTTTATAATTTATACCTAGGGAAGACGGGTCGTGCCTCATCTTAGTGGTTAGGTGGACAATGCGGGCCAACCGAAGATAGATTATCCTTATCCTTTAATATTGTATTTTCTTGTTCTTTTATAACATGCATATTATGAATTTATGGAATTAAATATAGTTAACCATTGTTGTGCGGAGTGTGGTGAAATCGGTACCTTACTCTCTCTCTCTTATATATTCACTATTAATGTTGCATTTAATTTCATGCACTTTAAATTCACACAACAAATTAAATCTCTTTCGTTTATTTAGGTTAAAATTCATCTTTTAAATTTAATAAAGAAACCCCAACAGTCCTTGAGGTTCGATACCCTCAATATAGCCTTATCCTACAAGATTCATTCTATTACGAATGGTAATTTTATTATTGATCAATAATCAATGCGTTTGATGAGCGCCAAATGTTGCACATTCACTCCCGTTAACTCGCATATGTTAATTCCTTAGCATTGTTATTTGTTTGATTTTGTGTTGTTTTTGTGTTGTTTTTGTGTTTTCAGATATTTAATAAAGATACAAGAAAAACCATTGATTTTGGGCTTAAAGCACAACTTGAGAAGACCTAGAAGATATGATTAAGCTTAACCAATCATAATGGAGGACATATGATTTGGTTAAGTTTAATCAAATCAAGAAAAGAATAAAATCGGAATTTCTCCAATTGAAGTCAAAATCGGATCGGATAGAATTTTAGATTCTGAACATGTCTCAGTATTTTGGCCATAACTTTTGGATCCAATATCAGATTAAGGTGGGTCTAATGGCATTGGAAAGATAATTAAAAATTCTATAAATCATGTCGAAATAGGATTTTCCTAAATCGGATTTTCCACAAGAGAATGAGGCAAATTTGGATGAATCCTATTCCGATTTGTACATGGATTGCTTCCTAATTTGACTAGGAGATTGAAATCCGAATTTTCTAGGTTTCCTAGGGCTTCTAGTGCCTTTTTTCTCCCTATAAATAGGCCTCTAAGCTTCAAGAGAAAGGGTACTTAGTTTTAGACAGAAATTATTTCTTGGAGGCTTAACGAAGATCATGAGCGGCTAAACCCCTTTGTAGGGTACTGATGTAACCCTTTCCAAGCACAATGGTGATTGTATTTGATTTTTAGTAATTAAATTTATGTATGTTGATTGCATAACTGTGAGAATTGCAACCATTGATTTCTGTTCTTAATATTAAATGCTATTGTTCTTCATTTACAAAATCAATATTTGCGAAATTCTCTTCTTATCTTAGAAATTATTTTGCTTGTATTGAACTCAAATCAGCCTTATTTTCTGTGATTATAAGATTGATGGTTATGCAATGGGTTTTAATAGACATATGATTAATAGGATTAGATAGACCATGCTTAGGAAAGACTGATTGTGCCACACCCTAGTTTAGTGTAATTTAGGTAGACAGTCCATGCCAACCGAAGATGGGTTATGCTATTCCATTAATTATATGGAACTTATTAAAGAATTTTATAATTTATACCGAAAGAAGACGGGTCGCACCGCATCTTAGTGGTTAGTTGGACGATCCGTGCCAACCGAAGATAGATTATCCTTCTACTTTAACATTGTATTTTCTTGTCTCTTTTATAACATGCATATCATGAATCTCTAGAATTAAATACAGTTAACCGTTGTTGTGCGGATTGTGGTGAAGTCGGTACCTTACTCTCTCTCTCTCATATATTTACTTTCAACTTTACATTTAATTTTATGCACTTTAAATTTACACAACAAATCAAATCTCTCTTGTTTAATTAGGTTAAATTTCATCTTTTAGATTTAATAACGAAATCCCTACAGTCCTTGAGGTTTGACACCCTCTCTATAGTCGTATCCTACAAAGATTCGTCCTATTGTGAGTGGTTATTTTATAATTGATATTTTTGCCTTAAAAATACCACATCACCAGGCCATAAAGCTCCTCCATGTAATTCCCTTGAGGCTCCATAACCTCAAATACTGAGAAAAAGACCTATTATTAGTTCTATTTCTACTAAAACAACTATACAACAAGGAAACAGGAGCTATGGGACGGCTGGTGAAAATAGGGTTTCCCTGTCACACACTGACCGAATGTCAGAGCTCGGGTACGTACGTCCACTGTGACACGAAGGGTCGTACATCTGGTCACAAGACCGTACGTTCGCTCTGACGTCTTTCAAGGAGAACCTCATTTTCTCTCCACTGTTCGCCTATTCTCCGACTCCTAAGGCCAACAAAGGCTTCCTATGGCCTCCTAACACAGATCAAAATCTCCATGCAAAGTAACAACGCTAAGCTTAACAAAACTCTAGCCTAAGCAAGATTAAAGCATAACTAAGCTAACAACTACAACTAGCAACGTAGAACTATAATCGAGCAGCATAACGACGTATTAAAAAGCTAAGGAAACCAAGCGTTACCTCATTGAAGCAAAACCTTAAGAGTTCCTCCTCCAGCAACACCGAAACACTCACGAAACCTCACAAGCACTCATAAGACGGTCAACTGGCAGCTTAGGGGCAAAGAAAGTGGTTGAGGGGCAAATTTGGTGTGAAATGGGCGAGGGGGTATTTATAGGGCTAAAAAGTAGCGGACGTCTGGCCAAAGTGGCGTACGTCTAGTACTATTAGACAGCAGTCCAAAGGATGTCTTGTACATCTAGGTATTACCCGGAGGGTATTCCAAAAAGTAGAGTACGTCCGATACTTTTGGCGTATGTCGGCTATACTATTCATAGAGTACGACTATACTATTTATAGAGTACGACTATACTATTTGCAGAGCATACATCCAGTGGGGGACCACAGTACGTTCGTACTATAGACAACAGTGTACATCCATCATTTCAGCGTACGTCCACACTAATAGACAGGAGCATACGTCCGCCAACCCTAGCTTATGTCCGGTCCAGAAGTCCAATTTCTCAAAATGCCCTTCTGGCAGATCCTAGTGACCCAAAGTCCAAATTAACCCTTTAACTAAGCTACTTATGCTTAGTTAAATGTTTGGGTCACTACATTGGATCCATTCGTGACCACGGTGCAGCCATTCCCAATGGCTTGGTCACTATAGGACAGACATCATTAGTCGGTGTGGGCCACTTGAGGTCAGACTCGATTGTCCAGCTAATGTTACGTACAGTTTGTTGTGCAATGGCTAGGGCATTAGCATTGTACTATAGGTCTCTCGGGACAGCGCGAACCTTGCTGAGAATGGGTAATATCTCGGATAGACCATGTATGGGAGTTATGACCTATAATGCATTAGCCTTTTTCTGTAATAAAATAATTAGGTAATTATCGTTGGTTCTACACCATAAGCTTGAAAACCCTAAAACCTATTAAATGGTGTATTAACGGAGGTAATACCCTCTTTTTGATTAATACTCAAAATGCACGTTTACTTTCATTAATGGGGCTCATATCATACCTATGTTGTAAGGTTTACTTACTAAGTCATTGGACTTACGCAGTTATTATTCTCTAGGTAACCTAGTTTATTGCTATGGAAGTGGCAAGAGATGCTACTGCCTAACTGGTTAGGCTTCACTTATAATTACAGGTTGTCTTTATTGTTTAGTAGCTCCATGTTCTTGATGAATTATAGTAACTCATATTTATTCACCTTCCCTTGCACTCTAACAATTAGAGAATGGTGATTTCCTATTTAGTCACAAGTTGGCTTAAATGGGTAAATTGCCAATGACTCCACCGGATTAGCTGAGGCTAATTTTGAAAGCGTTACATCATCTCAAAAGGGATACCCTAGTTGGGTGGTTGAATAATCGGTGTGGACATCAAAATCTTTTAAAGCCCCAAATGCTTGCTTACACTCCTCATCAAATATAAACGGGGTCTCCTTCACCAACAACTTACACAAGGGCGTGATGATTTTACTGAAATCTTGGATAAAGCACCTGCAGAATTCTACATGGCCCAGAAAAGAACGAACCTCCTTCACTGTACGTGGGGGTGGAAGGTTGGAAATCGGATCCACCTTCGCTTTGTCAACCTCAATCCCACGATGAGAGATGATGTGCTGTAATACCCCAATAAAAATAACCCTTGTATTTTCCAATAATTCCTCTTTACAAAAATGGTTAAGGAGTTTTTAAAAGTTTTTTTTAAACAAGGACCCAGACCCTTCATGGTAACCTAATAAAATCCCTTAGAAAATAGAAGCCAAAACACTAACCCACTGGAGTGGACATACGTGCGGGGACCATCGGACGTATGCTCTACAAATAGTACACGGACGTACGTGGGACAACATGGACGTACGTTACTTTTTGAAATACCCTTTGGATAATACCTGGATGTACAATGCAACCTTTGGACTGCTGTGTAAAAGTACCAAACGTACGCTAGGGTTAGCGGACGTCTGTTGCTTTTTCAAAGAGTTGGTAGCACCCCTAAGCTATAAATACCCCTTCCCTCCTCTTCTTCTTCACGTCCAACTAGAGCCATGGCACACCCCTAGGCTGCCAGAATTGAGAGGGTCTTGTGATCTTGAGAGAGTTGTAAGTTTGAAGGAGTTTTGTGAGGAGAAGCCCATGTCTTTGCTTGGTTTTGAGGTAACCCCCTGCCTAATCTGCCTTTTTAGCATTGTTTCATTTCCTAACATATGTTTTAATGAGTTTTCCAATGATTTTACTAGGCATTTCCTTAAAAGTGTTAACTGATTGGTGCCAAACATTGACGTTTGAACCCCTTTAACTTATATTTGTTAAGCCTTTAGCACTATTAATATCTAACTATTTTGAGTGTTTTTAGTATTTTGTGTTGTGCAGGTCCCTATAACAAAACATGGCCACAAAGGAGCAAAATGCACCAAGGGAAGAAATGGATCCCTGCCAAGTGCGTTCGACCGCACTTGGTGCGTTCGAACACACTCACGGTCGAACGTAGGGGGCACGGTCGAACGCAGTCCCAGTCATCCCGCAAATCACGCGGTTGCCCTAGCCGGCTCTAGGAGTCCATCGCTTCCAGCTTGCGCCGTGAGATATTTCTGCGGTCGAACGCGGAGTGCACGTTCGAACGCATATTTCATCAGTGCGTTCGAACGCACTTCCTGCGTTCGAACGCAGACCAGTGATGTGTCAGTCTATAAATAGGACCCTAGGTCCATTTTGACGAGAGCTTTTCTTTTGGGCATGTTTTTAAGAGTAGATTGCCATTGTAGACCCTGCTCTACCCTTTTTCTTTGTAACCCTTCATATTATTTAATGTTAATGCTTTATTTTAGTTCATTTATGCTTCCTTATCACATGGGAGGCTAAATCCTCAACTAAGGTTGAGGATGTAGCCTCACCATGGATTTTATGCTTATTGTTTATGTTTAAGTTAAATATTTCTGTTATTTCTTTGTTGCTTAATCGTCTCTCACTTGGTTTGGTGACAAAACCAAGTGAGATTGCACCGTAGTTGTTTATTCTTGGTTTTTCGTCCGATGGATACATTCCATCCTTCGGTTTACGCCTATTTATCCATAGTAGTTTGTGTCTTAACACATTCACTTTGGATCCTTTGGGCCTTAAACCGTTTATGGTTTGTCTTTCGTCAAATGGACGGATTCCTCGAATCCTTCGATAGGCGCAAGAGATAAAGCATTATTTTTAACCGATAGACGAATATGTTAGCTTAGCATTTTCAATTTGCATTCTTGAAATGGTGAGGTGAAAACCTTAGCCTTAGTGTTTTATTTTGTTTACTTTTCTGCATTAAATTAGTTTATATTTTCGTTGTCACCAATCACCCACATCGGAGCTAGGTTAAAGTAACGCTAACCTAAACTCAAAGTTAATTTCATTTAAACAATACACGGTTCCTTGTGGTTCAATCTCGGTACTTGCGCAACGCTATACGAACTACGGTTCGTACAATTGCGAGTACCTAAATTTGGTACGACCATTAACGTTTTCGAAAGGAGCCTTTTTAGTTTCATGTTGTTAATATTTCTACATTGTATGTGCTTATTTTCTATCTTAAAGGAGGTTTAGAAGCCTAGAAGTATCCTAGGCAGCATGTACTATTCGAATCTTAAGCAGTGTGCTTAACTCACTGAGCAGATGTACGCCATTGGGGCCAGATGTAAGGTTAGCATGCAAAGCACTAGTTTTAAGTTTTACACATGTACACTTTAGCTTAGCCATATTTTTGGGTTAAATAAGGCTTAGAATAATGGTGTCTTGTATTTGTTATAACAGGATTTACATATGTCGAAGGAAACGCTCAAATGTACGAGGTAAGTGGACACTTACAACCCTTTTTACTCAAAACGTGGGATATGTCAGTTGACTGACCACGAGTATGATATGAGCATGCCTACTTTTGTAAATACTTGGTAATTGCATTATAAATTGATTGTTAAGATGCATCGTATGACATGGTACACCGGTACATGTATTATAAACAGCCATAGGCTTACTATATAGACTTCATACTATGGTCAAATGTGTGTGTTATATGGGGGCTTTGGATCCAATGGTTTTGTGACCAAGGTGCAACTATTCCCAATGGATGGTCACTATAGGATGGACATCATTAGCGGTGTAGGCCACTCAAGATCGGACTCGGTTGTGCTACTGGTGTTATGTACAGTAGCGTGCAATGTCTAGGGCATCGGCATTATACTATAGGTCCCTTGGGACAGCACAAACCCTGCTGAGAATGGGTGAAAATTTTGAGTAGACCATATATGAGAATTATGACCTATAAAGCATTAGTCTTTCTTACATTAAAATATTTAAGTAATTATCGCTGCTAGTACACCATAATCTTTAAAAACCCTAAACCCTACTAAATGGTGTATTAATGGAAATAATGCCCCTTTTGATTCTTACTCAAATTGCATGTTTACTTTCGTTTAATTAGGCTCATGTCATACCTATGTTGTAAGGTTTACTTACTTAGTCTTTAGACTTACGTTGTTATTACTCTCTTACGGAATTTGACTCTACACTCTGGGAGTGGCACGGTTGCTACTACTCGATTGGCTTAGGACTTGCATAATAATTTAGGTTTGTGATCATTATTGTATAGTTGCTCCATGTCTTTGTTTTTATGATAAATAGTTAACTCAAATTTATCTCACCTTCCTATGCATTTACTCTAATGATGCTGGAAGGGCAATTCCCCATTAAGTCACAAGTTGACTTATCTGGGGTACTTGCCAGTAACTTTGCCAAATTAGACAAGGCTAATTTTGGGGGTGTTACACGTGCCCCCTTACAAGACCTTGCTTTACCATAAAATGACATTTTTCCCAATTGAGCACCAGGTTCTTCTCCTTGCACTGTACTAAGACCAAAATGAGGCAATGCAGACACTCCTCAAATGATGAACCGAAGATAGAGAAGTCGTCCATGAAGATTTCTAGGAAACGTTCTACCATATTAGAGAATATGCTGATCATGCACTGCTAAAAAGTGGCTGGTGCATTGCATAACCTAAAGTGCATGCAACGGTAGGCGAACGTCCCAAAAGGACAGGTGAAAGTTGTCTTCTCCTGATCTTCAGGGTCCATAGGGATGTGGTTATATCCAGAATAACCATCGAAGAAACAATAATACTCATGCCCATCCATGTGCTCCACCATCTGATTAATGAATGGGAGTGAAAAATGATCCTTCCTTGTGGCAGCATTCAGCTTGTGGTAGTCTATACATACTCTCCATCCTGACTGAATACGAGTTGGGACCAACTCATCATCCTTTTTCTTCACTACAATCAATCTAGCCCGCTTAGGCACAACATGAATCGGGCTCACCCATTTGCTATCAGAAATTGGATAAATGATTCCTACATCCAACAACTTTATCACTTATACTCTCATAACTTCTTGCATAGCTGGGTTTAGCGTCCTCTATGGCTCCCTCGATGGTTTAGCGTCTTCCTCCAAATGTATCTTGTGCATTACCATTGTGGGGTTGATTTTATTGATATCATCAATGGTTTGGCCAATAGCTTCCTTGTGCTCTCTTAAAACATCCAATAACTTGTCTTCCTAAGCACTTACCAAATCTGAAGCTATGATTACAAGCAAAGATTTGGTTGAACTGAAGAACTTATACTTGTGTGTATCCGGTAAAGGCTTAAGTTCCTTCTTGGGAGGGTATGATATTACTACCTCCTTATTCTCACTGCTCTCTAGAGTAGCAAACTCCAAAATAGCATCCGCCTACTCAAGTACCATGTCCAAGTCCAAATCATCTCCAAGCTGAGCAAGGCATGCCTCCATGGGGTCCTCTATGCTTGATTCATCAACAGCCGCCTCAATAATCTCCTCAATCAAGCATAAACTTCTGACCTCATCATATTCTAGTGGTTGCTTGTTGATATCAAAGATATTCAACTCCGTTATCATGATTCTGAACCGGCTCTGTGTCTAGTGCAATGAAATCCACTGGGAAATAAAACTTATCCACCTTAATCGATACATCCTCAATTATTCCTTGTGGAATCTTTACCGACCTGTCAACCAACTAAAGTGTCATCGATGTAGGCTTCAACTCTCCTAACCCCAATTGCAAGTAGACTGAGTAGGGCAAGAGATTCACACTCGCTCCAAGATCCAATAGAGCCCTCTCAATCCGGCTAACTCTTATCATGCAAGAGATGGTAGGACGCCCATGGTCCTTATGCTTGGTGGGCAGCTTGCACTGAAGGATTGAGCTAACTTGCTCGGTAAAAAATGCCTTCTTCGGGACATTCATCCTCCTCTTAACAGTGATCAAGTCCTTCAAGAACTTGGCATATGACGACACTTGCTGGATGGCATCCAAAAATGGGATATTGATTTGGACTTGCTTGAACACCTCCAGAATGTCCTCAAACTTTCCTCCTTTCCTAGGCCCTTTCAATCTCTCTAGGTAAGGAGCTCTAGGCATAAACGTCCTTGGGGGATCCTCTATAGTGGGTACGGCTCTAGAAGGCTTAGCATCTCCTCCCTCCTTACAGCTACTGTCTTACCCTTGCGGCACAGAAGGAGACAATTCTAGCAGTTTTATTTTATTTTATTGTTTTTGCCATTTCTTTTTTCTTAGCTGCTGCCAGTCAGCTGATGCTATTTGTAGAGATGCGTTCAAGCGCAAGTAAGGTGTGATTCGATAGACTGCAAAAACAGATCAAACACTAAAATTTTCTCTCTTTTTTAAATTTTTTTTTATAGGAAATTGCAAACAGAAACAGATAAAATAAAATAAAATTGCAAAAACAAAAATCAAACAAAAATGCTAACTAAACTAGTAGAAAAATAAAATCAATTTAGACAAAAAATTTAATTTTCACAAACAAAACAATTCCCTGGCAATAGCGCTAAAAACTTGTTGTGAGATTTAAAGTTACTCGCAAGTGCACGAATCATTTGCAATATAGTGTATGCAAGTGCGAGATAGAATCCCCAGGGAATTGTGTTGTGAAAGTTAATTTTTATCTAAACTAATTCTATTTTAACTTAGTTCCAAATTTGCATGATTTTATTGTGCAAAAAGATAAACTCAATGAAATTGATCAAATCAAATGATAAAAAAATACTAAGGTTTCTGAATCCACCTCACCAAATTAAAGCATATATTCTCATGATTTTGTTCCTACAACCGACAAGCAATTAAATCCTATGCATGTTCTATATAAGATTAATCTATCAAATAATTCCATGAATCCATCGATATACAAATCACAATGAATACCTAAATTAAATCAAATCATCCAATGTGTCCATTTAATTTAAAAATCACAATGGATATTTGATTTAATTTGAATGATTCAATGTATCCATCGGATGAAACACATCGAATATCCAATTTGAACAATTTATAAACAAAACAATCAATCATAAGAATTTACACAAACAATTGAATTGAAATAGAACATCAATACAAAAATGTCGGAATTGTACAAACATACATGAAAATATAAAGCTAATCAATGGTGAAGTTTCATCTTCAACCTTAGTTGAAGGTTTTAGCCTCTCTTGATTATGAAAATAAATTTCACAAATAAAGTGCTAAACATTAAACCTTAAATACAAAAGAAATAAAGTAAAGCTAGAAATACATGGAGAGAGAAGTTCCCCTCTGCTACCCGAGTGCCTTGTGGCACTTTCTTTGTCTTTTTTTCTCTTCTCCGCTCTATGTGGCGCACCACTTTCTCAAACAAAAAAAACAAAAAAACCTCTTGTAGAGGAATTGAAGTAAGTCTGGCATGCGGCATCAGGCCTCCTTAGGGAAAAGAAACCCTTTTGTTCTCCTATTCCATTATGGGCCCACACATGGCTTTGAAAATTCATGAGAAAGTGGACTTTCTTTTCCTTAGTTTTGGGTGCTGCAAGTTACTATTCTTCTTTTTTTTTGGGCCCCATGACTTTCCTCCTCGTTTCTCTTTCTTCCCCACTTTGTTAATTCTCACTTACACATGGCTTCTTCTTTAGTTTTCTTTCTTATTTTGTCTTTTCTTTCACTTTCTCTTCTTGTTCAATTGTTCCTTTATTCTTTATTTCTCAATTATTTCCACCTACTACACACGGCCACAACTACCCTTCTTTTCTTTTCCAAAAATGTCATGGTAAAAGTGAGAAGTGTTTTAGTTTTTTTTTTTTAACAATTTGCAAAACACTAAAACACCAAAACTAACCCAAACATTAGAAAATAATAAAGCTAAAGGCATGGCAAATGCAAATTGAGGGGCCCAAATATGCAATATTTGGCACTCATCAAACAGCATCCCAGAACACCGGAGATAGGGAGTGTATCGCTTCCCTAGAAGAGCAAGTTGCACGCCTGGTGCAACAAATTGAGGAACTGTGCCTCCGCTTCCCTAAGCAATCCCACTTTGAATTCAACCCGAACGGGCATTTGGAGGAACAAGAAAATCCCAATCACTACCATAATAGCCACAGCCACCAGGGTGAAAGTTGACGCTGCCGACGTGACAACAACCAAAGCAAAAACAATTGCATGGAGCATAATACCTAGGAGAACACCTGTAGAGGTGAGAATCCATAGAAAACTGCTGAAAAGATAAGCTTGCCGCTAACGACCAGAACTCACTAGTAATCACTCCGCAATGCAAGGTGGACAAAGCCCTAGCGGAACTGAAGATGAAGTTTGCAGCAATAGAGAAGAAAGAGAAATACAAAGCTGCAATGGTGAGCAAACTTTTTGTGAAGATGGAGACGCCCTTCACCAAGCAGGTGATTGGCCATCCGCTCCCCAAAAAATTCAAAGCACCTCAGATCCTGAGCTGTAGGGGGTTGGGGACCCAACAAAGCACCTAAAGAATTACCGGATGCGCTGGCATTGTATGTCATACTCAATGAAATTACATGCAGAGCATTCCCTACCACACTCTCGGGAAATTGGGCCTAACTCAATAGGCACCTTTGACGATCTTGCTGGGATCTTCTTAACCCGCTTCTTGGGATCCCGAGAAAGGAAGAAGCCTTCTGGATACCTCCTAACGCTCCACCAGCAAGAAGGGGAAAGCTTGAAGGATTTTATGATCTGGTTCAACATTGGAAAGCTGAAGCTAGAAGACCCTACCGATGGGGTGATATTTTCAACCATCTACAATGGCATCTCTCCCGAGGAACCAATGGCAAGGAAAATCGCACGGAGACAACTGAGCAACCTACAAGAATTATTAGATAAGGTGGAGGAATTCATCAACTAGGAAGAGACTTTGAAGGCGATGATGTTAGCGTGAAAATTGCCTAAAAATTCTGAAGACAAGAAGAAGAAGGACTAACAGAGGTCAGATGATCCAAAACCCTTTAAGAAGAAGTTCAGCGATTACAACTTCACTCCACTCAACGCCAACATTTTTGAGGTCCTGATGGAGGTCAAGAAGGACCCAAAATATCGGAAACCCCCAAGAATATCGGGGGTCCCACCAAGCCAAAACTCGGACCGGTACTCTGGGTTCCATGAATTTAACAGTCACTACACAAAAGATTGCATAGTTTTGAGGCACCACATTGAGAAGTTTATAAAAAACGGCAAGCTAGTCCAATTCTTAGGAGATCAAAGAAGTGTAATCACTCCCTGAGAAAATCATGTTCAGGAAGTAAATTATCGTGACCCACGAGATTCCCGACAGATGGAGCGCTATCGGAGTAGAAGCCGTGATCGTAGAGAGCGGGGAAGGTATCATTGGGAGAGTAGAGGAAGAAGGGAGGAGCCTAGAAGGGAGCATGGTTGTCCTACTCGAGAGCCTTAAAATCGAGCAAATGCCATGGAAATCCACACCATTGTTGGTGGATTTGCTAGGGGAGGTGAGTCAAGAAGGGGGAGGAAGGCGTACGCCCAACAGATGGAGAGCTCTGACGAAGTCAACACCATAGGGAGGCCAATGAAGCAATCCAGAAGGAACTTGATAGTCATTGGTTTCTCTGACGATGACTATGCAAGCGTATCATTTTCGCACACAGACGCCTAGGTAGTCATGTTAACCATGGCTAATCACAACATCCACCGCATTCTGGTCGATAACGGAAGTTTGGCAAACATCCTATATTGGTTTGCATTTAAGAAGCTAAACTTGGGACAGGAAAAGGTCGTCCCAACCAACTGCCTCTTAATGGGATTCACGGGGGAGAAAGTACAACTGATCAGGGGATCAATCGAATTGCTAGTCACAACTAGATCGTATCGGAGCCAGGCTACAATAATGGTGTGTTTTCTGTTGGTCAACCGACCATTAGCTTATAACATCATCATTGGGAGAACAGCTCTCAACTAGTTGAAAGCCATAACATCAACTCCACATCTCAAAATGAAGTTTCTGATGGAGCATGGAGTCAGAGAAGTAATGGGAAAGTAGCGAATGGCCCGACAATGCTACAACATATCTATACAGGAGTGTCCTAAGACTCTGGCCAAGGGAAGTGGTTGTAAGGAGGATAGATAGCAATTAAAGGGTGGCAAACCGGTCAAGGATCTTAAAGAATTCTTGGTTGGCGAGTCAGACAAGACTAATAGGATCGGATCCCAATTGGACCCGATTATGAAGGAAAAGCTTGTATCTTTCCTTCTAGTAAACTTTGACATTCTCGCCTAGAGTCATGAGGATATGCCAGGCATATCACCTTCGGTGATGGTACACAAATTGAACACCGATCCAAGTTTCAAACCAATGCAGTAGAGACAAAGAGGATATTCGGCCGAAAAAAGCAAAGCAGCTGCCAAGGAGGTTAAGAAGTTATGTGAAGTTGGGTTCATCAAGGAAGTCAAGTACACAACTTTGCTAGCAAATGTAGTGTTGGTGAAGAAATCCAACAAGAAGTGGAGGATGTGCATTGACTTCACCGATCTGAATAGGGCATGGCCCTAAGACAACTATGCATTACTGCGTATAGATCTGCTTATAGACTCAACTTTCGGGCATGAACTTCTAAGTTTTATGGATGCATTCTTGGGGTACAATCAAATATCCATGCATGAGTCAAATCAAGAGAAGATAGGTTTCATGACCGATAAAGATCTGTATTGTTATCGGGTAATGCCCATTGGATTAAAAAATGAGGGGGCCACATACTAGAGGCTGGTCAACAAGATGTTTCGAGAACAGATCAGGCGGAATATGGAGGTGTATGTGGATGATATGCTTGTGAAAAGCATACATGCAAGCAACCAGCCACATCTCAGATCTGGTCGAGGACCTTGACACGTTAAGGCGCTGCGAAATGAAGCTCAATCCTTCCAAGTGTGCATTCGGAGTATCCTCGAGAAAGTTCCTCTGATTCATTGTCTCCCAACAAGGAATTGAGGCCAATCCCAAAAAGATCTAGGAGATCTTCAAAATGCAAGCACCTTAGAGCACGAAGCGGCTTTAGCAATTGACAGGAAGAATAGCGGCACTAAATCGGTTCATCTCCCAATCAACCAACAAATGCTTTCCTTTCTTCAAGATATTGAAGATAGCCTTCTCTTGGAGCTCGAAATGCGATAATGCCTTTCAAGAATTGAAGGAGTATTTAATCAACCCACCACTGTTGAGCCAACCAATCAAAGGAGAAGCTCTATATCTGTACTTGGCAGTGTCACCATTAACGATAAGCTTAGCATTAATCCGGGAGGAGCAAGGGGTTCAAAGACCCGTTTACTTCACTAGCAAGGCTCTGCATGGAGTAGAGGAGCGATACCCTTGAATCGAAAAGCTACCTTTTGCTTCGGTCACATCCGCTTGGAGATTAAGCCCATACTTCCAAACGCACACCATTAAAGTGCTGACCGAATACCCTTTAAGGAAGATCTTGCAAAAGCCAGACTTATCAGGGTGATTAGTCAATTGGGCCATAGAGCTTAGGAAATTCGACATAGAATTCCACCCAAGAACATCTCTGAAAGGACAAGCATTGGCCGACTTTTTGGCCGAATTCTGCAATTTCCCTGAAGAAGAAGAAATGCCCCTAGAAGAAACATGGGTGGCATGTGTAGATGGATCTTCCACTCAGAATTATAGCAGAGTTGGGGTTGTGCTCAAAGGGCATGGCAGAGAAGAATGAAAAGCAACAATAAAGCTGAAGTTCACCACGACCAACTACAAAGCCGAGTACGAGGCCATAATCACTGGAATGAATATGGCCCAAGAAATGGGAGTGAAGACCTTGGAATTCAGATGTGATTCCTAGGTGGTAGTCAAACACATTAAGGGGGAATATGAGGCCCAAGGAGGTAAAATGAAAAGGTACTTGGTGAAAGTGAAGGAAGCTATGGAATTCTTTGACAAGATAGCCTTCATGAAGGTGCCAATGGAAGAAAATTCGCAGGCAGACGCCCTAGCTCATATTGGCTTTGCCACCGAGGAAGAAATTATAGTGGTTGGTTGTCTGGTTCAGGAGTTAACCGAGTCCTTGATTGTCAAAGCGGATCAAGTGGCTTGCATTGAAGAGGAATAAGGATGCCCGGAATGGGGCCACAACATACTGCAATTTCTAAAGGAGGGAAAATTGCCATCTGACAACAAGTTGGCTAAAACAATCCGCATCCAGGCCGTCCACTACGCGTTCATTGATGAAATTATGTACCGAAGAGGCTACACTCTCCCTCTACTCAAGTGCCTGTCTAAGGATAAGGTCACCTACATAGTTAGAGAAATCCATAAGGGTGTATATGGTAGTCACTCAGGAGGAAGGATGCTAGCGCACAAAGCTGTCCGAGCAGGATATTACTAGCCAGGGATGAACAGGGACTCCCATGAAATGGTCAAACACTATGACAAGTGCCAACGGTTTGACAAGGTAATGACCAACCCACTCGAGGAGCTAAGCCCAGTGTCGGTGATGAGTGCCTAAAAGTGCTTATTTGAACCCCTTAATTTACATTCGTTAGGCTTTTAGTGTTGTTAATATCTAATGTTTTATCTTGTTTTAGTGTTTTAGTGTGTTGTAGGTCTTTGGTGCAAAAGGTGGCTCAAAGGGGAGAAATGAAGCAAAAAAGGAGTCAAGCCCCTGGAAGTGCGTTCGATCGCACTTGGTGCCTTCGAACGCAACTGCAGTCGAACGCAGGACCCACATTCGAACGCAGGTCCAGTCAGCCCGCGTTTCCCGCGTTGCCCTAGCCGGCCCTATCGTACATCGCTTCAACCTTGCGCTGTGGGCGGTTATGTGTGTTCGACCGCACATAGTGCGTTTGAATGCACATGCGGTCGAACGCAGCGCCTACTCTCGAACGCATGCGGCACAGCGGCACACCTGCGACTGAACACACAACATCATGATCTCATGCAGCATTGCGTTCGAACATACCCCTGACCTGGCAGCACATTTTATTTTGTCTATAAATAGGACCTCGTGTATTTTCATTTTCTTGACGCTTGGGATGCATTTGAGGCGCCCTTTGTGGCCCAAAACCTCCCCGTTCTTCATTGTAAACACTCCTAAACGTCAATTCAATTTAATGCTTTTGTTTATTTTGCTTTAGTCTCTTATTCCCTTCACCATGCTTTTTATCTAATTATTTTTATGCTTAGTTTAATACTCCGTTCTTCATTTCAATTTATGTTTATCCGTTTCAATGCATTTTAGTGACAAAAGTGTATTGATTGTTGTTTGCAAATCATTTAACGTCGACTTTCGCTGCAACCGGAGATACATCGGATGATTCGTCTTCGGACCAATATCCGTTGTGACCTCTAAACAGTGTTTGCATTGGTTAGTTCGACAAGATTTTGTAGCAACAATAGGATATGCATTAGTGCTTAATCGATAGACGGACGTACGCACTAACTAATAGCAAATAAAATACACCTAGTAGCGTAATTGTTGTTGAAGTATGAACTAGGCATGTTTATATGTTGATTTAATTGTGGTGAGGTAGATTAGGGACCTTGGCATTTTTATTTCTTTATTTTTATTGCATTTTAATTTAATTTATTTTAATGCACACCAACTGTTTGATTTTGGGACTAGGTTAAGATAGGATTAGCTTAGGCACTTTAAAATTAGTTTTTAACGAAACACGATTCTCTGTGGGTTCGACCTCGCACTTGCACATCCACTGTATTACAAACGACTTGTACAATTGGCGAGTACAATTAAATTTGTAAGTATCAAATTTTGGCGCCGTTGCCTGTTTTAATTTATTTGCTTGCTGTTTTTAGTTTTTGTTAGTTTATTTTTATTTTTGATTATTTAATTCGGTTATTATTTTTGTTAGTTTATTTATTAGTTATTAGTTTAGTTTAATTTTTTTGTTAGTTTGTGTTTATTTTATTTTATTTTTGTATTTTGTTAATTGTTTCATGTGGGATATATTGAACTGTTTGGGTGAAGCATGAGTCTTCCATTTAATTATTTTAATGTTTCCCCTAGCGGTAGGATGCCAAACCCTACCAATTTTCACCCACATGAACCATGTTCACACTGCTTGAGCCCTTACCATAGTATAGGTGATTGTCCGCATTGGGGACAATTTTCCAACTTCTCACATGAGCAGTTGAACACCAGTTTCTCCAACCCTGGGTTTGAATCAGCTTCAAATTTTTATAACCCGGACTGGAGCAACCATTATGATTTTTCGTGGCAAGCTCATGCTACGGAAAATTTTGCTCCCCAAGTTGACGAACTGTACCATCCTGTTTATCCGCAGTTCGACAACCATTTTTCTTCTCATTCATCTTATGACTATCCTCCTAAGCAATCTTCTTTGGAAGAAACGCTTAAGGAATTCATGGAACTAGACGGCCAACCCACCATTCCTGCGTCACAAGAACCATCATTAGAAGACACACTCGAGGCATTTAGGAAAATAGTCAGCCAACCTTGTCAAGAAATCATAGATGCCACTATGGCAAACACTGAAGCAGTTGCAAGGTTGGAGGGACAGCTTGGTCATCTAGTCGCTGAATTCAACAAAATTGAGGAAGAGGAATTTCAAAGCCAGGAGATTCTGACGTCCACACCAGTTATTAGACCACCCAGTTGGGGTGAACCTTTTGAGATCATGTGTGACGCATCAGACTATGCAGTTGGAGCTGTTTTGGGGCAGCGCATTGAGAAACTTCCCCATGTGATCTACTATGCGAGCAGGACTCTGAACGACGCACAACTCAATTACTCCACCATAGAAAAGGAGTTGTTGGCGGTTGTTTTTGCGCTGGACAAGTTTAGATCCTATTTGTTAGGATCTAAAATCATTATCTATTGAGATCACGCGGCATTGAAGTATCTTTTCTCCAAGAAAGATGCTAAATCTCGTTTGATCCGATGGATTTTGTTGCTGCAAGAGTTCGACATAGAAATTCGGGATAAGAAGGGTTCCGAAAATGTGGTGGCTGATCATTTGTCTAGGTTGACTTTGGATTTCACCGAGGACGCCACCCCCATTTCTGAGACCTTTCCTGATGAGCAATTGATGCACATTGCTCACAATCCTGCACCTTGGTTCGCTGACGTAGTGAACTATCTTGTTACCGACCAAATGCCTTTGCATTGGGGGAAACAAGATAAGATCAAATTTTTGTCCAAGGTGAAAACTTTTCTTTGGGACGATCCTTACCTGTTCAAGTATTGTCCCGATCAAATCATTAGGAGATGTATACCTGAATTTGACCAAACTAATGTCATCTCCTTTTGTCATGATCATGCTTGTGGTGGCCATTTCAGTGCAAACAAGACCACTGCAAAGATTTTGCAGTGTGGATTTTATTGGCCCACCATGTTTGCAGACGCTCGTGCTTATTGCACAGCTTGTGAGCGCTGTCAGAAACTCGGGAGTATTTCAAAGAGGAACATGATGCCCCTCAATCCCATTTTGGTAGTTGAGATTTTTGATGTATGGGGCATCGATTTAATGGGACCTTTCCCAAACTCCTTCGGGTTTCTGTATATTTTGGTTGCTGTGGACTATGTGTCCAAGTGGGTGGAGGTAGTTGCGTGCAAGACTAATGACCACAGAGTTGTGGTCAAATTTTTGAAAGACATGATTTTCGCTCGGTTTGGTACACCTAGAGCGATTATCAGTGATGGAGGCACGCATTTTTGCAACCGGATTTTTGAGCAGCTGATGAAGAAGTATTTCATCACACATAAGGTTGCCACCCCTTATCACCCACAAATGAGTGGGCAGGTTGAAGTGTCAAATCGGGAGATCAAACACATTTTGGAGAAGACTGTGAACCCCAACAGAAAAGATTTGTCTCTACGATTGAATGATGCTTTATGGGCATATAGGACAGCATTTAAGACACCAATTGGGATGTCACCATATCGGTTGGTGTACGGGAAAGCTTGTCATCTTCCCGTCGAGTTGGAGCATCGAGCTTACTGGGCCATCAAGCAGCTGAACTTCAATTTTTTGAAGGCCGGCTCTCAAAGGAAGCTCTAACTCACTGAATTAGAGGAGCTAAGGAATGATGCTTATGACGGTTCAAAGAAGTACAAAGAACACATGAAGAAGGTTCATGACCAGAGCATCCTGAGGAGATCTTTTGAGCCAGGTCAGAAAGTCCTTTTTTACAATTCTCGATTGCATTTATTCCCTGGCAAGTTGAAATCTCGCTGGACGGGCCCATTCATCATTAGGACAGTATTTTCTCATGGGGCCATCGAGATAGAGGATCCCGAGAATGGTAACACCTTTAAGGTGAATGGATAGAGAGTAAAACCATTCTTGGAGTTGAGGAGTCTAGAGGTTGAGGACACTCTTTTGGAGGATCCGATTTATTCGGACTGATTGGTATGACGAGTCTGGCTGATGACGTTAAACTTAGCGCTTGTGGGAGGCACCCCTCATTATTTTTACCTGTTGATTTTGTTTGTTTGTTTTTGTTTTTCAGGTTGAGTGTTTGCCACCCAAGTTTGGGGGAGTTTTCTCTTACGACTTACCTCATTTGCAACATCCCTCTGGTATTGTATTTATGGGCACATTGGGGACATTGTGCCATTTTATTGTGGGGGTAGGGTAGACATTGTTGCCTGTCTTTGTACATATTTGTTGTTTTTGTTGCCTGTCTTTGTGCATTTTTGTTGTTTTTGTAAAAATTTTAAATTTTTTGTGCATAGTTGTTATTGATTAGGCATGACTTACATCATATATGTGGATTGCATATCATTGGTGTGTTTTAACTTGATTAAACACTTCATATCTTTAGAAATCCTAGTTTTCAATTCATATGTTGAATTAGAGAGACTTCACATGTTTACTCCATTTTTTTTCACATGCACACTAGCATAGGTTCTGTGAGGTATGAAATTTGATTTGAGAAGTGTTTTTCTTGAGATTTATGGGTTGTTGTGATGTGTGATGATAAACCTTGGCTTTAAAAAAACAAAAAAAAATCATCATAAGTTAAGCTTTTCATTGAGTAACCGGAACTCTTGCCTCATTAAGCAAAGAGTGTTCACGTAAAAAGATGAGAATTCTTACACAAATGATTGTATGGCTAGTTAGACTTCGTAGCTCTTTTTTACTTGAGTAATTAAGCCCTTAGGGATGTCTTTACATCTAGTGCCCTAAAACCTTCTGGTTTGGGAGTCACTGGCCCAACACTCGTTACATAGGTCATTAGAAGCTCAAGGGAGTCAAGCATTGCACAGGCTACACAAAAAAAATTGCATCTTTCAATTCGAGCCTTGGTTAATTTATCACAATGTTTTCCTTTGAATTTTGGGATACACATCTTTGGATGGTAATTGAAACCCCATGATCTTGTTGTTAGTTCACTTTGCACTTTATGAAGCACGTGTTGTCTCAATTTTCCAACCTTGAGTGAAATGATGTTTGGATGCCTGGATGATGTGGTTTGTATGTTCTACATGTTAAATTTGCTAATGATGTATTAACCATGTTTTTGTGTGAAGGGCTTTGTCCATTAATAACATAGTGCCAAATAATTGTTTGTGGGTGTCATTCCTGAAAAACCCTCACGAGACTTCACTCGTCCACTAGGGATGCTTAGTGGTTTAAAAGGCTTGTTGCATACGCTAAATGCAATCGTTTCTCCCACGAAAGCGGATTTATGTTTCTTGTTTTTATTTGTGTGTTTCATTTTTGTTTTGCTAAGGGACTAGCAAAATGTAAGTTTGGGGCTATTTGATGAGTGCCTAAAAGTGCTTATTTGAACCCATTAATTTACATTCGTTAGGCTCTTAGTGTTGTTAATATCTAATGTTTTATCTTGTTTTAGTGTTTTAGTGTGTTGTAGGTCTTTGGTGCAAAAGGTGGCTCAAAGGGGAGAAATGAAGCAAAGAAGGAGTCAAGCCCCTGGAAGTGCGTTCGATTGCACTTGGTGCGTTCGAACGCAACTGCGGTCGAACGCAGGTTCAGTCAGCCCGTGTTTCCCTCGTTGCCCTAGCCGGCCCTATCGTACATCGCTTCAACCTTGCGCCGTGGGCAGTTATGTGCGTTCGACCACACATAGTGCGTTCGAACGCACATGCGGTCGAACGTAGCGCCTACTCTCGAACGCACACGGCACACCTGCGACTGAACGCACAGTACCATGATCGAACGCATGCAACATTGCGTTCGAACGCCCCCCCTGCGTTTGAACGTACCCCTGACCTGGCAACACGTTTTATTTTGTCTATAAATAGGACCTCGTGTATTTTCGTTTTCTCGACGCTTGGGAGACGCTTGGGATGCGTTTGAGGCGCCCTTTGTGGCCCAAAACCTCCCCGTTCTTCATTGTAAACACTCCTAAACGTCAATTTAATTTAATGCTTTTGTTTATGTTGCTTTAGTCTCTTATTCCCTTCACCATGCTTTTTATCTAATTATTTTTATGCTTAGTTTAATACTCCGTTCGTCATTTCAATTTATGTTTATCCGTTTCAATGCATTTTAGTGACAAAAGTGTATTGATTGTTGTTTGCAAATCGTTTAACGTCAACTTTCGCTGCAACCGGAGATACATCGGATGATTCGTCTTCGGACCAATATCCGTTGTGACCTCTAAACAGTGTTTGCATTGGTTAGTTCGACAAGATTTTGTAGCAACAATAGGATATGCATTAGTGCTTAGTCGATAGACGGACGTACGCACTAACTAATAGCAAATAGAATACGCCTAGTAGCGTAATTGTTGTTGAAGTATGAACTAGGCATATTTATATGTTGATTTAATTGTGGTGAGGTAGTTTAGGGGCCTTAGCATTTTTATTTCTTTATTTTTATTGCATTTTAATTTAATTTATTTTAATGCACACCAACTGTTTGATTTTGGGACTAGGTTAAGATAGGATTAGTTTAGGCACTTTAAAATTAGTTTTTAACGAAACACGATTCTCTATGGGTTCGACCTCGCACTTGCACATCCACTGTATTACAAACGACTCGTGCAATTGGCTAGTACAATTCAATTTGTACGTATCTGTCGGCATCGACGCCTTTCGTGCAATGGGGTGTCAACCTAGTAGGGCCACTTTTGACGGGAAAAGGGAAGATGTAGGTTCATCATGATTGCCATTGACTACTTCACAAAGTGGGCAAAAGCTGAAGCGTTGGCTACCATAACTACTAGGAACATAAGGAACTTTCTTTGGAAAGTGGTCGTTTGTCGATACGGTATTCCTCACACCTTTGTAACCGACAGTGGTAAGCAATTTGACTACGAGCCAATCCGAAGTTGGTGTGCAAAGCTACACATTAGAAATTACTTTTCATCCCCGGGGCATCCTCAAGAAAATGGTCAAGTAGAAGTGACAAACAAGACCTTAATGAAGACATTGAAGAAAAAGCTTGAGGATAAGAAAGGAGCATGAGTGGAATTCCTTCCGGAAGTATTTTGGGCTTACAGAACCACAATCCAAACACCAACAGGAGAAACCCCACTCTCTCTAGCGTTCGGATTTGAGGCGGTTATTCCAGTAGATTTCAGTTCAATTAGCTTTCGTGTGAAGCACTATAATACCAAGATGAATGAAGAAGGCATGAAGTTGAGCCTAGAATTGCTCCAAGAAAAGGGATGACGCTCAAGCAATTATGGCTGCTTACCAACAAAGAACAACTAGGTATTTCAACAAGAAGGTCAAGCCAAGACAATTCAAGATAGGAGACTAGGTCCTTTAGAAAGTTAGCATAGCCACCTAGGATCCAGCGGAAGGCAAGCTTGGACCAACGTGGGGAGGACCATATAAAGTTGTTCGGAGCCATCGACAAGGAGCATACTGATATACAAATTTAATTGTACTCGCCAATTACACGAGTCGTTTGTAATAAAGTGGATGTGCAAGTGCGAGTGTCGAACCCACAGAGAATCAGCTTTGCTAAAAATCAATTCTAAAATGCCTAAATTAATCCAATCTTAACCTAGTCCCAAAAGCAAACACATGGCGTGCATAAAAATAAACTAAATTAAAATGCAATAAAATAAAGAAATAAAAACAACTAAAATCCCTAATTCACTTCACAATAAATTAATTCACATATAAACATGCTTAGCTCGTATGTATTAAACATTTATGCTATAAGGCATACTCTGAGCGCTAACACATTGTTCATATTTCCGTCTATCGATAAAGTACATATGTATATCCTATTGTTGTTACACAATCTTGTCAAACTACTCGAGGCAAACACTGTTACAAGAGGTCACAACGGATAATGGTCCGCAGACGAATATCCGATGTATCTCCGGTTGCAACGAGTGTTGACGTTTGGCAATTTGTAGACAACAATCAACACACTTTTGTCACTAAAATGCATTGAAACGAATAAACATAAATCTTAAAAGACAGAATAATAGGAACTAAACATAAATATATATAAACAAATTAAAGTAAAGGGAATAAGAGACTAAATTAAAACAACTAAAAGCATTAAATAAAATAAATGATAAAAAGACGTTTAGAGGGTTTTACAGTGATGAACGGGGAGGATTTAGGCCACAAGGGGCGCCTCCAAGCGTTTTCCAAACGTAAGGTTCGTTTACAAGAGAAATGGGGATATTTATAGGCTAAATTTAGGGTTTCCGCGCTGCCAGGTCAGATAAGGTGCGTTCGATCACACTAAGTGCGTTCGAACGCACTCGTGCATGAATTTCGGCATTTGATGGGCGCAAGTGCGTTCGAACGTAAAACGTGCATTCGAACACACTGCCTTCAGAATTATCCCTCACATGTGAAATACAAAGTTGTAGATCTTTGAGTTAGCTTTCTAAAGACACCAAGATCACCCCAATCGGAGGTCTACAACTCCAGATATGGTCGTTTTGGTGGGACTCGTCGGGTGCGAATTATCGCTCAACTCAAATTTGCTATCAAAGCTCCCCGAACTGTCTTAAGCCCCAGAGTTGATGGCATTAGCCCCAAATGCAACTTAACAATCTGCAAAACACTAAAACACCAAAACTAACCAAAACATTAGAAATTAACAATACTAAGAGCCTAACGAATGTAAATTAAGAGGTTCAAATAAGCACTTTTAGGCACTCATCACATACTACCAACAAGATATGGAAGGAAGGCTGCTACCAAGACCATGGAATGCTGATCATTTAAAAATATATTATCAGTAACTTTTTTTCTTTATTTGTGTAATTCATCTCCTTTCAATATAGTATTTATTCGTGAATATAAACTTACTTGAGCATCAGAGGACCCTTGGCCAAAACGACCATCAGGCCCAGTGACGATTTCCCTATCTTGTAGGGAAAAAAGGGAGTCAACCCTTGAAAAAAATCTTAAAGCACTCTCGAATAAAAATGAAGAAAACCCTTGACAAAAAACAAGAAAGTGAGATGTTAAGTGCTAAAATATTTTCATTTTAGCCCCCTAATTTACATTTGTTAATTTTTTAGTCTTGTTATTTTGAGCAATTTTACTTTCTTTTTGTGTTTTCTTTGTTTTATAGGTTCTTGGAAGAAAAGGAAGCATTTCTAGAAGTATCGGGCATAAAGAGCAAATCCGGGAAAAACTAGAGTTTTTGACAGTTCGATCGATCGCAGGAGACCTGCGATCAAGCACACTAATGCTCGAGTGCCCAAGCCAAGGAATGAGCGCACCTGCGCTCGCTAGTGCAAGAAGGAGGATCGATCGTAGTTGCGATCGAGCACACACGGCCTGCGATCGAGCGCACCTGTGCGTGAAGACAAAGTTAGCCGTAGCCCTATTTTTGAGAGTTTTATTTTATTAGGGTTTTTGTTAGTGCTAGTTTCACTAGGACTAAACCCTAAGATTTTTAGGGTTTCCTTAAACTCTATAAATAGGCTTGTAAACACAGAAAAACACACATGTAATTTTGGAGAAGAATTTACGGCTCTCAAGGAAGCAATTTTCCAGGTTTATTCTTTTCCCTTTATTTATTTTATGAAGATGATTAGCATCAAACTCATGTGTAACTAAACCTCTTAGTAGGGCTAGATTGAAGCCCTAGTCATGTTTACTTAGTAATTCAATATTGGCACCTTTGCGATAATTGCATTATGTTGCTTAACTTGATTAATTCCTATTTTATTGAATTCCTCATATGTGTTTGCCTAATCAACATATGCATGTGGTATGGACATGTTAATTAAATCAATTTGGATGGCCGAGTCCTGGGTTTAATCAATGTAACAAAAGCAACCCACGCCGGGTTCTTGGGTTAATCAACATGGGAAACCGGGAGTATATACCATGCCCTAGGTCTCATGTGTTTGTCAGTTTTCACAGTTTTTATGCTTTCTTAAAGAACAACTTAGTATACCATACTAAATCCTTTAAGAAAGAAAAGAGTTAGAGTATACACCATGCGTAACTCATTGCTTAGGGAAACCAATAGCTTAAGGAGTATATACCATGCCCTTAGGTTGGCAAACATTAGGTAGTCATAATGTAATTAAAGCACTGGCATATTGTTTTATTATGTAAGCATGATTAGTGGTGGATATCACAGCCCTACCTTTTTACCATTATCAAATCATAACTCGATTTTTCTCTCTCTTACTTTACATTGCGAAATTAATTCTAATCAAAATTTACCAATTCCTGTGGGATCGATCCAGCACTTGCACATTATGCTACGACATTGACCTTGTGCACTTGCAAGTAAAACTGTAATTATTTACCTATTAATTTAGGTAGATAATTTCACAACAAGTTTTTGAAAAAAAAAAAAAAAAGATTTTTGTTTCTTGTTTTTTTTTTTTTCAGTGTTGTTCTAGTTCTGCGGCAGTATAGTCCCTGTTAGAGCGATCGAGTACAGGCCTAGAGTGATCAAGCACACTTCTGGGAGCGATCGAGCGCAGTTCTAGAGACCATCTGAATAGCAGTATTGAAGCTGCTGTAACTGCAGAACTTCATCCAATTCATGCAAGGGCTTTGATCCAAGAATCCAACCATCCTTCCAATCGATACAGAGATTGAGCGAACCATTTGACAGAAGCCTAGAGACAACGTTGAGGAGGAAGAAGAAGAAGAATTTGGCATTGAGGAGGAAACAATGGCGGAACAATTTGTCAACCAACCACCACCTGTGAACACACCACCACCGGAGGAAAGACCCATGAAACAATCTTTCATCCCACAAAATCCCACCCAGCCATCATGCATTGCCTATTAATCAGAGGCAGAAGGAAATTACTACATATCCCCGCAAATACTCAATGCGTTGACTCACTTCAGGGGCATAGCTACTGAGGACCAAAACTTGCACCTTAGGGAATTCTCTGATCTTTGCATGTTTCAGCACATCAAAGGCTGATGTGGTATTTTTATGACCAAAAATATCAATAGTAAAATTACCGCTCACAATAGAATGAATCCCATAGGATAGAGTTATATTGAAGGTGTCGAACCTCAAGGACTGTAGGGGTTTCGTTATTAAATTTAAAGGATGAATTTTAACCTAACTAAACAAAAGAGATTTGATTTGTTGTGTGAATTTAAAGTGCATGAAATTAAACGCAAAATTAAAAGTGAAAATATAAGAGAGAGAGAGTATGGTACCGATTTCACCACACTCCGTACAACAATGGTTAACTGTATTTAATTCTAGAAATTCATAATAAGCATGTTATAAAAGAACAAGAAAATACAATATTAAAGGATAAAGATAATCTATCTTCAGTTGGCATGGATCGTCCACCTAACTACTAAGATGCGGCATGACCCGTCTTCCTTAGGTATAAATTATAAAATCCTTTAATGAGTTTCATATAATTAATGGAATAGAATAACCCATCTTCTGTTGGAATTGATCGTTTACCTAAATTACACTAAACTAGGGTGTAGTACGACCCGTCTTCCCTAGGCATGGCCTATCTTAATCCTATTAATCATATGAATATTAACCCCCATTACATAACCATCAATCTTATCATCACAGAAAATAAGGTTGATTTGGATTCAATACAAGCAAAATAATATCTAAGACAAGAATAGAATTTCGTAAATACTGATTTGTAAATGAAGAACAATTGCAATTAATATTAAGAACAGAAATCAATGGTTGCAATTCTCACAGTTATGCAATCACATACATAATTTGAATAACTAGAAATCAAATACAATCACCATTGTGCTTGGAGAGGGTTACATCGATACCCTACAAAGGGGTTTAGCTGCTCATGATCTTCTAAGCTCCACAGACAAGTTTCCGAATTTTCACTCTAGGAAACAACCTCTTTTTACAATGTATAATAGCCTATTTATAGGGACTAGGAAACCCTAAAACCCTAATTTCAATTGTAGGTCAGTCTCGCAATCTAATTAGGAGACTGAAAATCGGGTTTAAGCTGTCAAAAAGGTGTCTGCCGCATCATACACTCCCAAGTGCGCTCGAGCTTAGATGTTTTGTGCGCAATCACAGGAGTGCGATCGATTGTTGGTCTTGTGCGCTCGAGCGCATGCTCGCTCGATCCCAAGTACAACAACGATCAATCCCGGCATTAGAATGGTTCCAAATTGTCATTTTTAGCTCAATTTCAATGGAATTCTTGTATTTGACCTGAAACACAAAAACAAAATTAAACAAATAACAACTCTAAGGAATTAACATATGCAAGTTAAGGGGCATGAATGTGCAACATTCGGCGCTTATCACACCCCCAAACTTACATATTGCTAGTCCCTTAGCAATACAAAATAGAAAATAAACTGAAACACAAATAGATAAATCCAGCTTTCGTGGGATGTACGATTGCATTTAGCATATGCAACAAGCCTTTTAAACCCCTAGGAAGTCCCTAGAGGACGAGTGAAGTCTCGTGAGGGTTTTCCAGAAATGATACCCACAAACATTATGCACAATTCATGTTATCCAAAAATTAAATTGTCACTCAAAATAGTGATTTTCATTCATTAGCAAGCTTAAAAGGATAAATGTCATCTTCACAATGAATTGAAATTTTAAAGTCTAATCACTTACAAAAGGCAGACCAAGGCATCACAAGTTTGAAGCAGTGTAAAGTGAATTAACACAAGATTATGAAGCGTCCAAATAAATTTAATGTGCAAAGTCTCAATATTTCAAGCTTCACTGGAATTCTCATTAGAATGAACACAATGGCATATTTTTCTCTTATTCACCTTCTATTATTAGGCTCTTTAATGCTTAGTTTCCTTAAGCTTTTTAATTGACCCATGTAGCGAGTGTTGAGCCTATGACTACCAAACCATATGGTTTTAGGGCATTAGGTGTAAAGACACCCCTAAGGACTTACTAACTCGAGTCAAAAAGGCTACAAAACTAAACTTAGCCATTCTTTTATTTTTAACCAAATCAAATTTCTCCACCTTTTGACGTGAACACTTAATGCTTTATGAGGCAAGAGGTCCAGTTACTCAGTGAAAATCTTATCAATGATCAATTTTTTATTTTTTATTTTTTTTATTATGCCAATGTATCCAACCAATAAGTCATCCAGTGTCACCCAAAACATAGAGACATACACATTAAGACCACATGTTATACCCCACAAATCATGTGCTAATGTGCTTGTGTTAGAGCAAGTCAAACATGTGAATTCTCAACTGTCTAAAGTAAGTAACAAAACTCAAAAATTCTATCATCAGATCATGTGTTCAAAATTTTAAGCTCACTGATGAAATCAAATCACCATTTTTTTTTAGGTCAACCAAAATTTTAAGACAACATGAACATGCATTTTTTTCTTCAAAAATTGGACAAAGTGTGTGTAAATGTGTCTTCCATAGCCCCAAACTTGAATCATACATTGTCCCCAATGTATGTACAGAACTAAAAAATAAGGTCAAGGGTATAGGAGTACCTGAATGAGCAGATGTGAAATCAAATCACCATTTTTTTTTAATTTTTTTTTTTTGGTCAACCAAAATTTTAAGACAACATGAACATGCATTTTTTTCTTCAAAAATGGGACAAAGTGTGTGTAAATGTGTCTTCCATATCCCCAAACTTGAATCATACATTGTCCCCAATGTATGTACAAAACTGAAAAATAAGGTCAAGGGTATAGGAGTACCTGTATGAGCAGATGTGGGCATATCATACCCGCAAACTTGTATCCAAAAACACATGTCCTGAGAAAGAAGTTGATACTCCAACCAAGAAACAATCAAGTGCAACACATTATTGTAAAAAATATAATCAAAGAATGAGACAACAATGGAAAAAATAAACCTGGATGGAGATCATGTACCCTGGTGGAGTGAGGTTCAAGTGCATAGGGCCCGTGCTTGAACCTATGAAGTATTTCTCAATTCAAGTCCAAGTTCCGAAGGATCTTACCTCGATCCTTCAGAAGTCCAATCAAACTCTTCCATCCCTTCTTCTTTATGATCATGTAGCATTCCATAAGGAGGAAGATTCCTCTTAATATCCCAGAATTTCTTCTTTCAGCTGAAAGGCCTTGAGATTCACCATGGCAATACTCTAGATGTTTGTCCTGAACTGGTTCCATGATCAACCTTTTGTCTCTGTGGGGGTCCTCAAAAACTGAGGCAGCCTGGGAACTTGCTAAAAATTTGTCCACCCCAATAAAGTCCACTTCAGTAACCTCTGCATGAAATATGTCCCCTGTGGGGTTGTCATCAGGTGGGGGAGTACTTGAAGTAAGGGGCATCGGTTCTGGTGGGTTTCTGCATGATGGGGCTTCAGATAGAGACTTAGGCAGTGGGTCTTCAACAATTTCTCCAATGGCATCCAAGAAGAAACATGCCTTTTGATCAGGTGCATTTTGGAACGCAGTGAAAATGTTCAGCCTGATCTTCATATTCCCAAAGGAAATCTTCATTACTCTTGTCCGACAATTTATGCATGCATTGGCTGTTGGGAGGAAAGGACACCCCAAGATGACAGGAATTTTCTTCTTTGGATAAGGGACAAGTTCTGTGTCAAGAACTATGAAATCAACTGGATAATAGAACTTGTCCACCTTGATAATGACATCTTCCACAATTCCTCAGGGTTTCTTGATGGATCGGTCAGCCAGTTACAAGACAATACTTGTCGGTTTCAGTTCCCTTAAGCTAAGTTGCTGATACACTGAGTATGGAAGCAAATTTACACCAGCTCCTAAGTCAAGGAGAGCTCTCTCAATTTCAGTGTTTCAAATGACGCACGAAATTGTGGGTGCTCCAGGGTCTTTTAATTTTGGAGGAGTGTTGTGCTGAATCAAGGAGTTCACTTGCTCAGTGAGAATAACTTTCTTAGGAATGTGCTTTCGATTCTTCCTCTTTTAAGTGCACAAGTCCTTGAGAAATTTTGCATAGGCTAGAACTTGCTTGATGGCATCTAGCAGTGGGATGTTGACTTTAACCTACTTGAAGGTTTCCGTCATGTCTTCTATCTTCTCTCCTTGCTTCCCGAAGTGGGAGGGTGCTTTGAGACGCTCTGGGAATGGGGCCTTAGGCTCATACGTTATCTTTGAAGTGGGGGCGGATGGTGTAGATGCCTCAATGCTTACTTGTTTAACCCTATCCTGATTCATAGTTTGTGGGGCCTCAAGTTGCTCCTTCTTCTTTTCTTCCACAAGATTGTCTACCACTCTTCCACTTCGCAATGTGGTAATAGATTGAACTTGCTCCAGATGAGAAGTGCTTTCTTCTACCGTGTCTACCCTTAGGATTTACGACCGGCTAACTTGGAAACTTCCCTTCTGTTGAGGGTGTGATCGATGTCAAATATTGTATATTGGACCCCCCTTTAACTTATGTTTGTTAGGATCTTAGCTTTGTTAATAATATCTAATGTTTTGTATTATTTTAGTGTTTTAGTGTGTTGTAGGTCCTTGGTCCAAATTGTGGCTCAAAGGGACGAAATTAAGCAAAGTTGGAAATCTTGGCCCCTACCAGTGTGATCGAGCGCACTTGGTACGATCGAGCGCACTACGCTCGAGCGCATGCCATGTCAACTCGTGAAGCCCGCGTTGGCCTAGCTGGCCCTATGCCCCATCGCTTCAACACTTGCGCCGTGGGAATTCTGAGGCAGTTATCTGCGATCAATCTCACACTTTGAGATTGAACACAGTGCGGTCGAGAGCACAGCACATGATCAATCGCAGACGGACCTGAGATCGAACGAAACGACTATGATCAAACGCATGCGGGACTGTGATCGAGAGCACGCACGTGACCTGTCAGCACATTAGTTTTGTCTATAAATAGGACCTTTATGTTTTCTTGTAAACCTACGCTTGAGGGACGCTTGAAGGACGCTTGGAGGCGCCTTTGGGAGCTAGGACTCCCCTGTTTGGCAATCTTGAGCTCCTCTAAATGTCACTCTTTGTATAGTTTAATTTTGTAACGCTTTCTTTGTATTTTCTCTTGTTTCTTGTTATAATTATAGGCTAATATTCAACTAAGGTTGAAGATGAAGCCTCACCATTATTTTATATTCATGTCGGTATGCTTAGTTTAACGCTTATTCTATCGTTTAATTTTATGTTTATTCGTTTCAATACATTTTAGTGACAAAAGTGTGTTGATTATTGCTTACAAATCGTTAAACGTCAACATTCGTTGCAACCGGAGATACATCGGATGATTCATCTTCGGACCAATATCCGCTGTGACCTCTTAAAACAGTGTTTGCATCAATTAGTTCGACAAGATTTTGTAGCAACAATAGGATATACATATGTGCTTTATCGATAGACGGAAGTATGAACAAAGTGTTAGCGCTTAGAGTATGCCTAGTAGCATAGTCATTGGAAGCACGAACTAGCATGATTATGTGTTAATTAATTGTGGTGAGGTGGATTCTAGGCCTTAGTATTTTTATTTCTTTGTTTTATTGCATTTAATTTAGTTTTTATTTTCTGCACACCAACTGTTTGATATTGGGACTAGGTTAAGATAGGATTAGTTTAGGCATTATAAAGTTGATTTTCACAAATACGATTCTCTGTGGGTTCGACACTCGCACTTACACAACCACTTTATTGCAAAACGATTCATGTAATTGGCGAGTACTATTTTTGGTACGACCAGGGTGTTAGCTATTTGTCCGACCTGAGCCTCTAGCTTGGCAATTGACTGAGAGTATGAATTTACTGTCTGAGTCAAGTCACTCACCCTGTCAGTTATTTCACCCACCTTGTCAGTTATCTCGCACATCATTTGCAGCATCCGATCTTCAAATTTCGAGTCTGACTGAGGAGGCAATGCGGCCTGGTGTTGCTTTTGTGGAGGCCGGTATGTGGAAAAAGAGTTGTAAGGTTGCCTGTTGGACTGAGCTTGATTGTGTGGCCCTTGTGTTGAGTTTTCTGTATTTGGACACTTCCAGGAGAAATTGGGATGATTTCTCCACCTCGGGTTGTAAGTGTTGGAGTATGGATCATTGCCCGGTTTGGAGAAAGCTGCATTGACCTGCTTGTTAGAAACATCAATATAATTTACAGCAATAGGACAATTATTTACCTGATGCATAGTACTAGAGCAGAATGAGCATGGTTTAGGTTGTGTGCTTTTGTGAGCAGCATTAGGAGCGAAGCCAGCAATCATCAATTGATCCAGCTTCTTGGTGATAGTATCAACCACTTGGGTGGTCATGTCTGAAGGATGCCCTAATTCAAAAGACTCTCCGTCTTCGGTGCTTTAGGTGCGGGTGCTCTCCATTTGTTGGAAACCTACTGATGAGAATTGTTACTCAAATTTTCAAACATAGCCCATGCTTCATCTTCACTTTTTAACATAAATGTCCCCCCACAGGATGCATCTACCATAATCCTACTAGACTCAGTCAGACCATCATAGAAACTCTGCACTAGCTGCCATTTGGGGACAACATGGTGTGGACATGATCTAAGCAAGTCCTTAAGCCTCTCCCACGTCTCATGGAATGTTTCACCCTCATATCTCTTGGGATCCAAGGTAATCATCTATTCCAATCATGCTACTCTGTGATCCGATGGATCCGATGGATACTGCTGTTGCAAGAATTTGATATCGAGATTCGGGACAAGAAGGGCACTGAGAATGTCGTCGCCGACCATCTGTCACGGAAATTCTAGTTCATGATTCCTTTCCGGATGAGCAACTATTTGAAATTACTCCGAGAGAACCACCGTGGTATGCTGACATTATCAACTATTTAGCCAAATGTCATATTCCCCCTCATTGGTCTAAGCAAGACAAGGACCGCTTCTTCAAGCAAGTCTGATTCTATTTTTGGGAAGATCCGGAGTTGTTCAAGTACTGTGCCGATTAGATTATCCGATGCTGCATCCCAAAGAGTGAATTCCACAATATTCTCACATTTTGTCACTCTCTAGCATTTGGGGGTCATTTCAGTGCAAAGAAGACTGCAGCCAAGGTTCTACAATGTGGATTCACATGGCCGACCTTGTTCAAAGATGCCTACGAATTTTGCCGGGCTTGTGAGAGATGTCAGCGCCTAGGAGCTATGTCTCAAAGAGATATGATGCCATTAAACCCCACCCTCATAGTTGAAATTTTTGATGTCTGGGGTATCAATTTCATGGACCCCTTTCCACCATCTTTTGGGTATGAGTACATTTTGGTAGGGGTTGACTATGTCTCCAAATGGGTAGAAGCCGTGGCCACCAAGACCAATGATCACAAGGTTGTAGTGAAATTCATCCAAGCCAACATCTTCAACAAATTCGGTACTCCCCAAGCCATCATCAGTGACAAAGGTAAGCACTTCTGCAACCGGTTTCTCAAAACCTTGCTTCTCAAGTACTCCGTTACACATAAAGTAGCCACTCCCTACCATCCTCAGACTAGTGGCCAAGTAGAAGTCTCCAACAGGGAAATCAAGCATATTTTGGAGAAGACAGTTAGGCCAGACCACAAGGATTGGTCCTTGCGCCTTAATGATGCATTATGGGCCTACTGCACAACTTACAAGACACTGATTGGAATGTCATCATACCGACTAGTTTATGGAAAGGCGTGTCACCTACCTGTGGAATTGGAACACAAGGCTTTCTGGCCAATCAAGCAGTTCAACTTTGATATGTAAGCAGCCGGCTCCCACCGAAAGCTTCAGTTGACAGAGTTGGAGGAGCTGCGAAACGATGCATATGACAACTCCAGAATTTACAAGGAGAAGACAAAGGCTTTTCATGACCGGCACATCCGGCCTAAGACATTTGTGTCGGGCCAAAAAGTATGGCTTTTCAACTCCAAACTCTGGCTCTTTACTTCGGTGTCTCCACATGGTACAGTTGAATTACGGGACCCAAGGGATGGAAACCTTTTCAAGGTGAATGGTCAAAGATTAAAGCCCTGCATTCAGAACCTCGAGCCAAGTACAGACGTGGAATTTGTCACTTTGACGGATCCCATCTATTTGTTTTAAAAATGCATGTTGGTCCTGTGCATAAAAAAATAAATAAAAAATAAAAAATTGGTCAGTGGTATTGAGGCCACTGAGTGCGGTACATTTTTCTTACTTTTCTGTTTTTTGTTTTCTTTACTTTGTTGTTTTTCAATTTTTGTTTTTATTTTTTTCCTTTCTTAGTTAATTTCGTGGTTCACTCACAATGGGAAGTGACAATTCTGTTACTGCGATCGATCGCACATCCTCGGGTGATTGAGCACAGAAACCCCTTCAATAGTGCTAAACCTTCTGAGGAAGCGAACGATCGCCCATCCTCGGGCAATCGATCGCCCATCCTCGGGCGATCGATCGCATAAACACTCTAAATTGTGTTGGACCTTATAAGGAAGCGAACAATCGCTATGTAAATGGTGATCGATCGCTCTCTCGCCATGCGCCCGAAGGCACGCGAGCGCCTCCATCCCACACCCATACCTAAGCACGAGTGTGATCGATCGCACAATACAGGGCAATTGAACGCATTCGAGAAAAGGGGTCACGTGACCTATTTAGGTCACTTTTCCCATTTTTCCCCCATCACTTCCCCCCTGCGCTGAGAGCCTTCTGCACTTCCCCTCTCACCCACCTGCACTCACAACCTTCCCCCTCACCACCAACCACCACTCACAGCCTCTCGCCGGCCACTACACACCGCCGCAAGCCACCACCTCTCCACAACCTTGGCACATTGTTGCCACAAATCCCCATTTTCTTGTGTTCTTCAACCTTCTTCTCCCCAACCTTCACAAACTTTTTGATTTTTTTTTTTTTGTTTTTGACAACTGCACTCTGCTTGTACAGAGTGTAGTTGCCCTCTGTGTTGTTTTTTCTGGTGTTTCGCAAGCGGTTGGACAGATTTTGAAAGTGGCTTTCCACCACTTGGTTTGGAAGCTGCACACAACCTGCTCAATAAAAATCATGAACGAAACTTAAGATGCCAAAGACCACTGCTTCCACCTCTCAAGCTTCAAGCTCCTGTGCCCAATCCTCCTATCCCACTTGTGAGCAGCGGGAGATCATTTTTGAGATGGAATTTGACATCAATGGCGCCAAATATTGATGTGGTATTTTTGTGACAAAAAATATCAATAATAAAATTACCACTCGCAATAGAACGAATCCCATAGGATAGTACTATATAGAGGGTGTCGAACCTCAAGGACTATAGGGATTTCCTTATTGAATCTAAAAGATGAAATTTAACCTAATTAAACAAGAGAGATTTGATTTGTTGTGTAAATTTAAAGTGCATAAAATTAAACATAAAGTTTAAAGTGAATATATGGGAGAAAGAGAGAGAGTAAGGTACCGACTTCACCACAATCCGCACAACAATGGTTAACTGTATTTAATTCCAGAGATTCATGATATGCATGTCATAAAAGAAACAAGAAAATACAATATTAAAGAATAAGGATAATCTATCTTCAGTTGGCACGGATCGTTCACCTAACCACTAAGATGCGGCATGACCCGTCTTCCCTAGGTATAAGTTATAAAATTCTTTAATAAGTTTCATATAATTAATGGAATAGCATAACCCATCTTCGGTTGGCACGGATTGTCTACCTAAATTACACTAAACTAGGGTGTAGCACAATCCGTCTTTCCTAAGCATGGTCTACCTAATCCTATTAATCATATGTCTATTAAAACCCATTGCATAACCATCAATCTTATAATCACAGAAAATAAGGTTTGATTTGAGTTCAATACTAGCAAAATAATTTCTAAGACAAGAAGAGAATTTCGCAAATATTGATTTTGTAAATGAAGAACAATTGCATTTAATATTAAGAACAGAAATCAATGGTTGCAATTCTCACAATTATGCAATCAACATACATAAATTGAATAACTAAAAATCAAATATAATCCCCATTGTGCTTGGAGAGGGTTACATCAGTACCCTACAAAGGGGTTTAGCTGCTCATGATCTTCGCTAAGCCTCCAAGAAATAATTTCTGTCTAAAACTAAGTACCCTTTCTCTCGAAGCTTAGAGGCCATAAGGATCAAACAAGCCCTAGAAGCCCTAGGAAACCTAGAAAATTGCGGATTTCAATCTCCTAGTCAAATTAGGAAGCAATCCATGTACAAATCAGAATAGGATTCGTCCAGATTTGCCTTCTTCTCTTGTCGGACGATTTTGGCATAACGAGAGTCTGATTTAGGAAAATCCTATCTCAGCATGATTTATAGAATTTTGAATTATATTTCTAATTCCGCTAGAATCACCGTAATCTAATAATTGAGATAAAAGATATGGCCAAAATACTGAGACGTGTTCAGAATCTGAAATTCTAGCCGATCCGATTTTGACTCCAATTGGACAAATACCGATTTTATCCTTTCCTTGATTTGATTAAACTTAACCATATCATATATGTCCTCTATTTTTGATTGGTTAAGCTTAATCATATCTTCTAGGTCTTCTCAAGTTGTGCTTTAAGCCCAAAATCAATGGTTTTTCTTGTATCTTTATTAAATACCTGAAAACACAAAAACAACACAAAATCAAACAAATAACAATGCTAAGGAATTAACATATGCGAGTTAAGGGGATTAAATGTGCAACATTCGGTGCTCGTCACACCCCCAAACTTACATATTGTTAGTCCCTTAGCAATACAAAACAGGAAATAAAATTGAAAAACAAAAAGATAAATCCATCTTTCGTGGGATTACGATTGCATTTAGTATATACAACAAGCCTTTTAAACCCCTAGGAATTCCCTAGAGGACGAGTGAAGTCTCATGAGGATTTTCCAGGAATGATACCCACAAACATTGTTGATGTGGTGATTTTACGACCAAAAATATCAATGATAAAATTAACCACTCGCAATAGAACGAATCCTGTAGGATAGGGCTATATTGAGGGTGTCGAACCTCAAGGACTGTAGGGGTTTCGTTACTAAATTCAAAAGACTAAATTTAACCTAATTCAACAAAAGAGATTTGTTTTGATTTTGTTTTCTAAAACTAATTGCATAAAATAAAAGATAATTAAAATATGATAGAGAGTGTAGGGTATTGACTTTACCTCTATCCGTACAACAATGGTTAATCGGATTCAATTCCAGAAATTCATTCTATGCATGTTATAATTAAACGAGAAACTACCTTATTAAAGAGTAAGGATAATCTATCTTCGGTTGGCACGGATCGTCCACCTAACCACTAAGATGCGGCACGACCCGTCTTCCCTAGGTATAAACTATAAAACCCCTTAATAAGTTTCATATAATTAATGGAATAGCATAACCCATCTTCGGTTGGCACAAATCGTCTACCTAAATTACACTAAACTAGGGTGTAGTACGACCCGTCTTCCCTAGGCATGGCCTATCTTAATCCTATTAATCATATGTCTATTAAAACCCATTATATAACCATCATCCCCATAATCACAGAAAATAAGAATGATTTGAGATCAATAAAAGTAAAATACTTTCTAAGACAAGATAAGAATTTCACAAATATTGATTTTGGAATTTAAGAACAATTGCATTTAATAATTAAGAACATAATTCAATTGTAGCAATTCTCACAGTTATATAATCAACATACATAAATTGAAAATCTGGAAATTAAATACAATCAAACCATTGTGCTTGGATAGGGTTACATCAACACCCCACAAAGGGGTTAGCCGCTCATGACTCCGCTAAGCCTCCAAGAATATTTTCTGTCTAAAACTCAGTCTCTCTCTGAAATTGTCTCTCTAGTTGTGAGGCTTAGAGGTCTATTTATAGGCTTTAGGAGAGTCCTAGAAACCCTAGTAAACCTAGGAAATTCGGAATTCTATCTCCTAGTCAATTTAGGAGACAATCCTATTACAAATCGGAATAGAATTCGTCCAGAATTGGGCTTCTATCTTGCGGGGTGATTTTAGCATTGCGGCGGTCTGAATTAGGAAAATACTATTTCACAATGATTTGTAGCCTGTTGAGTCAGCTTTCCAATGCCGTTGGAATCACCTCAATCCGATATTTGAGCTGAAAGTTATGGCCAAAATACCAAGACCTGTTCAGAATCCAAATTTGAATCCAATCCGATTTTAGCTCCAATTTGATAAATTCCGATTTAATCCTTTCCACATCTTCTAGGTCTTCCCAATTTGTTCTTTAAACCCAAAATTAATGGTTTTTCTTGCATCTTTATTAAATACCTGAAAACACAAAAACAACACAAAATCAAACAAATAACAATGCTAAGGAATTAACATATGCGAGTTAAGGGGCTTGAATGTGCAATATTCGGCGCTTATCAATTGTCATCATTATGTCATTTAAAAGAATAAAGTTTCACAAAAATAATGGTTCTCATTCATTAGCAAGCTCAAAGTGATAAACTCCATCTTCAAAATTCCAAGAAATTCTCAAGTCAAATCACTTACAAATGGCAGGTTGAGATACAATAAATTTATTAGTGCAAAGTGAACTAACACACAATCATGAGGCTTCAAAATAATTCCAACATAAATGAATCAACATCTCGAAATTTATTGGACTTCCTATAAGATAAAACAACCAAGGCATACAATTTTTATTTTATTTTTTTATTATTAAGCAGGCTTTGCAATGCTTAGCTCCCTTAAGCTTTCTAGTTGACCCATGTATCGAGTGTTAGGCCAATGACTCCCAAACCAAATGGCTTTAGGGCACTAGGTGTAAAGACACCCCTAAGGACTTACTAACTCGAGTCAAAAAGGCTACGAAGCTAAGCTAGCCATATTATTAATCAAATCAAACTTCTCACTTTTTGACACGAACACTCATTGGCAAGAGGTCCAGTTACTCGGTGAAAAACTCAACTTGAATTTTTTTTTTTTTACATATTTATTTCTTTTTTTGATAGCATGCCAAGGTTATTCATCCAATATGTCACCCACCAGAATTCAAAACATTGAAAACAAACATAATTGGTGTCTCAAATTTCATACCTCACAACCATGTGCTAGTGTGCTCAAGATAAATATTAAATTGAAACAAGAAGCATCTCATGTTGCCAAAAGTAAGTAACAAGACTCAAAATTCCGAAGTCATATGATCATTTGTTCATAACTTTAAGCCTACCAATGAAATTCAAACCAAAATCAAAGCTCAACCACATGCTTAAGAATGACATAACAACCATTTTGGACAGTGTTTTGTTTTTTCATACCCCTAAACTTGAATCATACATTGTCCCCAATGTATGTACAGAACTGAAAAATAAGATCAAGAGTATAGGAATACCTGAATGCGCAGATGTGGGCATATCATAACCCCAAACTTGTGTGCAAAAACACATGTCCTGAAAAGAAAGTGATACTCTAACCAAATACCAATCAAGTGCACACATTGTTGTAAAAATATAATCAAAGAATGAAGCAACAATGGATCAAATACCCTAGTGGAGTGAAGTTCAAGTGCACAGGGCCTGTGCGTGAACCTAAGAAGCTGACTCATCTAGTCGAAATATATGGGATCCGCCGAATCAACCGAATCCATATCCTTGATGCGCTCGGTGTTCTCCGATCCTTAAGTTTAAATTTGAAACACCAATCTTTTCTTCTCTTGGACCAAAGAGAATGGATTTTACCTATAAATGGGTAATTTTGACTTTTAGCATATTGAGGTAGGTCCCTCTGAGTATTCTCAAACAATTTCTCATCCGGTAGGGAGTCATGAACTGGAATAGCGGCTCGGGGCTCATATGGAGTCTTGGGAATAAGAATTGATGGTGAAGAAGTCGCAGTGCTCACTTCCTTGCCTTTTTCCCAGTGTAAATCTAGTGGGGCCTCAATTTGCTCTTCCTTTTGAGCTCCTTCCTCTCTTCCACGTGGTTTTCAACCACTTATTCACTCCTCAGTGTGGTGATAGCTTGCTCAGGATAAGTACTCTCATCTACCATGTAGTGTTCATCAGGATTAGCCACCGGCTGACTTTGAAGCTCTTCTTCCTCTCTATTGATGATATCAGCTATTAGTTCTACCTGAGCCTCTAGCTTGGCAATGGATTGAGAGTGCGAATTTATTGTCTGAGATATCTCGCCCACTCTGCCATTTATTTCGCCCATCGCCCATCATTTTTAGCATCCGGTCTTCAAAGTTACGGTCTGACCAAGGAGGTGACTCCTCTTGGTACTACTGCTATGGAGTTGCTTGATATTGAGGGGAATAGGATTGATCATTAATCTATGAATATGATTGATGGTGCGGTTCATGACCTTGTGGAGCATACTTTCCATGATCTTGAGCTTGCCACGAAAGGTAAGATTGGTTGCTCCATGCCGGGTTATAAGAATCAAAATAAAATTCATTCCCCAGTCTAGAGAACGGCCTGTTCATATGCTCATACGAATAATTAGAAAATTGTCCCGCAATAGGACAATCTCTAACATGATGATAAGGACTATTGCAATATGAACATGGTCCATGGGGTGTTGGAATGCTTCCCCACACTAACTAAACTAATAGAAATATCATAAAATAATAAAAGAAAAATAAAATAAAAACAAAAAATAAAAATAAAAAACTCACAAACGGCCCACAAGTGTGCCTAAATGAGGATGTAGCAGAGTTTGTAAGGGTTGCGCTCGATCGTACTACCGAAGATGAGATCGAGTTCAGGAGCAGAGGGCTCGAGCGCAGCTTGCTGCTTCAGACCTGCGCTTGATCGCAAAAGGGTTATGATCGAGCACAATCACAGAGACTGGCACCTGCGGAGCTGAACGTGAACTTGAAAAGAGAGATTAAAATCCAAAAATTTAAAATAACAAAAAGAAAAAAAAATAAAAATCAAGCTAAATTTAATCCTTAAAATTTAATAACAAAACCGTTAAACAGTCCTTGGCAATGGCGCCAAAATTGATGTGGTATTTTTGTGACAAAAAATATCAACAATAAAATTACCACTCGCAATAGAACGAATCCCGTAGGATAGGGGTATATTGAGGATGTCGAACCTCAGGACTGTAGGGCCTCGTTATTAAATTTAAAAGATGAATTTTAACCTAACTAAACAAAAGAGATTTGATTTGTTGTGTGAATTTAAAGTGCATGAAATTAAATGCAAAATTAAAGTGAATATATAAGAGAGAGAGAGAGTAAGGTACCGATTTCACCACACTCCGCACAACAATGGTTAACTATATTTAATTCTAGAAATTCATAATATGCATGTTATAAAAGAACAAGAAAATACAATATTAAAGGATAAGGATTATCTATCTTTGGTTGGCACGGATCGTCTACCTAAATTACACTAAACTAAGGTGTAGTACGATCCGTCTTCCCTAGGCATGGCCTATCTTAATCCTATTAATCATATGTCTATTAACCCCCATTGCATAACCATCAATCTTATAATCAAAGAAAATAAGGTTGATTTGGATTCAATACAATAAAAATAATATCTAAGACAAGAATAGAATTTCGCAAATACTGATTATTTGTAAATGAAGAACAATTGCAATTAATATTAAGAACATAAATCAATGGTTGCAATTCTCACAGTTATGCAATCACATACATAATTTGAATAACTAGAAATCAAATACAATCACCATTGTGCTTGGAGAAGGTTACATCGATACCCTACAAAGGGGTTTAGCCGCTCATGATCTTCTAAGCTCCACAGACAAGTTTCTAAATTTTCACTCTAGGAAACGACCTCTTTTTACATGTATAATAGCCTATTTATAGGGACTAGGAAACCTTAGAAATCCTAAAACCCTAATTACAATTGTAGGTCAGTCTCCCAATCTAATTAGGAGACTGAAAATCTGGTTTTAGCTATCAAAAAGGCGCCTGCCTCATTATACACTCCTAAGTGCGCTAGATCGCAAGGTGTGCGCTCGATCGCACTGCGCTCGAGCTTAGATGTTGTGCGCGCGATCATAGGAGTGCTATCGATCCTCGGTCTTGTGCGCTCGAGCTCATGTGCACTCGATCCGAGGTATAGCAGCGATCGATCCCAGCATTACAATGGCTCCAAATTGTCATTTTAAGCTCAATTTCAATGGAATTCTTGTATTTGACCCGAAACACAAAAACAAAAAAAAAATTAACAAATAACAACGCTAAGGAATTAACATATGCAAGTTAAGGGGCTTGAATGTGTAGCATTCGGCACTTATCAAAGGCCTAGATCAAGAGGGAATCAGGTTAATTCTTTTTACTTTTTCCTTGAAAGATAATGCTAGGTTGTGGTACAATTCAATGCCTTCAAGTTCTATCCATACTTGGGAAGTGGTGTCCAGTAAGTTCCTAAAGACGTTTTTCCCATCCCAAAAGACAAGGCAGATGAGAAAAGAGATTCAATCTTTTCAACAGAGAGATGGCAACCTTTTTTTCGAAGCATAGGGACACTTAAATGAGCTGCTTCTCAAGAGCCCACATCACAACCTACCTCAAGATGAGCTGGTACAAGCTTTTTATGAAGGTCTAAATGACATGAATAAGGGGGTTGTTGATTCTGGTTGTGGAGGTGCGCTGATGGAAAAGAGTAGTGAAGAAGCCATGTGATGAGTGCCAAATATTGTATATTTGAGCCCCTTAACTTATATTTGTTAGGCCTTTAGCTGTGTTTTTTTCTGATGTTGTTGTTAGTTTTGGTGTCTCAAGTGTGTTGCAGGTCACTGACATAAGAATGCGGTTAAAGGGCGGAAATTAAGCACAAGAAACTACAGAAGCTACACTGGCTGTGCGTTCGATCGCAAGTTGTTGCGTTCGAACGCACCTGCATTCAAGCGCACAGCTGAAGCCCCGTATGCGTTCGATCGTACTTACTGCGATCGAACGCACTTACTGCGGTCAAACGCACTCGTGATGACCTGTCAGCATGCGAGAAAACCTAGTTGTTTAGTATAAAATTGCATCTTTCTTTTGTAAACCCTACGTTGGGAGGCGCCGTAGAGAGCAAAAACACGAATTTTGTCGTGTCTAGGCTTTTGTGAACGCTTTTTGATTGTAAGTTTATTCTTTTAATGATTTCAATTGATAATTCATTGTCTGTTGTTGTCATGAGAGGCTAAACCTTCAACTAAAGTTGAAGATGAAACCTCGTCAATGATAAACAGTTGTATTCTCGTGAAATTATGCACACCATTTGATATTATATTTGTTCAAAATTAATTCTATTGCTTTATTACTTTAAGTGATTGAGCGTCTTTTGTGATTTCATGCATTGTTTAATATTCGTTGTGTTCTGTCTGGGGATACATCGAGTGATTGAAATTGAGACTAATATCCATCGTGATCTACGGATACGGTGGATGATTTGATCTCAATTAAATACTCGTTGTGATTCTTTAACGGATGGATTCATCGAATGATTTTACATGCATGTTTATGATTTTTGAACTCTGTTAAAATGCGTTTGATTGTCAATTGTGTATGTAAATTGCGAGAGTACACTGTTTGATTTGGCGAGGCGGATTCCGAAACCTTAGTCTTTTACTTTGATTATTATTCTAATTATCGTGTTAATTTAGTTTTGTTAAAGTTGCACGACCAACTTCGAACTCCAGGAACTAGGTTAAAATAGGATCTATTTGAATAAAAAATTGTTTTTATCACAAAACACAATTCCCTGTGGATCGACCTCGCATTTTACGCGCACTTTACTGCACACGACTCGTACACTTGCGAGTACTTTATTTTTGGTACACCACCATGGATCTTTTTGAGACATTAAGTGATCACTCCCAACAATTCTCATCCAGAGGGAGACAAGGAGTAAAGAGCAAGGCATGTATGAAGTGAACCTGAATGGGGAATCTCCGAATAAATTGGCTGTTGTGGAAAGAAAGTTGGATATGAACATCAAGACCATATCTGCTCAGAACATCTCACCTAGTCAACAAGCCGAACAAATCCAGGTATGTCCTATATGTTCTCAGTTTGATCACACAGCTGAAACTTGCCCTTTATATTCATCTGCAGATCAAGAACAAGCAAACTATGTGAGATAGAATAGTTATCCTCCCAAGAACAATCCATACTCCAACACCTACAATCTATAACTTCTCATGGAGTAACAATCAGAATGCTCTGAACCTTCAAGGGCAGCAGAGGAACTCCCAACAAGTAGTCCAACCAGTTCAAGAGTCAAAGAAGAGTGACTTAGAGAGTCTTGTAATGCAATTGGCAACTCAACAACAACAAATGATGACTCAACCACAACAAATGATGACGTCACAAGATCAATTCATGGAAGAGGAAAAACAATTTTGGATTGGGCAAAGACAAACCAATGCAAAGCATGAGCAATCTATTGAAAGACTAGAAGTACAAGTGGGGCAAATGGCTAAGGAGTTGAGTGGAAGAAAGCAAGGTGAATTTCCAGCCCAAACAATACCTAATCTAGGAGGTCACCAACAACTGAAAACTGTCACGGTTCTCAGAAGTGGCAAGGTCATATGAACTGAAGAGACGGAACAATCACCTCCACATGGAGCCTCAAAATCCAAGGTAAGTAAGATGGAGAGGGAATATCTGCCACCTCCCTTCCCTCAGAGGTTAGTAAAGCCAAAGAATGAAATCAAATCACAAGTATCTCCAGATGAAGCATCCACATCCAAGGTAAGTGAAATGGAGAAGGTGAATGCACCGCCCTTCCCTCAAAGGTTAGTAAAGCCAAAGAAAGAAAAAAAGCTGCTTGATATTTTTGAAATATTGAGAAAAGTTCAGATTAACATTCCTTTATTAGATGCAATTAAACAAATTCCATCATATGCCAAATTTCTTAAAGATTTTTGTACTAACAAAAGGAAGTTTCAGGAGCATGACATAGTGGCTTTAACAGAAGAGGTAAGTGCGGTGTTGTTAAGGAAGTTACCACCTAAGCTTAAAGATCCAGGGGGTTTTACTATTCCTTGCAGGATTGGTGATCATGATTGTGAGCGATCATTATTGGACCTAGGAGCTGGTGTCAACTTGTTGCCAAACATAGTGTATGAGATGCAGTGTTTGGGGGAGTTACAACCCACTTCTATCACCTAGCAATTGGCAGACAAAAGCACCAAAAGACCAAGAGGTATACTTGAGGATGTCTTGGTGAAAGTAGGTAAATTTATTTTACCTGCAGATTTTATTGTCTTGGATATGGAAGAAGCCCCAATGCCATCACCTTTACCTATTATCTTAGGAAGGCCCTTTATGAGAACTGCTAATATGAAAATTTGTGTGGAAAAGGGTACTATGAGTATGAAAGTAAATGGTGAAAAGATAACATTCAAGGTTTTTGAGGAATCAAACTTACCTCAAGATGAGTTAGAGCGCTTTGATGTTTGTATGATCCAAGGTGTCATTGACAATACTTTTCAGGATCATCAATCAGATCCATTGGAAGCCACCCTCACTCACAGTGTCACAAGGAAGGACATGAAGCCAGTTTTTGAAGATGTTATTGAAGACATCATGGAAGTCGTGCAACCCTTGGAGACTCCTCCATCACAGCCAGGTGCTAAAAGGAATCAACAGTTGAATGAACATCCTCAGTTGAGTAATAAGACAGATGACATACCAAGCTCTACAAGGGAAGAACCAAGATTGATCATGACAAGAACCATACCAAGAAGGAGTTTCATGTGGGACAAAAAGTGTGGACTTACAAATCAAGATTACGGCTCCTCCCTGGTAAGTTCAAGTATAAATGGTTTGGTCCTTGTGTTGTCACTAACTTGTGTCCTCAGGGAGCTTCGAAGGTTTATAGTCCACAACAAAATCAAACATTCAAGGTGAATGGACACAGAGTGAAGCCATACGTTGGAGTGAATTCTACACCAAGAGCACCTGAGCCACATTTGGTGGACTTCAAGTGCATCTTCCCAAAAGAGTAGTACTGAAGCTACTATGGAGAGCGTTTGAGCAATCTAGAGGCTTAAGTGCCTTTGTTAAGGTCAGTAGTACTAAGGCCACTACGTGCGGTACATTTTTACTTGTATGTATTTTGCTTTTCTTTTTTTTTTTTGTTGTTTTTCAATCTTTTACTTTTCCTTATTTAATTTCGTGTTTTGGTCAATAGGAAATGGCATTCTGTTACTGCGATCTATCGCACATTTTGTACAATCGAGCGCAGAAACCTCTTAGATTGTGATGTGCATTCTGTTAGAGCGAACGATCGCAATGTAAATTGCGATCGATTGCAATATCACCGTGTGCCCTTAGGCACGCAAGCGCATCCATACACACACACACCTAAGCATAAGTACAATTGATCGCACTTTAAAGTGCGTTCAAGCGCACTCGGGACAGAGAGTCATGCGACCTATTTTTAGGTCACTTTTCCCATACACCCTGCACTTATCACTCACTCACCACACTCTCACCCACCTCACCATATTTTCCTATTCCCCATTGTCTCCCTTCTAGCACATTTTGTCCATCACTCCCCATTTCCCCAAAGATTTTTCTGCTTTTGACAACTACAATTTGTGTATACATATTGTAGTTGTCTTCTGTGTGGGATTTTTATTGTTTTGCAGGGGGTGGGCAATTTTAGAAGTGGTTTTGCACCACTTGGGTTGAGAGCTACGCACCACTTGTTCGGTAAAATTCCTAGCTGTCACCACATGGGAGGATAGCAGTGAGCAGTTACACAATCTGGTTGAAGATGTTAAACATTGCGCTCATGCGAGGCATCTCACAGTTTATCCTTTATGTTTTCGTTTTTTTTCAATTTCTTATTGTTGTTATTATTATTTTTTTTTAAGTTTCTTTTTGTTTTCCAGTATTACTTTTGTATTGTGTTTTTCAGGGACAAAGGGAACTTCAATTCAAGTTTGGGGGTGTGCTATAAGCCATGCTAATCCAGACAGTTCTCCATCTTCCCAGGCCAGCTCTTTCCATGATATCTACACATTGGGGACAATGTGTACTTTAAGTTAGGGAGTATGGGAGACACATTACACACACTTTGTCCTTAGTTTCATTGCTTTTCTTTTCATAAAAAATATATATATATATTTGTATGTCATGTTTGTCTTGAAAATTTTTGTTGATCTAAGAATTGTGATTTGATTTCATTGGTGAGCATAAAATTTTGAACACATGATCTAATGACAGAATTGGTTACTTACTTTGGGCATTTGAGAATTCACATGTTTGATGTGCTCTAACACAAGCACATTAGCACAGGATTTGTGGGGTATGATATGTGGTTTTGATGTGTATGTTTATATCTTTTGGATGAAACTGGATGACTTATTGGTTGGATACCTTGGCATATATACATACATATATATATAAGATCATTGATAAGCTTTTCACTGAGTAATTGGACCTCTTGTCTCAAAGCATTGAGTGTTCACGTCAAAAGGTGAAGAAATTTGATTTGGTTAAAATTATGGCTAGTTTAGTTTCGTAGCCTTTTTGACTTGAGTTAGTAAGTCCTTAGGGGTGTCTTTACACCTAATGCCCTAAAACCATCTGGTTTGGGAATCATTGACTCAACACTCGCTACATGGGTCAATTAGAAAGCTTAAGGGAACTAAACATTGCAGAGCCTACTAATAAAAGATAGAATAAAAGAAAAGTATGCCATTGTTGTTCATTCTAATGGGAATCTCAGTGAACCTTGAGATATTGAGATATTGCACATTGGAATCATTTGGAAACTTCATATTTTCGTGCTAGTTCACCTTACATTGTTTCAAACTTGTGATGCCTTGGCTTGCCTGCTGTAAGTGATTAGACTTTAACTTTCAATTCATTGTGAAGATGGGGTTTATCTTTTTAAGCATGCTAATCAATGAAAATCATGGTTTTGAGTGACACTTTAATTTTTAGGTAACATGAACTGTGCATAATGTTTGTGGGTAAAATTCCTAGAAAACCCTCACTAGACTCCATTTGTCCACTACGGAATGCCTAGGGGTTTAAAAGGCTTGTTGCATATGCTAAATGCAATCGTACATCCCACGAAAGATGGATTTATCTTTTTGTTTTCATTTAGTTTTTAGTTTTGTATTGCTAAGGGACTAGCAATATGTAAGTTTGGGGGTGTGATTAGTGCTTAAATATGCATATTTAAGCCCCTTAATTTATATTTGTTAAGCTCTTAGTTTGTGTTATTTTGTTCTAGTATATATTTGATGTGGTATTTCGTGACCAAAATATCAATAATAAAATTAACCACTCGCAATAGGACGAATCTTTGTAGGATACGGCTATAGAGAGGGTGTCGAACCTCAAGGACTGTGGGGGTTTCGTTACTAAATTCTAAAGATTAAATTTAACCTAATTGAGAAAACGGGATTTGATTGTTGTAATTTGAAATGCATAAAATTAAACGCAGAATTAAAAGTAAATATACGAGAGAGAGAGAAGTAAGGTACCGATTTCACCACAATCCGCACAACAATGGTAACCGTATTTAATTCCAGAAACTCAGAATATGTATGTTATAAAAAGAACAAGAAAATACAATATCAAGGGATAAGGATAATCTATCTTCGGTTGGCACGGATCGTCCACCTAACCACTAAGATGCGGCACGACCCGTCTTTCCTAGGCATAAACTATAAAATCCCTTAATAAGTTTTCATACAATCAATGGAATAGCATAACCCATCTTCGGTTGGCACGGATCGTCTACCTAAATTACACTAGACTAGGGTGTAGTACGACCTGTCTTCTCTAGGCATGGCCTATCTTAATCCTATTAATCATATGTCTATTAAAACCCATTGCATAACCATCAATCTTATAATCACAGAAAATAAGGTTGATTTGAGTTCAATACAGGCAAAATAATTTCTAAGACAAGAATAGAATTTCGCAAATATTGAAATTGAACTGAATAACAATTGCATTGAATATTAAGAACAGAAATCTAAAGTTACAATCCTCACAGTTATGCAATCAACATACATAAATTGAATTAAATGAAATCAAATACAATCACCATTGTGCTTGGAAAGGGTTTACATCGGTACCCCACTAAGGGGTTTAGCCGCTCATGATCTTCTAAGCTCCACAGACAAGTTATGAATTTCACTATGGGAAAACGGCTCCCTTTTACAATGTTTAAGAGCCTATTTATAGGGACTAGGAAACCCTAGAAACCCTAAAACCCTAATTACGGCCGTAGGTTAGTTTCCCACTTCAACTAGGAGACTTGGAGTAGCTTTTACGTTGTCCAACGTGCCTGCCAGGTTAAGTGAAGCCCGAGTGCGCACGTTCACATAGATGGGCGTCGTTCGCCCAGCGCACGTTCACAGGTGCAGGTGATCGTTCACCAGGCGCACGATCACAAGTGTGCTGCGATCGTTCGCCAGCACAGTAACTCGGCCCTTTTAGTCCAATTTTCAACGAAGCATATGTATTAGACCTGAAACACAAAACAAAACAAAATCAAGCAAATAGCAACGCTAAGGAATTAACATATGCAAGTTAAAGGGCTTGAATGTGTAACATTCGGCGCTTATCAATCTTCTTTTTGTGTTTCCTCTATTTTATAGGTCTTTGGAAGAAAAGGAAGCATTTTTGGAAATATCGGGCTTAAAGAGAAAATTTGGGAAAAGCTAAAGTTTTTGCCAGAGCGATCGATCGTCAGAGACTTGCGATCGAGTGCACTAGTGCTCGAGCGCCCAAGCCAAGGAATGAGCGCACCTATGCTCACGTGTGCAGGAAGGAGGATCGATCGTAGTTGCGATCGAGCGCACACTTCCTGTGATCGAGCGCACCTGTGCATGAAGACCAAGTCAGCCGCAGCCCTATTTTTGAGAGTTTTATTTTATTAGGGTTTTTGTTAGTCCTAGTTTCACTAGGACTAAACCCTACGATTTTTAGGGTTTCTCGGGTTTCCTTATACTCTATAAATAGGCTTGTAAACATAGAAAAACACACACGTGATTTTGGAGAAGAATTTACGGCTCTCAAGGAAGCAATTTTCTGGGTTTATTCTTTTCCCTTTATTTTATTTTATAAAGATGATTAGCATCAAACTCATGTGTAACTAAACCTCTTAGTAGGGCTAGATTGAAGCCCTAGTCATGTTTACTTAGTAATTCAATTTTTGGCGCCTTTGCGATAATTGCATTATGTTGCTTAACTTGATTATTTCCTATTTTCTTGAATTCCTTATATGTGTTTGCCTAATCAACATATGCATGTAGTATGGACATGTTAATTAAATCAATTTGGATGGCCGAGTCCTGGGTTTAATCAAAGTAACAAAAGCAACCCACACCTGGTTCTTGGGTTAATCAACATGGGAAACCGAGAGTATATACCATAGGTCTCATGTGTTTGTCGGTTTTCATAGTTTTTATGCTTTCTTAAAGAACAACTTAGTATATAACATGCTAAATCCTTTAAGAAAGAAAAGAGTATATACCATAGGTCTCATGTGTTTGTCGGTTTTTATGCTTTAAGAAAGAAAAGAGTTAGAGTATACACCATGCGTAACTCGTTGCTTAGGGAAACCATGCCCTTAGGTTGGCAAACATTAGGTAGTCATAATGTAATTAAAGCACTGGCATATTGTTTTATTATGTAAGCATGATTAGTGGTGGATATCACAGCCCTACCTTTTTATCATTATCAAATCAGAACTCAATTTTTCTCTCTCTTATTTTACATTGCGAAATTAATTCTAATCAAAATTTACCAATCCCTGTGGGATCGATCTTGCACTTGCACATTATGCTACGACATTGACCTTGTGCACTTGCAAGTAAAACTACAATTATTTACCTATTAATTTAGGTAGATAATTTCACAACACATATATGAACACATCATTCTCTAGACTGGGGGACGACGACTATTTTTATTCCTATGGCCCAACATGGAGCCAACAATCAAACCTCTCATGGCATGCTCAAGTTCCTGGAAATCCATCTCCAAAATTCTATGGTCAATCATATTCCTGTCTTAGCCCCAGTCTGAGGCAATCCATTTTCAAGATAGAATCTCAAGAAGAGGAGCCATCTCCCGTATATGATCATTCATATTCCTATCCAAATCAACGGTACCAAGAAGAACCACCTCCTCCAAAAAGGTCTGCCTTAGAAGAAGCAAGTTTTGCCTTAAAAGAAGAGATGTCAGCTTATCTTAGCCAAATGGAGGAAAGTAAGTGATCATTTCAAAGGATGGAGAACTCTCGCAAGCAATTGTTTGAAAGGATGGAGGCTCACCTCAAGCAAATATCAGATATCCTCAAAGAAGGAGAAGAAGAGTGCCAAAGTTAGTCAGTGACCACTCCTCATGGATACTATATGGAGGAAGAGGGCATTTGCTATCATGAAGATGAGTCATCTCCCATTAATTGGTCTCAACACTATCATGAAGAAGAATCACCTCCCATCTATTGGCCTCAGCAATACCAAGAAGAAGGGTGTCAAAGTTAGTTGGTGGCATATCTTAATGGGCACTACATGGTGGATGAGGGGACCTACTATCATGAGCAAGCTATCACATTGAGGAGTGAGGAAGTGGTTGAAAATCAAGTGGATGAAAGGAAGGAGGAGCAAACCGAAGTTCCACAGGAGCCACATCAGGAAAAAGAAGAGAGCACTAAGACTTCAACATTAGCTCCTATTCCTAAAACACCAAGAGGCCATGAAAGAAGTCTGTTAGAGCAGCCAAGTGAGCAAATTAAGGATATCAAGAAGGAAAAACTACTTGAGAATTCTCCTTATATTATTACAGTTCAAGATTCCCTTCCAAATGAGAAATTGTTTTGACAAGACTCAGAGTGGTCCACCCTGATTTACAGACACTTGGAATCCCCCTGCAATAGGAAAAATTCATTTTCTTTGGTGCAAGAGAAGAAAAGACTAGAGCTTCAAGTTTAAGAGAAGGACAACAGTCTAGCTGAATACGTTAAACTTAGCGCTCATGGAAGGCACTCCATAGCATATCCATTTTATTTCTTTATTCGTTTGTTTTTATTTTCTTTTTATTTTTATTTTCCATTATTACTTTAGTGTTTTGTTTTTCAGGGACAAGTGCGCTTGAGTTCAAGCTTGGGGGGAATGCTTTGAGCCATACCTGTTCCAGCTAGTTTTTCCATCTCCCATGTGAGATCTTTTCATGCTATATACACATTGGGGAAAATGTACAATTTAAGTTTGGGGGTATGAGAGACATTTACACACACTTCATCCCATTTTTTGAAGAAAAGAAATTGCATGTTCATGTTTGTCTTGAAAATGTTTGTGAATCTAAAAATTGTGATTTGATTTTCATTGGTGAGCTTAAAATTTTGAACACATGATCTGATGCTAGAATTTTTTCAGCTTGGTTACTTACTTTAGGCATTTGAGAATTCATCTGTTTGATCTAATCTGACACAAGCACATTAGCAAATTAATTGTGGGGTATGACACGATAGTCTAATGTGTATGTTGTTATGTCTTGGTTGAAATTGGATGACTTGTTGGATGGATACTTGACATATTATATCATATATATATATAAAAGGAAGAGAATAAATAATTGATCACTGAAAAATTTGCACTGAGTAATTGGACCTCTTGCCTCATTAAGCAGTGAATGTTCACGTCAAAATGTGAGAATTTTGATTTGGCTAAATTATGCTAGTTTAGTTTCATAGCCTTTTTGACTCAAGTTAGTCAGTCCTTAGGGGTGTCTTTACACCTAATGTACTTAACATATTATATCATATATATATATATAAAAAAAAAGAAGAGAATAAATAATTGATCACTGAAAAATTTGCACTGAGTAATTGGACCTCTTGCCTCGTTAAGCAGTGAGTGTTAACGTCAAAAGGTGAGAATTTTGATTTGGTTAAATTATGCTAATTTAGTTTCGTAGCCTTTTTGACTCAAGTTAGTAAGTCCTTAGGGGTGTCTTTACACCTAATGCCCAAAAACTATCTTGTTTGGGAGTCAATGGCTCAACACTCGCTACATGGGTCAATTAGAAAGCGTAAGGGAACTAAACATTGTAGAGCCTAATAATAAAAGAAAGAAGAAAAGAAAATTATGCCATTGTTGTTCATTCCAATAGGAATTTCAGTGAACCTTGAGATATTGAGACATTGCACATTGGAATTATTTGGAAGCTTCATATTTTTGTGCTAGTTCACTTTACACTATTTCGAACTTGTGATGCCTTAGCCTGCCTTTTGTAAATGATTAGACTTTAAAATTCCAATTCATTGTGAAGATGGAGTTTATCTTTTTAAGCTTGCTAATGAATGAAAATCATGGTTTTGAATGATAATTCAATTTTTGGATAATATGAACTGTGCACAACGTTTGTGGGTACCATTCCTAGAAAACCCTCATGAGACTTCACTTGTCCTCTAGGGAATACCTAGGAGTTTAAAAGGCTTGTTGCATATTGTGAAGATGTTTAACATCAAACTCATGTGTAACTAAACTCTTTAGTAGAGCTAGATTGAAGCCCTAATTATGTTTCTTTAATATATCAATATTAGCACATTTGTGATAATCATATTGTGATGTTTAACTTGATTATTTCCTGCTTAATTGAATTCCTCATATGTGTGTGATTGGCCATTATATGCATGTGGTATGAACTAGATATTTAGGTCAATTTGGATGACCGAGTCTTGGGCTTAATAGAGTTACAAAAAAAATCTCCTCATGGGTTCTTGGGGTAATCAACATAGGGAACTGAGAGTATACACCCATGCCCTAGGCCTTGTGTGTTTGTCGATTTTCAAAGATTTATGCTTTCTTAAAGAACAACTTAGTATGCACCCATGCTAAATCTTTTAAGAAAGAAAAGAGTTAGAGTATACACCCATGCCTAATTCGTTGCTTAGAAAAATCTATAGCTTAAGGAATATACACCCATGCCCTTAGGTTGGCAAACATTAAGTAGTCATAATATGATTGGAGCATTGACATATTGGTATATTATTTGAGTATAATTAATGGTGGATATCACAACCCTACCCATTATTTTTATCGAAACCAAAATCCATTTTTTCTCTTGTTTTAAATTTGCGGAATTAATTTTAATCAAAATTTACCAATCCTCGTGGGAATGATCTCGTACTTGCACCCTGTACTACTATTTTGATCTTTTGTACTTGCGAGTAATACGTACATTTGTTCGCCTATTAATTTAGGTGGGTATTTGTACAACAAGAGACAACCCTTGACAAAGAAAACAAGAAGGATGAAAAATCCTACTCTTGAAAAGACAAGGAGACAACCCTTGATAAAAAATTTAAAAAAAAAAAAAGAAAAAAAAAAAAGAGATAGAGAGAAAACCCTTGACAAAAACAAGACAGGGAGACAATGCTTAAAAAAAATAAAAAAATAAAAAAGGAATTACTAGGAGACAACCCTTGATAAAAAATAAAAATAAAAAAATAAAAAGTCTGGGAGACAACCCTTGATAAAAAATAAAAACAAAAAAATAAAAAGTCTGGGAGAAAACCCTTGATAAAGAAAAAAAAAAAAGAAAAAAAAAAGGAGAAAAACTTAATAAAAAATAAGACATGGAGGAAACCCTAGATAAAATGAACAAGATTCAAGCCCTGGATTCAATCGGGCAATCAGAAATTTTGAGACAACACCAAACCAATAGCACAGCAATTGGCACATTAACAAGCAGAAAAAAAGGAATTGCGTCACACTGCAGAATTCCATGAAGACATTCAACACATCAACAAGAGAAGAGGTAAAATTTTATTCCAAATTCATTTTCATTACAAAATATTCCACCACATTACATGTTGCTATACTATGGACTCATTACAAGAAGACTCAAGAACAACTACAACAAATGTTACAACCGATTACGAAGAACATGAATAGACTGACACCTCACAGAAAGGTGTGTTCAGACTCGATTTGGTACTCAACATCCAAGAGGACGTTGTACAAAGAATCACATTTGGGTAAGCACCCAGGAAGATGATGAACAAAAATATATTTGGCCATCGAGAGGCCATTGCCGTTTATATCGAAGATTACTCTTGATGACCTTCACTCGATGGACCATGTCTCTCCAAAGCCCTGGCCATCGATAGTCGGTACTCCCCCTGAAGCCTTCAACACTTCTCTTCTTCCTTCAAGAACAGTCAGGTAGTGGACTATACAACAACAACTTGCTTCTGACGACTCTCGTGAACACTGACGAGATAGGCTTCCAAGTTTGCAATCCAGTGGTCTCGCAACTCCAATTTCCGATCTTTCAGAGTTAGTTGATGGTCTTTCATTTAAATGTTGGCCATCAATTTTGCCACCTGGTTGGAGCTATCTGCCAGGCTTTGTTCATGCGCCTCTAGCAACAGTCGCAATCCGACAACCTCTATGTCAAAGTCACGAGGAACTCAAGGACATAATCGTTCTACTTGTGAATGAGAGGAGAAAGCATCATCTTCAAATGGAAAAATGGCTAAAGCAACAAAGGATTCCATCTTCACCAAACTCTCAGACAAAGAGAATGAAGTCATGGACCAAGAAAACATAATGAGAGAAAAATGAGAAGCGTAATGAGTTGGGTGAAAAAGTTGAGCGCAAAGAGGGGAATTTATAGTACACAAGCCCTCAGAAACTGAAAGCTCACCTTCAATGCGAGAAGACATCCCACGCAGAGTCGCCTGGAAAAACCAACTGGTGTAGACTTCAAATCAAATGGCAGTGCTCCACGTGTCTAGCTATAGAAGAGCGTGTAAAGTATTGATGACCTTCGAAACCTGAAACGTCAATGCCAAAATATGGGAAGAAATTTAATGAACAAGATTTAAAAAATTACTTTTTTAAATCCTTGGTCATGGGGGGGTAGTATAATCAACAATCACAGAGAACCGAGAGCTAACAAGTCACAGAGACGAAAAAGCTCAAACATGCAAAACAAGCAAAAAGTATCCTTTATACAGACAACAAAAGAAAAAAACAATAGAAGATTAAATTATGAAGTAGCAGCAGCGTCAACATCATCATCATCGTCATCGGCAAGGTATTACTTGGGACCAGAAGGCTTGGGGGGTAAGTCTGCTATTAGTCGAAACTCGTACGCATTAACTTCTGGAGCATCTAGAATCAAATCTCTGCCCATATCCACCATCTCATCAATAGCAGTGGCAGGGATAATCAAGAAATCCAAATCTACCGTGGTAGGGTCAATATTGAATCGTTCCAAGTGGATAGTCAAGTAATGACAATTCTCGAAACCCCGGTGGAATCCACGAGCCCAAAGCAAATCTCGAAGCCAAGGAACGAAGGACAACTCCGCAAGGTAGTGAACCACTTTAGCTTTCAAGTAGTAGTATCCGCAGTGAAACTGACTACACTAGACCTGGGAAGTCTCGAGGTCCGCTGCTCTCAAAGAGCTCATGATCCTTTGTTGCTAGCAAAAGACAAAGATTCTTTACTTCAGAATCGAGAGCCAAACCCTCTACCGCCTGTGAGCTAGAAGCCTCGTGCCGGTTGGAGCGATCGGATCAGAGTCGAGCTCCTCCCAGAATGACCCTTAAGCGGCTGTCCTTGATACACGAGTGCTCCTCCCAAGATGACCCCTAAACAGCTATCCTTGATACACAGATGCCTGGTTAGAAGGTTCAATCGGAGGACCCACAGGTTCAACCTCGGGAGAAGGAGGGCCACAAGTTTCATTCCGAGTGATAGCCGATTCCCTTGGTTCCCGAGATGTTGTATGCAAAGGAGTTACACAAAGGTTATGGAGTAGTATCCAAGACATCGACTGATGCCCATGGAGCCCCAAAGGATATGGCAATGGAGTCGGATTGAACAGAAGACACCTAACTTAGGAGTTCCTTCAATATGTCCACGCGCCATTTCTTCGCAATTCGCTCAAGCTGGACTTTAAACTTATCAGCCTTTCTTTTCGGCACCGAGGGATCGGTCTCGATGACCGAGGCTAGTGGAATAGAATCCTAAGCTTGGGGACATGAAGATGATTTAGAGGTCGAATCCGAACCTCTCGACGCAGGAGTCTCGACAGCAGTCAACCTATCCGCAGAAGAAACAATCTTGTGCGCTCCGGTCTTCTTGCTTTGAGACTGAGCAGGCGACTTAAAAACCTTTTTGTCAGTGGGAAGAGTTGGTTTCTTAGGATTCCCCTGATGATCCCAAGCGACCTTATCAACAAGAATCTGACATCCCAAGTGCTCGAGAAGAGCATAATCAGCAATGATATTGCGAAGGACATCTGATCCACATTCTTTTTGAAGTTGGGAAAAAGCCAAGATATGCTCAACCCGGCCTTGTTGCTCCAAACTTAGATTGGGACACTCTTTCCATGCCAAAAGAAAAAGAGAGTAAGCATATGCTAAACATGCAAGAAAATGGGAGAGAGAATTAAGAATACTCACTGCTCTCACGAGGAACCCCCCACTCTCAGGAATTAGAATGTTGCAAGGGTAGGGGCCTCGGACGCAGACACCTCCGAAGCTCTGGAAATGTAAAAGAACTGCTCTGCCCAGTGTTTGTTGTTAGAGTATGTACTCCCAAGCTCGATAAATTGGTTCTTCCTACGAACCATGAAGTTTACCGTTTCTGGAGGTAGGATAGATTTGGGGCCCATATATGTTCAGAAATTCGGGGACCGACATAGTCTCCCCTGGAAACACGGAAGGACACAACAGGAACATGGCCAAAAAATATCTCCAGCCATTGGGCATTAGTTGCTTCGGAGCTATCCCCAAGAAAGAAAACAACTCCTTGATAATAAGGGAGAAAGGAAAATGGACTCTGGCCAAAAACATTCGTTCATAAACCCGTATGTCGCCAAGACTGACAATCATCCTGGTGGAGTCATCAGGAAAATGTAAGGAAACTAAAGGAAGAATACTGTAGTAGTAGTGGAGTACCCTCTCATCGACCGATGAGAAACAAGGTCTTTGCTGACAGGGATAGTCCAAATGCAAAGGTGAGGGAGGCCCTCCACCAAGTGGGTGAACCTTGGCAAACGAACCCCCCCCCCCCCCCCCGATACGACAAACTAGAGGAACCTCTGGTGACTAATTGTCAGTGGTTTCACCAACAAAATGTGGAAGTTACTGAGAAGAAGACATGATCAGAGAAGCCAGGAAGCGTACGAAGTTCTAGCAAGTTAAAGATCAAAAATTTTGAAGTTCTTAATGATGAAGAAGAAGAGGGAAACCTTTATAAGGTAAGAAACCTCGGGGTGAAGCAACGTAGCATTTAATGCGAGGGCATCATGAGCCCACAGTCACGCCTGAACCGAAGAGACTCAAGTCGTCTCTCCTTTCAAAAGATAGAACAAAGGGAACAATCCACGAACCAACATCTCTCTCACAGGTCCCAGCACTCGGAAATAGACCACACTTAGAAGGACATGTGGGCAAGCAATGACACATTTATGCGGATAAAGACAAAGAATTTGAAAATTCAAAAGATTGCGGCTATCCGCCGAATATCCAGGGCATGCAGACGTCAGATCATATAAATGGTGAAAACACCAAAATTAACTGCTACAAGAAACCAAGCAGAGTAGAGTACCGAAAAAGTTTTTCATCAAAAAAGAAAAACACAAGAATACCAAAGATCTAAATTCTCTTCTCCCGAAGTCTCGACAGAAGGAATTTGGGGGGTAATTGTTACACATAAATCCATCACTTAAACCCATGGGCCACAAACCCAGTAGCCTAGGAAAGTAAAGCATACCTATATGGGCCACATGGACATGGTCCAATATGAAATTCATAGATACAACATCGTCCCCTGAAAGCCTAGTCGACTTACTCAAATTCGAGAATACAGTAGACCGACCATACCAAATCTCCATTACTTAATGTTAGGATACGGCCATTACAATCAAAGCGTGCCCCAACTACATGAACAACTCTCATACATCAAGATCATCGAAATGGTTACAATTCGCACTTAAAGAACTTTCAACGGTTATGAGCCATCCTTGGAACCCTACTAATGGCGATAACAGTTGCATATCAACCATAATGGTCGAGGAACAAGAATATTAACTCCTCCAGCCATTACGCCCAGATCCTAGATCCTCTGCTCAGTCATCATAACTACACCAACATGATCGGTTATAAAAGACCTCGCCATGGAAGAGACAAGTAGATGATTCATTCTTTACAAAAGCTCTATACTGAGTTATACAAATTTTGACTTAAGCGTCGGAGGAGGTACGACCAGCCACCACCTGCCGCGTCCTCTTAACGAGTGCTATTATTTTGCAGGAAAGAAGGAAAGCACTAGCTCAATGTTACCAATTTACCCTTGGGTCCACCATACCTGAAACTATAACAACATGTGCGAAGGCCCATGAAGAGTTCCTTGATTCCTAAAAACCTCAACCAGCCATCATGCATTGATTTCCAGCCCATTGTACAGACTGATGTGGTTATTTCGTGGCCAAAATAATCAATAATAAAATACCACTCGCAATAGGACGAATCTTTGTAGGATACGGCTATAGAGAGGGTGTCGAACCTCAAGGACTATAGGGATTTCGTTATTAAATCTAAAGGATGAAATTTAACCTAATTAAACAAAAGAGAGTTGATTGTTTGTGAATTTGAAGTGCATAAAAGTAAACGTAAGATTAAGAGTAAATATATGAGAGAGAGAGAGAAGTAAGGTACCAACTTCACCACAATCCGCACAACAGTGGTGACCATGTTTAATTCCAGAAACTCAGAATATGCATGTTATAAAAGAACAAGAAAATACAATATCAAGGGATAAAGATAATCTATCTTCGGTTGGCACGGATCCTCCACCTACCACTAAGATGCGGCACGACCCGTCTTCCCTAGGCATAAACTATAAAATCCCTTAATACGTTTCATACAATCAAGGGAAGAGCATAACCCATCTCCGGTTGGCACGGATCGTCTACCTAAATTACACTAAACTAGGGTGTAGTACGACCCGTCTTCCCTAGGCATGGCCTATCTTAATCCTATTAATCATATGTCTATTAAAATCCATTGCATAACCATCAATCTTATAATCACAGAAAATAAGGTTGATTTGAGTTCAATATAGGCAAAATAATTTCTAAGACAAGAATAGAATTTCGCAAATATTGGTTTTGAATTGAATAACAATTGCATTGAATATTAAGAACAGAAATCTAGAGTTGCAATCTTCACAGTTATGCAATCAACATACATAAATTGAATTAAATCAAATCAAATACAATCACCATTGTGCTTGGAAAGGGTTACATCGGTACCCCACTAAGGGGTTTAGCAGCTCATGATCTTCTAAGCTCCACAGACAAGTTCTGAATTTCACTCTAGGAAACAACCCCCTTTTATAATGTTTAAGAGCCTATTTATAAGGACTAGAAAACCCTAGAAACCCTAAAACCCTAATTACAGTCGTAGGTCAGTCTTCCAGTCCAATTGGGAGACTGAAAATCGAGTTCAGTTGTCAAAAAGGTGATTTTCGTGTTCTGCACGCCCGAGTGCGATCGATCACAAGCTTTGGGCGATCGTTCACAATGCAATCGTTCACAGGCTTTGGGTGATCATTCACAATGCGATCGTTCACAGGCGCAGCTGTGATCATTCACAGCTACAGAATGATGCCAACTTGTCCCTTTTAGCCCAATTTCCAATGGAACTCTTGCATTTGACTTGAAACACAAAAACAACGCAAAATCAAACAAATAACACCTCTAAGGAATTAACATATGCGAGTTAAGGGGCTTGAATATGCAACATTTGGCGCTTATCACACCCCCAAACTTACATATTGCTAGTCCCTTAGCAATAGAAGACAGAAAATAAAACGAAAAACATCAAAAGATAAATCCAGCTTTCGTGGGATGTACGGTTGCATTTAGCATATGCAAGAAGCCTTTTAAACCTCTAGGAATTCCCTAGAGGACGAGTGGAGTCTCGTGAGGGTTTTCCAAAAATGATACCCACAAACATTGTGCACAGTTCATGTTATCCAAAAATTAAGCATCACTCAAAACCATGATTTTCATTCATTAGCAAGCTTAAAAGATTAAACTCCATCTTCACAATGAATTGGAATTTGAAGTCTAATTACTTACAATAGGCAAGCTAAGGCATCACAAGTCTCGAAACAGTGGAAAGTGAACTAGCACAAGACTATGAAGCTTCCAATTAATTTCAATGTGCAATGTCTCAATATCTCAAGATTCACTGGAAGTCCTATCAGAATGACACAATGGCATGCTTTTCTTATTCTTTCTTTTATAATTAGGCTCTGCAGTGTTTAGTTCCCTTAAGCTTTCTAACTGACCCATGTAGCGAATGTTGAGTTAATGACTCCCAAACCAGATGGTTTTAGGGCATTAAGTGTAAACACACCCCTAAGGACTTACTAACTCAAGTCAAAAAGTCTACGAAACTAAACTAGCCATAATGTTAACCACATCAAAACTTCTCATCTTTTGACATGAACACTCAATGCTTAATGAGGCAAGAGGCCCAGTTACTCAATGAAAAACTTATCAATGATTATTTATTTATTTATTTTTTATTTCTTTCATTATTTTTTTTATATGCATATGCCAATGTATTCAACCAACAAGTCATCTAATGTCACCCAAAACATAGAGATATACACATTAAGACCACATGTCATACCCCACAAATCATGTGCTAATGTGCTTGTGTTAGAGCAGATCAAACATGTGAATTCTCAACTGCCTAAAGTAAGTAACAAAACTCAAAAATTCTATTATGAGATCATGTGTTCAAAATTTCAAGCTCACTGATGAACTCGAATCACAAATTTTTTAGGTCAACCAAAATTTTAAGACAACATGAACATGCATTTTTTTATTTTTTATTTTCAAAAACAAGACAAGTGTGTGCAAATGTATCTCTCATACCCCCAAACTTGAATCATACATTGTCCCCAATGTATGTACAAAATTGAAAAATGAGGTTAAGGGTTAGGAGTACCTGAGTGAGCAGATGTGGTATATCATGCCCCCAAACTTGTATCCAAAAACACATGTCCTGAAAAAGAAGTTGATACTCCAACCAAGAAACAATCAAGTGCAACCATTGTTGTAAAAATGAAGAGGGATCTTCGGCGCAGGGAAAAATGGTGCGGGAAAAAGGGTAACAGTGACCTAAAGAAGTCATGTGAGACACTTCCCTCGAGTGCCTTCGATCGCACCATAACGGGCGAATGATCGCACTCGTGCTTAGCCGCGGGCGTGGGATGGAGGCACTCGTACGCAACTTCGGGCGCATGGCGAGGGAGCGATCGATCGCCATTTACATAGCGATCGTTCGCTTACTCAGTAACGACAGCCTTATTGGAGGGACTTCTGCGAACGATCACCCAAGGAGGTGCGATCGTTCGCTTCCTCAAGAATGCCACTACCCACTTGAGTAAACCACAAAATTAACAAAGAATGAAGCAACAATGGATAACATACCTGGATGGAGATCACGTACCCTGGTGAAGTGAGGATTCAAGCGCATAGGGTTTGCACTTGATCCTATACGGTTGATGTACAAATTTAATTGTACTCGCCAATTGCACGAGTCGATCGTAATAGAGTGGATGTGCAAGTGCGAGTGTCGAACCCACAGAGAATCAGTTTTGCTAAAAATCAACTTTAAATCGCCTAAACTAATTCTATCTTAACCTAGTCCCAATATCAAGCATGTGGCGTGCATAAAAATAAAACCTAAATTAAAATGCAATAAAAAATAAAGAAATAAAAATGCTAAGGTCCCTAATCTACCTCACCACAATTAAATCAACATATAAACATGCCTAATTCATACTTCAACAAAAATTACGCTACTAGGCGTATTCTATTTGCTATTAACTAGTCCATACATTCGTCTATCGATAAAGCACATATGCATATCCTATTGTTGCTACAAATTCTTGTCGAACTAACCAATGCAAA
>CM017327.1:21623139-21652771 GCA_006937295.1 Carpinus fangiana | reverse complement strand
TCGTTTTGGTGGGACTCGTCGGGTGCGAATTATCGCTCGACTCAAATTTGCTGTCAAAGCTCCCCGAACTGTCTTAAGCCCCAGAGTTGATGGCATTAGCCCCAAATGCAACTTAACAACCTGCAAAACACTAAAACACTAAAACTAACCAAAACATTAGAAATTAACAATACTAAGAGCCTAACAAATGCAAATTAAGGGGTTCAAATAAGCACTTTTAGACACTCATCAACGGTAATGCTCAAAGTAATTCTTAGTCCCGAAGGATCTTACCTCGATCCTTTAGAAGTCCAATCAAGCTCTTCCATCCCTTCTTCTTTATGATCATGTAACATTCTACAAGGAGGAAGATTCCCCTTAATATCCCTGAATTTCTTCCTCCAGCTGAAAGAACTTGAGATCCATCATGGTAATTCTCTAGATGTTTGTCCCAAACAGGTTCCATGATCAACCTTTTGTCTCTATGGGGTTCCTTAAACATTGGGACAACCTGGGAGCTTGCTGAAAAATTGTCCACCCCAATGAAGTCCACTTCAGTAACCTCTGAATGAGATATGTCCCATGTGGGTTTGTCATCAGGTGGGGGAGTACTTGAAGTCAGGGGCATAGGTTCTGGTGGGTTTCTCCATGATGGGGCTTCAAATAGAGATTCAGCCGGTGGGTCTTCAACAGTTTTTCCAATGTCATCCAAGAAGAAGCAGGCCTTTTGATCAGGTGCATTCTGGAAAGCAGTGAAAATGTTCAGCATGATCTTCATATTCCCAAAGGAAATCTTCATCACTCCAGTACGACAATTTATGCATGCATTTGCTGTTGCAAGGAAAGGACGCCCAAGGATGACAGGAATTTGCTTATCTGGATAAGGAACAGGTTCTGTATCTAGAACTATGAAATCAACTGGATAATAGAACTTGTCCACCCTGATAAGGACGTCTTCCACAATTCCTCGGGGTTTCTTAATAGATCGGTCAACCAGTTGCAGGACAATACTTGTCAGTTTCAGTTCCCCTAAGCCAAGTTGTTGATACACTGAGTATGGAAGCAAATTTACACCAGCTCCTAAGTCAAGGAGAGCTCTCTCAATCTCAGTATTTCCAATGACGCATGAAATTGTTGGTGTTCCAGGGTCCTTGAATTTGGGAGGAGTATTGTGCTGAATCAGGGAGCTCACTTGTTCAGTAAGAATAACCTTCTTAGGAATATGCTTTCAATTATTCCTCTTTTGAGTGCACAAATCCTTGAGAAACTTTGCATAGGCCGAAACTTGTTTGATGGCATCTAGGAGTGGAATGTTGACCTTAACCTGCTTGAAGATTTCCATCATGTCTTGTATCTTCTCTCCTTGCTTCTCGAAGGGGAGAGTGCCTTGAGACGCTCTGGGAATGGGGCTCGGGGTACATATGGTGTCTCTGAACTAGGGTCAGCTGATGAAGATGTATCTTTGATCACTTGCTTGCCTTTGTCCCTCTGCAGAGTCTCTGAAACCTCAATATGCTCATCCCTTTTATCTTCGACTTGATTGTCAACCAGTTTTCCACTTCTCAATGTGGTGGTGGCTTGAACTTGCTCTAGATGAGAAGTTTCATTTACCATGTATAGCCCCTTAGGATTGACCACCGGCTGACTTGGAAGCTTCCCTTCTTACCTTCTGTTGAGGGTGTTTGCGATTTCCCCGACTTGAGCCTCTAGTTTGGCAATGGATTGAGAATGGGAATTTACTGTCTGAGACATCTCACCCATCCTGCCATTCATCTCGCCCACTATATGAGTTATCTTGCCAACTCTGCCATTTACCTCACCCACATTTTGTCTGACATGTCACTCATCATTTTCAGCATCCGGTCTTCAAAATTTGAGTCTAACCGAGGCAGCGGTGCAGCTTGGTATTGCTTATGTGGTGGTTGGTATGTGGAAGACGAGTTGTAGGGCTGTCTATTGGACTGAGCTTGATTGTCTGACCCTGGGGCTGAGTTCTCTGCATTTTGACTCTTCCATGAGAAATTTGGATGATTTCTCCACCTCGGGTTGTAAGTGTTGGAGTATGGATCATTACCCGGTCAGGAGAAAGCTGCATTGACCTGTTCATTAGAAACATCAGTATAATTGACAGCAGTAGGACAGTTATTTACCTGATGCATGGTGCTAGAACAGAATGAGCATGGTTCAGGTTGGGTGCTTATGTGAGCAGCATTAGGGACAAAACCAGTCAGCAATCGATCCAGCTTCTTGGTGATAGCATCAACTACTTGAGTGGCCATGTCCGCAGGAGGTTCTACTTCGCAAAGACTCTCTGTCTTTGGCACTTTAGGTACGGGCTCTCTCCGTCTATTGAAAGCCTGCTGACGAGAATTGTTACTTAAGTTTTCAATCATAGCCCGTGCTTCATCTTCACTTTTTAACATAAATGTCCCACCACAAGATGCATCGACCGTGCTCCTACAAGACTCAGTCAGACCATCCTAAAAACTCTGCACTGGCTGCCATTTGGGGACAGCATGATGTGGACATGATCTAAGTAAATCCTTAAGCCTCTCCCATGTCTCATGTAATGGTTCACCCTGGTACTGGGTGATACCAGTGATGGCTCTCCTAGTGTCATTGGTCCTTCCTATGGGGAAATATTTCTTGAGAAAAACTTGTTGCAGTTGATCCCAAGAATTTATAGAATTAGGCTCTAAGGACTGGAACCAATGTTTGGCTCTATCTTTAAGGGCAAAGACAAAAAGACGCATCTTTAAGGCATCCTCAGTGAATCCCGTCAATTGAATGGTAGAACAGATTGTCTAGAATTCGCTGAGGAAGTCATAAGGATTCTCATGGGTAAACCCTAGGAAAGTCGGTAAACTCTGTATGGTGCTAGGCTTGATCTCATAGTGGGTTGCCGAAATGTCCGGCAACTTGAGACATGAAGGGGTAGAGTATGTGGGTGGAATGTAGTGATCCTGCAAAGCTACGTGAGGGGCACCAGCCATGATGTCAGTGATGGGTCCTGAAGGCAAATTAGATTTCCTTTCGGCTCTAAGGTGTCTAAGGGTGCGTTCAATGTCGTGGTCACAAGTAATTAAAGGCAATGATAAAGATCGGTGACCCAACATAAACTATACTAACAATTAAAACAGAAAATTAAATTAAAGCAAACGGAAAGGTCACAAACGGCCCTTTGGTGCACTGGAATGGGGCTGCAGCAATTCTGTCCACAGGGCGCACGATTGCACTTTAGTGTGCAAACGATCGCTCTGCCGAGAGAAGAATTAGCACAGTGGCTGCAGCACTGCGAACGATCACACACGGGCTGTGATCGATCGCAGGTACAGAAGTGGCACCTGCAGAGCTGACATGAACTTGGAAAACAATTAGACTGCGAAAATTGAAAATAACGAAAACCACCACAAAATTAAAGATTAAACTAAACTTAATCCTTAAAATTTAATAACTAAACCGTTAACAGTCCCCAGCAACGGTGCCAAAAATTGATGTGGTTATTTCGTGACCAAAATAATCAATAACAAAATACCACTCGCAATAGGACGAATCTTTGTAGGATACGGCTATAGAGAGGGTGTCGAACCTCAAGGACTGTAGGGATTTCGTTATTAAATCTAAATTAGGAAATTTAACCTAATTAAACAAAAGAGAGTTGAATGTTTGTGAATTAGAAGTGCATAAAAGTAAATGTAAGATTAAGAGTAAATATATGAGAGAAAGAAGCAAGGTACTGACTTCACCACAATCCGCACAACAATGGTAACCATATTTAATTCCAGAAACTCAAAATATGCATGTTATAAAAAAACAAGAAAATACAATATCAAGGGATAAGGATAATCTATCTTCTGTTGGCACGGATCGTCCAACTACCACTAAGATGCAGCACGACCCGTCTTCCCTAGGCATAAACTATAAAATCCCTTAATACGTTTCATACAATCAATGGAATAGCATAACCCATCTTCGGTTGGCACGGATCGTCTACCTAAATTACACTAAACTAGGGTGTAGTACGACCCGTCTTCCTTAGGCATGGCCTATCTTAATCCCATTAATCATATGTCTATTAAAACCCATTGCATAACCATCAATCTTATAATCACAGAAAATAAGGTTGATTTGAGTTCAATATAGGCAAAATAATTTCTAAGACAAGAATATAATTTCGCAAATATTGGTTTTGAATTGAATAACAATTGCATTGAATATTAAGAACAGAAATCTAGAGTTGCAATCCTCACAGTTATGCAATCAACATACATAAATTGAATTAAATCAAATCAAATACAATCACCATTGTGCTTGAAAAGGGTTACATTGGTATCCCACTAAGGGGTTTAGCAGCTCATGATCTTCTACACAGACAAGTTCTGAATTTCACTCTAGGAAACAACCCCCTTTTATAATGTTTAAGAGACTATTTATAGGGACTAGAAAACCCTAGAAACCCTAAAACCCTAATTACAGTCGTAGGTCAGTCTTCCAGTCCAATTGGGAGACTGAAAATCGAGTTCAGTTGTCAAAAAGGTGATTTTCGTGTTCTGCACGCCCGAGTGCGATCGATCACAGGCTTTGGGCGATCTTTCACAATGCGATCGTTCACAGGCTTTGGGTGATCGTTCACAATGCGATCGTTCACAGGCACAGTTGTGATCGTTCACAGCTGCAGAATGATGCCAACTTGTCCCTTTTAGCCCGATTTCCAATGGAACTCTTGCATTTGACCTGAAACACAAAAACAACGCAAAATCAAACAAATAACACCGCTAAGGAATTAACATATGCGAGTTAAGGGGCTTGAATATGCAACATTCGGCGCTTATCACAGACCAAATAAAATTTATCTCCATATCTACTCAGTGAGGTTCCACACTACAAGGGCACACCTACAGAGGATCCGTATCTGCACATTAGGGATATCTTTGATCTCTGCAAGACTTAGAATATCCATATCTAGGGCTTAACTCTAGAAGAAATCAGGTTAATTCTCTTTCCTATTTTATTAAAAGATAATGGTTAGCTATGGTTAAACTCTTTGGCTGCAAGTTCTACTCACAATTGGGAGCTGTCCACAATGTTCTTGAAGAAGTTCTTTCTAGCCCAAAGGGAAAGGGAATTGAGGAGGGAGATTCAAACCTTCCAACAAAAAGATGGAGATCTTTTCTTCGAAGCATGGGGGCATTTTAACGAACTACTTCTCAAATGCCCACATCACAACTTATCTTAAGATGATTAGGTACAAGCCTTCTATGTGGGTTTAAATGATACTAATAAAAGTCTTGTTGATTCAGCCTATGAAGGTGTGCTTATAGAAAAGAACAATGAGGAAGCCATATAACTATTTGAGACTTTTAGTGAGAACTCCCAACAATTCTCATCTAGAGGGAGATCAAGACCAAAAAAGAAGGGCTTGTGTAAAGTAAGTACCAACAATGGAGTCCAGACTCAGATGGCTACCATGGAAAGGAAACTGGATATGCTAGTAAAAGCCATGACTACTCATGGAATTGCCCCCGTTCAACAAATCGCACAAGTTGAGGTATGTGCCATATGTTCCCATTCTGAACACACTACTGAGACTTGTCCCATGTCTCCAATTACAAATCAGGAGCAAGTGAACTACGTGGGACAAAATAATTACCCTCCGAAGAACAATCCGTACTCCAACACTTACAATCCTAAGTGGAGAAATCACCCTAATCTTTCTTGGAGAAACAATCAAAATGTTCTGAACCCTTAAGGGCAGTAAAGAAATTTCCAGCAAGGAGTCATTTGCAATATAGCTTTTGCAAGTGCGTGGTTGAATCCACAAGGAATTGTGTTGTGAAAACAAGTTTTTATCTAAACTAATTGAATTTAACCTAGTTCCAAAAATTGAGTGATTTTTCTTGCAAAAATATAAACTAAATCAAATGATAAAAATACTAAGGTTTCAAAATTCACACTAACCAAATCAAAGCACACATTCTCATGTTTTGTTCATCCATCCGACAAGCAATAAAACCCTATGCATGTTCTATTTTTCATAAAAAATAGGATATTGAAACATTCAATGAATCCATCCATTATACAAATCACAAAGAATACCCAACTCAAATCAAATCATCCAATATATCCGCTTGATTGATGAATCACAATGGATATCCAATTTCAATTGATTTATTCAAGTCAAGTCAAAAAGGCTTGACTTAAGTAAAAAAGGCTACGAAGCCAAACTAGCCATACAATCAACCACATTGAATTTTACTCCTTTTTACACGAACACTCAATGCTTAATGAGGCAAGAGGTCCCGTTACTCAGTGAAAAACTCAACATGATTTATTTATTTATTTATTATTATTTTAATTTTTTATTTTCAACACAGGGTCATTCATCAACAAGTCATCCCACAAATATCAAGCTACAAACGATTCAGTTCAAATTTCATACCTTACAAACTCTATGCTAATGTGTTTGTGATGATCAACTCAAAACATGTGAAGTCTCTCTAAGCCAAAAATGAGTCCTAATGACATGAGGTGTTCAAAATGTTAAACAAACTAATGAAATGCAAACCATAGTTACAATGTAACTCATGCTTAATCAACAACATAATTATTTATTTATTTATTTATTTTTTGAAATAAACACAAACAACAACAAATAAACAGAAATGGACAATCATGTCTTTCCCATCCCCAAACTTAAACGACACATTGTCCCCAACGTAGCCAGAAATACAATACTGAATGGGAAGAATGCTTTGGGCATAACGTTGGAGAATGTCCCTCAAACTTGAATGTAAGACACTGGTCCTAAAAACCACAACAAAACACGAACAAAAATAAAGAAAATAAAATGGCAAAAAAAAAAAAGAACGAGGGTTGCTTCTAACAAGCACTAAGTTTACAATCTTTAGCCAGACTTTCCACAACAAACGATGATCAATCCGGATAACTAGGATTCTCCAACAGTGTTGTCTCAATCTCCGAACTCTTTAATTCTAAAATATTTCAGTCGCTGTCCATTTACCTTGAAGGTGTTGCCATTCTTTGGATTCTCAATCTCAATGACCCCATGAGTGGAAACTGATCGAATAATGAATGGGCCTATCCATTGAGATTTAAGCTTGCCTAGGAAAAGGTGCATAATTGTAAAGGAGTTTCTAACCAGGTTCAAATGATTGTCACAAGATGTTCTGGTCATGGGCCTTCTTCATTTGTGCCTTTTACTGCTTTCAACAATCATACACATCATTCCGTAGCTTCTCTAATTCATTGAGTTGGAGATTCCTTTGCAAACCAACCTTCATGAGATTCAAATTTAACTGCTTGATGGCCAGTATGCTCAATGCTCCAACTTCACCGAAAGGGGACATGCTTTGCCATACACAAGACGATATGGAGACATGTCAACCAGAGTCTTGAATGCTGTTTAGTATGCCAATAGTGCATCAATCAATCGTAGAGACCAATCTTTTCTAGTGGGATTCATAGTCTTCCCCAAAATGTATTTGATCTGTCAATTTGAAATTTCAACTTGGCCACTCATTTGTGGGTAATATGGGGTGTCAACCTTGTGGGTTATGAAATATTTCTTCATTAACTACTTAAAACCCTATTGCAAAAATGCTTGTCTCCGTCATTGATGATAGCTTGAGGAGTACTAAAACGAGCAAAGGCATATAATCCTTCAAGAACTAGACCACGACTCTATGGTCATTGGTTTCGCATGCAATGGCCTCCTCCCATTTGGACACGTAGTCCACAACAACAAGTATGTAGAGGTAGCCAAAGGAGTTTAGGAAAGGTCCCATAAAGTCAACGCCCCATCCTTCAAAAATGTGCACAATCAAAATAGGATTGAGGGGCATCATATTCCATCTAGAAATACTCACTAGCATCTAGCAGTGCTCACAAGTGGTACAATATGTATGAGAATCTCGAAAGAGAAAAGGCCAATAAAATCAACATTGCAAAATCGTTGGAGTGGTCTACTGAGCACTGAAATGGCTTCCACAGGCATGATCATGACAAAAGGAGATGACATTGGATTGGTCAAGCTCAAGAATGTACCTCCTAATGATCTGATCAGAACAATACATGAACAGGTGATGAGTGGAAAATATTGTATATTTTGGCCCCTTAACTTGTATTTGTTCAGCTCTTAGTTTTGTTATTTTTTATGTTTTTTGTTAGTTTTGGTGTTTTAGTGTTTTACAGGTCATTGAGAGAAAACTGCGGTTTGAAAGTGGAAATTGAAAAGAAGTTGAAGTCCTCTAGAAGAGCAATCGAGCACATAGTGCCATGATCGAGCACATATGTGCTTGAACCCAAGCAAGGCACTCTCGAGCACACGCTTGCACCGTAGAATAACTGATGGAGTCTTAAGTATGCTCGAGCGCACCTAGAGTGCGTTCGAACGCACTTTGGCTGACCTGGCAACGCCAAAGCCCTAGTTTTTTATTATTTATAGCATTCTTTTCTTTTGTAAAACACACGTAGGAAGGCGTCATTTAGAGCCTAATTTTGACCTAGAGTCGTTCTTGAGCTTTTTGGGACGTATTTCTTTGTATGTTTGTTTTTTAGATGTTTTCAATTGATTTGATTATGTTGTGTTTAGTCATGCGAGGCAAAATCCTTCAACAAAGGTTGAGGATGAAGCCTCGCCATTGATGTACGTTCATACTTTCATGTATTGTTCATACAAATTCGATATTTAAAATAAATTTTGATGTTCTATTCTCATTTAAATTATGTGATTGATTGCGATTGTTTATTTTTTGCAAAAATTGGATATTCGATGTGTTTCATCCAATGGAAACATCAAATGATTCAATTTAAATTGGATATCCATTGTGATTCGTTGATTAAACAGATACATTGGATGATTTGATTTAAGTCGTTGTACAACGGATGGATTCATCGAGGTTTATAAAAAAATAGAACATTTGTGGATTTTGATCATTCTTCAGATTTATGAACAATAACATGAGAGTGTGTCGTATTGATTAGCGTGGTGGACTTTGAAAGCCTTAGTATTTTAATTCTTTTGATTTCATCATTTTACTTAGTTTATTTTATTTTGCATGACAAAACCACTCGAACTTCGGAACTAGGTTAAGATAGAATTAAATTGGATTAAAATTTGATTCTTGCAACACAATTCCCCGTGGATCGACTTCGCACTAGCACACACTATATTGTACACGATTCATGCGCTTGCGAGTATATTAAAAATTGCACAACAAGTTTTTGGTGCCGTTCCTGGGGAATTGTTTGTTTATGAAATTGATTTTTATTTGAATTGATTTTATTTGGTTGCTGTTCCTTTTTTTTCTGCAGTTTCAGAGAAATTCAGTCCCTGCTAATACGCTCGAGTGCACCTCAGCACGCTCAAGCGCACTCGAGCACACAAATAGAAACGCAGCCAAACCTGCGCTCAAGCACATTGCACACTCACGCTTGAGCACAAGTTATTGACGCTCGAGCACACTAGCAGCAACAGTAGAGGACATCATGCGCCCACGCTCGATCGCTTCTCACCTATGTTCGAGCGCAACTTTGCATGTAGCTTTAGCAGACCAACAACAGCTAAGTAGGAAAGTTTTTCAAATTCTTTTTTATTTAGTTTGTGAATAGCTGTGTTTTGTTTTGTTGTTTTTGCTTTTTTATTTTTGTAAATATTTTGTTTTTATTAGTTAGTTTATTTTAGCACTTTTTGGTTGGTGTATGCTTGGTCGAAGATCATTGAACTTAGTAGTGATACCTTTAGATCCCGAACTTAAAAGAACTATTAGGAGAAGTTGTAGAACACCTGTTGAGTTTGAGACTAGTGTTGAGATGGGAGAACAACCTATGCAAGAGAATTTGGATCTCACTAGATTTCTGAGAGATTTGTTTGCACCTGTTGTGACAAACTTGCCTTTGTATATTGATCAGTGTCAAATTGTGTGTATTTGACCCCTTTAACTTATATTTGTTAGGCCTTTAGCTTTGTTAATTTCTAATTATTTTTGGTGTTTTTAGTGTTTTGAGTTGTGCAGGTATTTATAACAAAAGTTGGCCACAAGAGAGCAAAAAGACACTAAGTGAAGAATTGGACTCCTGCCAAGTGCGTTCGACCGCACTTGGTGCGTTCGAATGCACTCACGGTCGAACGCAAAGACACGGTCGAGCGCAGTCCCCGTCAGCCCGCGTATCGCGCGGGTGCCCTATGAGTCCATCGCTTCAGCATGCGCCGTTACGGTTTTCTGCGGTCGAACGCACTTTGTGCAATCGAACGCACAACTCAGTAGTACGTTCGAACGCACCTCATGCGTTCGAACGCACTCGTAGGAAATTTTGCCTATAAATAGGACCCAAGGCCATTTGGTCGAAAACACATTCCTTTGGGGCGTTTTTAGAGAGCATTTTGCTTCTGTTTGCATTGCTCTGCCCCTTTTAGTTGTAAACTTTTCTTTTAATTTAATTTTAATGCAATATTTTAATTCATTTATGCTTTATTATTCAATGGGTGGCTAAAATCTTCAACTTAGGTTGAAGATGAAGCCTCCTTCTTAGTTCATATTTCGTGCTTTTACATTTTATGCTTATTTTCCGTTATTTAATTTCGCATTCGTCATTTAATTTCTGTGACAAATAATTGAATGGTTGTGTGTTGTTGATGCATTGATAGTCATCCGGTGATGTGTTCCAAGCCGGGTGCACAACGAGTGTTTGGTTGTGATTCAATATCCACTGTGATCCAAGGATACAGTGGATGATTTTATCCATAATCAATACTCATTGTCGCTCCTTAACGGTAAACACGTTATTCAGTTTGACTTGTGTCAATTACCACAATAGAGTGTGTTGAAGGGTTTAAAGTTTAAAAACGGAGAATGAGTGTTTAATGTATTAAGTTTATCTTTATTGGGTGAGGTTCATCTTTAACCTTAGTTATTTTTATCCCTGCATTTTCAGTTTAATTTTATTTCTGCACTTTTAAATTGTTCAAAATCAATCCTCCTTGGGACTAGGTTAAGATACGTTTAATTTGAGAGTTGTATTAGTTTTTAATTGCAAAACACCGTTCTCTGTGGTTCGACCTCGCATTTTTACGCGCACTTTACTGCACACGATTCGTACACTTGCGAGTATTATTTTTGATACGATCATATATTGTTTTACTCCCAACCAATGCCACCCATTTTGACTTCAAACCCTATGTCGTCCAACTCTTACCTTCATTCTTTGGGTTAGAGATAGAAAACCCATACTGTCATGTGAAGAAGTTCAAGCACATTTGTGCCACATCCAAGTGTAAGAACTTCTCTGAGGAGTCTGTACATCTTAGACTTTTCCCTTTCTCTCTTCATGATAGAGCCAAGCCATGGTTGAATTCCAACATGCCTGGTTCCATCACATCATGGAAAATTCTATTGAACAAGTTTTACAATAACTTTTTCCTGATTTCTAGAGTGAATGAGAGCCAAAAGGAAGTGAGTTCCTTCACTCAGGAGGAGGATGAGAAATTTTCCAATAGTTGGGTGAGATTCAAGGAGTTGTTTATAAAATGCCCTCCACATGGATACGAGAAATGGAGGCTCGTTCAGTTTTTCTACCAAGGATTGACTCAATCCAACCGTAGTATGGTCAAGTCGATGAATGGGGGAGCATTCTTAAGTTTGATGGGTGATGAAGCATACAAAGCATTGGACAAGTTGTTCGACAACTCACAGCAGTGGGATTTTTTGAGTTGTCGGGACAAATCTACTCGTGTTCCAAGGAAAGGAGGCATCTATGAAGTTAAGGAGGACACTAAGTTGAGGATGAAAATAGATGCTCTCACCAAGAAGGTTGAAGCTCTGGCAGTGGGTCAGTCCATCAATGCTGCCAACACTTTCAATGTTGATAGCTATTCCATCTGTGCTAGTCCTATGCACTTAGCACAGAATTGTCCATCTTCACCGGCTTTTGCCGAGTGCTCAATGGAACAAGTAAATGCTTTCAACGACTTTAGGAAGCAAGCGAGTGAACCCTATTGAGAGACCTACAACCCAGGGTGGCAGAACCACCCTAATTTTTCTTGGAAGCATAACCAACCCATGAATCGGGGAGGGGCTCCTCATCATGCCCAAATTCAATGATGATGGTCACTCGGTTCAGCTAGCACTAGCTTACCAAGCACCCACTCAAGTGCCAGCCTCTTCTTCACATCCCACTCTAGAAGACACTCTCAAGGCCTTCATGCAGCTCAAAGGCCAATCAATTAGTGAAGTGAAGAATGCTACTATGGTGAACACCCAGGTGACTGCCAAGATGGAGGTTCAGATTGATCAGATAGCCGATCACCTAAGTGAGAGAGATAAAGGATAGCTCCCTAGTCAGCCCGTGCCCAACCTGAAGAGACATTTTGCAGTTGGAAGTTCTTCAAATCTTGCACACTGCAGGAGCATGTGTAAGCGATTGTCACACTGAGGTCCGGGAGACAAGTGGACAATCAAGTGGTTCTTCTTGAAGGGAACCCTGTTGTGCCTCAAGGGCAAGATAGTGGCATCAATGATGAAATAGATGCAGAGCCATCTACAGCCCCACCGAGTGTTGAGGACCCTCCTAGGTCATTTGTTCCTAAAGCGCCATACAAAGAGAGATTGAAAGCGCCTAAGAAAGGAGGGAAGTTTGAGGACATTTTGGAGGTGTTCAAGCAAGTCCAAATTAATATCCCATTTTTGGACACTATCCAGCAAGTGCCATCATATGCCAAGTTCTTGAAGGACTTGATTATTGTGAAGAGGAGAACCAATGTCCCAAAGAAAGTATGTTTGCCCAAGAAAGTGTTGTGGCAAATACTACCTAAATTAATGGATAATATTTGCTACGTTTTAACTCGCAAGTGCGCAAGATCAAAACAATAGTATAGTATGCAAGTACCTGATCATTCCTACGAGGATTGTTAATTTTGTTTGGAATTAATTAATTATCAAGATTGTCACAAACTTGATATTATGAAAAAGAAATAAAGATAAATTAAAAGGTAGGGCTTCGATATCCACCATTAATCATGCTCAATTAATATACCAATATGTCAATGCTCCAATCATATTATGAATACTTAATGCTAGCCAACTTAAGGGTATGGGTGTCTACTCCTTAAGCTATTGATTTCCCAAAGCAACGAATTAGGCATGGGTGTCTACACTAATTCTTTTCTTTCATAAAGGATTAAGCATAGGTGTCTACTAAGTCGTTCTTTAAGAAAGCATAAATCTGTAGAATTCGACAAACATATGAGGCCTGGGGCATGGGTGTCTACTCTCGTTCCCCATGTTGATTAACCCAAGAACCTGTGAGGAGATTATTTTTTTTCTTTATTAAGCCCATGACTCGAGCATCCAAACTGACTTAAATAACTAATCCATACCACATGCATATATTGATTAGGGACATTCATATGAGGAATTTGATAAAGCGGGAATTAATCAAGTTAAATATCCTAAACTATGATTGTAGCAAAGGTGCCAATATTGAAATCCTAAAAAAAAAAATAATAATTAGGGCTTCAATCTAGCCCCTAACTAAAAAGTTAGTTACACATAATTCAAACAAAGCTATAAGGAAAAGGGAAAGAAGAAATTAGAAAACAACTCCTAGAAGTAGCCTCCAAATTTTCCTCCTTGAGATTGTGCATATTTTGTCTCTAGAATTGTGTGCAGTTGTGTTGTCAAGAGGTCTTTTATAGTGCTTAGGAGAGTCCTAGAAGCCCTCTTGGTCCAATTAGGAAGCAATTCTTGTACAAATTGGAATAGGATTCGTCTAGATTTACGTTCTTTTATTGCAGAGAAATTTTGGCATAGTAGAAGTCTGAATTAGGGAAATTTCATAATGATTTATAGAATTTTGAGTTAGCTTTCCAATTTGTAGAATGATTTCACATGCCTTTTAAACCCCTAGGCATTCCCTAGAAGACGAGTGAAGTCTAATGAGGGTTTTCCAAGAATGTTACCCACAAACATTATGCAAAGTTCATGTTATCTGAAAATTGAAGTGTCACTCAAAACCATGATTTTCATTCATTAGCAAGTTTTAAAAAAATAAACTTCATCTTCTAAATGAATTGGAATTTTAAAGTTTAATTACTTACAAAAGACAGGCTAACGCATTACAAGTTCGAAACAGTGTAAAGTGACTAGCACATAAATATGAAGCTTCCAATTATTTCCAATGTACAATGTTTCAACATCTCAAAGTTCACTAAAATCCCCATCAAAATGACTAACTATGGCATAACTTCCCTTTTCTTCTTCTTTATATATATATATATATATAAGGCTCTGCAATGTTTAGTTCCTTAAGCTTTCTAATTGACCCATATAGCGAGTGTTGAGCCAATGACTCCCAAACTAGATAGTTTTAGGGTATTAGGTGTAAAGACACCCTAAGGACTTACTAACTTGAGTCAAAAAGGCTACGAAACCAAACTAACAATGTCATTAACCAAATCAAAATTCTCACATTTTGACGTGAACCCTCATTACTTAATGAGGCAAGGGGTCCAGTTACATAGTGAAAAACTTATCAATGATTTTTTTAAAAAAAAATTATGCCAAAGTATCCGTCTAACAACTCATCGAGTTTCACCCAAGACATAGAAACATACACATCAACTCTTATGTCATACCCCACAAATTATGTGATAATGTGCTTGTGTAGATTAGATCAAACATGCAAATTTTCAAATGCCTAAAGTAAGTAACCAAACTTAAAAACTCAATTATCAGATCATGTGTTCAAAATTTCAAGCTCACCAATGAAAATCAAATCACAATTTTTCATATCAACTAAAATTTTAAGACAAACATGAACATGCAATTTTTATTTTTAAAAAAAATAAATGAAAAATGGGACAAAGTGTGTGTAATTGTCTCCCCATATCCCCAAACTTAAATTACACATTGTCTCCAATGTGTGTATAGCATAAAAAGATCTCACTAGGGAGATGGAGAAAACAGTCTGGACTGGTATGGCTCATAGCACACCCCCAAACTTGAACGCAAGCACACTTGTCTCTGAAAAACAAAACACTAAAGTAACAATAGAAAAGAAAAAGAAAACTAAAAATTAAACAACAATAAAATGAAAGCGGTTTTGTTATTTTGTTTGTTCTCTTTATTTTTTTCTTGTATTTTTTTTTATGTGTTTTATTTTTTGCTTAGATTTTTGTATTGGTCTCATTTTCCTTTTTTGACAATGTTTTCTCTCTTTATTGACTACTAATGGTTGAGTTTATTTTCTTTTATCGACTATTAATGATCGGGTTGGTACCTCTTTGGAGTTTTGTTTTGTTTACGAAACGTTGCCATGTTTAACCGCTTTCATTGACTATATCAGTTTGCTTGATGGGCCAAATCGTTTATTTAATCAATTCTCAATTGTTGTAATCTCTGATGCCTTTGCATTTATTTTTAAAGTATTATTATTATTATTATTATCTGAGCTTGCTTGCTTGTTGATTATGTGAGCTGTACGTGTGGTTTTTCTTCCTTGAAAGCATATGAAGGCAGACTGGCGGCTCTGTTTGGGGCAAGGTTGTAGTTGTAATTGTAAATACTACTAGTCTACTACTTCTACATACAAGGCCTTAAATATTAATGGCGCCGACTTGGGCGACTCAATAAGTTCATTGAATCTAACGTTGAATTTGACTTAAAAGTGCTATGAAAAAAATTTGAATGCTTCAGATTTAATTTTAAATTTCTTACAAAAAAAGAATAAAATTAAATTTTTTTAAAGCACATAAACTGAATTCAATTTTTTATTTTAATTTAAAAAAATGGAAAGATAAATTTTTTTACAAAATTATATTTTGAGGAAGTTTCTTCTGTTCAGTGTATTAAATTGACACGTGTCTAAAATATATTTGATTCACACGCATATTTTAAAATGCAAATCAAAATCACATTTATTTTGTATACTTATCAACTCAAGAAATAGAGTTAAAACAATTATCACATGTTCTTATTGATATGGATGTATTAACTGTTTTTCATTAATCAATTAAACAGCAAAATAAAAAGGATATGCTATGGGGTGCCTCCCATGAGTGCTAAGTTTAACGTCTTCAGCCAGACTGTTATACTCCTTTGAAACTTGAAGCACCAATATTTTCTTCTCTTGCACCAAAGAGACTGAATTTTTCCTACCGCAGGGTGATTCCAAATGTCTTTAGATCGGGCCAGATCACTTTCGTTCTTCTCAAACAGTTTCTCATCCAGAAGGGAATCATGAACTAGAATTAGATGAGGAGAATATTCAGGGAATTCATCTATCTTAATGTTCTCAATTCGCTCATTTAATAGCCCTAATAGACTACTCTCCTGGCCTCTTGGTAGTTCAAAAATAGGAGTTGGTGCTGAAGACGCCTCAAAGAAGTGCACAGTTTCAACAATGTCCTTGGTAACATCCTCATAGCCTAGCTCAATGTCTTGCCTTGTGAAACTGGGAACTTTTTCATGTTCCTTGGAAGTTGTTACTTGAGCTGGGGATTCTTGTATTGTCTCATTAGTCCCTACCTTGCGATCAACACTCTTAACACTTTTGAGGATTGTTATAGCCTTTAGTTGTTCGTGACCTCTTGGACTAGGTGCTGGAAATTTGTCCCTCTCTCCTTTGCTCAACTCTTTGGCCATCTGCCCCAATTGCACCTCTAATCCATGAATGGCTTGACTAGTCTGAGCATTTTTTTCCTGCTACGCCTTCAAGAACTGGCTCATGGCACTTTCAAGCTCATTTTCTTTCGACTTCTGTTCTGCAATTGAAAACATGGGGCAAGTCTCAGTTGTGTGGTCAATATGGGAACATATTGCACATACCTCAACTTCTGTAACTTGTTGAACATGAGCAATGCTATCATTAGTCATGGCTTTCACAAGCAAGTCTAGCTTTTCCTCCATGACAGCCATTCAAGCCTGAACTCCAACAATGGTGCTCTCTTTATGTATGCCTTTTCCTTCGAGTCCTTGTCTTCCTTTAGATGGAAATTGTTGGGAGTTCTCACTTAAAGTCTCAAAGAGTTCTATGGATTCCTCGCTGCTTTTCCCCATCAACATGCCACCATAAGCTAAATCTACAAGACTCTTGTTAGGATCATTTAAACCCTCATAGAATGCCAATACCTGATCATCTTAAGATAAATTGTGATGATGGCATTTGAGAAGTAGCTCATTAAAGTGTTCCCATGCCTAGAAGAAAAGGTCTCCTTCTTTTTGTTGGAAAGTCAGAATTTCCCTTCTCAATTGCCTTGTCTTTTGGGCTGGGAAAAACTTCTTTAAGAACTTTGTTGCCATCTCATCCCAATTATGAACAGCACCTGCAGCCAAAGAATTGTACCATAACTGATGCAGATCGCAGGAGGTTCTGTTACAATGCTCGATCCTGCGATCGAGCACATACACTCGATCCTCTCTGTTCGAGCAACTGATGGGTGCGATCGAGCGCCCATATGCGCTTGAGCACATGTCGAGCACACATCTAGCGCACACGAGATAATTATGTTAATTATTGTGTCTTTGTTATCTTTAAACGACGTTATGTTATTATTTTATTAGAGTTAGGGTTTTGGGAGTCTTTAATTCGTGTTTCATTAGGTTTAGAAGTCACGGGGATATATATACATGCTTATAGCCTCCAGAAAAAGATAGTTTACGTTGTTTATTGTTTTTTATTAATGAGAATCACTCAAAGTTGAGTTTATTCCTCTTTTTCCTTTAAAATGCTAGAGAGTATCTAGATTTTCAAGAAGAGTTCTTAGATCTTTGATAGACTCAAGATCTAAAATTAGTTATCCGCTGCGTATTTGTTGCTCTTCACTGTAGCCCACTAAGTCTTGCTGCATCAGTTGGTATCAGAGCTGAAGTTACTTTCCATGAATGGAGAGGAGCAACCACTTTGCAGACATGAACAAGGTTTACGAATATGAAGACAGCACGTGTAACATCCCACCCCAATGACATACAATATTGTCCGCTTTTGGCTCCCCCGAACCAGACTTCCCAGGGGGTCACCCATCCTGGTACTACTCTCGCAGAAGCACGCTTAACCAAGACCGTAAGGAGCAACCGGCAATTTGTTTGCGGCATATAAGTGGTGGGCCGAGCAGTTGTCGTCACCAACCAAGACCGCGATTTGTGGAGGCGGAAGGCAAATTTATTGCTGAACGTTGGCAATACAAGGAGGATCAATTCCGGGCTATGAGGGATCAAATTGAAGACATCACTACCCAATTATCCAACTTGTGTCGTCACAATGAGGATGGATCTAGAAACTTGTTTATGGAGCGCCGAACGCAGGGACGTCAGCACCTTGTGCAAGCTCACACCATCAATGGGTAAGTAGATTCGAACTCAAGATTCCAAAATTTTGAGGGGATAACAACCCAAAGAACTTTTGGATTGGGTGTTGGCTGTTGAAAAGGTTTTTTTAGTTCAACAGGGTGCCTGATGAACGACGAGTCTCTTTGGTGGTACGTATATTCCGGGGAAGAGTTGCTGCATGGTGGCAACAATTGAAGAAAAATTTGGTGCAGCAAGGCAAATTGAAGATCAATAGTTGGGAGCACCTATTGAAAAAGATACGAGTCGCTTTCTTGCTCCATAATTATACCATGGAACGACAGTCACAAAATTAGAGATAAGGGTCTGTGGCTATGACAAATAAAATAGAAAATTCCTACAAAAAGGAGGTATTTGGAGAAACATGGAGTGAGGCGAAGAGTCCAAGACAGGCCAATTGGACTCCTACTTGCCAACCACAAATCTATAAACCAAATCCATATTATGTGGAGGAGGAAGAAGAATCTGTGGATAGAGAGTTTCAGGAATCTGACTCAATTGACGAAGAGTTCAAGCATGAAGGTGTTGAAGATGAAGATCCCTCACAAGGGTTTGTAGATTGAGATACTCCACCAATCTATGATGATGACATCAATGAGGAAGAGCCAATTGAAGAACCTTTGGCATCCGACCTAGAGGAAGAGTACAAAGAATATGGGTTGCATCCTATGTTTAGCGGCTTCTAGCCCGATAAAGATGACCAATTGGAAGATGAAGAGCCCACGGATGACATCGCCGATTATAACGAAGACGACATCGCCGATGATGAAGATGTTGATTACGTCGATTTCCTTGGTATTGAAGATATTTTAAATTCTCCTCACGATGATTATATGTTCACAAGGGAGTCAGTGGTTGACCCATTCTTAAGTATTTCACGGAACGTGGAAGAGAGAAGGAACGGCAAAAGAATGGCAAATCTGGAGTATTGTCAAGTGGTGTATGGGGCTTTCACGAGAAACATCGAGGTATGCCAATGATGACTAGCATTGCACTTATTTTGGAGTATTACCTTGTCTTGATCTAGAGGAACTGCAAGTGGAATGAGTTGACTGGGCATCCGAAGGACCATGGAAAGAACCAGCTGAATTCAAGGACGAATTCTCTCCAACCTAGGGCGAATGATGTAGATCGCAAGAGGTTCTATTACTGCACTCGATCCTCTCTATTAGAGCGACTGATGGGCGCGATCGAGTGCTTGATCGAGCACCCATATGCGCTCGAGCGCACATCAAGAGCACACAAGATAATTGTGTTAATTATTGCGCCTTTATTACCTTTAAAAAACATTATGTTATTATTTTATTGGGTTTTGGGAGTCTTTAATTCATGTATTAATAGGTTTAGGAGTCTTGGGGCTATATATACATGCTTATAGCCTATAGAAAAGACAGTTTATGTTGCTTATTGATTTTTATTAATGAGAATTACTCATAGTTGAGTTTATTCCTCTTTTTCCTTCAGAATGCTAGAGAGTATCTAGATTTTCAAGAAGTGTTCTCAGATGTTTGATAGACTCAAGATCTAGAATTAGTTATCCAATGTGTATTTGTTGTTCTTCGCTACAGCCCACTAAGTCACGCTGCATCAATAACTTACCATTATCTTTTAAACAAAAAGGAAAGAGAATTAACCTGATTCCTTATGGAGTTAAAACCCTAGACATTCTAAATCCTGCAAAGATGAAAGAATTCTCAAATATGCCGATATGGGTTCTCTGTAGCCTTTATAGTGTGCACTCATATTGAGCAACTGTGGAGATAAATTGTAACTGATGTGCACAATGGGCTGAAAATTAATGCATGATGGTTGGTTGAGGATCTAGGGACTGAATGAACTTTTCATAGGTCTTCTCACCATAGGTGGATTGTCTTTCAACATGATTAAAGCAAAAAGAAAATTAAATAACAAAGAGAAAAATAAAAACAAAAATAAAAGGAATCACTTACCTCTAGCCTGAAGTATACTGACTGAGTGCGCTCGATCGTATTTGGGCAGATGTGTGTGGGTGCACTCGCGCGCGCAGGGGCGCACTGGCGGGAATGCACTTGAGCACATGGCTAATCACACTCGTGCAAAAAAAAAAAAAATAGAGACTAAATAAGAAAAAGGGAAAAGAACACGGCAGTTTCAATGCCCTGCAGCAATGCGCATGATTGCACCGCTGCAGAACGAGACTACACGTACAAAAACCAGAAAACATAAAACAAAATTAAATTAAATTTTAACTTTGTAAAAGAAAATAGAAAACAAAATTAAAATTAACATAAAATAAAAGTAAAACAAAATAGAATTAACTATGGAAAAAAAAAACATTCTAAATAAAATCAAACAATTCATGGCAACAGCACCAAAAACTTATTGTGCCAAATACCATCTAAATTAATAGATAATAATTGGTATGCTTTAACTCGCAAGTGCACAAGATCAAAACAATAGTATAAAGTGCAAGTACGAGATCATTCCCATGAGTATTGTTGATTTTTTTTAGAATTAATTTTCAAAATTAAAATATCAAGATTGTTACAAAATTGATATTATGAAATAAAACAAAAATTAATAAAAGTGTTAGGGTTTTGTTATCCACCACTAATCAGACTAATTAAGATAACAATAAATGCGTCAATCTACCGGTATATTTAATGGTTGTCAACCTAAGGGCATGTGTGTTTACTCAAGGGTGTCTACTTTAACTCTTTTCTTTCTTAAAGGATTTAGCATGGGTGTCTACTAATTTGTTCTTTAAGAAAGCATAAATCTATGGAAATCGACAAACACATGAGGCCTATGGCATGGGTGTCTACTCCTGGTTTCCCATGTTGATTAACCCAAGAACTCGTGAGCAAATTCTTTGGTCACTCTATTAAGCCCAGGACTTGATCATTCAAATTGATTTAAATAACTAATCCATACCACACACATATGTTGATCAAGCATATTCATACGAGGAATTCGATAAAGCAGGAGTTAATCAAGTCAAATATCCTAAAATATGATTTTAGCAAAGACGCCAATATTGAAATTCTAAAAAGACATAATTAGGGCTTCAATCTAGCCCCTAACTAAAAAGTGAGTTACACATAATTTAAATAAAACTAAAATGAAAAGGGAAAGAAGAAACCGGAAAACAACTCCTAGAAGTCGCCTCCAAATTCTCCTCCTGGAGATTGTGTATATTTTGTCTCTAGAATTGTGTGTGGAGTTGTGTTGTCTATAGGTCTATTTATAAGGCTTAGGAGAGTCCTAGAAGCCCTAGTAATCCTAGGAAATTTGGAGTCCAGTCTCCTAGTCCAATTAGGAAGCAATCCTTGTACAAATTGGAATAGGATTCGTCCAGATTTGCGTTCTTTTATTTCAGGGCAATTTTGGCATAGCAGAAATCCGAATTAGGAAAATTATATTTCAAAATGATTTATAGAGTTTTGAGTTAGCTTTGCAATGCCATTAAAATCACCTCAATCAAATACTTTAGTTGAAAGTTATGGTCAAAATACCGAGACATATGCAGAATCCAAATTTGAATCCAATCCGATTTTTTCTCCAATTATAAAATTTCCAAATTAATCACTTTCCTTTATTTGGCTAAACTTAGCAGCATCTTCTAAGTCTTCCTAATTTTCCCTTTAAGCATGGAACTTTTCTAGAAACGCTTTATTTTCTTCCATGACCTACAAAAACATAGAAAACACAAAAAGGAAATAAAGTAGCACAAAATAACTAGACTAAGAAATTAACAAAATGTAAATTAAGGGCTAAAATATGAATATTTTAGCACTTATCAACAAGTCAGTTCAGTCCTTCAGTGCAAGCTGCCCATTAAGTATAAGACCTGATAAGTGCCAAAATATTCATATTTTAGCCCTTAATTTACATTTGTTAATTTGTTAATTTTTGTTGTTTTGTTCATTTTTTTTTTTTTTTTGTGTTTTTTAAGGTCATGGAAGAAAAGAAAGCGTTTCTGAAAAAGTTCCAAGCTTATAGGGAAAATTGGGAAGACCTAGAAGATGTGGTTAAGTTTAACCAAATAAAGGAAAGGATTAAATCGGAATTTCTCAAATCGGAGTCAAAATCGGATTGGATTCAAATTTGGATTCTGCACAGCTCAAGTATCCGACTGAGATGATTTTTATGGCATTAGAAAGCTAACTTAAATGGTTACAATTAATTGTGAAATATCATTTTCCTAATTCGGAATGCCGCTATGCCAAAATCACCCTGCAAGATAGGAACACAATTTTGGACGAATCCTATTCCGATTTGGACTTAGGTTTTCTCTAGCCTAATTAGACTAGGACTTAAACCTCCAACTTTCCTAGGTTTACTAGGGTTTCTAGGACTCTCTTGAGCCTTATAAATAGACCTCTAAGCCACACAATTCCATATACAATTCTGGAAACAATCTTGGGGAGAGGAATTTGAGGCTACTTTTAGGAGTAGTTTTCGGTTCTTTCTTTTCCCTTTTATTTTTAGTTTTATTTTAATTATGTGTAACTAAACTCCTTAACTGGGCTAGATTGAAGCCCTAATCACGTTTATCTAATATTTCAATATTGGCGCCTTTGTGATAATCATATTATGATACTTAACTTTATTAATTCCTGCTTAATTGAATTACTCATTTGTGTGTGATTGGACATTATATGCATGTGGTATGGATTAGTTATTTAGGTCAATTTGGATGACCGAGTCCTGAGCTTAATAGAGTGACCAAAGAACCTCGCCACGGGCTCTTGGGTTAATCAACATGGGAACCAGGAGTAGACACCTATGCCCTAGGCCTCATGTGTTTGTCGATTTCCATAGATTTATGCTTTCTTAAAGAATAACTTAGTAGACACCCATGCTAAATCTTTTAAGAAAGAAAAGAATTAGAGTAGACACCCATGCCTAATTCGTTGCATAGGAAAATCAATAGCTTAAGGAGTAGACACCCATATCCTTCGGTTGGCAAACATTGAGTAGTCATAACATGATTGGAGCATTGGCATATTGTTATATTATTTGAATATGATTAGTAGTGGATATCAAAGCCCTACTTTTCGTTTATTTTTATTTCTTTTCACAATATCAATTTCGTGACAAAGTTGGCATTTTAATTTAGAAACTAAATTCTAAGCAAAATAACAATCCTGGTAGGAATGATCTTGTATTTCGCCTGCTATACTATTGTTTTGATCTTATGCACTTGCGAGTTAAAACATACCAATTATTATCTATTAATTTATGTAGTATTTGGCACAACAAGTTTTTAGCGCTGTTGCCAAGGATTGTTTAATTTTGTTTAGAATTATTTTCCTTAGTTAATTAAATTAAATTATTATTTATTTTATTTTTTATCTCCCTAGTTTTATAGTTTTTGTTATGTTCTCCAAAGGTGCACTTGAGCGCCCATTCTAGGACGATCGAGTGCACCTCATGGTGCGATCGATCGCACATCCAGACAATAACACTGAAACTGTGTTATTTATGAATATGATTTATTTCTTTTATTTTTATTTTTATTTTTGTTTTAATCATGATGAGAGAAAATACACCTCTGGTGCAATGACCTATGAAAAGTTCTTTCAATCCCCAAATCCTCAACCGGCCATCATGCATTAATTTCCAGCTCATTGTGCTGAGCAATTACAGTTTATCTCTGCTACTTAATATGGAAACACACTATAAAGGCACACCTACAGAGAACCCATATTGGCATATTCGAGAATTCGTTGATCTCTCTAGGACTCAGAATGTTCAGGGTTTAACTCAAGATGAAATCAAGTTAATCATCTTCCCTTTTTCTTTAAAAGATAACGCTAAGATATGGTACAATTCTTTGGCCGCAGGTTCTATTCATACTTGAGATGAGATGACCACAAAGTTTTTAAAGAAGTTTTTCCAAGCCCACAACACAAGGCAATTGAGAAGGGAAATTCTGACTTTCCAACAAAAAGACGGAGCCCTTTTCTTCGAGGCATGGGAGCACTTTAATAAACTACTTCTCAGATGCTCTCACCATAACTTATCTCAAGACGATTAGGTACTAGCATTCTATGAGGGTTTAAATGATCCTAACAAGAGTCTTGTAGATTTAGCCTGTGGTTACATGATGATGGAGAAAAGCAGCGAGAAAGCCATAGAACTCTTTGAGGCCTTAAGTGAGAACTCCCAACAATTCCCATCTTAAGGGTGTAACGCCCCTAAGATTAACCTCTGCTAATCTAGTAGAGTCACTGGCAATTTACCCATTTGAGCCAACTTGTGACCAAACGAGAAATCACCCTTATAAAAACGTCAGAGTAAATGCAAAGGAAGGTGAATAAATCTGAGTCACTATAATTCATCAAGTAAGAACATGGAGCTGCTAAATAGTGAAGACAAACCTGTAATTATAAGTAAGCCTAACCAGTCAAGCAGTAGCATCTCTTGCCACTTCCATAGCAACAAACCAGGTTACCTAGAGAATAATAACCGCGTAAGTCTAACGACTTAGTAAGTAAAGCTCACAATTTAGGAATAACATGAGCCCAATTAATGAAAGTGAATGTGCAAGTTAAGTAGAGCAAAAAAGAGGGCACTACCTTCGTTAATACACCATTTAATGTGTTTTAGGGTTTTCAAAGCTTATGGTGTAGAGCCAGCGATCATTGCAGATGTACAAATTTACTTGTACTCGCAGTAGCATGAACCGTTTATAGTGTAGTAGTGTGAAAGTGCTAGGCCGAACCTCAGGGAATCGAGTTCGTTTAAAATTAACTCTAAGTCTAGAGTAATATTATCTTAACCTAGTTCCAAGTTGGGTGTTTTTGAAAGAAATAAAACATAAGCTAATTAATGTGCAGTAAAATAAACAAAGGAAATACTAAGGCTTAAGACTCCGCCTCACCAAATCAAAAACACAAGTTAAATAATCTGTCTATCGATTAAATCAAAGCATACTCTATTGTACCTATTGAAGGATTCAAAGAATCCATCATTTTGAAGAAAGACAAAACATATACAATTTAGTCCAAAGGATCCAAAGTGAATGTGATTAACACAAACGACAATGGATAAATATACTTAAATCGAAAGATGAAATGTATCCATTGGACGAAAGACAATGAATAAACAACTACGGCACAATCAATCTCGGTCTTGTCTCTAAATCGAGTTGAAACAAGTAAACTATATTAAATGACTGAATTAAAAAAACTTAATGTAAAAACAAGCATTAAATCAATGGTGACTCTTCATCTTCAACCTTAGTTGAAGACTTAGCCTCCCATGCTAATGAGAGACACAAGAAAGCTAAAACAAAGCATTCAAAAATTAAACAAGTAAAGTTTGACAATTAAATATGCAGAGCAGTGCCAAACAGACGCTGGTGCTCTCAAAAAGTGCCCATAAAACGTCAGGTATTAAAGTTTACACAAGTGGCTCTATTTATAGAAAATGTATGCTACCTGGAAAGAGAAGGTGTGCTCGATTGCAGGGCCTACGCTCGATCGCTAGGTGCGCGCTCGATCGCACATAACCGCTCCATTATCCCACGGCGCAGGCAAGTTAGTGTAACGCCCCGAGAATTAATTAACTGGTAATTAATTCCACGGTTCGTCTCCCAGCCTTGTTCCACTTCGAACAAGACCTCTGGGACCTCTACTCCTCATAAACAAAGGATACTAAGCAGCGGAAGAAATAAAGTACTATAATCATTGAATCAATATAACCAGAGCGTCTAACCAAAGATCATCAAGGCAGCGGAAATCATACTATATACATAACATCAATACAAGGGATCTATGCTAAACCTAGATATGCAAGCATGCATCAAGTCCTAAGTCTACAACATAACTCAAAAGTACTAATTACCATGAGTACCCAATCAAGCTTGCAATAAGTCTTCAAGCATCTCCTGGATCGAATCTTCCACAAGAACCGGATGCTTCATGGTATCCACTATCTAGAACGACATAATCGTACATATGGAGAAAAAAGGGAAATAATACAAGGGTAAGTTCGATGACTTAGTGAGTAGAAATCCACATGACGTTTCTGTCATTAATTTGTGGATTCTTTTATTTATAAAGCACATGCAACATTATGAGATGACAGTTATCATGCAGGTGATATATATATAATATAATATATGCTTATAATCATGAGTAATAGTAATAGTTCAACAATATAGTCTACCCAATATATTACTCATTCTCAGCATGGTTAACGCTATCCCGAGGGACCTGTAGTACAATGCTAGTACCCCAGCCATTGCACGAAACATACCATACGTAACACTAGCGACACGACCGAGTTCAACCTCGGGTGGCCCACACCGCTAATGATGTCCGTCCTATAGTGACCATCCATTGGGAATGGCTGCATCATTGGTCATGAGTCATTGGATCCAAAGCCCCCACACATGTACACATTGACCATAAAGCTAACCCGTATAGTAAGCCCATGGCCATTATACTACACATACCGGTGTACCATGTCATACGATGCAATTAGTCTTATCAAACTTTTACATGCACAGTTTTACAAGTCTCATTATTATCTTGTTAACAGACACACGTTTTCACAAAATAGAGTTACCCATAGTTCCAAAATGTATTTCATGAGAGTTGTAAAATCTGTATGTTTCACATCTATATAAAATACGTGTAATGTAGGAAAAGTAACAACAAAGCATCCAGGTGAGTTTGTACTCACCCGGGCCGTGAAGCTCCTCCATGGAATTCCCTTAAGGCTCCACAACCTCGAATATTGAGAAAATACCTATCATCAGTTCTATTTCTACTAAAACAACTCTACAACAAGGAAACAGGAGCTATGGGATGGCTGATGAAAATAGGGTTTCCCTATCACACACTGACTGTATGTCCGGGCTCAGGTCTGTATGTCCACTGTGACACGAAGGGACGTACGTCCGGTCACGAGACCATACATCTGGTCCGATGTCTTTTAGGGAGAACCTCATCTTTTCTCCACTGTCCGCCTATTCTTCGACTCCTAAGGCCAACAAAGGCTTCCTAGGGCCTTCTAACACAGATCGAAACCTCCATGCAAAGACAACAATGATAAGCTACCAAAACGCTAGCCTAAGCATGATTAAAGTATAACTAAGCTAACAACTACAACTAGCAACATAAGACTATAATCGAGCAGCATAACAACGTATCAAAAAGCTAAGGAAACCGAGCGTTACCTTCTTGAAGCAAAACCTCAAGATTTCCACCTCCAGCAACACCAAAACACTCACAAAACTTCACAAACACTCACAAGACAGTCAACAAGCAGCCTAGGGGAGAAGAGAGGGGTTGAGTGGCGAATTTGGTGTGAAATGGGCGAGGGGGTATTTATAGGGCCAAAAAGCAGTGGACATCCGGCCAAAGTGGCATACGTCCGGTACTATTACACAGGGGTCCAAAGGTTGTCTCGTACGTCTAGGTATTACCTAGTGGGTATTCCAAAAAGTAGCGTACGTCCAATACTTTTGGCGTATGTCTACTATACTATTTACAGAGTACGGCTATACTATTTACAGAGCATACGTCTGGTGGGGGACCATTGTACGTCCATACTTCAGACACTAGCATACGTCCTGTGTTTCAACATACATCTGCACTAAAAGATAGGAGTGTACATCCGTCAACCCTAACGTACGTCTGCACTAAAAGACAAACCAGAAGACAAATTCCCAAAATGCCCTTCTGGCAAATCCTAGTGACCCAAAGTCCAAATTAACCCTTTAACTAAGCTACTTATGCTTAGTTAAATATTTGGGTCACTACATTCTCCCCTCCTTATAAAAATTTCGTCCTCGAAATTTCGTAGCCCCAAAACACAAGAAGAAACAGTAACATTACTTCAATGTCCGTAGTTTAACAAGGTTCAAGCCCTGCCTCGTCCTTGGAAAAATCTTATCCCATCCATCCTTAAAGCACTAACCTTCTTCGTCCAATATAGAGTGATCCACGCCAGCATCATCACAAGTTATAGCTAATCCATTTGCAAGTCACCAAGGGTGCCGCAGTCGATATTACCCACACTATATCAATCATCGCTAAGCTCAGCGACTCCTATATACACCAAAACAGGTCAAGCCCGTGGGTATCCTTGACATGATTCCATACTTCCTAGCTGGAAGCAACTTTACCTTGATCGACTACTCTTAGATAATCCAAATGTAACAGTTACCCAAAATTGTAACAGATAGGTACACAACCCAAAAGAAATTAACCATATGAATAAAATCCTCGAACCTCAATGTACCAACATCATGCTCAGTGTTTCCTACATTGTACCAGTCCTCAACAATCTCAACACACCAAAGTCGAGTAATTCCACATACAGTCCGGGTTGATGGGTATCCAAGCCATAACCCTATAGAGGAAAACAAACTCTTTTATACTTGACTATCCCTTCAACCAAAACAGGAATATGTATACTGTCCAGGTATAATCTTGAGAAAAGAGTTATCAAGTCTGGGGGTAAGGCAACCTTGTATGCCAACTTCCCCTTCCTCCATAAGTCGCATCACTTCCCTCATCGATGACATCTTAAGGAACACACAATCTCATACTTCATGTTCCGAAGGTCATCCCTAGTTATCGGCATAACTCTTCTGCCGACCCTAGGATGCACTCATCCTTTGTCCAATGGTAAGCACTTCAATCATTTCAAGCCCCAACGTTGTCCCAATACCAGGGTGACTGACACTTAAGTCCATAAAGTGCTTTGTAAGGCGGCATTCCAAAAGTCGCCTGTAACGAACTCAGTGAAAGATAGGTATTAAACTCCAATCCTGACCTTTGCTCATCCTTGTACATCTTGATACTTCCAGGATGTACAGTATATGGAGAATGATGAGTCTTGCTCAAGATCTCCTTTCTTAGTGCTTCACTTTCCAACACACTCATGGGTGAGCAACCCAACATCCTTAAGGCAAAACCCTTATGCCTTATCAATTACCTGATCCTGGTGCACTTAGGGTCCTTCAACCGAGTAACCTTAATTCAAGCAAGCAATCCTGAACCAACCACCTAATTAAAAAAGCGTGCCGACGCACCCTCATCTACCACTTCTACTCCTATCCTAGCGAATTCCATAACCAACTAGGGTTGGGAAATTCCAAGAGCGGTAATCAGTGTCAAATTGTGTATATTTGACCCCTTTAACTTATATTTGTTAGGCCTTTAGCTTTGTTAATTTCTAATTATTTTTGGTGTTTTTAGTGTTTTGAGTTGTGCAGGTTTTTACAACAAAAGTTGGCCACAAGAGAGCAAAAAGACACCAAGTGAAGATTTGGACCCCTGCCAAGTGCGTTC
>CM017327.1:21587264-21616042 GCA_006937295.1 Carpinus fangiana | reverse complement strand
GGGTCAAATATACACAATTTGACACTGATCAATTCGCTAATTGTCCCATCTGCATCTCTAACTTCGCGATCGCCTGGGTGTTCACCGTGGTAGACTGTCTCACGTCACTGATTGCTTGACCAGTCATTTTCATAAATTCTCTCATAGTCTCTTCCAGTGACTGGGTTGATGAGGCTAGGGCTTGGGTGGGAGGGTGGTAAGATGATGATGACGCTGGTGGTGCCGAACGTCCTTGATTTTGGTATGAAGAAAATCCTGGAGGATAATGTGGTGCTCCCCCTTGATTGGTGGTGGGTTGATTCTGCTTCCGAGAGAAATGAGGGTGATTCCTCCACCCAGGATTATAAGTCTTAGAATATGGCCCACTGGACGGCTTTTGAAAGCTGTTGAAAGCATTCATTTGTTCCATTTCAAAAACTGTCATCGATGGACAATTCTGTGCTTGGTGCATAGGACTAGCACAGACAGCACAACTCTCAACAGGGAATGTGTTTACAGCATTTATAGGCTTCCCTACACTCAGCGCGTCCAATCTTTTCACAATAGCATCCATCCTTTGAGTCAACTCTTGCTCACCGTTTAGCTCCAGAATGCCTCCTTTCTTTTCCTTCTGGGCAGATTTATTTCGACAGTTGGTGAAATCCCAGTCCTGTGAGTTGGCCACAATTTTCTCCAAAGCTTTGTAGGCCAAATCTCCCGTCAAATTCAGGAATGCCCCTCCATTCATCAGTTCAATCATACTACGGTTGGGCTGAGACAGCCCTTGGTAGAAGAATTGTACTAGATGCCATTTCTCATATTTGTGAGGTGGACATTTCATCAACAGATCCTTGAACCGTGTCCAACATTCTGTGAATTTCTCATCCTCGTCCTGAGTAAAAGAACTGATCTCCTTTCTTGCCTCATTTACTCTGGACATTGGGAAAAACCGGTGGTAGAACGGCTTCAACAGTTCTTCCCAAGACGTAATAGAGCCAGGTGCTAAGGAATCCAACCACTCAGTGGCTCGGTCATGAAGGGAGAAAGGAAAAAGTCGAAGATTGACAGATTCTTCTGAGAAGTTTTGAAATTTGGTTGTGGCAGTTATACTCCTAAACTTCTTGACGTGGGAATAAGGGTTTTCATGGTCTAAGCTGTAAAAGGATGGCAACATTTGAATCACGTGTGGCTTTAGATCATAATAAGTCGCATTGGTCGGTGGTAACACTATGCACGAATGGGAACTGACCGTAGTAGGTGCGAACAATTCCCGGAGTGAAGTAGTGAAATCCAACTCGTACGCTTGTCGGTTCTCCCCGTTCCCACCTCTTGCATCGTGGAATTCGTCGCGTTCCTCCCTATTCTCGTTCCTTGGATTGTGCTCCTCCACTCTTGGGTTCCTTTGATTATCTCCCATCTTGGTACGTGCTCTAAGGGATCTCCTAAGATTCCTTTCTAAGTCGGGATCTAGTTGTGTTAACTCTAAGTTCAAAGATTGCCGACCATGCATAAACTAACAAAAATTTAACTAAAAACTAAGGAAAAACAATAAGCTAGATAAGCTAAAAAAAGAAAGAAAAATCAACAAAAACAGGGAGTACAAAATAACTAAAACAGAGAAATATGCACAATTTAAAACAGGAAACAAAATTAAAAGTTCACTAAAGACTACTTATCAATAAACTATCAACTCATGTGAACAAAAAAAAAACAACAATTAAACATATATAAATAGAGGCTGTAAAAAAAACAGAACCAGTTTTAAAAATAGAAAATAAAACTAGCTAAGATAATCAAAATAGCAGCAAAAACAAAATGCTATAATCAACTAGCAATTAGACTAACTAAATTATAACTAAAACACATGCAAAGAATATTAACAACTAAAAACGAAAAATAAACTAATCACAACTAATCACAGCAAGCAAAATACTAAAAATAGGCAATTTAAACAACTAAAATAAGTCTGACAATTAATTGCAACAAAAGGAATTTAAAAACAGAACATACTGCCTTCTGGTATGCTGATGCAGGAAGTAGAGGTGCGCTCGAGCCCAGGATAGCACGTTCGTTCGCACAGCAGCAAGAATATGGCAGTTTCTGCAAGTGCGTTCGAACGTACATACCTTTGATTGAGTTCACCTACAATAACAGCTATCAGGTGACTATTGGAATGCCGCTGTATAAAGCACTTTATGGACGTAAGTGTCAGTTTCCCTTATATTGAGACAACATCGGTGAGAGGTAGATGTTGGGGCCGGAGTTGATTTAGGATACTCGCAATAAGGTGCTTGTCATCAAGGAAAGAATGAGTGTAGCATAGAGTCGGCAGAAGAGCTATGTTGATAATTGAAGGAGACCAATGGAGTTTGAAGTGGGGGATCATGTGTTCCTCAAGATATCACCCATGAGGGTAGTGATACGGTTTGGAAAGAAGGGGAAGCCCATCCCTCAATTTATTGGACCGTTTGAGATCACCCAAAGAGTGGAAGGTTAGCATATAGAATTGTCATACCCTCAGATTTGGTTGAGACGACTGATGTTTTCCACATATCGATGTTAAGGAAGTATATCACTAACCCCGATGTAATTGAGGAATACGAGCCGTTGGGAATCCATGAGGGATTAACCTACGTCGAGGAACTAGTGAAGATAGTGGATAAGAAGGAGGAAGTCCTACATGCTAAAACGATTCTTATCGTCAAGATACTGTGGCATAACCATGAAGTCGAGGAAGCTTTGTGGGAAGCAGAGCAAGACATGTGGAGCAGTTATCTGCATTTGTTTGAATAATTGTGTATAACTCTTTTCTTCAAGATTATACTTGGACAGTATACCTATTTTCATTTTGGGTAAGGGAATAGTTGGCTAAGAAAGAATTGTTTTCTCTATAGGATTTTGGCACCTATACCAATCAACCCGAACCCGGATTGCGTGTGGATCTACTCCTTCTGTAAGTTGATGGACTTAGGAGTGGAGATTGATGAGGATTGGTATAGTGTTGGCAACATTAAGTACGACACACTCAATGACTTACGAGATGATTTTCTGTAGTTGTTTGAAGACGATGTAGTGCCAGTCGGTGATAGTCTAGGAACCCATTGAGCACGATTTCGATGACTCTAAAGACGGAAGGTAACATTCTACTCCTCTTAAGTGCTGTTCTTTTGGTATTTGTATAGAAATTTTGAGGACGACATTTTTATAAGGAGTGGAGAATGTAGTGACCCAAATAATTAACTAGGCATAAGTAGCTTACTTAAATGGTTAATTTGGGCTTTGGGTCACTAAGGATGCAAGAGGGGCATTTTAGACCTTTGGACGGACGTACGCTACATTAAGCGGACGTACGCTCTTGTCTTTTGTGTGGACGTATGCTAGACCACCGGACATACGCTACTGTCTGTAGTGCGGACGAATGGGTGGGGGACCACTGGATGTATGCTACTATTTGTAGTGTGGATTTAAGTGGGGGGACCACCGGACGTACGTTGATAGATAGTACGCTGTACTTTGTGAATAGTACATGAACATATGCTACTTTTTGAAATACCCTTTGGGCAGTACCTTGACATATGAGACAAGCTTTGGATCGCAATGTAATAGTACTGGACGTATGCTAGGGTTGGGCAAACGTCCACTACTTTTTAGGGAGTTGATAGAAGCCCTTCCCTATAAATACCCCCTAAGTTTTCTCACGCCTCTCTTTGCCCCCCCAGGTTGGTTGTTGACCGCTTTATGAGTGTTTGTGAGGGTTTTGTGTGTTTCGGTGTTACCGAATGAGGAATTCTTGAAGTTTCACTTCAAGGAGGTAACGCTTGGTTACCTAACTCTTTAATTACGTCGTTATGCTACTTGATTATTGTCTTGTGTTGTTAGTCGTTGTTTAGCCATAGTTATGCTTTAAATCTTGTTTAGGTTAGCATTTTATTAACTTAGCTTGATCACATTGCATAGAGGTTTGATTTTGACTTAGGAGGCCTTAGGAGCCCTTTGTTTTGATTTGGAGAATAAGAGGATGAGTGGAGAAAATGAGGTTCTCCTTGAAAACCTCGGAGAGAACGTACGGTCCAGAGTGTGACATGGGACTTTATTTTCACCAGTTGTCATATAGCTCCTATTTTCCTTATTCTAGAGTTGTTTTGGTAGAAATAGGACTAATAGAAGGTTTTCCACAAATTTGGAGAACCAGGATCATTTGGAATTTTGGGAGACGTGTTACGACCCATGTGAGTTTTTAACTCACATGATGCTCAATGTTATTTTTCATGCACTGTACGACTATTTTGTTTACCAAGAAAACATGCATATTTGCAACTCTCACAATTTATACTTGCTGCACATGAACTCTAGCATTTTGAAAAAACGTTGTACTGAATATGTTAATAAAGTGAGATATGTAAAAGCATGCATGTAAATTACAGACAATATAATTTACATCGTATGACATGGTACACCAATACGTTTGGTATAATGGCCATGGGCTTACAATATATGTTAGCTTTACGGTCAAATGTATGTGTATTATATGGGCTTTGGATCCAATGGTTGTTTGTGGCCGGCGCAGCCTTAATGGGTGGTCACTATAGGATTGACATCATTAGCAGTATGGGCCACCCAAGGTTGGACTCGGTCGTACTGCTAGTATTATGTACAGTAGCATGCAATGGATGGGGCACCGACATTGTACTACAGGTCCCTCGGAACAGTGCCAACCCTGTTGAGTGATAAGTGCCAAAATATTCATATTTTAACCCTTAATTTACATTTGTTAATTTCTTAGTTTTTGTTATTTTATTTCATTTTATTTCCCTTTTGTGTTTTCTGTGTTTTTGTAGGTCATGAAAAAAAAGGAAGCGTTTCTAGAAATGTTCCAAGCTTAAAGGGCAAATTGGAAAGACCTAGAAGATGTGAAAATGATTAAATCGGAATTTATCAAATTGGAGCTAAAATTGGATTGGATTTAAATTTGGATTCTGAACAGGTCTCAGTATTTTTGCCATAACTTTCAGCTCAAATATTGGATTTAGGTGATTTCAACGGCATTGGAAATCTAAATCAACAGGCTACAAATCATTGTGAAATAGCATTTTTCTAATTTGGACCACCGCATTGCTAAAATCACCCCCGCAAGATAGGAGCCCAATTCTGGACGAATCTTATTCCGAATTGACTAGAAGATAGAATTCCGAATTTCCTAGGTTTGCTAGGGTTTCTAAAGCCTATAAATAGACCTTTGAGCCTCACAATTAGATACACAATTTCAGAGAGGAGAATTTGGAGGCTACTTCTAGGAGCGGTTTTCGGTTCTTTCTTTTCCTTTTTCTTTTTAGTTTTATTTTAACTATGTGTAACTAATTACTTTTGTGGGGCTAGATTGAAGCCCTAATTATGTTTATTTAATATTTCAATATTGGCACATTTGTGATAATCATATTCCAAAATTTGTTGTGCAAATTAACTTGCACTCGCAATAGTACGAACCACTAGGTCGTATAGTATGCAAAGTGCAGGATCGAATCCACGGGGAACGGAGTGTTTGCTAAAAAAATTAATATTACAATTAAATCTACTCTATTTTAACCTAGCTCCACGAAGATAGCAACTCGAAACATGCAATAAGTAAAACTAATCTAAAAATGTAAATTAACTGAAATGAAGAAACCAAGGTTGATGAATCCACCTTCCCCTAATAACCCACACAATAAACACTACAGTTAAAAATCCGTCTATCAATGAAACACTTTGTTTAATCTAAAATCTTAAATGAAGCTAGTCGAACCAAACAACGTGTTTACCGTATAAAGAGTCACGATAGATGTTGGTTTGAGCATGAATCATCCACTGTATCGTTGATCACAGTGGATGCTTCAACTCATTCCAGCTATCTAACGTGCCTCCAGATTGGAACACGTTGATGTTGGACATGGAAGCAACACAACCCGATTTTTCTATTGAAGTTGTCACATAAATCAAAAAGAATGATTAAACATAAAATAAATGACGAAATTTAGAACTGTAATGTAAATTGCATGAATTAAAGGGAAGGCTTCATCTTCAACCTTAGTTGAAGATTAGCCTTCCATTAAACAATAAAGCGAGATAAAGGTAAAATAATGCATAAAATAAACTAAATAGTAAGTGGTTACAAATAAAATGGGCAGAGTATGGCCAACAGTGGCAAAATACTCTCTAAAAATCGCCCAAAGAAAAGCACTCTCGACCAAATGACCAAGGGACCTATTTATAGACATGCTGGATGATCGTACCAAATTTGGGTACTCGCAATAGAACGAACCGTTAGGTCATATAGCATTGCACAAGTACCGAGATTGAACCACAGAGAACGGAGTTTTGTAATTAAAAACCAATACGACTCTTAAATTGAATATATCTTAACCTAGTCCCAAAGTGATAAATGTTGTCAAGCATGAAACGTGCAGAAATTAAATTAAAGTGTAAATGTAGGGATTAAATAACTAAGGTTAAAGACGAACCTCACCCAATAAAAATTAGCTTAATACATTAAACACCAATTTTCCGTTTTTAAACTTTAAACCCTTCAACACACTCTATTGTGGTTATTGACACAAGTCAAACCGAATAATGTGTTTATCGTTAAGGAGCTACAATGAGTATTGATTATGAAAAAAATCATCCACTGTATCCTTGGATCACAGTGGATATTAAATCAAAAGCGATAACTCGTTGTGCACCCGGCTTGGAACACATCACAGGATGACTATCAATGTATCAAAAACGCACAACCATTCAATTATTTGTCACGGAAATTAAATGACGAGTACGGAATTAAATGACGAAAAATAAAGCATAAAATGTAAAAGCAAGAAATATAAACTAAGGGTGAGGCTTCATCTTCAACCTAAGTTGAAGAGTTTAGCCACCCATTGAATAACAAAGCATAATTGAATTGAAAGAATGCATTAAAATTAACTTTAAAGTAAAAGCTTACAAATAAAAGGGGCAAAGCATGGCCAACAGAACCAAAATGCTCTCTAAAAATCGCCCAAAAAAACTGAGTGTTCGACCAAATGGACCTAGGGTCCTATTTATAGACTAACAAATCGTACGAGTGCGTTCGAACGCATGAAGTGCGTTCGAACGTAATGCTGAGTTGTGCGTTCGATCGCACACTGTGCGTTCGACCGCAAAAAACCGTAACGGCGCAGCTTGGAAGCGATGGACTCCTAGGGCACCAGCGCGAGATGCGGGATGACTGGGACTACGTTTGACCGTGCCCCCTGCGTTCGACCGTCAGTGCGTTCGAATGCACCAAGTGTGATCGAACGCACTTGGCAGGGATCCATTTCTTCACTTAGTGTATTTTTGCTCTTTTGTGGCCAACTTTTGTTGTAAAGAACTGCACAACTCAAAACACTAAAAACACCAAAAATAATTAGATATTAACAAAGCTAAAGGCCTAACAAATATAAGTTAAAGGGGTTAAATATACACAATTTGACACTGATCACTAGATAAAGGCCTGCATTCGAACGCAGGTCTTGCGTTCAAACGTACCGGTTATCTGCGTTCGAACGTGTACCATACGATCGACCGCAGATAACCGCCAGGGCCGGCCGCATGAAACGCGGGCTGACTAGACTGCGTTCGACCTTAGCTCTGCGTGCGACCGCATTTGCGTTCAAACGCATATTGTGTGTTCGAACGCACATCAGGAACTTCTTCTCTTCACTTCATGTCCATTTTGCTCCTTTGATCCAGATTTGATGCAAGGACCTGTTCAACACAAAACAATAAAAACAAGCAAAATTATTAGATATTAACAGTGCTAACGGCCTAACAAACATAAATAAAGGGGTGTAAATAAGCACTAAAAAGCACTTATCACATATTGTGATGCCTAACTTGATTAATGCCTATTTTATTAAATTCCTCATATGTGTGTAAGTGGCCATTATATGTATGTGGTATGGACTTGTTAGTTAGATCAATTTGGATGGCCAAGTCCTGGGTTTAACATAAGTAACAAAAGCAATCCACGCCGGGTTCTTGGGTTAATCAACATAGGAAACCAGGAGTATATGCCATGCCCTAGGTCTCATGTGGTTGTTGGTTTTCACAGTTCATATGCTTTCTTAGAGAACAACTTAGTATATGCCATGCTAAATCCTTTAAGAAAGAAAAGAGTTAGAGTATACGCCATGCCTAATTTATTGCTTAGGGAAACCAATAGCTAAAGGAGTATACGCCATGCCCTTAGGTTGGCAACCATTAGGTATTCATAATATGATTGGATCTTTGGCATATTGTTCTATTAATTTAGCATGATTAGTGGTGGATATCAAAGCCCTACACTTTTATTTACCTTTTCATTTATTTTTATTTCTTTTAACAATATCAATTCCATGACAAGTTGGTATTTTAATTAATTAATTCTAAACGAAATTAACAATCTCCGTGATCGATCTCGTACTTGCTGCACTATATTACTGTTTTGATCTTGTGCACTTTCGAGTTAAAACATACTAAATATTATCTATTAATTTAGGTAGTATTTGGCACAACATTGAGAAGGGGTAATATCTCGGGTAGACCATACTGTTGAACTATGACTGTTACTCTGTATCATATGCATATATTGTATATCTATATCACACTTAAGATAAACTGTCATGATGGAACTATCATATGCTTTACAAAAACATTAGAGTTCATTACTAAACTGGCATGGACATTATTTGTGTTAATAACCACTAAGTCTTAGAATTACCCCTTTTACTTATGTTTTTTCCATCATTACGAATATCTGCGCAGTTTAGTCACCCTAGATGAGGATGCAGATGGAGCCAATCGGGGTAATAGCACTAGACCTGATTCATGTGATTTTTGAGGACATGAATCTTGTTTGGCTGAAGACCATGTGGAAGGATGGAGGAATTGATCGTAGCAACATGATCAAGATTTTGATCTCATTAGCCCTGCTTAAGCTTAGAACTAGGTTTTGATTTGTCGATCCTTTTTAAAAACAATGTTTATTATTGTCGTATGGTTTGTACCCGTACTTGATGTTGGTCTGATGACCAGTATATTTTGATGATTATCTATGCTATAATGATGTTATATTTTCTTTGGTGAATGTGGTGTGAATGTTAAATTATTAATCTCTATTTCCTATAGTCTTTGTAAAGTCTTCCATTGCAGCTTTCTCGTTACGACGAGAAAGGTTGAAATTCCTAAGTCTTGTCCTGCGAGAGATAGAGCTGGGAGGAGAGCCATGGGATCAATTACTAGCTAATTGATTTGCCCATTGGGGTCGTCACAGTTGGTATCAGAGCCTTATGCTCTAAAAATACTATAGGGTGAAGGGAAAGAGAACTTAGGCCATGATCACACCCGAGATTAGGCTAGATTGGTAGTTAGAACTTAGCCTTTAGATTTGCTCGCTTGGTTCTAGAGAGTTGGTTCTGACTCTACTCTTCATTGCAGAGAATGCCGCCATGAAGGAACCCTGCAACCGGACCTAACGTGTTGGAGATCGGAAGCCTTAGGGCAATGTTCACCTCGAGCTTGTGGACATCCTGTTGATGAAGCAGCACCCCCAGAAAGTCAAGTGATGGATTGGATTGGCCAGCTCGTGTTAGCCTTAGATCATGATAGGGTTGCAAGATAGCTAGTTGAAGTGACTGGATGTTCTATGAAAGATTTTTGTAGTCATCACCCGGTAAGTTTCGCTAGGAGAGGCAATCACATCAGCGTTGAGAATGGGTTGAACGACGTGGAGGAGTTGTTAGCTACTATCGGGTATACGAATGAGCAGAAGGCGGCTTATACTACTTATAAGCTAATGGGAGAGGCTAAGCGCTGGTGATAGGAAAAGAAGGCGGTACTTGTCGCTAACTTGTGTTCAGAGACTGCCATTTCTTGGGACGTTGAGTATGTTGCGAAGGCACGAGATTTTTTGGATTTGGTCCAAAGAGGGATGATGGTGATCGAGTATGCTACGAAGTTTCTGCAATTGTCGCTCTTTGGCATGTACCTCATTCCGAATGAGGAGAAGAAGGCCTTAGTTTGAGTGAGGTCTGAACTCTCGCATTATGATGTGCTATTTCGATATCTGGGACTTCTCCCAATTGGTCAATCGAGCTTGGATTTACAAGAAGAGCTTGAAGGAGAATGCAGCAGAGTACGTAGATTAGAAAAAGAGGGCTCAAGGACCTAATGCTTCAGTTGGAGGGGCCGGGCCAGCTAAGAGGATGGTAGTGGGGAGTTTTTCACCTTAGAGATCACAAGGACGTACTTTTGGCAACACCCCAATTCTACCGCAAAGGAGTTAGATATCAGAGCTGTGTAGGAAGTGTAATCGAGTTCACAAGGGACCCTGTAGGATGGCAACCGAGACTTGCTACCGGTGCGGCCAGTTCAGCAACTTCAGTAAGGACTGTGTGGGCAAAGGAGTTGATCAGAAGCCTTTGCTGCCAGCTCAATTTTACATGATTGTACCTGGAGAGCTGGAAGGAGGATCGAAAGTAGTAACAGGTACTACCCTTGTACTTGGATTTGAAGCTTCAGTTTTGTTTGATTTAGAGGCTACCCACGCTTTCATATCTATTATGTTCGTAAGATTGTCTAGACTTGTAGTATGAACTTTGGAACCTGGTCTAGCTATAACTACTCTCGTAGAGAAAATCGTGGTTTGTAAGCTAGTAGTTTGCGAATGCCTTATTAGCATTTGTAGAAGTGTACTTCCTGTAAACTTAGTTGTCCTCCTAAGTTTAGTTACGACGTTATCCTTAAAATGTATTGGCTGGCGAGGCACTAAGCAATTATCAATTGCGCTTGGAAGCAAGTTTCGCTTAAGCCATGGGGAGAAGGAGAAGTGACATATGTTGGATCACGAGTGAGGTCTTTACCTCCAATGATTTGGCCTTTCGGGCCAGGATGCTAATCATCGGAGGAGGACAAGCATTTTTGGCATTTGTCGTTGCGCCAGCGAAGGAGGAGAAGAAGGACCTGCAAGACATTCCTGTGGTGCGTGAGTATCCAGATGTCTTCTCAACAGACCATTCTTGGTTACAACCACAAAGGGAGGTGGAGTTTGGGGTTGAGTGCATGTCAGGCACTAATCTTTTTTCTAAGGCAACGTATATGATGGTGCTGACGGAATTGAAAGAGCTAAAGGAACAACTCCAAGAGCTTTTGGATAAGGATTTATCCACCCTAGTTCATCACCGTGGGGAGCACCAATGTTGTTCGTGAAGAAGAAGGACGGGTCAATGAGAATGTGCATTGACTATCATGAGTTGAACAAGGTGACGATCAAGAATAGACATCCTTTGCCAAGGATTGCCAATTTGTTGGATTAGCTACAAGGGGTGTGCATGTTTTCCAAGATCGATCGCTAAGGCTATCACCATGTGAAGTGATCGGTGCCAAATATTGTATATTTGACCCCCCTTAACTTATGATTGTTAGGCTTTTAGTTTTGTTAATATCTAATGTTTTTATGTTTTATGGTGTTGCAGGTCCTTGCATTAATGCCACGGTTACAAGGGTGAAAATGACTTAAAGAGAAGGTTTCCCTGCTAGTGTGCTCGAGCCCAAGGGGCAAGATCGAGTACACTCCACGTAAACCCGCATCTCACGCGTTGCCCTAGCCGCAATCGCTTTACCCGATGCGCCGTGGGGATTTCTGAGCAGTTACAAGCGATCGAGTGCGCCTTCTATGATTGATCGCATACATGCCTGCACTCGAGTGCAATGCTTGTGATCGAGCGCGTTCCTGTCATCTAACAGCACATTAGTTTTCTATAAATATGACCCTTGTGTAATATTTTTATGGGATACATTTTATGGGCGCATTTTGAGAGCTTTAGCCTCTGTTTGGCACTATTCTACCCATTTAATTGTCAAACTTTATTTACTTGCTTTAATTTAATGCTTTATTTTAGTTTGCTTGTGTCTCCCTTTTACATGGGAGGCTAAATCCTCAACTAAGGTTGAGGATGAAGCCTCACCATTGATATTATGCTAGTTTTTACATTATGTTTATTTAATTCCGTCATTTACATACCGCTTAGTCCTTTCAATTTGGTTTAGTGACAAAATCGAGTTTGATTGTGCCGTAGTTGTTTATTCATTGTCTTTTGTCCGATGGATACATTTCATCCTTCGGTTTAAGTCTATTTATCCATTGTCGTTTGTGTTAATCACATTCACTTTGGATCCTTTGGACTAAATCGTTTATGTTTTGTCTTTTGTCAAAGGGATGGATTCTTTGAATCCTTCAATAGGCACAATAAATTAAGCTTTGATTCAATCGATAGACGGATTAATTAACTTAGTCTATTTAACTAGCGTTTTTGATTTGGTGAGGCAGAGTCTTTAACCTTAGTATTTCTTTTGTTTATTTCATTGTAATTTATTTAGTTTATGTTTCATTTGTTTCAAAAACACCCATTCGGAGGTAGGTTAAGATAATATTAGTCTAGAATTAAAGTTAATTTTTAAACACTCATGGTTCCCTGAGGTTCGACCTCGCACTTTCACACTACTACACTATAACGGTTCATGCTATTGCGAGTATCTATTTTTGGTACAACCAAATTTTGGCGCCGTTTCCGAGGAACCGTTTGATTTGTTGAAATTGATTTTATTTCTAGATTAATTTTATTTTTCTGCTAGTATTTCATTTATGCAATTTCAATTATGTTCTTTGTTTATTTTTGTGTTTTTAGTTCATTTTTGTTAGTTTTTAGGTTAGTGTTTGGCAGTTTTTCATAGTTTACACGTTTTTAGAAAGTCAGTCTGTGATAGTGCGATCGATCGCATACCTGTTGCGATCGGGCGCACTTGAGCTTGTTCCCTACTGTTCACGTACCTGCGCTCGGTTCATACGTAGTTGCGTGCGAGCGTACCTTTCTGACAGAAAGCAGTGCAGTGATACGCTCGATCGCAAGTCTGTTGCGATCAAGCGCACTTGCAGAGACTGCTACATATTTGCGTGTTTGCGATCGATCCTACTGCCCTGCGCTCGAGCGCACCTCTGCTGACTGCAACAACATACCCGAGGCAGTATGTTCAATTTTTATTTCTTTTTGCTTTGATTAATTGTTAGTTTAGTTTTAATTGTTTATTCTGCCTATTTTTAAGTTTGTTCTCTGCTATTGTTAGTCATGTTTAGTTTATTTTTTTTTTTAATTGTTTAAATAGTTTGCATTTGTTTAATTAGTAGTTTGGTTAATTAAATAGTTAGTTGTTTAATTATTATATTTTGTTAGTTTTTATTTTTCTAAGCTCGTTTGTTTTTCTGTTTCTGTTTTTGTGTTTTCTGCATGTGTTAATATTTGTTTAAAATTGCTTAGTTTTTATTCACATATTGTTTATAATTTCTTGTTTTGTAGTTTATTGTTAATTTAGTGTTTTAAATTCATTTAGTTTGTGCGTATTGATCTTTTATTTGTTATTTTGTGTTCCCTGTTTTGCTGTTTTTGTTCATACTTGCTTATTTAATTTGCTGTTATATTTTTTTATATTTTATTTCATTTTTTTATAGTAGTTTAGTTTAATTTCTTAATTAGTGTATGCATGGTCGGCGATCCTTGAATTTAGAGTTAACACCTTTAGATCCTGACTTAGAGAGGAATCTTATGAGATCCCTTAGAGCACACGTTGAGATGGAGGCAAATCCGGGGAATGCAAACGACGAGGAGCAAGAAGAATACCAAGATGCAAGAGCTGGGAACGGGGAGCAAAGACAAGCATATGACGTGGATTTCACTATGTCACTCCGGGAATTATTCGCACCAGTTGCGACTAGTTCCCATTCGTGCATAGTGTTGCCATCGACTAATGCAACCCATTATGATCTAAAGCCACACGTCATCCAACTTTTACCGTCTTTTTACGGCTTAGATCAAGAGAACCCATATGCCCATGTGAAGAAATTCAAAAATATCTGTGCCACCACCAAGTTCCAAAAGTTTTCGGAAGGAATCTGTCCACCTTAGACTTTTTTCCTTTCTCCCTTCTTGATAGAGCCACGAAGTGGTTGGATTCCAACGCACCTAGGTCTATTTCCTCGTGGGAGAGCTTGTTAAGTAAGTTCTACAACAAGTTTTTCCAATCTCTAAAGTAAATGAGGCAAGAAAGGAGATCAGTTCCTTTACTCAGGATGAGGACGAGAAATTCTCTGATAGTTGGAGGGGTTTCAAGGATTTTCTCATCAAATGCCCTCCTCATGGTTATGAAAAGTGGCGACTCGTGCAATTCTTCTACCAAGGGTTGTCTCAGCCCAATCGTAGCATGATAGAGACGATGAATGGAGGGGCATTTTTTAACTTAATGGGAGATTTAGCTTATAAAGCTTTGGACAAATTGGCCAATAGCTCACAACAGTGGGATTTTATGAGATGTCATGACAAATCAGCCCGAAACCCTAAGAAATAAGGCATCCATGAGTTAAAAGGCGAAGCAGAGTTGAACTTTAGGATGGATTTGATTGTCAAGAGACTTGATGCTTTAAATGTAGGTCAGCCCATAATTGCTGCAAACACTTTCACTGTCGAGAGTTGTTCTATCTGAGCTAGTTCGATGCACTTAGCACAGACTTGTTCATCATTGCAGATTTTCTTTGAGAACCAGATGGAACAAGTGAATACTTTCAATGATTTTAGAAAGCAGTCAAGTGGCCCATATTCTAAGTCTTACAATCTAAGGAGGAGGAACCACCTTAATTTCTCCTGGAAGCAGAACCAACCCACAAATCAAGGAGGAGCTCCACATGCTCAAAATAATATGCTTCAGAATTTCCTCTGACATATCAAAATCATGGACACTTGGCTTAGCCAGCATCAACATCTTATCAAGCCCCCACTCAAGCCCCAGCATCATCGACACAATCATTGGAAGATACCATGAGGGAGTTCATGAAAATGACTAGTCAATCAATCAATGACGTGAGAAATTCCACCATGGTGAACACCCAGGCAATCTCTAAGTTGGAGATGTAGGTGGGACAGTTGGCAAATCACCTTGGTGAGAGAGATAAGGGAAAGCTCTCCAACCAACCAGTGAACAACCCTAAGGCATGCACTATCAGAAATTCTTCAAATCAAGAGCATGCACATGCGATTGTCACACTGAGGTTTGGGAGACGAGTGGAAAATCATGTGGTTGAGCCAGAATCAGACCATGCTGAGCTAGAAGCAAATAATGTAGTAGAGCCAAAAACAGACCTTGCTGGGCAAGAAGAGAAAGAGAGTGACAACAAAGAGGAGAAAGGTGTTGAGCCATCTATAGTCAATCCTATTGTTAATGACCCTCTGAGGTCGTTTGTCCCGAAAGCTCCATATCCTGAGAGATTGAAAGCTCCAAAGAAGAATGCACAGTTTGCTGAAATTTTAGAGGTGTTTAAGGAAGTTTAGATAAACATCCCGTTCTTGGATGCAATTCAGCAAGTGCCATCATATGCTAAATTCTTGAAGGATTTGGTCACAATCAAGAGGAAAACAAATGTCCCAAAGAAAGCATATCTAATCGAGCAAGTGAGCTCCATTCTCCAGTGCAAGTTGCCAATCAAGTATAAGGACCTTGGGTGTCCAACCATTTCTTGCATGATAGGAGTAAATCCGACTAATAGGGCATTGTTGGATTTGGGAGCAAGTGTGAATCTCTTGCCCTGGTCAATGAAGAGACCAAGGGGAATAATTGAGGACATATTGATCAAGGTTGACAAGTTTTATTTCCTTGTGTAATTTGTAGTGATAGACACAGAGCCAATGCATGATGTTGTGAACCAGATTCTAGTGATTTTAGGGCGACCCTTCTTAGCTACGGCTAATGCCCTAATCAACTGTAGAACAGGGGTGATGAAAATCTCATTTGGGAATATGACATTGGAGCTCAACATATTTAACATCAATAACCAGCCACTCGAATATGATGAAGCCCACCCTGTGTGCTTAATTGAAGAGATCATTGATGAGATTGTAAGTGATTTTGGTTTAGAGGGACCTAAGATTGAGTGTTTTACTCAAGAGGAAGATGACTTGGACTTTGACAGGCTGATTGGGCAAGATAAGGTTTCGTATAAGCCTAGCTTGGAGGACCCTGACATGGAATGTTTTGCTCAGTGTGGAGGAGACATAGACTTTCATAGGTGATCGTACCAAATTTAGTACTCGCAATAGAACGAACCGTGGTTCGTCTAGCGTTTGCGCAAGTACGTGTTCGTATCCACAAAGAACCGTGAATGTTTTTAAAAAAAAAACTAATTTTACTTCTAGATTTATATTATCTTAACCTAGCTCCAAGTGGGTGTTTTTGTAACAACGAAAACATAAACTAAATTAATGCAGTGAAATAAACAAAATAAAACACTAAGGTTAAGGACTCCACCTCACCAAATCAAAAACGCTAGTTAAAAACATTAAGTTAATTAATCTGTCTATCGATTGAATCAAAACTTAATCTCTTACGCCTATTGAAGGATTCAAAGAATCCGTCCCTTTAACAAAAGACAAACCATAAACGATTTAGGCCGAAGGATCCAAAGTGAATGTGATTTAACACAAACTACAATAGATAAATGAACGTAAATCGAAGGATGAAATGTATCCATCGGACGAAAGACAATGAATAAACAACTACGGAGCAATCAAGCTTGATTTTGTCACTAAACCAAATTGAAATGACTAAGCTATATGTAAAAGATGGAAATTAAATAACATAATGTAAATACTAGCATTAGATTAATGGTGAGGCTTCATCCTCAACCTTAGTTGAGGATTTAGCCTCCCATGTGAAAGGGAAACAAGAACGGAATGAAAGTAAGCATCAAAATAAATGGTAGAGCCAAACAGAGGCAAAAGCTCTCAAAATGCGCCCATGAAAACGTAGGAATAAAAATATTACACAAGTGTCTTATTTATAGAAAACTAATACGCTGCCAGGTCACAGGGGTGTGCTCGATTGCAGCCATTGCGCTCGAGCACAGCCATGTATGCGATTGATCGTAGGTGTCACGATCGAACACTTGTAACTGCTAAAAAATCCCCATGGTGCATCAGGTGAAGCAATGGTGGCTAGGGCAACGCGTGAGATGTGGGTCTACGTGGAGTGCAATTGATCTCACCCCTTGTGTTCGAACGCAGTGCGCTCAATCGCACTGGCAGGAACTCCAAACGTCACTTTTAAGTCAATTTCACCCTTGTAGCCGTGGTATGAATGCAATGACTTGTAACACCATAAAACACTAAAACAACACAAAACATTAGATACTAACAAAACTAAGAGCCTAACAAACATAAGTTAAGGGGGGGTCAAATATCAATATTTGGCACCGATCAAATACCCCCAAACTTACATTTTGCTAGTCCCTTAGCAAAACAAAATAAAACAACTAACATAGGTCCGCTTTCGTGGGGGAAACTATTGCATTTAGCATATGCAACAAGCCTTTTAAACCCCTAGGGATTTCCTAGAGGACGAGTGAAGTCTCATGAGGGTTTTTCAGGAATGATACCCACAAACATTATACAATCATTTTATTCTCAACAATGCAACGCTATAAAAATCATGGTTCTTATTCATGAGCAAGCTTAACCAAACAAACACCATCTTCACAATTTTTTAGGGAATTATCAATCAAGCTACTAATATGGCATTATGAGACATCACACAAATCAATTCTAGTGAAAGTGAAATTAACACATAATTATGGGACTTTAAAACTAATCTTAATCATGCATGCTTTGACACTCAAAATTCATTAGACTACCCATCAGACACAATAACCAAGGTTTATTTATTTCATTTTTTTAAAAAAAAATTGCTTAGCTCCCTTAAGCTTTCTAATTGACCCATGTATCAAGCGTTAAGTCAATGACTCTCAAACCAAAAGGTTTTAGGGCATTAGGTGTAAAGACACCCTTAAGGACCTACTAACTCGAGTAAAAAAGGCTATGAAGCTTCGCTAACCAAGTCTAACTTTTCACTTTTTCACGTGAACGCTCAATGCTTAATGAGGCAAGAGATCCGGTTACTCGATGGGAAGCTCAAAATGATCATCATTTTTTTTATTTTTTATTTTTTTTTCTTTTTTTATAAAACAACAACCAAGGTTATCTTCCCATTGGGTTACCCAACTGCATTCAAGCTTACAAAACCAACTTGACTAAACTCAGAATTTTATACCCCACAAACTACGTGCTAATGTGCTCGTGTAAATCAAATTGAAAATGTAATTGATCGGTGCCAAATATTGTATATTGGACCTCTATTAACTTATGTTTGTTAGGCTCTTAGTTTTGTTAATATATGATGTTTTGTGTTATTTTAGTGTTTTAGTGTGTTGTATGTCCTTGGTGCAAATTGTGGTTCAAAGGGATGGAATTAAGCAAAGATGGAAGTTTAGCCTCTGCCAGTGCGATCGAGCGCACTTGGTGCGATCGAGCGCACTACGCTCGAGCCCAAGGGGCGCAATTGAGCGCATGCCTCGTCAGCCCTTGAAGTCCGCGTCACCCTAGCCGCCATCACTAACTCCCTTACGCCGTGGGATTTTAGAGTAGTTATATGTGATCAAGCACACATCTTGCGATCGAGCGCCACGCCTACGATCGAACACATACGGCAGTGCGGTCGAACACACTGCATACGATCGAACGCATACGGGCCTACGATCGAGCGCACCCCTGACCTGGCAGCACACTTAATATTGTCTATAAATAGGACCTCGTTGTTTTCATTTTATTTTACGTTTGGAGGCTAGAAACCTCCCTGTTTATCATTGTAAACCCACTAAATTGTCATTTTATTCTATTGTTTTTATTTTTGTTTGTCGATTTGTCTCTTACTTGCATGAGAGGCTAAATCTTCAACTAAGGTTGAAGATGAAGCCTCACCATAGATATATTTAATGTTCTTCATGTTGTTGTGTTTGGTTTAATCCGTCGTTTAATGTTTGTGTGTCCGTTTCAATTTAGTTCATGACAAAATGTGTTGATTGTTGTTTGCGAACCATTAAACGGCCAATATCTGTTGTGTTTGGTCCGTGGTACATCAGATGATTTTATCGAGTCCAATATCCGTTGTGATCAATGATACATAGGATGATTCGTCTAAGTTTTATAATAGCAATAGGACATGCATGGTGCTTATTCGATAGGCGGATTTCATACATGATAACATGTATCTAGATGTGGTGAGGTGGAGTCTAGACCTTAGTTTCTTTTTATCTATTTGTTTTTATTGCATTTAGCTTAGTTTATCTTTATGCACGCCACTTGTTTGATATTTGGAACTAGGTTGAAATAGGGTTAGTTTAGGTTTTTAAATTAGTTTTACACGAAACACGATTCCCTATGGGTTCGACACTCGCACTTGCACAATCATTTTATTGCAAAACGATTCGTGCAATTGACAAGTACTATTTTTGGTACGATCAATAATATCTCATGCTGCCAAAGAAAGTAACACAATTTAAATTCCCTGAACAAAGTGATCATATGTTCATTAAATTAAGCTCACAAAAGAAAATAAAGCCATAATTAAAATAAACTGCATAGTTGAAAATAAAATGTGCACATATACCCCCAAACTTAAAATTCACAATGTCCACAGTATGTGGAAACAGAAAATACAAATGTAATGCAAGGGGGGGTAAAGTACTTGACACGTCATGGATCTGGTGCAGAAGAAGCCCCTGAAGCTGGTGTCAACCTATCTAAGATGGCTTGCAGCATGGCCTGGGTCTCGAGCCTATCCTGGTGTGTGTCTCTCTGTATCTCAGCGATCTGAAATCGCATGTCATCTAAGGTATCCTGCAAGGCTAGAAAATCTGAGGATTTGATCGTGATTGTCTGATCGTACCAAATTTGGGTACTCGCAATAGAACGAACCGTTAGGTCGTATAGCGTTGCGCAAGTACCGAGATCGAACCACAGAGAACAGAGTTTTGCAATTAAAAACTAACACGACTCTTAAATTGAATATATCTTAACCTAGTCCTAAAGTGAGAAATGATATCGAACATGAAACGTGCAGAAATTAAATTTATTCTAAACAATGCAAATGTATGGATAAAAATAACTAAGGTTAAAGACGAACCTCACCCAATAAAAATTAGCTTAATACATTAAACACTCATTTTCCATTTTTAAACTTTAAACCCTTCAACACACTCTATTGTGGTTATTGACACAAGTCAAATCGAATAATGTGTTTACCGTTAAGGAGCTACAATAAGTATTGATTATGGATAAAATCATCCACTGTATCCTTGGATCACAGTGGATATTAAATCACAACCAATAACTCGTTGTGCACCCGGCTTAGAACACATCACAGGATGACTATCAATGTATCAAAAACTCACAACAATTCAATTATTTGTCACAGAAATTAAATGACGAGTACGGAATTAAATGACGGAAAATAAAGCATAAAATGTAAAAGCACGAAATATAAACTAAGGGTGAGGCTTCATCTTCAACCTAAGTTGAATATTTTAGCCACCCATTGAATAACAAAGCATAATTAAAGTAGAAGAATGCATTAAAATTAAATTAAAAGGAAAAGCTTACAAATAAAAGGGGCAGAGCAAGGCAAACAGAAGCAAAATGCTCTCTAAAAATCGCCCCAAAAACTGTGTGTTCGACCAAATGGACCTAGGGTCCTATTTATAGACTAACAAATCGTACGAGTGTGTTCAAACGCATGCAGTGCGTTCGAACGTAATGCTGAGTTGTGCGTTCGACCACAGAAAACCGTAACGACGCAGCTTGGAAGCGATGGACTCCTAGGGCAACAGCGCGAGTTACGGGATGACTGGAACTGCGTTCGACCGTGCCACCTACGTTCGACCGTCAGTGCGTTCAAACGCACCAAGTGCGATCGAACGCACTTGGCAGGGATCCATTTCTTCACTTAGTGTATTTTTGCTCTATTGTGGCCAACTTTTGTTGTAAAGACCTGCACAACTCAAAACACTAAAAACACTAAAAATAATTAGATATTAACAGTGCTAAGGGCTTAACAAATATAAATTAAAGGAGTCAAATATACACAATTTGGCACTGATCATTGTCTCTTCATACTCTTCTTCATCTGGCTGATCATCTGCCACTTCTTCTTGTTCTTCTGCCATCTCCGGCTCTTCCGCCATCTTTGATATGTCCATAGGCTCTGGCTCTAGCTCTGGCTCTGGTGCGACTCTGGGCATGTGGGAACAGCTCTGATTCCACTAGATTTGCCCAAACTGTGGATGCTCAATGATTGGCCCGTCTGCCGAATTGCCTTTAATCCCATTCTTTCGAAGCATGTGAGATATGAAAAATGGGAATGGAAAACCCCAAGTTTTAGTGGGCTCAGCAACTCGGTGGTGCATTCCCTCCCAGAATTTATAAATCTACCTCCAGATGATCTCGGGAATGGAGCACCAAAAGCCATTGTGGAACGAATACAGGGCACTGAGAAACAAGTCCCGTCTCTGCGTCTTGTGTCCCAAGGGATACACGTTCTTATGCAGCACAACATCCACAAACCAAAGCTTGGGAGGTATCTTTGCCTTGCTGGCGGCATTCTTGTGTCTATCTGCATATTGCTCCTCACACTTGTCGGAGACGATGTCCTCTCTAGTGAGCATGGGGGGGCAGACAATCCATGCTTGGTCCGCTTCAGGTGGCTTATCATGGCATTTCAAAGTAGCAGCTATATCGGCTATGGTCACCTCAACGTCTCTATCATTGATGGAAGAGACAAGGACATCTGGCCAGTTGCAGTCGTACTTCAGATTTTCATAAAAAGACCGGACCAGACGTTCATATGTGGTGGAGGCGATCGGTTTGAATAGCCACTTCAAACCACAGCGCTTCAATTCTTGAACCGCCCACTTCGTAGCATCATTCTTTGAGAAGTCTTCTTTGATGGCCAATGTGGTCTCCAAGATGAGCTTTCGACTCTCAAAAAGGGGCCTGGCTACCATGGCTTGGGTCCCAGAGGACCGAGAAGCTGAAGCTTGCCCTTTAGGCATGCTGGAGACTGGATGGGAATTTTGTCAAACACATGGTAGGCGCCTCTAAAAACCAGGGTTTGAGAACCCCTCTAAAATCTACCCCAACCCCCTGCAAAAACAGTAAAAACCAGCACAAAATGGACAAAGGGCACAACCGGTGGATGGATTGTGCCTTTGGATGCTCAAAAATGGGGTAGAAAAATAAAGAATGGTGGAATGGATGGGTTTGTGAGAAAGAAAAGAAAATGGAGAAATGGGGGTGAAAGGAACGACGGCGGTGGTGCGACAGTGCAGTGGCGGTGGTTTGGTGGTGATTGCCGTGTGTTTGGATGGTGGAATGGTGGTTTGGTTGGCTTAGGTGTGTGGGGTATGAGAGGATATGGAGAAGATGGGTGTACGGCGCAGTTGAGAAATGAGGGTGAGATGGAAAAAAGTGACCTAAAAAGGGTCACATGAAGGCTCAGAAACGAGTGCGATTGATCGTACCAAGGTGCGTTCGATCGCATTCATGCTGAGTGTGTATGTGTGTTGTGGGCCTCTGCGCTCGAACAAACATGAGTGAGTTCAAATGCAAGCCCGTGTCTGCGATCGAACGTACAGCGGTACGATCTATCGCACAGTGCAAAGTAAATTATTATTATTTTTTTTTTACAAAAAAAAAAATTTACACAAAAAAATTTACAAACACAAACAGCAAAAAGGTTCCAGAACTCTACCCCACCCCCAAATTTAAAATGTCACATTGCCCACAATGTGACCATATTTACAAAACCTAGGGAACGGGTCAATTCAGGCGTAGCATAAAGGAATGCTCCCCCAAATTTGAATGGTAGACAAAAAATGCTAAAAATAAAACAACATAATGATGGTGTGCCTCCCACAAGCGCTAAGTTTAACGTCTTCAGCCAGACTCGTGATAGTAGGAGCAAACTACCTATGACAATAGGTACACACATCAATTGCAGTACCGAGAATGGTATGCAGTAGCTTACTAGGGTCAAAAGGGTAATGGTTGTAGCTGGGATAATCAATAAGCACAAAGAAATATCCAGCTAACCCTATCATCAATTGATCACTGAATGGGGGAGGAAGATGATCGTTCCTTCCCATGGTCAATCTTGGCCACGTTGGACACCTATAAATGGGTGCAATCCATTTGCTCTCAGAAATAAAATTGGGTGGCTCAAATGCGGACGAATAAGTAGTGGGGAATGATAACTCAATGGTTTCCCCACACTCCGGCTGTAACTCAGAAATGGGATCGAAAATGGACTTAAGTAGCTCAACTACTTCATCAAAGTATTGTTCATCTCCCAATTGAACGAAACTCTCTAGCTCAATGTCCTCCCTACTTGGCTCAACTACAACCTTAGTTGGCTCAAGTAACCTACAAAAATCTATGTTTCCTCCATACTGGGTGAAACATTCCATCTTCTGGTCCTCCAGACTAGGCTCATACATCGGCTTAAATCAAGATCACCTCCAGATGGTGCAAAGCACTCCATTTCAGGGATCTCTAGGCTAGGCTCATACAAATCATCATCTTGCCTAATCAACCTGTTAAAGTCTAGGTCATCTTGATCTTGAGTAAAGCACTCAATCTTACGGTCCTCAAAATCAAAATCATTAGTGATTTCTTCAATTAAGCACAAAGGACATATCTCATCATAATCTAATGGTTGGTTATTAATGTTAAAAATGTTAAGCTCCATTGTCATATTCCCAAATGAGATTTTCATCACTCCCGACCTACAGTTGATTATGGCATTAGCCGTAGCTAAGAAAGGTTGCCCTAAAATCACTAGAATCTGATTCACAACATCATGCACTGGATCCGTGTCTATCACTATGAAGTCCACATGGATATAAAACTTGTCAACCTTGATCAATACATCCTCAATTATTCCCCTTGGTCTCTTCGTTGACCTATCAACCAATTGGAGCGCTACCATGATAGGCTTCCATTCTCCCAATCCTAGCTATATATACACTGAATAGGGAAGGAGATTCACACTTGCTCCCAGATCCAATAATGCCCTATTGATTTGACTTACTCCTATCATGAAAACAATGGTTGGACACCCAGGGTCCTTATACTTGATTGGCAACTTGCACTGGAGGATGGAGCTCACTTGCTCGGACAGATAAGCTTTCTTCGGGACATTTGTTTTCCTTTTTATTGTGACCAAATCCTTCAAGAATTTCGCATATGATGGCACTTGCTGAATTGCATCCAAGAACGGGATGTTTATTTGAACTTGCTTAAACACCTTTAAAATTTCAGCAAATTGTGCATTCTTCTTTGGTGATTTCAATCTCTTAGGATATGGAGCTTTTGGGGATAAACGACCTTGGAAGGTTCTTATCAATGGGAGTGACTGTAGATGGCTCAGCACCTCTCTCCTCCTTGTTGTCACTCTCTTTCTCTTCTTGCCTGGCAAGGTCTGTCATTGGCTCTACTTTATGATATGCTTCTGGCTTAGCCACATGATTATCCACTCGTCTCCCAGACCTTAGTGTGACAATCGCATGTGCATGCTCTTGAGTGGAAGAATTTCTGATAGTGCATGCCTTAGGGTTGTTCACTGGTTGGCTGGGGAGCTTTCCCTTATCTCTCTCACCAAGGTGATTTGCCAACTGTCTCAATTGCATCCCCAACTTAGAGGTTGCCTAGATGTTCACCATAGTGGAATTTCTTACATCACTGATTGATTGACTAGTCATTTTCATGAATTCCCTCATTGTATCTTCCAATGACTGTATCGATGACGCTGGGGCTTGAATGGGGGCTTGATAAGATGATGATGATCGTATCAAAAATCGTATCAAAAATAATACTCGCAAGTGTACGAATCGTGTGCAGTAAAGTGCGCGTAAAAATGCGAGGTCGAACCACAGAGAACGGCTTTTTGCAATTAAAAACTAATACAAATCTTAAATTAAATGTATCTTAACCTAGTCCCAAAGAGGATTGATTTCGAACAATTAAAAATGCAGAAATTAAATTAAAATGAAAACTATAGGGATAAAAGTAACTAAGGTTAAAGATGAACCTCACCCAATAAGAATAAGCTAAATACATTCAACACTCATTTTCCATTTTTTAAACTTTAAACCCTTCAACACACTCTATTGTGGTAATTGACACAAGTCAAACAAAATAATGTGTTTACCGTTAAGGAGCGACAATGAGTATAGATTATGGATAAAATCATCCACTGTATCCTTGGATCACAGTGGATATTGAATCACAACCAAACACTCATTGTGCACCCGGCTTGGAACACATCACTGGATGACTATCAATGCATCAACAACACACAACCATTCAATTATTTGTCACAGAAATTAAATGACGAATGCGGAATTAAATAACGGAAAATAAGCATAAAATGTAAAAGCAAGAAATTTAAACTAAGGGTGAGGCTTCATCTTCAACCTAAGTTGAAGATTTTAGCCACCCATTGAATAATAAAGCATAAATGAATTGAAATAATGCATTAAAATTAAATTAAAAGAAAAGTTTACAACTAAAAGGGGCGGAGCAATGCAAACAGAAGCAAAATGCTCTCTAAAAACGCCCCAAAGGAATGTGTTTTCGACCAAAAGCCTTGGGTCCTATTTATAGGCAAAATTTCCTACGAGTGCGTTCGAACGCAGGAGGTGCGTTCGAACGTACTACTGAGTTGTGCGTTCGATCGCACAATGTACGTTCGACCGCAGAAAACCGTAACGGCGCATGCTGAAGCGATGGACTCCTAGGGCACCCGCGCGATACGCGGGCTGACGGGGACTGCGTTCGACCGTCAGTGCGTTTGAACGCACCAAGTGCGGTCGAACGCACTTGGCAGGGATCCAATTCTTCACTTAGTGTATTTTTGCTCTCTTGTGGCCAACTTTTGTTGTAAAGACCTGCACAACTCAAAACACTAAAAACACAAAAAATAATTAGAAATTAACAAAGCTAAAGGCCTAACAAATATAAGTTAAAGGGGTCAAATATACACAATTTGACACTGATCAGATGACGCTGGTTAGCCGAGCTTCCATGATTTTGATATGTAGGAGGAAATCCTTAAGGATATTGATTTTGAGCATATAGCTCCTCCTTGATTCGTGGGCTGGTTCTGCTTCCAGGAGAAATTAGGGTGGTTCCTCCACCCTAGATTGTAAGACTCAGAATATGGACCACTTGACTGCTTTCTAAAATCATTGAAAGCGTTCAATTGTTCCATCTGGTTCTCAGAACAAAACAGCAAAGATGTACAAGTTTGTGCTAAGTGCACTGGACTAGCATAGATAGAACAACTCTCGACAGTGAAAGTGTTTGCAGCAGCTATGGGCCGACCTACATTTAGAGCGTCAAGTCTCTTGACAATCGCATCCATCCTTAAATTCAATTGTGCTTCACCTTTTACTTCATGGATGCTCCTTTCTTGGGGTTTCGGGCTGATTTGTCACGACAACTCGTAAAATCCCGCTGTTGTGAGTTGTCGGCCAATTTGTCCAAAGCTTTATAAGCTTAATCACCCGTTAAGTTCAAAAATGCCCCTCCATTCATCGACTCTATCATGCTACGGTTGGGCTGAGATAGCCCTTGGTAGAAGAATTGCAAGAGTTGCCACTTTTCATAACCATGAGGGGGGCATTTGATAAGCAAATCCTTGAACCGCCCCCAACACTCAAAGAATTTCTCGTCCTCATCCTGAGTAAAGGAATTGATCTCCTTTCTTGCCTCATTTACTCTGGACATTGGGAAAAACTTGTTGTAGAATTGTTTCAAAAAGTCTTCCCAGGATGTAATAGACCTAGGTGCGTTGGAACCCAATCACTCCATGGCTCTATCATGAAGGGAGAACGGAAAAAGTCTAAGGTGGGTGGCTTCCTCAGAGAAATTTTGGAATTTGGTGGTGGTACAGATATTTTTGAATTTCTTCACATGGGAATATGGGTTTTCATGATCTAAACCGTAAAATGATGGGAACATTTGAATGACATGGGGCTTTAGATCATAATGGGTTGCATTAGTCGGGTGACAACACTATACACAAATGGGAACTAATCGCAACTGGTGCGAATAGCTCCCGGAGTGACGTAGTGAAATCCATGTCATAAGCTCGTCTTTGCTCCCCGTTCCCAACTCTTGCATCTTGGTATTCCTCTTGTTCCTCCATATTTGCATTCCTTGGATTTGCCTCCATCTCAGGGTGAGCTCTATGCGCTCTCCTAAGGTTTCTCTCTAAGTCGGGATCTAAGGGTGTTAACTCTAAGTTTAAGGATCGCCGACCATGCATAAACTAACAAGAATTTAAACTAAACAATTAAGAAAAACAGCAACCTAAATAATCAAATATAAACAGAAACAAGAAAAACAGGAACTAAAAACAACAAATGAAGAAAGAAAACAATAACCTAGATGAATTTAAAACACTAAATTAAAATTAAACTACAAAAACAGCAACCTGTAGGCAATAAATGAATTAAAACTAAGCAATTTTAAACAAATATTCACACATGCAGAATTTTATAGAATTTTATAGAAACAGAAACAGAAAAAATATCAACAAACTAACTAAGACAAACAAAAACTAATAAAATATAACAATTAAACAACTAAATATTTAATTAAGAAAATTACTAATTAAACAATTGCAAAATAATTAATCAATTAAAAAAAACAAAAAATAAACTAAACAATTCTAACTACAGCAGAGAACAAAATTAAAAACAGGCAGAATAAACAATTAAAATTAAAACTAAAAATTAATCAAAGCATAAAGAAACAAAAATTGAACATACTGCCTCTGGTATGTTGGTGCAGTAAGTAGAGGTGCGTGATGTACAAATTTAATTGTACTCGCCAATTGCACGAGTCGATCGTAATAGAGTGGATGTGCAAGTGCGAGTGTCGAACCCACAGAGAATCGGCTTTGCTAAAAATCAATTCTAAAGTGCCTAAACTAATCCTATCTTAACCTAGTCTCAATATCAAGCATGTGGCGTGCATAAAATAACTCTAAATTAAAATGTGATAAAATAAAGAAATAAAAACAACTAAAGTCCCTAATTCACTTCACAATAAATTAATTCACATATAAACATGCTTAGCTCATATGTATTAAACATTTATGCTACAAGGCATACTCTGAGCGTTAACACATTGTTCATATTTCCGTCTATCGATAAAGTACATATGTATATCCTAATGTTGTTACACAATCTTATCAAACTACTCGAGGCAAACACTGTTATAAGAGGTCACAACGGATAATGGTCCACAGACGAATATCCGATGTATCTCCGGTTGCAACGAGTGTTGACGTTCGGCGATTTGTAGACAACAATCAACACACTTTTGTCACTAAAATGCATTGAGACGAATAAACATAAATCTTAAAAGACAGAATAATACGAACTAAACATAAATGTATATAAACAAATCCATAGTGAGGGAAAATAAGATACTAAATTAAAACAACTATAAGCATTAAATAAAATAAATGATAAAATGACGTTTAGAGGGTTTTACAGTGATGAACGGGGAGGATTTAGGCCACAAGGGGCACTCCAAGCGTTTTCCAAACGTAGGGTTCGTTTACAAGAGAAAGGGGGATATTTATAGGCTAAATTTAGGGTTTCTGCGCTGCCAGGTCGGATGAGGTGCGTTCGATTGCACTAAGTGCGTTCGAACGCACTCGTGCATGAATTTCGGCATTTGATGGGCGCAAGTGCGTTCGAACGTAAAACGTGCGTTCGAACGCACTTCCTTCAGAATGAGCCCTCACATGTGAAATACAAAGTTGTAGAT
>CM017327.1:21560568-21577521 GCA_006937295.1 Carpinus fangiana | reverse complement strand
ACCACCAGAAAGCTTCGCAAGCCGTTCCTCTAACTTTTCCTTGTCATAATCGGAAGTGCTCAATTCAAGCGAGGATCTCAGCTGTCACAAAAATCCGTACGTCAGGAATCAAGTAATATAAAAACAAAACGCAAACCCAAAAAAAAAAAGTAAAAAAGAAAACAAAGTTAAGGACTGCAAAAACAGAACGACATAAACCTGTTCACATCTTTCTGTGATGGCTTTCTTGTCACCAACTCCATCAAGAATGACAGTATCATCCTTTGATACTGTAACCTAAATCGCAGACCACAAAAGTTCACCATATAGCAAATGTGAAACCAATATCTCTCTCTTTCAACAGTAACAAGTTTAAGTATGCAAAAGGAGTCAGAAATATATCTAACCTTTTTGCATGAACCAAACACTTCTTGTCCCACCTTTTCAAGGTTGAGACCAAGCTCTTCAGTTATTATCTATAATTTAATGCAAAGAACAAAAAAAAAAAATTAGTATTTCATGCATTACACAGACAAAGTCTTAGTAGAAAAACAAAATTACCACTTGAACCTACCTCGCCTCCTGTGAGAGTGGCAAGGTCCTGCAGACCAGCCTTCCTGTTTTCACCAAACCCAGGGGCTTTAATAGCGCAAACCTTCAAGAATCCATGAGCCATCAATAGTATAATTTAATATGCTACCTTGATACTAACAGTCAATAATTATCTTATTCAGGGCAAAAAAATTGTAGATGATAAAAAATAAGAAATACCTTCATTCCAGCGCGAAGCTTGTTCAAGACAAGAGTAGCTAGCACGTCACTTTCCACATCTTCAGCAATAATCAGTAAGGGCCTTTGTGTCTGAGAAACCACATGTCAGTCAATCAAACGTAGACTCTGGCTTTCATTATCTCCTGAATTAATCACTTACCTTCAAGGCCAACTCCAATACTTTAACTATAGCATTTAAGTTTGAGATTTTCTTTTCATGGATCAAAATGATTGGATCTTCTAGCTCCTGCCAAAATAACAAAGTGATGCTGCTAAGACCCATAATGAAGCAGTTCATACAAAATAATACCCAATAATTCAAGATGATTTACACTGACAGGCAGCCTATTGAACAACCACCAAACAGAGTTCAAGTACATAATATAATAAGAAAAAGGATTTGTAAGCAATGAAAGATAAGTGCTTACACATTTCTGATTCTTCTGATTAGTGATGAAATAAGGGGAAATATAACCCCTATCCAGCTTCATTCCCTCAACAACCTCCAATTCGTTATACAAGGTCTTCCCGTCCTGCAATGATAACCGGGAAACAAATCTCAAATATAGCATAGATACCAATGGGAAGGGTGAGGGTGAAGTGCAGAGCTTATAGAAGAAACCAAGTGCAAAGGCCTAATGCAACCGAAAGAAATATATAACAGTATCACTAATGCAAAGAGCATATCACAGTCCCCTTGAGGAAAAGCTTCTGCATTTATCTCATAACAAAAATGGGAAATATACTCAACATGGAGATTTACAGCAGATATTTGTAAAGCATCTAAATGCTTATGCCATAATGATAAAGCACAATGCTACCTGTATAGAAAGAAAACAAAGAAACAAACCGCACCAAGCCAAAATCAAAACCACAAACAACTAATCCACTTCACTTGGAATCCTAAGAACTATATCATATCCTAATTTAAGAGGGCAGAACAGATTCTGCCACATCAGCAAGTAAACAACACATGCTGGTCAACTTAATTTAAAAGGATATAAAGTAACAAATACAAATATTAAGCTTTTGAGCCACTTGATGTTCCCAATAACTTATGAAAACAAAGCAATATAAGTTAAGGTCAAGAATCCAATAAGCAACTTACAGAGATAGTAATAACACCCTCTTTGCCAACTTTCTCCATGGCATTGGCTATTAGCTGACCAATCTCTCTATCTCCATTAGCTGATATTGTTCCAACCTTTATAGGGGAAAAAATGTCATATTAGTTTCCATTTGATTTTCTAACATTAAATAGTTTCACAATCCACACACACATAAACATGTAGATATATTCAGTATATATTTACATTACTGAGCCCTTTCATTTTGAGACAAGATAAAACTCAGTGAATCAAACCTGTGCTATTTCTTCAGATGTCTTAATCATCCGGGCCCTGCTCTTCAAGTTTGTCACAACAGCATCAACCGCCATTGAAATTCCACGTCTTAGGTCCATGGCATTCATTCCAGCTGCCACTGACTTGCATCCTTCAGCAAATATTGCACGAGTGAGAACTGTCGCACAAGTGGTGCCTGTCAACATGCATAATGGGCTTCATATTAGTAACTGTACGTACCTCCAAAAGTTTCCACCATTCTAAATAAGTATATGTGAAACTTATTCCGTCTTCCCAAATCATGCTATGTTTTTCCTTATAAAGATAACATTACAATACCAAAGAACATTATTACAAGTAATACACATATATGGTCCTATTATCTCCTAAACTAAATCGATGAATCTTTTAACTAAAGGCATGAGACACTCACCATCGCCTGCAACATCATTTGTAGCATTTGCAACTTGTTTTACAAGACTAGCACCAATGTTTTTTACTCTGTCTTGGAATTCCACACTCTTTGCTACAGTAACCCCATCTTTTGTCACTTTAGGGGCTCCAAAACTTTGTTCCAGAACAACGTTGCGACCCTATGAAAAACCAAGCACGAAAACCAACAAGTAAGACGACCATCCAAACACTATCCAATTGTAAGAAGGCACTGAAAATTGAAGTGAGAAAAAAATTAGCAACATTTACAAATTCAATAATGTGAAAATACCAAAATTTAAGGAGAGAAAAAAAAAATAGAAATCCAATATCAGAAACTTCTCACATAAAAGATGAAGCAAAGAAAGAAATAGAAGCTCAGCAGCTTTCCAACACGTTATAACATTTACCAAATGAAAGTTCCCTGAATACTGTTCCCTACACCTACATATGTTTATACCACATTAGGTCCAAATGACTGCCCAACAGCATGAATTTATTGGAAACTAATATAATACTTTGAAATAGCCATTGAACTGATGGTGTGGCACATAACTAGTTCGTTCTTATTCAGAGGAGAAAGAACTTTACTAAAAATTAGCTGCAACAGAGATATATGCTGGGGTTTGCAGACATGAACAAGGGTTTTGCGCCCTGATACAACCTTGGGGTGCATCAGACAGAGATACCTAAAAATCGAGACAATTACATTTTGATGTCAGTTTATTTGTGCACGTATTGGAAAGCACACCTATTTACCTATTAGGAAAAGCGTGTTTAGAAAGCAACATACAGGCTGGCCACCAATTGTCAAACCAATAGTATAACCAAACCAGTCAAGCCTAGACATGTTTAAAACAAGAGGATTTAACACATTTGTATTAAACAATAAACAGTATGAAGAATTGTAGGAGCTATAACAAACAAATAGAAAAGAATAGTACACTACAGTTTTTTAATATGCAACCCTATCACTGCCTGAACTCATATGATCTAGCTTGGATGGGATCTACAGCACGTAGGCCAATGTGTGTGTGTGTGTGTGAGAGAGAGAGAGAGAGTGTTCAACAAGATCCTAAAATTGAAAGCCAAGATCGTCGAATCTAATCAAGTCAAATGAAATGCCAAACATACAAAATATTTTGAACTTCCCAGTCAAATCGAAAAGTACAGACGCAGACTAGAACCTAAATCTAGAACCCTTAAAACTTAATAACAAAAAATAAGAATAATGATTTTACATAAAGTTACACAGAATTTTGGTAATACAAAAAACAATGCTGCTACATGTGGTATTTTCATTTTGCTGACTTATAATTATTAAAGATGAAAACAATTAGTCAATTACTACAATTTTCATTTTTACTGAGATAATAAAACTGGATATCGGCTATTTTGATTTGACCTGAATGGCTGCTGCCATTGGCCAGATGTCAAAAAATTCTTCATAAGATAATTGGATGTGAAAAGAGCTAGAAGATGAGGAGCCATAGACACGCTAAATATAAAGAACATCATGCAAAAGTTCAAAATCATATGAATGCCACAGCTCCAACCTATTTACTTCAATTATCAAGGGCCCCCACGATCCTTATCAATTCAAATAGTTCATAACAATAGACTATACTACCCAGCCACATCCTCAACTCAAAGTTCTTTAACCATATGGTACCTTGTGTTCTGTTTCGTACAGGTAATCTTAAGGCAATAATATTTTTTTTTTTTTGATAAGTCATAATCTTAAGGCAATAATATTCATACCCACTTCACATAATTCTTCAAAGTTTCAATCTTGTTTCGCATCATACGACAATGGCACACTACCACAACCTACAATTCGAAATAACATTCTATTGTGTTTTTACTACTTGACCAATTTTATGTATTTACCCACAAGACCTTGATACTGAAAACAATTACATTAGCACAGAAATCAAAATGATCATTAAAAAAGAAGAATATAATTAGTGGATCAAGAAAGATTAAGTGACTCACTTTCGGCCCCATTGTCACTTTAACTGCATCAGCAAGCTCTTCAACACCCCTAAGAATCAATGCCCGTGCTTCGACACCAAATTTAATGTCTTTCGCTGCATAGTTTCGGCTCCAACTCGATCCACTGCCAATCTAACAGCCCCCCCAATAAACAAACAAAGCACACTCAAATTCACATTAAAAAAAATTCTTTTAAAAAAAGCACGTAATAACACAATCAAACATTTTAATCATTAAATAAGAAGTAGAAGAAAAAGATAATCTCACCTTACTGTTAATGTTCTTAGCCAACCTACAAACCAGAAGAACCGGGAAAAAAAAACAAAAACAAAAACAAAACGTAGATAAATAAGATTCCCAGAGGATAAAAAAAATTGAAATTTGTCAGTCATTGGAGTTCTAGATGGAGAGAGAGAGTTTGAATACCTAGCTTTGGAGGCAAGGCCACTGGCAAAGCGGTACATGGTTAAAGGTTTGCAGAGCAGACTGGTCCTGAAAGAGAAAATGCAAGTAGAGACAGACAGACAGACAGTGAACTATAAATCAGGGAGCATAGAAGGGTCTAGAAGAAGAAGAAGAAGAAGAAGGGGTTTCCGCTAGGGTTTAGGGTTTTGATGGCGTGTGTGTGTGGGGGGGCGGGGGTGGCTAAAGCAAATTCCATCCAAACGACACGGATTCTGCGTTTCGACCTTCGGGTTCTATATTGGGCCTTTCGGTACAGATTTGGGCTTTCTTTAGTTAATGGCTTTATATTTGTCACCCTATGCACTATTTTTTCAAGGAATTAATAAAAGATCTTTGCTAGGGGTTCTCCTCTTAATGTTCTTCTTAGGGATGAAATTTAAAACTACTTAACCGCATCCGCTAACTGCACTTACCACTAACCGCTAACCGCTTTGAAAGCGGTTAGTGAGTTTTGAAAAACCGCCTAACTACTAACCGCTTTTTTTAAAATATAATATATATTTATATTATATATATATTTTATATAATAAGTAACAATGAGTTATTGTAGCCTAGTGGTTATTTTGTGTTTATCCATGTGAGTTTATGAACAATTTTGTGTTCTATTTCTATGTTGTGTACAAGACTACAAGTGAAGTGATAATTTTGTTATAATTTTATTCGCATATTATATGTTGTAGAAGGTAACTAACAAGATTTTGGTATAATGGTCCAACATATAATGTTCACTTTAAACCAACAATTTTTAATGCTAACATGGCCATGAAAGGAAAAAAAAAAATGTTTAAAGTGAGCAAAAAGAGGGTTTAAAGTTAGCCCAAAACTGGAAAAAAAAAAAAAAGCCAAATAAAAAGCGGTTAGTAGAAAAGCGGTTAACCGCTACCCGGTTAGCGGAGGCGGTTTTAACCACTAACCGCTAACAGCAACCGCTATTTTATCCCTAGTTCTCTTAGCGTTCTCTCAGTCTAATGTAGAACATGATTTAAGAAAAAATAAAATTGTAATACCATTTTTTTGCTAACAGATTAATTTTTATGAGTTAATATTTAGGTTTTAATACTTTAAAACTTGTTTTTTGATTCAAAACTAAAACCTAAGGGTGGAAGGTTAACCATTTAGGGATGATATCACTTAAAATGGATTTGATCATCCTAAATTTAGTGCTAATGTCTCAATTTTGGTGCTAATGCCTCAAATTTTGTGCTAATGCCTAAAAAAACCGGTGGTGGAGGCTACTACAATTTTATTTTTTTCTTAAATCATGTTCTACGTAAGATTGGGAGAACGATAGGAAAACTCCTAGCATTTTCCTTAATAAAAAGGTCTCACCTAGCCAAATTTTCTTTTGGCTTAGTATATTAAATTGATATTTATTTAAAATATATGTAATAATTATTTTCCTTATTAATTACATGCATTATTAGAAATATATCAGTATAATAAACTGAATGTGAAGAAATTTCTTTACTTAGTTTAAAAGAAAACTTTGATCTAAAATTTTTGGTTGAAATTATGATTGCACTCCAAAATTTTCAATGATTTTTTGTACGGTCATCAACAACATACCAAATCAACCATTACAAAAACATCCACTAACACATGACTAATCATCAAGTTTAATACCATATATACACCAAACAGACACAATCTAATGCATAGGTAATGCTTATTCCTTGGCCTTATGAGCAAAGAATCCCCAAGCCAATACTCATCCTCCTCGACTCGAAAGTTAGGATATTGTTCACATCCACAACCCAAAAGTCTGAACCAAAAGCAGATACCCCACATAGTATCAAAATACACATGGGCAGAAACAAAGAGAGATGATAAAGCCTTATTACAAGTAAAAACAGGAAAGAAAAAAACGTATAAGGAAATAAAAGGACAAAAATGAAAATACAACCAAATAAAAGAAACAAACAAAAGAAACATACAAGGAAGACCCAACAAAAATACAACCAAAGGAAAAAAAAAAAAAGAGGAAAATCACACTATGGGAATGAAGACAGTTGGGAGGAAGCCGATCGCGTTGACGCGAAAGGTGGTATTGAAAGCTCATTGCGGGGGGACGCAAGAAAAGACTGACAACAGACGGTGGGCGGCAAAGCGGGCACAGAGAAGATCAATGACAAATTCAGAATCAGAGGAGAAAGTTTGAGTGAAAACCCCATGGGCAGCACCCACACGGGCCACACATATAGCCAAACAAGCAAAAACCAAACAAACAAACAAGAAATAAAAACATCTGAACCCAAGCAAACAAACAAACAAAAAACGCAGGAAAAAGAACAAAATCAGGAAAGTAAAAAGCAGAAAACACCCAAATCCCAAAATAGAAGCCTCGTTGGAGGGAACAAAAAAAAAAACATCGGAGGAAAGTTGGCCGGAACATGACAAACCTAAGGCAAGGGCGAAGGACCCGGTTGGAGCCAAAGGACCAGGAGGAGGGACTCGCGTCGATCCAAGAGCCCATACAAATTCGGTAGAAAAACGGAGGAAGGCAAGACGACGAGACGACAGGGCAGAGCTTGAGACTAAAAAAGGCTGAGCTAAAAGGAGGAGAAGGACAGGAGAAACGGGACACATGAGGGGAAAGGGGCGGAAGAGAAGGGAGAAAGCACTGCACAAAGGCTAGGGAGCATCCAGTAAATTGTCTAGCTAGCACGAAGGGTTGAGTGCAAGGGGAAGAGAGGAGGAGGGTAGGCAGCGAAGGCCACCCCTCCTCCCCACCTGTGCAGCACTCACAAAAACAGGGGCTAGGGGTTTTTTGGGAGAGACGATGGTTTAAATTTTCAATGATTTATGTGAATTTGATATACAGAAGTGTTCTTTTTTATTTTTCGTCAAGTAGCAACTTTCAAAAACTTTCTTCTTCTTCTTTTAAGAGAGAGAAAACAGAAACTAAAGGGGTCATTCCCCTTGTCAATGTGAATAGATCGGTGGGTTTGGGGGGAGATCATATGAGAGGCAGCCTATTTTGTCGAGTAGTTCTAGAAATTACTATTGTGTCATTTTAAGAAAGAGGTGTTTGTCGTGATTTATAATAGTTTATATCACAATTCCCGTCTTTTAGTTAATGATGTAAATTGCTATTCTTCTTTCTTTTTTGTAGTGTTTATCCTGGCCGGCCTCCAGCCAGAAATTTTGTTTTGAACTTCAATTCAACAATAATATCCTCATGAAGCAGTTTTCTATGGAGGACAGCATCTATGGAGGAGTTGCTTGAGTTCCTACTGCAATGAACAATGAATTGTAGACTTTCTCGAGCTAAAGCCTCTCATTTATCACGTGTACAAAGACCAGGTACAGTTGATCTACTTGACGTTTGTGTTAGCTAGTTGAAAATATTCCTATTCGAAAAAAAAGGTCACTATCTGATTAGACCATCCACAGATAAACCATGGGCTTTTGCGTTGGCAAAATCACATGGTTACATAACATGAAGTAAGCAAATGCAATTGATAGAATAGACAGCAGCTGGTTCCCTTTCTTGTATTAGCAGATGGACAACAATTGATGTTTTACAAAGTATATTATATCTTTTTATTGCATGGATTTTGAATTTAACCTCATCTTGAACTGGATATCCACTGGCATATAGTTTTAGCTTTTTAACCAGCAACTTGTAAACCAAAGTGACCCTCTTGGCATTACATTACACAACTTGGAAGCTTTCTATTAGATCAACTAGGCTAGTGGGCGCTTTCTTTTGATAAGTAATTTTTCACTCCAAGTGAGCGCGGGAAATTGGGGATTTGACTTAGTGACTCTGTAGTTCCAATCGATTGAGTTACCCATTTGGAATAATTTGACAGGCATTTTCAAAGAATCTATAATAATATACGACTAGAGCCTAGGGTCTTCTCGATCTTCACAAGGAGTATAGTGCATTTCAAGTCAAGGGTGATTATTTTCCAACACAGCATAGAAGAATATTCTAAACTTTATAGAACTCATGATCCCTTTTCTCCACAACCCAAAAGAGAGAAGAAAATCTCTAACCCTCGGGATTCCATACTGCTTTTTCTCTTCAGAAATTATTCACTGCAATGCTAGGAAAGAGGCCATACTATTAATTAATTTATAAGAAACTGTCTCCTATATATATATATTATTCAAAGATTTTAAAGCGGGGAGACGACATATGTAGGTTTCCTTTGTAGTTCAACCATCTTTTTTGACCTTATGGAGGATTGAAGCAAGCTTAATGGTAGTCAAAGGCTTCTCTTGATAGTCATCCAGGCCTGCTTCTATGAACTCTTGTTTTTCTTTCTCTGCTGAGCGTGCCGATACACCCGCAATCAAACTACGAATTCCCATAGAGCGGAGTTTTCTCGTTGCCTGCTATCATTAAAGTAATTCAGGAAACAAATTATCAGTAATAATAAAAGTAACAACTTAATTAATTGGCAGGATATATATATATATATATAATGAGAAATACTATTTTTCCTTCTTCTCTTCTGTCCAACTCCCATTCAAGATCCATCTATATTATTTCTTCCAAGAGACATGCTATATATAAGTCTTCATTAGTCTTCCCTCATCCGACTTGGTCCCACAAATCAAATAATGGATTTGTAAGAGTTGGACGGAAGAGGACCAATAGCAAAGGAAAATAATCATTTCTCTTTTTTCAATTCTACATTGAATCGATGAAACCCACATATCCAAAGGTAGTAAGTATATATATATATATATATATATATATATAGGGGCGGACCCACGTTCAGCGGTGGGGTACCCGCAACCCCAACAAAAACAATTTCTTCTTAAAGCCCTTTGAAAAAAAATAAAAAAGACATGGAATGATCCTTGCAAAAATTACGTTTCAACAATTCAACCCCCAAAAAAAAAAAATTCCCCCTAAAAGCTAAAAGATGCTTATCAAAAATTTTAAAATGAAAAGAAAGCAAACTTTCTATCATATGTCGGATTCCTTTTCTAAAAAAAAAAAAGAAAAAAAAAGAAAAAAAAAAACTTTTATCTCTCACCTCTGTGGCATGTTTCCACTTCCCACCTAACTCCAACACCCCTCCATTCTTAATTTTTATCATCTTTCATGCATACAATGCTAATTTTTAAATAAAAATATTTAAATATATAATATTTAATTAATATTTAAATATTACAAAAAATAAAGCCCATTTCAAAGTTTGGTCCCCAAATACAATGGACCCGGACCCTTTTGGAAAAAACTCCCCCCTGTATATATATATACATATAGAGAGAGAGGGGCAAAACATCATTTGCATAATTTTCTGCATTGGTGCATTAGTGAACATACCTCAATCCCATTCATGACAGGCATATCCATGTCCATCAAAATCAGGTCAAAGTTTTTTCCTGAACAATGGACATCAACAGCTTCTTTGCCATTCCCTACCACCTGATTTTGTATGCCTAGATTGTCCAAGAGTCTGTGGTGAATCGTTTGATTAAGAGTGTTATCATCCACAACAAGAGCAGTTATCTTAGATGATAGTTCCAGCAGTGCAGGAGGTCCAGCTTTAATGCTATTTAGAAGTCCATCTTTCATCCCATTTTTACTCTCCAACATGTTTTCTCTAGCTCCTTCTCTCCCAAGTCTAGCCACTTAGCTTGTTTTCCTACAACGCACAACAAATTAACATTGATGAAGTTGTTTATGAGTAAAACTTTGAAACTCACAATAGGCAAATCAATGGACTGAGAAATCAGATACAGAATGATGATATATAGGAGAAAAAGAAAGAAAACAGGGACATTATAAGGATCGATCATGTTAAATCATTGCTTATTCCAAACTAACAAGGAGAAAGGGAGGAGGGGGTGGATCATATATATGTTGGTCCCATTCAAAAGGAAGGATATAATAACAATATTGTAACATGTGTAGTAAAATGAACATTTGCATTTTCTTGAGTTAACTAGCAGGAAGGTTAACAAGATCTAAATTTTAGGCATTGCACCCAAGTGCATGCAACTATATAGTAGAGTATGATTCTGATTCCTGATTTTATATATATATAAAACTAAGATAAATACTGGCTACATAAAACATCACATGATCAGTAATGATCTTCAGAGACAAAGGTTGGTACCTTGAGATGCAAGGAGGAAGTGAGAGTGGCCTAGCTGGATGAATAAAATTGCTAGCAGTGAGCAACAATTCTCCAAAAGCAATGTTGCAAGAATAATATTGTTAGATGGTGGGGAAGATATATGTATATATATATAAATATAATTGATGTCCTTCACATGACAGTAGTACGGTTCTGGTGTATAAGGCTGCAGCCAAAAAAGGAGAGAGTCTAGATAGTGAGAGATATGAGGAGAATCACTAGGATTATGTTTAAATTCACAGAATCCACCAGTGTGATTTTTTTTCCTTAAATGGGGAGCTATATGTGAAAAAAGGGGTTACTAGGGCCCCCTCTTTTCATTAGAAAGCAACAAGAAAAGTTTAGACTTTCCAGGAAAAAGGAGAAAAGAACATCCAGCTTCAGACATTTTCATACTTTCAATTAATACTAGCCATGGCATTTAGATCTTCTTACTGAACTTTAAAGGAGTATAAACAAAAAACCAGATAGCATATGATCCTACATGATCCACAATTTCGTTTGTTTCCAGGTTTATGACCCATGCCATAAGGACATTATTAATTGTAGCTTCTTTAGTGGTGATTTTGCACACAATCTAGTGCAATTAATTTTTAAACCATACAGAAAATAAACATAATTTACAATATTCAAACGACTCAAAAGTCATCGTTGATAACTAATTATTTGCAACGACATTTACAATCGTCATGGAGACAGAGGCATCAACCTGTGTGCAAGAGTGCCACCATACCTGGCGGTGGGACTGGGAAACAATTAATTCACCAAATAAAAAACGAAAAAAAAGTATGATCAGCATGATTCAAAAGTGTAATTTTTGGGAAACAATCATCCTTCCATAAGATCTAGTAGTAGTATTGGACGGATTCTATGGAGTGTTACCGGATCTTGAAAGGGAAAAGTGTTTTCTTTTACTAGTAAGATCTGCTGCTTTCATGCTTATTGTATTTGGGCTTGTTAGATGATGTGTTATTTTTTTATTAGATGCTGCAAAGTGCAAAATATGGGTTTTACACCACATCCTGATTGAAGGTATTCTCATATGGTTATTATATCCCAACATTTTTTTAACTGTTAAAAAGAATTCTTAAAATTCAATCTATTAAATTGGCATCTGTTCTTAGAGCGCGTGATTCTTATATGCATTTCACATGCTCTTTTAATCATACTAAAAATGCATGTGGCGATAATCACAAGCTCTAAAGATAAATATTTGTTCAATTAATATATTGAGTTTGAAGAATTTCTCTCAACCCAATGTGACCACAAATTAGCCTGTTTTCCTTTTTAAATTAATATACTTATCTAAAAAGAAGCAAGGCATGCAAGGACAAGAACACAGTTTTTAGGAACAAACATCTCCAGTACTCCCCCTCTTGTTGCCAATTTGCCACTAATACTACAATTGTACCTCAATTGTGCATGACAAATTACAACATTATTAGATCAAAAGAACAACATAGGAAAACATTTCAAGGAAACTTGATTATAAAGGTAGGACTGATAGCATGAGAATGATGGATCTAGTTGTCCAGCTCCCTTAGGATGGGGACCAGCCAATTGGGTGATAGTGGCTTTTCCTTGAAGTCGTCAACTCCAGCAGCAACAAAATCTTCTTCATCTCCTTCAAAATACGATGCAAAAAGACCTATAATCTTGCTTTCAACGCCCATCTCGCGCATCTTCCTAGCAGTCTAACACATGACATAATAAGGAAGATAATGCAAATTAATTAATTATCTTTTGGTTTAATATTCATGAAAGGCAAATGGGAAGAAACTAATGTATAAAAATATATACCTGTGCCCCAGTCATGGAAGGCAGAAACCTGTCAATGACAATGAGATCAAAAGTTGCTCCAGAAGCGATGAGCTCCACTGCAGCCTCCCCAGTCTCCACAGCTTGTGTTTCCACACCACACAAACCCATAATTCCCTTCTCCACTATTCGGCACAATTCTGCATTATCCACCAACAGCCCTCTCAGCTTCTTCTTCCAGCTCGGATACTGATACCCTTTGCTCATCTTGTTATTCCCCTCAGATGATTCAACTGCAGGTGCCATTCCTTCAATTGCTGGTGCCATTCCTTCTTAAATTCCAATTAATAACCTCTGCACAAGAATTGAAGGTGGCCATGAACAAATTAATTGATGAGCTAATTTAGACGTTAAAGGAAACTAAGCAGTAGCCTAGCTATATATATATATAACCAAGTGATATATATTATCAAGAAGACAAAAATTACAAATCTCCTCCGGAACTGTTTTTTTTTTTCTTCTTCCTGATCAACAAACTGAAGAGCTTCATTTTTGCATAAAAATACTAGGAAAGACTTTATAAGCACAAGCAATTATTGTATAAAGCTAGTAGCTAATTAGTAAAAGATGGGCAAAAGCTCTTTTTGGTTTTTTTTTTTTTTTGAAATCCACATCCTTGTAAACAAGATTTCAAATTTAGGTTCAATCTTTCAATCAATAAGCCATGTGTACCACCACCGAGGTTGGTGGTCTAGTGGCACTTGGCTTACTCCCAAGTGATTTGGTAGGTGGTAGGTCTCGGGGTTGAATATCAAAATGGTGAGTTTGGGATTATTTTCACACCTCCGGCTTGTTGTTCACTAGTGTCTTAGATAGGATTGGGTCAGGTTATGGTTAAAATGACTTGAGTGAGCACATGCATTTGTTTTTATAGGCCACTCATGTCATTAGTTCACAACGAGTAAGTGTGCAGATAAGAAACCCACTGTGGTTGCTCACTCCTACCATTTTGGCTTGAAAAATAAAAGGGGGGCGTTGTTGCTAGAAATGCAAGAACTTTATGATATAAAGGTGTTGAAAACAATTGCCTACCTGCATTTCTATGTAGTGAGGAAACAACAATGTTAGAATTCAAACATAGGAAAGGGAAAAATGAAAATAAAAAACCCAAGAAAAACACTATTCTAAGGCTTTAGAAGGACAAAGTTAATTAAGTAATAAAGGAACTTAATTACCGTCAATGTCTTCAAAGCTTGATACTGATAATAATGCAAGTGCCTGTAAATTAGCTTATATATATATATAGATGAAGCGTGGCTGACATTTTTCTCCGTCCTTCTCCTACCAAGAAAGTGCCAAAAACCCGAGATACGCGGCGAAGTAATTGTAGCATTTAAAACATGATTTAGGTAATCCAGTAGTCAGATTTCTTCTTTTTCAAGGTAATATCTGAGATTTTCTCGCATCTGCGCCTTTTTTTTAATAAATAAGAATATAAATACTAATAACTGAAACATTACAAATATATTATATATGCTAATTTGTGATTTTACTAGTTTTGTATAGTCTACCTTGCACACTACCTAAGTTAAAACTTGACCTATTTTAAATTACTATTTATCTCAAAAGTTTAAGCTAATAGAAAATTATTAAATCAATTATTTATGTAATATTCTAACACTCCCCTTCACATATAATCTATAAGTCTTCCTCAATAAGCGAGACCAAACCAATGGAATATTTAATTTAAATTGTAAGTGAACTACATAGAAAATATTCGAGTTCAAACCTTTTTTTTTTTTTTTGAAATAACAAAACCTTTGTTATGATACCATAAATCACCACTTATCTTAACAGCTTGAGTCAATAAAAAATAATAAATTTAATTATTTAAATTAATATTTTAACAACCTCTCTAAAATATTTTTTATCATACTTGTGATCAATAATCCCCAAAAGGTAAATCAATCGGCTAGGACTATCTAACCATGCCTAATGAAGTGGAGGTCACTAGTTCGAATCTCTCTCTCCCATTTTGTGTGGACATGTCAAAAAAAAAAAAAAAAAACTCTTGATCAATATCTTGCTTAATTAGAAACCAATTACTATAATATTTGCACATATCATCCAAAGTAGATATGTAACAACTATTTAGATTAACCTCAATGGTTGTATCATATATCGCATTTCATGAACCAAAATTAAGAGTGATATAATGCATTACATGTCCCGTACATATAAGCCAATGTAGATAGAGTATGGCTCGTGTCATGTGTGATAGATGCAAATTGAAAAATGTCACATCAATAATTGGGGATGCGTGCTACCTCTCCTCTCCGATTCAAATGAATTGGGCTTTAGAGTTTTTTTTTGTCTTTTCACATTTTGAGATGACAAAAATATCCATCTACTATAACTAACTGGATATTAATGGTTAGGTAAACCATAAGTGTTTTTTTTTTTAATTTAAAAAGAAAAAGAAAAAGAAAAAGAAAAGAAGAAGAAGTTAATCAGCCATCGTTTTTGAGCTTGTGGAGGATTGAAGAGAGCTTAGCGGCATTCAAAGGCTTGTCAAGATAGTCATCCAGGCCTGCTTCCATGAACTCTTGTTTTTGTTGCTCTGTTGAGCCTCCCGAAACACCAGCAATCAGACAACAAATTCCCATACTGCGAAGCTCTTTCGTTGCCTATCATTAATTAAATAAAGAGTACGTAATTAATATGTGTAAGCAAAATGATTAGCATAATTTTCTCCATTGATGGATTAGTGAGCATGCATATATATATATATATACCTCGACCCCATTCATGACAGGCATGTCCTTGTCGATCAAAATCAGGTCAAAGTTTTGTCCTGAACAGAGGATATCAACGGCACTTTGCCGTTCTCAGCCACCTGAGCTTGTATGCCTTGACCGGCCAAGAGTGCGCGGTGGAGCATTAGAGTAGCACGTTCATCATCCACAACAAGAGCGGTTATCGTCTTGGATGATGGCTCCCGCAGAGCAGTTTTCTCCATTGAAAGAAAAACAGAGTAACAGAAATATGATAGAAAGATATGGATGGAGAGAATGATGATGAGTTGGATTGCGTTGAAATTCTGGAAATCTACCAAATATGATTAATTTTTTGCTTAAAGGGTGTGATTAGGGCATCTCTCTATTCATTAGAAAGTGACAACAGAAGTTACATCTTATAATTACAAACAAAAAAGTTTGATAGAATATTATTTATCCTAGATGACCCACATTTTCGTTTGTTTCCAATTTTATGATCCAAGTTAAGGACATTATTGTAGCTTTTTTAAGTGGTGATTTTGCACAAAATAAGTGCAATTATTTGCTCATGTCCTCCACCAACCCACCTTCGTGTCAAAAGGAAAAATACATGTAAAACTATGCATGAAAATGTCTCATATTAGTTGCCTGATAGTCTACTTGATCATGAAAATTTATGTGTCACGTTTCTTGTGAGACCAGGAGAAAGTAGTGTCGATGGTGAAAGAGATATGAGTTGGATTGTGTTAAAATTCTGAAAATCTAGCAATGTGATTTTTTTCCTTGAATGGAAGGTATCCATGCAAAAGGGTGTAATTAGGGCCTAGGGCCATCTCTCTATTCATTAGAAAGTGACAACAAAATAATTTAGAGCATGGTTTATTTTAAACCCATACGGTCATACTACTATATTTTGGTACGACAAGAAGGAAGATATAGAGAGATAAGTGGATGTCAAAAGAGGGAAAAGGAATTTGAAGAGTTCGGCGAGGTGATAAGGATCAAAATTTGAGGTAATTAATTTCATTAAGTGGGGGCCCAAAAAAGAAAAAAAGAAAAAAAAAAAAGATCAAGCCCCGTAAATTAGTACGAAATGAGTTGTAGAGGAAAAAGATGAATAGTGCACATAGGGTGGATTGATTATTAAGGCTCCGTTTACTTCGACGTAAAATGGTTTCCGTCGGAAAATATTTTCAGAGAAATCATTTTCCTTGAAAATGTTTTCTGCTGAAAACATTTTACGGTGTTTACCGCGCGTACGGAAAATCACAAAATTTATATATATATTCATTAAATCATATTAAACTTTAAATTTACGGGTAAGTCCCG
>CM017327.1:21516973-21556047 GCA_006937295.1 Carpinus fangiana | reverse complement strand
TTTAAACTTTAAACCCTTCAACACACTCTATTGTGGTAATTGACACAAGTCAAACCGAATAATGTGTTTACCGTTAAGGAGCTACAATGAGTATTGATTATGGATAAAATCATCCACTGTATCCTTGGATCACAGTGGATATTGAATCACAACCAAAAACTCGTTGTGCACCCGGCTTGGAACACATCACAGGATGACTATCAATGTATCAACAACACACAACCATTCAATTATTTGTCACAGAAATTAAATGACGAGTACGGAATTAAATAACGGAAAATAAAGCATAAAATGTAAAAGCAAGAAATATAAACTAAGGGTGAGGCTTCATCTTCAACCTAAGTTGAAGATTTTAGCCACCCATTGAATAAAAAAGCATAATTAAAGTAAAAGAATGCATTAAAATTAAATTAAAAGGAAAAGCTTACAAATAAAAGGGGCGGAGCAAGGCAAACAGAAGCACAATGCTCTCTAAAAACGCCCCAAAGAATGTGTGTTCGACCAAATGGACCTAGGGTCCTATTTATAGACAAAAAATCCTACGAGTGCGATCAAACACATGCAGTGCGTTCGAACGTACTGCTGAGTTGTGCGTTCGATCGCACAATGTGCGTTCGACCGCAGAAAACCGTAACGGCGCAGCGGAAGCGATGGACTCCTAGGGCAACAGCGCGAGTTGCGGGATGATTGGGACTGCGTTCGACCGTGCCTCTGCGTTCGACCGTCAGTGCGTTCGAACGCACCAAGTGCGATCGAACGCACTTGGCAGGGATCCAATTCTTCACTTAGTGTATTTCTGCTCTCTTGTGGCCAACTTTTGTTGTAAAGACCTGCACAACTCAAAACACTAAAAACACCAAAAATAATTAGAAATTAACAATACTAAGAGCCTAACGAATATAAATTAAGGGGTTCAAATAAGCACTTTTCGGCACTCATCAACCTGTAGTATAATGCCAGTGCCCCAACCATTGCACGAAACATACCGTACGTAACACTAGCGACACGACCGAGTCCAACCTCGAGTGTAGTGACCCAAATTATTAACTAGGCTTAAGTAGCTTAGTTGGGGGGATTAATTTGGGCTTTGGGTCACTAAGGATGTCAAAAGGGTAATTTGGACTTTTGGACGGACGTACCCTAGGTCTGGCAGACGTACGCTGCTATCTGTAGTGCGGACGTATGTGGGGGGACCACCAAACGTACGCTCTACAAACCGTACAAGCGGATGTACGTGGGACCACCGGACATACGCTACTTTTTGAATACGCTCTGGTTAATACCTAGACATACGAGGTAGCCATGGAACCGTTAGGAAAGAACCACCGGACGTACGCCCCTTGGTCGGACATCCGCTTCTTTCTGAGCCTATAAATAACACCCTTCCCCCTTCGTGTTTTTCATAACTTCAAAAAGTTCCCAGGCTGCCAGAGTGTTTTCAAGTGTTTGTGATGTTTGGTGAGCGTGTGTGTGAGGCATTTACGAGTTTCGGAACGCTCGTTAGGCGAAACTCTTGCGGTTTTGTTTCATGGGGGTAACGTTCGATCTTTAACTTTTAATTACGTCGTTATGCTGCTCGTTTTATGTTTAGTCGTAGTTATTAGCTTAGTTGTGCTTTAAGACCCATTTGGATTAGCGTATTCGTTAGCTTAGCATTTTTACGTTGCATGGAGGTTATTAACTAGACTAGAAGGCTTTAGGTTGTTCCTAGTAGCCCTAGGAGTCGGAGAATAGGCGGACAGTGGAAGAGAAAATGAGGTTCTCCCTGAGGACCCATACAGTGGACGTACGGTATCGTGACCGGACGTACGGCTTGTTGTTGCACGATGGATGAATGCTCTTGAGCCTGGACGTACGGTCACTGTGTGACAGGAAAACCCTATTTTCACCAACCGTTCCATAGCTCCTGTTTTCCTTACTGTATAGTTGTTTTAGTGAAATTAGGACTAATAGAAGGTTTTTCACAGATTTGGAGAACCCGAATCTTTTGGAGTTTTCAGAGACGCGTATCGATCCAGGTGAGTTTTAACTCACATAATGCGTATTGTTATTTTCCATGCACTGCACGTCTATTTTGTGTACTGAGCAAACATGCATATTTTACAACTTTCACGTTTTGTACGTATTGCACATGAACTCTATTTTTAGGAAAAACGTTGTGCTGAACATGTTAACCAAGTGGGACTTGTACAATAACATGCATGTAAAATACATACAAGATAATTGCATCGTTGGTACGGTGGTACGTGCAGTAGTAATGGCTATGGGCTTACTATACATGTTAGCTTTATGGTCAAATGTGTGCGTTATGTGAGGGTTGTGGATCCATTGGTTTCGTGACCTTGATGCAACCATTCGCAATGGTTCGGTCACTACAGGACGGACGTCATTAGTTGGTGTGGGCACTCGGGGTCGGACCCGATCGTGCCACTAATGTTATGTATGGTATGTTGTACAATGGCTGGGGCACTGACATTGTATTATAGGTTCCTCGGGACAGCATCAACCCTGCTGAGAATGGATAATATATGAGTAGACCATACTGTTAAACTATGACTATTGTTTACATCATATGCATATATCATTACTATATATATATTACGCATAATTAAACTGTCATGATGGAGCTGCTTTTGCTTATTAAATACCTGAGTTCATTACTAAAACTGGCATGGGCATTATCTGCGTTAAAGGTCACTAAGTCTTAGACTTACCCCCTTTATTTTATGTCTTTCCCCATCATTATGAATAATTGCATGGTTTAGCTGCTTCAGACGAGGATGCCGTCGGAGCCTACTTGGGCGATTACTTAGGACCTGATTCGGGTGATCTTTAATGATATGGATCCTGTTTGGCTTAGGACAATGTGGGAGGATGGAGGATCTGCCCGTGCAGACATGATAAAGATTCTGATCTCATTAGCTTTGCTGAAACTTAAGTCTAGGCTTTGATCTGTTGATCTTTTGTGAACAATGTTGTAGTATCTTATTTTGTGAATGTATCTGTTTGACGGTCTGATGACCGATACATTTGGTGACTCTTTATAATATTATGGATGTAGTACTTTATCTCTGGTATCTTGTGTGATGTTTCATTTACTATCTCTTGATCCCATAGTCTTGGTAAAGTCTTCTACTGCAATTTTCTCGTTACGACGAGGAAGGTGTTTTCCCGGAGGTCGTGTCTTGGAGGGACATGGCTGGGATGGCACGCCGTGGGGTCAATTACTAGTTAATTGATATTCCCATTGGGCGGGGCGTCACAGTTGGTATCAGAGCACTCTTTTGCTCTGAGAAGACTATAGGATAGGGGAAAAGAGAACTTAGGCCATGATCACACCAGAGATTAGGCTAGATAAGCGATTAGGGCTTAGTCCTTAGGTTTGTTCTCTTGGTTCTGGTAGAGTTGGTTCTAACTCTACTCTTCGCTACAGAGAATGCCGCCCCGAAGGAACCCTGCAACCGGACCTAACGTGATGGAGATTGGAGAGGGAGGTGTTCACCCTGAGCCTTTGGACATTCCCGTTGATGGAGCAACACTCCTTGGAAGTCAAGTGATGGACGCAATTGGCCAGTTGGTTTCGGCCATAGATCGCGATAGGATTGTGAGACAACTAGCTGAAGGTACTGGATGTTCTCTAAAGGATTTCTGCAGTCATCTCTCGGAGAGTTTTGACGGGATAGGCGACCACATTCGTGTTGAGAATTGGTTGAATGACGTGGAGGATTTGTTAGCTACCCTTGTGTGTACGAATAAGCAGAAGGTGGCTTATGCTTCTTATAAGCTGATGGGAGAGGCTAAGCGTTGGTGGCAGGACAAGAAAGTAGTGCTTGTCGCTGACTTGGGTTCGGAGACTGCCATTTCTTGGGAGGTCTTCAAACACGAGTTCAATCGGCACTTCTTTCCTAGAGTCGTGCAGGAGGCGAAGGCACGCAAATTTTTAGATTTGGTCCAAGGAGGGATGTCAGTGATCGAGTACGCTGTGAAGTTTCTGCAGTTATCGTGCTTTGGGTTGTACCTCATCCCGACTAAGGAAAAGAAAGCAAAGAAGTTTGAACTAGGTCTGAACTCTCATATTCGGATTATGATGAGCTGTTTTGACATCCAGGATTTCTCCCAGTTGGTAGATAAGGCGTCGATCTATGAGGAAAGTCTGAAGGAGAATGCAACTGAGTACACGGATCGAAAAAGGAGGACTCAAGGAACTGGTAGCGGAGGAGTCGGGCCAGCTAAGAGGATGGCGGTGGGGAGTTTTCCACCCTAGAGGTCACAAGGACGTACCTCTGGTAACCCTCTAGTTTCATCGCAGAAGAATCAGACGTCGGAGCTGTGCAAGAAGTGTAACCGTGTACACTGGGGACCCTGCAGGATGGCAACTGGAACTTGCTATTGTTGCGGCTAGTTTCATCACTTCAGCAAGGACTGTGTGAGCAAAGGGGTTGCTCAGAAGCCTTTGGCGCCAGTCCGAGTTTACGCGCTTGTTCCAGGAGAACCGGAAGGAGGATCGGAAGTAGTGACAGGTACCGCCCCTATACTTGGATTTGAAGCTTCAGTTTTGTTTGATTCAGGGGCTACCCACTCTTTCGTATCTTTAGTGTTTGTAAGGTTGTCTAGACTTGTTGTGAGAACTTTGGAACCTGGTCTAGCTGTAACTACCCCCGAAGGGAAAACTGTGGTCTGTAAGCGTGTAGTTTACGAATGCCCTGTTAGCATTTGTAGAAGAGTACTTCCTGCAAACTTAGTTGTTCTCCCTATGTTTAGTTATGACGTTATTCTCAGAATGGATTGGTTGACAAAGAATTCGGCTATTATCGACTACGCTTTGAAGCGAGTGACGCTTACACCGTGTGGAGAAGGAAAAGTGACATACGTTGGATCACGAGCAAGGTCTTTACCTCCAACGATTTCGGCCATGCAGGCGAGGAAGCTTATCATCGGAGGTGATCAGGCATTTTTGGTGTTCGTTGTTGCTCCAACGAAGCAAGCAAAGAAGAATCTAGAAGATATTCTTGTGGTGTGTGAGTATCCAGATGTCTTTTCGTCAGACTACTCTGGATTACCACCACAGAGGGAGGTGGAGTTTGGGATTGAGTGTGTGCCAGGCACTAATCCTATCTCTAAGGCACCTTATAGGATGGCGTCGTCGGAGTTGAAAGAGCTAAAGGAATGATAAGTGCCAAAATATTCATATTTTAGCCCTTAATTTACATTTGTTAATGTCTTAGTTTTTGTTATTTTGTTCCATTTTATTTCCTTTTTGTCTTTTCTGTATTTTTGTAGGTCATGGAAGAAAAGGAAGCGTTTCTGTAAATGTTCCAAGCTTAAAGGGCAAATTGGGAAGACCTAGAAGATGTGGAAAGGATTAAATCGGAATTTATCAAATTGGAGCTAAAATCGGATTGGATTCAAATTTGGATTCTGAATAGTTCTCGGTATTTTGGCCATAACTTTCACCTCGTATATCGGATTGAGGTGATTCTAACGGCATTGGAAAGCTGACTCAACAGGCTACAAATCATTGTGAAATAGAATTTTCCTAATTCAGACCGCAGCAATGCTAAAATCACCCCGCAAGATAAAAGCCCAATTCTGGACGAATTCTATTCCGATTTGTAATAGGATTGTCTCCTAAATTGACTAGGAGATAGAATTCCGAATTTCCTAGGTTTACTAGGGTTTCTAGGACTCTCCTAAAGCCTATAAATAGACCTCTAAGCCTCACAACTAGATAGACAATTTCAGATAGGAGAATTTGGAGGCTACTTCTAGGAGCGATTTTCGGTTCTTTCTTTTCCTTTACTTTTTAGTTTTTACTTTAATTATGTGTAACTAATTATTTTAGTAGGGTTGGATTGAAACCCTAATTATGTTTATTTAATATTTCAATATTGGCGCCTTTGTGATAATCATATTGTGTTGCTTAACTTGATTAATGCCTGTTTTCATGAATTCCTCATATGTGTGTAACTGGCCATTATATGCATGTGGTATGGACTTGTTAGTTAGATCAATTTGGATGACCGAGTCCTGGGTTTAATATAAGTAACAAAAGTAATCCACGCCGGGTTCTTGGGTTAATCAACATGGGAAACCGGGAGTATACACCATGCCCTAGGTCTCATGTGGTTGTCGGTTTTCACAGTTCATATGCTTTCCTAGAGAACAACTTAGTATACACCATGCTAAATCCTTTAGGAAAGAAAAGAGTTAGAGTATACACCATACCTAATTCGTTGCTTAGGGAAACCAATAGCTTAAGGAGTATACACCATGCCCTTAGGTTGGCAACCATTAGGTATTCATAATATGATTGGATCATTGGCATATTGATTTATTAATTGAGCATAATTAGTGGTGGATATCAAAGCCCTACACTTTAATTTATTTTTATTTATTTTTCATAATATCAATTTTGTGACAGTTTGATATTTTAATTTAGTTATTTAATTCTAAGCAAAATTAACAATCCTCGTGGGAATGATCTCGTATTTGCCTGCTATACTATCGTTTTGATCTTGTGCACTTGCGAGTAAAACGTAGCAAACATTATCTATTAATTTAGGTAGTATTTGTCACAACAAGTTTTTGGCGCCGTTGCCGGGGATTGTTTAATTTTGTTTAGAATTTTTTTTTGTTCCTTAGCTAATTTTATTTTTGATTTAATTCTTTTTATCTTTAGTTTTACTGTTTTGTTCTGTTCTCCGGAGGTGCGCTCGAGCGCCCCTTCCAGGGCGATCGAGCGCACCTCACGGTGCGATCGATCGCACATCCGGACAGCAGCACTCAAACTGTGGTAATAACTGATCTGATTTATTTCTTTTATTTTTGTTCTTATTTTTTTTTATTTTGTTATTTAATTTTCTTTTCGTTATAATCATGTTGAGAGACAATACACCTCCGGTGCGAAGACCTATGAAAAATTCATTCAGTCCCGAAATCCTCAACCAGCCATCATGCATTAATTTCCAACCCACTGTGCAGAGCAGTTACGATTTATCTCCGCTGCTCAATTTGAGTCCACACTATAAAGGCACACCTACAGAGAACACATATTGGCATATTCGAGAAATCGTTGATCTCTGCAGGACTCAGAATGTTCAGGGTTTAACTCAAGATGAAATCAAGTTAATCCTCTTCCCTTTTTCTTTAAAAGATAATGCTAAGATATGGTACTATTCTTTGGCCGCAGGTTCTATTCATACTTGGGATGAGATGACCACAAAGTTCTTAAAGAAATTTTTTCCAACCCACAAGACAAGGCAATTGAGAAGGGAAATTCTGACTTTCCAAGAAAAAGACGGAGCCCTTTTCTTCGAAGCGTGGGAGCACTTTAATGAGCTACTTTCAGATGCCCTCATCACAATTTATCTCAAGACGATCAAGTACTGGCATTCTATGAGGGTTTAAATGATCATAACAAGAGTCTTGTAGATTTAGCTTGTGGTTACATGTTGATGGAGAAAAGCAGCGAGGAAGCCATAGAACTCTTTGAGACCTTAAGTGAGAACTCCCAACAATTCCCATCTAAAGGGAGACAAGGACTCAAAGGAAAAGGCACACATGAAGCGAGCACCAATGATGGAATTCAAGCTCAAATGGCTGCCATGGAGAAAAAGCTGGACATGCTCATGAAAGCTAGGATTAATCATAACAGTGCTCCTGAGTCATCTCTCATCAATTTGTCCCAACATTATCATGAAGAGAAGCCATTTTCCACCTATTGGCCTCAACAATACCAAGAAGAGGAGCCACCTCCCGTCAATTGGCCTCAACAATACCAAGAAGAAGAGTGTCAAAGTCAGTTTGTTGCCAATTACAATGGACAATACATGGAGGAAGAGTGCACTTACTATCGTGAGCAAACAACCACCACACTTAAGAATGAAGAAATTGTTGAGGAAAATTTTTGTGAGCCAAGTCTTGAAGATCCTTTGGGAGAGCGCTTTAATCAATTTTGTGAGCAAGTCGTGGTTGAAAATCGAGTGGATGAAAGGAAGGAAGATCAAACTGAGGATCTAGAGGAGCCACATCAGGAAAATGAAGATAGCACTAAGACTTTTTCAACATTAGCTCTTATTCCTGAAACACCAAGAGGCCAAGAGAGAAGTCTGTTAGAGCTACCAAATGAGCAAATTGAAGACATCAAGATAGAAAAGCTTTCTGAGTCTTCTTCTTATTTTATTCCAGTCCATGATGAGAAATTGTTGGAGAAGACTCAAAGTGGTCCACCCCTATATACAGACGATTGGAATCCCTCTGCAATGGGAAGACATCATTCTCTTTGGTGCAAGAGAAGAAAAGATTGGTGTTTCAAGTATAAAATGCCACAGTCTGGCTGAAGACATTAAACTTAGCGCTTATGGGAGGCACCCCATAGAATATCCTTTTTATTTCTTTGTTTGTTTATTTTATTTTATTTTTATTTTGTTTTCCACTATTACTTTAGTGTTTTGTTTTTCAGGGACAAGTGTGCATGAGTTCAAGTTTGGGGGGAATGCTTTAAGTCAAACCTATTCCAGACAGTTTCATCCATCTCCTGGGTAAGATCTTTCCATGATATACACACATTGGGGATAATGTGTAATTTAAGTTTGGGGGTATGGGGGACATATTTACACACACTTGGTCCCACTTTTTGTTTTTGAAAAAAAAAAATAACAAAATGCATGTTCATGTAGTCTTGAAATTTTGGTTGATCTAAGAATTGTGATTTGATATTCATTGGTTAGCTTAAAATTTTGAACACATGATCTGATGTTGGATTTTAAAGTTTGTTACTTACTTTAAGCATTTGAGAATTCACATGTTTGATTTGCTCTAACACAAGCACATTAGCACATGATTTATGGGGTATGACATGTGGTTTTGATGTGTATGTTTCTATGTTTTGGGTGAAACTGGATGACTTGTTGGTTGGATACTTTGGCAAAATTTAAGAAAAATAAAAAAATAAAAAGAAAAGAAATGATCATTGATAAGATTTTCACTGAGTAAGTGGGCCTCTTGCCTCAAAGCATTGAGCGTTCACGTCAAAAGGTGAAGAAATTTGATTTGGTTAAAATTATGACTAGTTTAGTTTCGTAGCCTGTTTGACTTGAGTTAGTAAGTCCTTAGGGGTGTCTTTACACCTAATGCCCTAAAACCATCTGGTTTGGGAGTCATTGGCTTAACATTCGCTACATGAGTCAATTAGAAAGTTTAAGGGAACTAAACATTGCAGAGTCAAAAATAAAAGAAAGAAAAAAATATATATATATATATATATAATAAAATTATGCCATTGTTGTTCATTTTGATGGGAAATTCAGTGAAGCTTGAGATGTTGAGACATTGCACATTGAAATTATTTGGAAGCTTCATAGTCTTATGCTAGTTCACTTTACACTATTTCGAACTTGTGATGCCTTAACTTGCTTGCTATAAGTAATTAGACTTTAAATTCCAATTCATTATGAAGATGGAGTTTAACTTTTTAAGCTTTCTAATGAATGAAAATCATGGTTTTGAGTGATGCTTTAATTTTTGGATAACATGAACTGTGCATAATGTTTGTGGGTAACTTTCCTGGAAAACCATCACGAGACTTAACTCGTCCTCTAGGGAATTCCTATGGGTTTAAAAGGCTTGTTGCATACGCTAAATGTAACCGTTCATCCCACGAAAGCTGGACTTATCTCTTTGTTTTTTGTTTTTCATTTTGTTTTTAGTTCGTATTGCTAAGGGACTAGCAATATGTAAGTTTGGGGGTGTGATAAGTGCCAAAATATTCATATTTTAGCCCTTAATTTACATTTGTTAATGTCTTAGTTTTTGTTATTTTGTTCCATTTTATTTCCTTTTTGTGTTTTCTATGTTTTTGTAGGTCATGGAAGAAAAGGAAGCGTTTCTGGAAATGTTCCAAGCTTAAAGGGCAAATTGGGAAGACCTAGAAGATGTGGAAAGGATTAAATCGGAATTTATCAAATTGGAGCTAAAATCGGATTGGATTCAAATTTGGATTCTGAACAGGTCTTGGTATTTTGGCCATAACTTTCAGCTCAAATATCGGATTGAGGTGATTCCAACGGCATTGGAAAGCTGACTCAACAGGCTACAAATCATTGTGAAATAGTATTTTCCTAATTCAGACCGCCGCAATGCTAAAATCACCCCGCAAGATAGAAGCCCAATTCTGGACGAATTCTATTCCGATTTGTAATAGGATTGTCTCCTAAATTGACTAGGAGATAGAATTCCGAATTTCCTAGGTTTACTAGGGTTTCTAGGACTCTCCTAAAGCCTATAAATAGACCTCTAAGCCTCACAACTAGATACACAATTTCAGAGAGGAGAATTTGGAGGCTACTTCTAGGAGCGGTTTTCGGTTCTTTCTTTTCCTTTACTTTTTAGTTTTTACTTTAATTATGTGTAACTAATTATTTTAGTAGGGCTGGATTGAAACCCTAATTATGTTTATTTAATATTTCAATATTGGCGCCTTTGTGATAATCATATTGTGTTGCTTAACTTGATTAATGCCTGTTTTCATGAATTCATCATATGTGTGTAACTGGCCATTATATGCATGTGGTATGGACTTGTTAGTTAGATCAATTTGGATGACCGAGTCATGGGTTTAATATAAGTAACAAAAGTAATCCACGCCGGGTTCTTGGGTTAATCAACATGGGAAACCGGGAGTATACACCATGCCCTAGGTCTCATGTGATTGTCGGTTTTCACAGTTCATATGCTTTCCTAGAGAACAACTTAGTATACACCATGCTAAATCCTTTAGGAAAGAAAAGAGTTAGAGTATACAACATACCTAATTCGTTGCTTAGGGAAACCAATAGCTTAAGGAGTATACACCATGCCCTTAGGTTGGCAACCATTAGGTATTCATAATATGATTGGATCATTGGCATATTGTTATATTATTTGAATATGATTAGTGGTGGATATCAAAGCCCTACACTTTTATTTACCTTTTCATTTATTTCTATTTCTTTTAATAAATATCAATTCCGTGACAAGTTGATATTTTTAACTTAATTAATTCTTAACAAAATTAACAATCTCCGTGGGAATGATCTCGTATTTGCCTGCTATACTATCGTTTTGATCTTGTGCACTTGCGAGTAAAACGTAGCAAACATTATCTATTAATTTAGGTAGTATTTGTCACAACAAGGAACAGCTCCAAGAGCTTTTGGACAAGGGATTTATTCGCCATAGTATATCACCGTGGGGAGCGCTAGTGTTGTTTGTTAAGAAGAAGGATGGGTCGATGAGGATGTGCATTGACTATCGGGAGTTGAATAAGGTGACGATTAAGAATCGATATCCTTTGCCAAGGATTGGCGACCTGTTGGATCAGCTGCAAGGAGCGCGATTGTTTTCTAAGGTCGATCTACGCTCAGGCTATCACCAAGTAAGGGTGAAGGAAGAGGACATTCCTAAAATAGCCTTTAGGACTCGTTATGGACACTACGAGTTCTTAGTTATGTCTTTTGGACTAACTAATGCGCCGGCAGTCGTTATGGACACTACGAGTTCTTAGTTATGTCTTTCATGACTATTTGGATCAGTTCACCATTGTCTTTATTGACGATATTTTGATCTACTCAAGGACGTCAAAGGAGCACGCGGAGCATCTGCGGAAGGCATTGGAGAGGCTTAGGAGGGAGAAGCTTTATGCTAAACTCGAGAAGTGCGATTTTTGGCTAGATAGCGTGTCTTTCCTCTGACATGTGATTTCGGGTGAAGGAGTAGCAGTTGACCCGGAGAAGGTGAAGGCCGTGGTGGAGTGGACAAGACCAACTAGCGTGTTTGAGATTCGGAGTTTCTTAGGACTCGCTGGTTTTTATCGACGCTTCATCGAAGGTTTTTCGAAGCTGTCGGAACCACTCACCGCTTTGACTCGGAAGAATGCTCGTTTTATTTGGACGAAGGAATGTGAGCAATGTTTAAAAGAGCTGAAGAAGCGATTGGTGACTGCTCCAGTGTTGGCATTACCTACGAAATCTGGTAATTTCGTAGTGTATAGCGACACTTCTAAGAAGGGTTTAGGTTGCGTGCTGATGTAGAACGGCAATGTTATTGCCTATGCTTCACGCCAGCTAAAACCATACGAGCAGAACTATCCTACACACGACCTGGAGTTGGCAGCGGTTGTGTTTGCTCTCAAGATTTGGAGGAACTACTTGTATGGCGAGCAGTGCGAGATCTACACGGACCATAAGACCTTAAAGTATTTCTTCACTCAGAAGGAATTGAACATGAGGCAGAGGAGGTGGCTAGAGCTGATCAAGGATTATGATTGTGAGATCAATTATCATCTTGGTAAGGCTAACGTTGTGGCAGGCGCGTTGAGCAGGAAATCAACGGTGGAGCTTGCTGCCCTTGGGATTTCTTAACCCCGGTTGATTACGGAATTCACTGGGATGGGTTTGGAAGTAGTAGGCGAAGGTGTGCCTATACACCTGGCTAACCTGATGGTTCAGTCAGAATTGCTTGCAAGAATCAAGGCTGCTCAGCTGAAGGATCCTGAGTGTGCCAAGATCAAGCAATTGCTTGCGGAAGGTAAGGCAAAGGAGTTTTGTCTTAAGGAGGACGGGTTGCTTACCCATTTCAAGCAAGTGTGTGTGCCGGGAACCGGAGAACTAAGGAAGGAGATTATGAGTGAGGCTCATCATTCTCCATATACTGTGCATCCTGGAGGCACCAAGATGTACCGTGATGTGAAGGGATCATATTGGTGGAACAATATGAAGAAGGACATTACGAAGTTTGTGGAGCAGTGTTCGACCTGCCAACAAGTGAAGACAGAGCATCAGAGATCGGTGGGGACGCTTAAGCAGTTGCTTATACCGAAGTGGAAGTGGGACGAAATTGTGATGGACTTTATTTTGGGTTTACAAAATACACCCGCTGGAGAAGATTCCATTTGGGTTGTTGTCAATCGTTTAACGAAGAGTGCTCACTTTATTCCCTTAGAGGTTAAGGATCCGATGGATAAGTTGGCCAGACTATATGTCCAGAATGTAGTCCGTTTACATGGAGTACCATCAGCAATCATTTCGGATAGAGACTCTCATTTTACTTCAACATTCTAGCAAAGTCTTCAGAAGGAAATGGGGACGGAGCTAAAGTTTAGTACTGCTTTTCATCCTCAGACAGACGGTCAGTCTAAATGAACGAACCAGATCTTAGAGGATATGTTGCGGGCATGTGTGTTGGAATTCAAAGGTAGCTGGGTTCAGTACTTGCCTTTGATTGAGTTTTCCTACAACAACAGTTATCAGGCGACTATTGGTATGCCGTCATATGAAGCACTTTATGGACGAAAGTGTCAGTCGCCCTTATATTGGGACAACGTCGGTGAAAGACAGACGTTGGGACTGGAACTGATTCAGGACACTAGTGACAAGGTGCGTGTCATCAAGGAACAAATGAGTGTCGCTCAGAGTCAGCAGAAGAGTTATGCTGATAACCAAAGGAGGCCTTTGGAGTTCGAAGTAGGGGATCGTGTGTTCCTGAAGGTGTCACCGATGAGGGGAGTAATGCGGTTTGGGAAGAAGGGGAAGCTTAGCCCAAGGTTTGTTGGACCCTTCGAAATTACTCAAAGAGTGGGGAAGTTGGCTTATAGGATTGCCTTACCCCCAGATTTGGTCGGAACACATGACGTTTTCCACGAAACGATGTTAAGGAAGTACATCGCTAACCCCGATGTAATTGTGGAGTATGAGCCATTAGAAATCCATGAGGGATTAACTTACGTGGAAGAACCGGTTAAGATTGTGGATAAGGAGCAGGTGCTGCGTACCAAGATGATTTCTATTGTCAAGGTACTGTGGCGCAATCATGGAGTTGAGGAAGCATCATGGGAAGCCGAACACGACATGCGGAGTCGTTACCCGCATTTGTTTGAATGATTGTGTATGACTCTTTCTTTTAGATTATACTTGGACAGTATACATATTTCCATTATTGGGTAAGGAAATAGTTGACTAAGAAAGGGTTGTTTCTTTTTAGGATTATGGCACCTATACCAATTGACCCGGACTGCGTGTGGAACTACTCCTTCTGCGAGTGGATAGATTTGGGAGTAGAGATTGACGAGGATTGGTATAGTGTGGGTAACATCAAGTGCGATGCACTCGACGACTTATGAGGTGATTTTTCGCAACTGTTTGAAGTGGATGATGTACCGTTTAATGGGTGGGACGAGATAAGCCAAGAACTTACCGAGCATGGTGAAGAGGACTCTACGGCCGAAAGGTAACATTCTACTCCTCATTAAATGTTGTTCTTTTGGTATTTGTCTCGGAATTTTGAGGATGAAATTCTTATAAGGAGGGGAGAATGTAGTGACCCAAATTATTAACTAGGCATAAGTAGCTTAGTTGGGGGGATTAATTTGGGCTTTGGGTCACTAAGGACACCAAAAGGGTAATTTAGACTTTTGGGCGGACGTACGCTGCTGTCTGTAGTGCGGACGTACGTGGGGGGATCACTGGACGTACGCTCTGCAAACCGTACAAGCGGACGTATGTGGGACCACCGGACGTACGCTACTTTTTGAATACCCTTTGGTTAATACTTAGACGTACGAGGCAGCCATGGAACCGCTAGGCAAGAACCACCAGACGTACACCCCTTGGCCGGACGTTCGCTGCTTTCTGAACCTATAAATAGCACCCTACCCCCTTCGTGTTTTTCATAACTTCAGAACGCCCACAGGCTACCAGAGTGTTCCCAGAGTGTTTCCAAGTGTTTGTGAGTGTTTGGTGAGCATGTGTGTGAGGCGTTTGCGAGTTTCGGAACTTTCGTGAGGCGAAACTCTTGCGGTTTTGTTTCAAGGAGGTAACATTCGATCTTTAGCTTTTAATTACGTCGTTATGATGCTCGTTTTATGTTTAGTCGTAGTTATTAGCTTAGTTGTGCTTTAAGACCCGTTTGGATTAGCGTATTCGTTAGCTTAGCGTTGTTACATTGCATGGAGGTTATTAACTAGACTAGAAGGCTTTAGGTTGTTCCTAGTAGCCCTAGGAGTCGGAGAATAGGCAGACAGTGGAAGAGAAAATGAGGTTCTCCCTGAGCACCCATACAGCGGACGTACAGTATCGTGACCAAACGTATGGCTTGTCGTTGCACGACGGACGTACGCTCTCGAGCCCGGACGTACGGTTACTGTGTGACAGGGAAACCCTATTTTCACCAACTGTCCCGTAGCTCCTGTTTTCCTTACTTTATAGTTTTTTTAGTGGAATTATGACTAATAAAAGGTTTTTCACAGATTTGGAGAACCCGGATCTTTTGGAGTTTTCAGAGACGAGTATCAATTCAGGTGAGTTTTAACTCACATAATGCGCATTGTTATTTTCCATGCACTGCACGTCTATTTTGTGTACTGAGCAAACATGCATATTTTACAACTCTCACGTTTTGTACGTATTGCACATGAACTCTATTTTTGGAAAAAAAACGTTGTGCTGAACATGTTAACCAAGTGGGACTTGTAAAATAACATGCATATAAAATACAGACAAGATAATTGCATCGTATGACATGGTACACCGGTATGTGCGGTAGTAATGGCCATGGGCTTACTATATATGTTAGCTTTATGGTCAAATGTGTGCGTTATGTGAGGGCTATGGATCCATTGGTTTCATGACCTTGATGCAACTATTCCCAATGGTTCGGTCACTACAGGACGAACGTCATTAGTTGGTGTGGGCCACTCGAGGTCAAACCCGATCGTGCCACTAATGTTACGTATGGTATGTTGTACAATGGCTGGGGCACTGGCATTGTATTATAGGTCCCTCGGGACACCATCAACCCTACTGAGAAAGGGTAATATCTCGGGTAGACCATACTGTTGAACTATGACTATTGTTTACATCATATGCATATATCATTACTATATATATATCGCGCATAATTAAACTGTCATGATGGAACTGCTTTTGCTTATTAAATACCTGAGTTCATTACTAAAACTGGCATGAGCATTATCTGCGTTAAATGTCACTAAATCTTAGACTTACCCCCTTTATTTTATGTCTTTCCCCATCATTACGAATAATTGCGCGGTTTAGCTACTTTAGACAAGGATGCCATTGAAGCCTACTTGGGTGATTGCTCATGACCTGATTTGGGTGATCTTTGAGGATATGAATCCTGTTTGGTTTAGGATGATGTGGGAGGATGGAGGATCTGCCCGTACAGACATGATAGAGATTCTGATCTCATTAGCTTTGCTGAAGCTTAAGTCTAGGCTTTGATCTGTTGATCTTTTGTAAACAATGCTGTAGTATCTTATTTTGGGAATGTATCTGTTTGACGGTCTAATGACAGATATACATTTGGTGACTCTTTATAATATTTATAGATGTAGTACTTTATCTCTGGTATCTTGTGTGATGTTTCATTTACTATCTCTTGATCCCATAGTCTTGGTAAAGTCTTCCGCTGCAGTTTTCTAGTTACGACGAGGAAGGTGTTTTCCCGGAGGTTGTGTCTCGAAGGGACATGGCTGGGATGGCGCGCCGTGGGGTCAATTGCTATTTAATTGATATTCCCATTGGGCGGGGCATCACATCGGGTGGCTAACACCACTAATGACGTCCGTCCTATAGTGACCATCCATTGGGAATGGCTACATTATTGGTCACTAGTCATTGGATCCAAAGGCCCCACACATGCACACATTGACCATAAAGCTAACCCGTATAGTAAGCCCATGGCCATTATATCGTACATACCGGTGTACCATGTCATACGATGCAATTAGTCTTATCAGTCTTTTACATGCACAGTTTTGTAAGTCTCATTATTATCTTGTTAACAGACATACGTTTTCAAAAAAGAGAGTTACCCGTAGTTCCAAAATGTATTTCATAAGAGTTACAAAATATGTATGTTTGATATATATAAAATAGAGATGCAATGCAGGAAAAGTAACAACAAAGCATCCATGTGAGTTTGTACTCACCCGGGCCATAAAACTCCTCCATGTAATTCCCTTAAGGCTCCATAACCTCAAATACTGAGAAAAGACATATCATCAGTTCTATTTCTATTAAAGCACAGTTCTATAACAAGGAAACAAGAGCTATGGGACGGCTGATGAAAATAGGGTTTTCCTGTCACACTCTAGCCGTACATCCGGCTCGAGGCTGTACGTCCGCTGTGACACTTCGGGCCGTACGTCCGGTCACGAGACCATACGTCCGCTCTGACGTCTTTCTGGGAGAACCTCATTTTCTCTCCACTGTCCGCCTATTATCCGACTCCTAAGGCCAACAAAGGCTTCCTAGGGCCTCCTAACACAGATCGAAACCTCAATGCAAAGTAACAACGCTAAGCTTAACAAAACGCTAGCCTAAGCAAGATTAAAGCATAACTAAGCTAACAACTACAACTAGCTATACGAAACAACAATCGAGTAGCATAATGACGTATTAAAGAGCTAAAGAAACCGAGCGTTACCTCCTTGAAGCAAAACCTCAAGAGTTCCTCCTCCAGCAACACAGAAACACTCACGAAACCTCAAAAAACACTCACAAAATGGCCTACTGGCAGCCTAGGGGCAAGGAGAGGGGTTTAGGGGCGGATTTGGTGTGAAATGGGTGAGGGGATATTTATAAGGCCAGAAAACAACGGACGTCCGGTCCTAAGGGTATATGTCCAATACTATTCCACAGTGGTTCAAAGGCTGTCTCGTACGTCTAGGTATTACCCGGAGGGTATTTCAAAAAGTAGCGTACGTCCGGTACTTTTGCCATACGTCCGCTGTACTATTCACATAGTACGGCAATACTATTTGCAGAGCGTACGTCCGGTGGGAGACCACCGTACGTCCGCACTAAAGGACAGCAATGTACGTCTGGCGTTTTAGCGTACATCCACCAACCCTAGCATACGTCCATACTAAAAGACAAACCATAAGACAAATTCTCAAAATGCCCTTCTGGCTGATCCTAGTGACCTAAAGTCCACATTAACCCTTTAACTAAGCTGCTTATGCTTAGTTAAATAAAGCCGCTTCACCATTTCTTCCACGATCAAGTTTCCAAATAAGCATTTTTTTTTTTTTTTTTTTTTTTTTTTTTTGTGTTTTGCTTATGTACGTACAGTTGGATCTATTTGTTTATTAACAATTTATGTTGATGTATATAAACAATTTTAGTTATTGAAATTTGTGATAGTTAGATAATATTGATAGGTTTTGTTGATGGAACACGATATAGTAGATGTTATATTAGTTTGATAGATCTTGATAGATATATAGTTTTATAGATTAATTAAATTAAAGTTTAGTATTCGGATTGATTGTTTGTAATGTATACGTTATATCAGGTATGATGACTATTATATTCGGGTATAAAACGCTCAAAATAATCGAAAAATAAATAGAAATTGGAAAAAAAAAAAAAACAATTTTTAATGCACCATTTAGTAACGTGGCACAAAAAATGCTACATTACCCCTTTGTTAACGTATCAAAAAGTGTCATGTTAGTAAAAGGGTAACGTGGCAATTTTTTAAACGTTACCCCCATTAGTAACATGGCACTTTCTGACACATTAACGTGTCAGAAAGTGCCACGTTACTAATGGGGTAACGTGACATTTTTTGAAACATTACCCCATTAGTAACATGTTACTTTCTGACACGTTACCAAAGGGGTAACGTGACACAAAATTCAAACGTTACCAAATTTAGTAACATGGCATAATCTAGAATGTTACCATTTAGTAACATGTCACTATTGAAACGTTACTAAATTCTCATTAGCAACTTATGGTTTAATAACCCGCCACACACGGTACCATTGACACATTACTAACATTTAATAACGTGGCAATGGTCCTAAAATGTTACTAATAGTCCGTTACCCAAAAAATGATTTTTTGTAGTGTGGATAATTAGGGTTTTATTGCATGGTTAGGATTTTACGTGTAAGATTAAGATCCTTTGTGTAATATATGTCTAATATTAAGGTATAATTTTGCAGTGACGTGAGCGTAGTATGTATGAGATTGAGGATAAGCGATTAAGGTAAGTAAATGCTAACAAAATAATTAAACTATTTTAATATACAAAAGCGATAATTCTCTTTACAAATTATGAGATGTTTTATGCATGTGGGTTACTTAAAGAATTATGTTATGAGCCCAATTGAAGATTATAACAACATAGGGAAAAGCGCTAGCCACATCTGCGCTATCACCCCAAAAGGACTAGTCAATTTGAAACTTTCCTAGAGTTCATTATAAAGTCCAGTTTCACCTAGTAACTAGGCAATGTGGGACTTAGCACCCATGACCATCTTTATAAACCACCCACTCTATGTGGGCTTCTTCTCATCTTTCCAATATGGGATTAGGGTGTTACAAACTCCCCCTCTTAAATTACTGAGGTCCTCATCAGGGTTATGTCATGTAGTGCTCCAATACCACATGACCTGGCGTTATTAGGTGGCTCTGATACTACTTCTTATAACAACTTAGGAAAAAACGCTAGCCACATCTGCGCTATCACCCCAAAAGGATTAGTCAATTTGAAGCTTCCCTAGAATTCATTATAAAGCCCTGTTTTACCTAGTAATTAGGTAATGTGGGACTTAGCACCTATGACCATCTTTATAAATCACTCACTCTATGTGGGCTCCTTCTCATCTTCCTAATATAGGATCGAAGTGTTACAAAGATGCTATATGATTTATAATAATTGAATATATAGTATGGATTGTCGTATATAGATGGTATGCACAAAGTGTATAAGGACTTGACCCTATAGGCAACATATTTATGTTTATCATTTGGTCTTGGATTCAATAATTGTATAATATGATCGGCGTGCAACCATATATGATTGGTGATCACTATAAACAAATATCGTTAATACTTTACTAAAAAATAGGTTTATATCCGCGCATCATTTCTTGATGCATACTTAAGAACCATCTTTCTCCTTTTTACCGATTTCATTAAACTTAAAAGCTCAGGGACCTCAGAAGTGGTTTTTTTTTTTTTTGGTTAAATTCTTAAATAATACAATGGTACTTTTACACTGATTTGTGGACACTATGCAAATGACAATTACTAACTTGAATGGTGCCTTTTGTACATATTTTTTACAACACTAATGGAGACGTAGAAGTATATACTAGTTTGAGCAACATAAGCTTTCTTTTTAATTTTTTTTATTATAATATTATTCATACAATAATAATAAGACATAATATAATATTACTAGTAAATTTTTATATAATTGTCAAATAATTTAATGATGCGGTAGTTAAAATAAGTGTTTGAATCAATATTTGTTAAAAAAAAAAATCAAGGCTTAATTTGTACTGTCACTTCATTCTAATTGTATGACAGTCGTGTAACAGTATTCTAAATAAAAATAAAAACGAATTTTTTTAATTTTTTTTCAAACAAAATTTTTTAATTTTTTTTAAACAAAAATTTTTATTTTAAATGATTTTTTTTAAAAAAAAAAAATTAAAAATTGAAAATTTTAATTTATTTCCTTATAAAAAGGAACTAAAATAAATAAATTTGGACACCCCTTGGATTTTTTATTTTTATTTTTTTTTGTTTTATGTTTTTCCTAAAAGTTTTAGTATTTTTTATTTTATTTTACTAAGAGCAGTGTCGTCATTAATTTGGAGAACATAGACAATTATTGTTAAACATATTTTCAGGACCCGGGCCCATGGGCCCAGGTCACAAAGGAACAAGAATATGGGCTTCATATATCGTTAGAAGCCCAGAGCTCATTTACTAGTTGTTAGCCCAAGATAGCTTCGTCTCGGGAAATCGCATCTCGCATGACAAATAGAACCGGGTATAAAACAACCGTTCGAAGACAAGTCCATTACCGAGTCAACATGGTTGGGAGCACCTAAGTCATCCCTCACGAAGAATAGTTACAATTTATTCGAGGAATGCACATTGATCACCCGGAAGGTTATACATCATTCACAGGATACACATTGGACGGGTATACGTCATTGCGGAACACGTATTAAATAGAGAGGCAGGTACAATTCACTTATAACGGCTAGGAGGCAAGATCATTAATTCACCCCTCGGTTACTCCTAAATCCTAGATTCATCGCTCGGTTGCCTTCTTCAACGTCAGGCAACTTGCTCTATAAATAGACGAACATTGCAACACATCAAGTATATGATAATTTTCTTTGGCAACACTAGATAATCAAAAGAAATGATCTAACTTTACCGGTGGAGGAGGATTCGCCGAAACACCGCTAGCGTATTCTCTTAACCTACATTTTTTGTCTTACATATTAGAGAATGAGCAGCATCTAGAACTTACGAACTTATCATTGAGTTTACCTGACCAAAAACTATATCAGCAACAACTTTTAGGAGTTTGGAAAAAAATTGTCAAAGCTAAAAATTTGAAAAATATTGTAGGTGTAGTTCGGAGATGGTACACAAAAAATAAAAATAAAAAGTTGATCACTTTAAAAGTTTAAAACCGGGCGGCTTGACGAGTCGGGTCAAGACCGGCCCTCCTTCCCATTTTGAGTGGATCGTTAACACTGAGGGGCTCAAAGCCTGAATACTCAAATCAGCGATTCCGCCGAAGCTGATGCTCTGCCTCCATCTCTCTCCTAAACAGCACTTTCTTCGAATTCCTTGGGTTTCTGTATCTACCTTGAAACTCAGAGCATTGCAATGGATTCTGCTACTCTAAAGATCACGTCGTTCCCAGTTTTGCCTAAATCTCCACCGAAATTCAGAAACCCAAATCATAAGATTCTATCTGGATTTCGTTTCAACGGGAAGAAGATTTCTGCCATCTTTCCCAACGGCTCTGTTTACCCTTCTGCTTCCCAAAGGGTATGCTTGTCCTCACCAATGCTTCCTACTGTAACCATATTTCATGTTGTCAATCATTTCGTCATTCTTCTTCTCTGTTGCAATTTTTTTTTTTTTTTTTTTTTAAAAAAAATTTTTTTTTAATTTTTTTAATTTTTAATTTATCAGAACTAGATTGAATTCTTGTGCAGTATTTTAACTAATAGAGTAGTGCCCAGAAAAGGAAAAAAATAAAAAAATAAAAACTTGAGTCGTGTCCTCCATATCTCTCTTGTCAATGAAATCAAGCTTATAATGGGTATGGATTTCTCAATTCTTTTTTTCTTTTTTTTTTTCAGGGTGAGTCAAGTTCGGGAGGAGATGTGCATAGGCGGAGAAGCAGTTTGGAGTCTCTGTTTTGTTACGATAAGGCTATACCAGAAGAAAGAATTGAGAAGCCTGTTGGGATATCTTTGGCTGAGAAAGTAATCGGAGATAACCCTCGATGCACAGATTGCCAAGCCAAAGGTGCAGTGCTTTGCATGACTTGCTCTGGTTCAGGCTTATATGTTGACTCCATATTGGAGAGCCAGGGCATTATCGTCAAAGTTCGCTGCCTAGGTATATTACCTTCCTTCTCCAAACATCCTAGAAAACTACATGTATATCTTTTACATGTGACATTCATGCTCTTTGCTTCTATTCCTGGTTTTGCTTTTTTAAGTCAATTTATTTGGTACAATATTGTGTGTTCATATCAAATTAGAGCTAACAATTGAGTTTTCTTTCCCAAGAAGCCTTAAGGAGGGCATGCTGTTTAAGTTCCATTGACAACTTTATATTTATTCATAAAGGAAAAACAATAAAAAATAAATAAATAAGGAAAAAAGAAAGAAGCAAAACTGATAGTGGTAAAAGCTTTTGGCAAAGGGAAATGCTACATGTACTTCAAAGTGCTTATTCTCTAATTCCTTGATGTGATAGTGAAAATTATATTGACATATTATATACAAATTAACTCCTACAGAATTTAATGATGATTTTCATTGACACATTAGGGAATAAGCTCTTGGAAGTATATGTAGCATTTATCTTTGGAAAGGGAGGTAGACATGGGTTAGTGTTATAAGGAATGCCGCTTCATCAAGTATATTAATCATCAGTGTATAGTTTGATTGTTACATTAGTGAATGGTGCTAGGTATGAACACAGTCTTCCCACTTGAATTGTGATGTTATTGAGTTTATTGAACTTTAATCTATTGTTATAATTGTTCTAACTACCAAGATTTATCTTGGAAAGACCCCTCTTGGAGGAAATCCACCACAATTTATCTTCACCTCCTTGCCTCTCTCTAACTGAATGCAACACCTGAAAAAAAGACGCAAAAACATCCAACTCCCAATCATGTGCCTCTCTAATGAAACTCACATTCCACTGAATAGAGCCCTCCAACACCTCCCTATTATCCGCAACAGAGGCATCCTTCACACAAGCAATACCAAATAAACCTGGAAAAGCTTCCTTGAGCACCGTGTCTCCACACCACGGATCATGCCAAAAGCTTATCCTAGTCCCATCCCCAACCACCAATCTAGTAAATCTTTTGAACATCTCCGACCCTTTCCTAATATTCTTCCACAACCCTACCCCAAAGACTCCTCCAGGCTCAAGCGAGCACCATCCACCCCATAAGCTCCCATATTTAGAGTCCACCACCACTCTCCACCAAGCATCTTTCTCACTCCCATATCGCTACAACCATTTCCCTAAAAGAGCTCGGTTGAAAACCAATAAATTCCTTATGCCCAACCCTCCCTCCTTTAAATGAGTGCAAACCTTCTCCCACTTCGCCAAGTGAAACTTGAACTCTTCACCCAAACCTCCCCATAAAAAATTGCGTTGTAACTTCCTGTGTACTTAGGGGCGCCTTACGCTTTTAATAAAACTGGTTATTACTTATCCAAAAAAAAAAAGATTTTTCTTTTATTGACCTTGATTATGATATACTACCACCTTTAGTAATCTTTTTAAAATGGTTTCCAATGCTGATTTTTTCTTCGCTTATTTCAAGCACCTTTATCGTGAAGAGGATCAACTTATTCAAGTAAAACATAATTAATATAAGTAAGTTTAACTGGCCCCTCCATACTTTATTTGATCGGGGAGTTTGATGACTATCTTTAAGATCTCACAATACACTCATTGATTGTCATCTTTAGCTGTCTTTCAACTCATTTATCACAACATCTTCTCCCAGCTACACTTTTATCCCGATGATTATTTCTCTTGGTTGGTCAGACAATCTTTAGTGTTCACTTTTCATAATTTCACATCGTATTGATCTCTAGCATGACAAGATTATAGACTATAACAAGCACTTCTCTGATTTTTGGCACTCAGGCTGTAATAAATTGACAAAAGTTGTTCATAACTACCCCTCAACCACTAACCATCTAATTCTGAATATCTTTATATGAAGTTGCATTACGTTTGAAAAATTAGTTATCTTAAAAATCGCCAGATTCCAAGTTTGTCCAATTTAAAGCTGTTCCCTCCTAAAATTTTACTTGTAAGTTTGATCCCTACAGGGAAAATTAGTTTTTGACAATGCCTCGCTTAGCAAAATAGCCTTGTTCAGGATGTGAAGTGTTTTAACTACTAAGGCTGTTATATGTAGAATTCCAACAAAAACTGTTAAGAAGTATAGAACTCTATTTTGAAGCTATATTCACCTTCTGACATTTGCTAAATCTGGAAAATTCTGTAGTTTTATGTTCTATATTGTAGTTGGAATTTGATTATTTCAAGAAGAATTAATTAGTATCTGGTATGATACTGATGATTGTATTTGGAAAAAGGGATTGTTCTAATATTACAATTGTTGCCATGTAGGCTGTGGTGGAACTGGCAATATGATGTGTTCAGAATGTGGAGGCCGTGGTCATCTTGGACCCAATTGACTTGTGTGGTTTGCTTCTGTTCCTTCAATTTTGTTGTAGCCTGTCTGCTGTATTTATCTTTCATACTGCAATCGTACGTATATTTTAGTTTAAGTGTAGCCTTTCAATTTTGTTTGATTCATTAGTTGTTGATATGTGACACAATTTACATGATGATCTATTGAATTAATATAATCAATGGTTTAAACTGCAAAGGATCTATTGAAAATTGCCGAGTGTCACTGGTTGCCATTTCCTTCCACACGGCGCATTGAAAGCAAAAGTGCATTTCATATTATTCTGCCCTCTAAAAGATTAATCCTTAAATGAAGTTTGGAGGCATAATAAGCAGGCTTGCAAGGACACCTTATTCTATCTGGTGTTTGAAGGCATAATAATGGCATATAATGTCCTACATTGCAAGGCATCCAATGTTGTACGATTCATCATTTCTGATAACATAGAATTTGTAAGAACTTTGCCATTTTCAGAACAAAAAGAAAAAGAATGTCCATACACGTTCACATTTCCAACCATTTACCATTATCTAGCTGGTATATCCTATACATTGCTCTAGTAGCTAGGGCTGGTCAACTTTGCTCCCGCCAAGCTTGGTGTCTCTGAAGCTCTTGGATGCGAACCGGGATGGTGGAATCAAACTGAGGGCTTTGTGGATTCTCTGCATAGGCGACATAGTAAGCTAAAAGGCATGCTTGTGGCCAGGCCATAGCTATCCGACACTGAAACAGGCATCAACATTGAAGTCAATTTCTTTTCAAGTTTTATTATCGCCAGGAAACTCAAGTCAATTACAAGTAAGTGCTTACCATGAAGTAGCCAATCAAGAAAGCATATATTGATACTTGTGTAGGATGACTCTCCTGAATGGCAAGCGCCCATATTCCACTCAATAGGCTGCATATAGCACCTCCTGCTACGCCAGAAAGGAAACAGAATGCCCCAGTAAGATCTGAGTTGATTAACGTTTCCAATCCAGCCATCCTGAACATCTCCCAAGTATCAATAGATGCCTGCATGAACCCCTGGTTGTAAGCCCCTACGTGCACAAAACCCCACCGGTTCCCATACGCTACCCCGGCTGAAGCGATACCTGAATAGCAGTCAGCACATGAAAACAAGAACTCATCTGTGTCCCCTGCTAACAACTTCATGGCTCGAGCTGACCCCTGGATAACCCCAAGAATTGGGACAAGGGCTGAGCCAATGCAAACACTTGGCATACAGTATCTGATCGTGTCGTGGAAGCCACACGTGTGTCGAAATATGCACCGCAAGCGAAGTGCATGTACTTCACACGTGCTATTGTGACTAGGACTGTGTTCTTGATGACATGCATTGTCCAGGCCAGGCTAAGCAGGATGATTGAAATGAACAAGGGGTCTAGGCTAGTTGTGGAGGCAGTGGCCCCTCCAATTCCGGATATTGAGAGACAGGAATAAAGAATGCTGGCAAGGATTGATAGAATGACTATAAACGTGGTTTTAGCTGGAGGGGAAGCAGTGGAAACCGATAAGACCGTGGTGGCGTATTCGAACCGCGGATTCACCCAACAACCATATAGTGACTGAATCAGTGCAGATATTACGGCAACTGCACCTGCTGCTATACCCCCGGCAGAGCCAATCAAAAAGAACAGAATACCAACAGCACATGTTAGCAACGGACTAAGCCAGAAGGCAGCCTTGATTGCTTTCGAGGGGTTGCAGCTAGTGATCCCTTGCCATGTGAAACCAACAATTCCAGCACATGCTGCTGAAGTGAGCAAGGGAGGGAACCATTTCTCGGGGTGGAAGTGGTGGTTGTTGGAAGTGTTGAGAAGGCCACGAATCGTGAGGAAGATGATCAAGATGGTGACTAGTATCAAGTGCAAAAAGAATACAATCCGAACTGACCATCTGAAGAACTCCCCCACCACCACCGTCGGTCTGATCGGAATTCTTGCTTCTCGTAACTGCAACCACAAGAAACCAAGTTAATACAATCTTCTTTAAATCCAATAAAAGAAGAAAAGAAGAAGCAAATGAGAGAGAAAACCTTGATGGGATTTGTGGGTGGCTGGGTTTGTATGTGGTGGACGCCCTGCATAGATGAAGTACTAGAAAGACTCCTTGGGATTTCCCATGCGATGATGCTTCTCAGTCTCCCCCAATCTTTTGTATTATTTGTTTACAACTCTGGCCTACCGCCTACCCCTACCCTTTCACTTTCTTGACCGCCACGGTAAAGCAAAAGTAGTGGAAATGTTGCAAACGTGAAAGACTCGTGTGATTATCACCCAAAGACTAAATACTATTCTTCGCACAAAAGTCTTCGTCTTAAACAAATCAAGGTAGAAAGAGTTGACGGAGTCCTGCGCTTTAAAATTCTGTGTTGAAGAAAGGCAGAGGTGAGCTGTGGTAACGTGACGGACAGGGTATCCTAATTCCACTGTTGTTTTCCTCGTGAAGCAGTTGGGCTTTTATTTCCCTTGTTTTAAATCTTTTGTTTGGCTCAACTGCTAACTAATTTGATTAAGCGCAGATCAGGTCACGAGCCGCTATTCTTCACGAGAAACGTCGAGTTAATAAGAAAACTGGAAACCTAAATTTAATTGCCTTTCTGTAATATAGGGAGAAAAAAAAAAAAAAAAAAAAAGAAAGAAAAGAAAAGTAAAGTAAATTAAGGCTACGTTCGTTTTGGCATAAAAAAATGATTTTTCGTATTTTTTGGTGTTTCATGCAATTTAAAGCTCATTCTCAAACCATCAACCCTTTGCCGCGACCCCGTCAAGACAATGTCGGAATTTTGTCGAGACCTGCATGGGACATTGTTGGGACTTCACCGAACATCGCTGAGACTCTGTTGGGACCCTTCTGAGAATTCATCAGGATCAGTTGGGACACCGCTAGACCCTTAATAGGATTTGGCTGGGATTTTGCCGAGAGAGGTGTTTTTGTGTTTATGGTGGGTCCAAATAGTGTCCTGGCAATATCCTAGTAGTGTCCCAGTGGACCACCGCTAGAAGTCAATTTTTTAGGGTTTTTTATTTTTTTAATTTTTTATTATTGTTATTATTTTTATGTTGTGAATAAATATTGATTTTTATTGGTTAATATGATTAAACGAAAATATATATATATAAAAATTAAAAATAAAATTATTTTCCATACCTGCCAAATTTTTGGCAAAAAATATTTTCCTAAAATTATTTTTTGACAGAAAACATTTTATTCTGAAACAAATAGAGTTTAAGTCTCTAAGTTTTTATGGGATTTAAATTTAATCTTTTTAATTTTATAATTTGTCTCTTATTTCAAATAGGTATTTATGTCGATTTACCATCTAATAAGTTATATTGCAATGTGGTTCTCCTTTTACACATCATCTTACTAACTGAACATGCCACGTGGCATAGTTATCTTAAATTATAAAATGAGAAACTTCACTTTAAATTATTGAACTACAAAGCAATTTGACATACCCCCTGAACTTTGAAATTTCTCAATTTGGACCCCTCAACTTTTAACTACAATCAATTTGAATCCCTCCGTTACCTTTTAAATGTTAAAAGTGATACAATGACATTTATACTCCTAATTTTTTTTATAAATTTCAAATTAACCCTTAATTTCAATTTTTTTTTTAAAAAAAAAAAATTATAAAAAAGATCACAAGGTGGCTCATGGTTGGGCCACCTTGTGGCCTTTTTTTTTTCAATTTTTTTCCCATTTTTTTTATTAAAATAAAAATTGAAGGGTAATTTTATCTTTTTAGAGGTTTCCACGGCAAAAATTGATAAAGAGGTTCACTTTGGACCCTTGAACTAAACAGCGTTTTAAGAAGACCGCTCCCTAAATTTCAGAAACTCTCAATTTAGCATTCTAAACATTCAATTTCAGCCAATTTACCTACTCCATCAGATTTAAAACGTTAAAGTGATAAAAGGACACACACATGAATTTTTTATTTTTTTATAAAATTCGTAATTTACTCTTAATTTAATTTTTTTTTTTTTTTTTTTTTAAAAAAAATCGAAGGGTATTTTGGTCTTTTTAGGCATTTCCATTAGAAGTTAACGGCTAAAACTAACAGAATGGTGTAAATTGATTGAAATTGAAAGTTTTGAATGTTAAATTAAGAGTTTTTTAATTTTGGATGGATCTTCTCAAAACGTGCGATAGTTCAGGGGTGTAAAGTGAAGTTTCCCCTAACATTTTTCTTTTTTAAGGAAGTTGGTCATGACTCATAACCCGTGTAACACTCCAAATTTTCTCTCCAATATTTTGATATTTTAAATTCAAGAATAAGGAGGACTTTTGAATAAATATTAGTCTTGTTGAATCCTCCTCTAAAACAAAAGTTATGTGTTGGTGATTATTGGGACAAGTGGGATCATATTTTTTGGATATGTGATTTTTTGCATTCTTTCTAGCTCAACTCAAAATTGATATCAAAGAGAAAAAAGAGTTGAAATTATGTTTGGATGGTTTAAATAATATCGAATAAAATTATAAATAAAAATAAGGAAAAACTTCACTGAAGACCCCCGAACTTTTACCCATTTTGAAATGCCCCCCTAAACTTAAAAAACTCTCAATTTAGTTCCCTGAAGTTTCAATTGCTCTCAATTTAGACCCGTCCATCAGATTTTAAACATTACATGACGTTTATACCTCTGACTTTTGTATAAAATTCCAACTTCCAAAAAAAAATTTTATCTTAAAAAAAATAAAAATCAGGGATATTTTGGTCTTTTTTGTATTTTTAATGGCTAAAATTGACGGAGGGGTTCAAATTAAGAGCAATTGAAAGTTTAGGGGATTAAATTGATAGTTTTTAAAGTTTATGGGAGGTATTTCAAAACGGGTGAAAGTTCGGGAGTTTTCAGTGAAGTTTCCCCTGAAAATAAAAATAAAAATTACAAAAAACAAAAAGAGTAATTTCACTTACCCCCATGAACTTACAAACATTTTGCAAATACCCCCCCAATATTCAAAGTCTCTCACTTTGGTGTATCAAACTTTTGTTTCGTTCTAAATACTCCTTACCGTTAAATATTGCAGTTAATTAAACAGTAAAATGAGTAAAAGACCTTTATACCCCTAAATTTTTTTTTAAATTCCAAATTTGCCCCTCTGAGGAAGAGTTTTTTTAAAAAATATATATATATATTTTTAATAAAAAATAAGGGTATTTTTGTAATTTCACTTCTCAATTAGGATTTAACAGAAAATCCTAACCAAATGGGGAAAGTGAAAGGAAATCAAAATTCAATACACCAAAGTAAGTGACTTTAAATATTGGGGGGTGTTTGCAAAAGGCGTGTGTGTAAGTTCATGGTGGGTAAGTGAAGTTTTCCAAAAAAAAAAAAAAAAATTGGGGTGTTTGAAACAATCCCTATGGGTGGCCCAGCTACCCCCAACAATGATTTTTGGGGTGGTTCGGCCACCCCCAAAAAACCACTTGGGGGTGGATAAGCCACCCTCAACCATTATTTAGCCACCACCAAATTAGACAGCTATAGGGAGTTTGACGAAAGTGGTCTAGGTGATGCACGTAGTATAGGCGGCAAACCACACCACGATCTTGCAGATCCAAAGCCACTTGATGGGACCCCCGTTCAATGTGAGGGACTACAACATCCACAGGCCGAGCATCAACCTAGGGAAAGGGAGCCATAGGGCACAAGGCACCCTAGGTCCCAGATCGGCTGAGTGTAGCCCTAGGAGGACCAGACAATCTTGCTTTACTCTGAAAATGTGGAGAATGGGTTAAAATTACTTTTCAAAGTGTAAGCAAAATGTTTGGGCAGTATAGGGTGAACGTTCGGGTAGTATTACACAATGAGTCAAAGGGTTTAAGTGGGTACTATTACACAATGGGTCAAAGGGTTTAAGTGTATGTTTTGATATTACCCAATGGCTCAAAGACTGGTCAATGAATGCTCGTGGTGGTCCCCCAAGCAAACCCTCGTACTTAGGTTAAGGGCAAACATTTGAGTGGTCCCCTTAGCGAATGTTCGGTCTGAGAGTATGACCTAGGGAATTTTGAAAAAATCTCAAGGGATTGTGTTCACTCATAAAGGGTTTAGGTTTTCATCCTAGGCCCTTAGGGATTTGTATTTCTGAAAACATCCTAGGCCCCTATATAAACCCCTCCTTCGACCACCTCAACCCCTCCTCACACCAACATACCCTAACCCTAGAGTGATGAGTGATTTTGAAGAGGAGGAGGATGCCTTAGTGGTTTTGCTATCTTCTAAGGTAGTTTCTTGCCCATTCTCATAACCTTCATGTAGTTCTTACTCTTTTTTTCTTCTTCTTCTTCTTTCTTCTTTCCTTTTTTTAAGTATTACAAGTTTTAAAGATGCCTTGACAAGTTCTTGTATCCATTTTTCTTACAAAGACCAAGAATGTTTTAAAGAGTTTTCAACCTGCCTTTGATTTTTTTAAGTTTTGCATGTTAGCATGTTTTATTACTTTGCATGTGTCCATTAGGAGCCTAGGATGATATGTACCACACCCTAGAAGCATAGGACCATATTTGGGCTTCTGGTTGAGAGTTTTTACTCTTTTGCCGAATGTTCACCCATAAGACTGAGCATTCACCCAGAGAGCATGACACGACATGCGCCCAAAAACCTGAATGTGCGAGCTTAGGATTTTGATGGCCCCTTTCATTAGATAGAACTTAATGTTTCACTCAAAGAGTTCTCAAGTATTGCATATAACGATGTGTTGTATTTCATTATAGGATGGATTTGTGTTGTCGGATGACTCAAGTGAGCGCATGAGGTAAGTAAACACTTACGACTGCTTTCCTTAAAAATGTGTAGCATGTCAACTGACTGAGCAAGCATATGATATGAGCATGCCTATTTTTGTATAACTGCCTTAATAACTGGTTGATAAGATGCATCGTATGACATGGTACACCAATACGTGTAGTATAATAGTCATGGGCTTACTATATAAAGTTGATTTTTTGGTCAAATGTGTGTGTATGTGATATATGGGCCTTGGATCCAATGGTTATTTCGTGACCGGCTCAACCTTAATTGGCGGGTTACTACAGGACATACATCATTACACACCCAAAAACCCAAATGTGTGAGCTTCAATGGTCCCTTTCGTTAGATAGACCATATTGTGTCACTTGGAGAGTTCTTTAGTATTGCATATAATGATATGTCGTATTTCGTTATAGTTGGAATTTGTGATGTCTGAGTGCACGAAGTAAGTAAACATTTATGAAAGAACAACGAGGATCGTGTTCTACCCCCAAATCGTTTACATAAACAGTTTATATAAAGAAAATAAATTGGAATGCTCAATATCACCAAATATACAAACTATGGGACTAAGCCATACAACAAATATAAATCATGCACAATGAAAATAAACAATATTACAACCACAACACAGAGAATTTTTCACTAAGTGGAAAACCCTTTGAACACATCAAAGGTAAAAGCCACTCTAGGGTAGCCAAACCCGGAAAATCACTATATGAAGATATAGAGTTACAGACTAGATGATACTCACAACCTTGAGGACCTCTAGACTTAGTAAGAACAACAAGTTTCTTAGCTTGTCTCCATCCCGACCATCTTAAGCATTGCATCTCCTTATTGACCCTTCGGTAGACTTTTTTCTTTAGGCATCCATAGCAACAAACTTTGTGTAGATGGACGAGCAAGAAACACACCAATCAACAACCCCAAGTGGTGGAAGGCTTCAAGATTGTTAGGAACTCCACTTGGTACAACAATGGTCAAGCATGCAAGAAAGCTTCACAACCATCAAGAGGAGGAAAGCAACGATGGAGTAATCAACCTTTTCTAGAGACTCTTCCTTCTAATTTTCGTGCTTGGAGGTCCAACCTTCCCAAATTAGCATCCTTTTCTCTATATACAAAGAGAAAGGGCAAACTTGTCATAAAGTTGAAGTCATTTGGAGAACCAAACCAATCCAGGTATTTTGGCCATAACTTCTTCATCCGAGCTCCAAATGATGCAAACTCAATGGCTATGGAAAGCTCTTTCCCAAATCTACAACTTTTTCATCAATGCACATCTTCAAATTCAAAGGTTTTCTAGGTAAAACTTGGCTCTGAAATTTCTGTAGAAACCAGCCACAACCTAACGGGAAATCAACCCTATTAGGACGGGAATCGGATAGTGACTCCCTATTTTCCTGTTAGGAGCCACGTTATGACACCCAAGTGACGGAAAAAACATTTCCAAGTAACTCAATTACTTCCAAGTGATGCCCAATGGATGTCCAGGTGATGTTAGTTACTGGAACATTGTAGAACACTTCCGTAAACACATCCAATGTTTCTCCAAGAGTAATGAGAAGATAAATCAAGGAAAAAAAACCAAGATACCATGAAAACTGTACCTCACATCTTGATGTGCTGATGTGCCATCTAACTCACAGCCTGAGAGCACTTCTCGAAGTTATGTCATGAGCCCGTCCTGATGTCCCATCTGACGTGATGGTAGAGAGTGTTGTCAACCATCCAATCTACACTTCGAAACTTGAGAAAGAATGAGAACCTACAAACAAATGTTTTGATCATTAAATAAGGCCAAAATAAACCTTAAAATTTATGACTACTTTCTTTAAAAACGTGCATTATGTTAGTTGACTGAGCAAGCGTATGATATGAGCATGCCTATTTTTGTATAACTTGGTAACAACCTTAATAACTGGTTGATAAGACGCATCGTATGATATGGTACACCGATATGTGCGGTATAATGGCCATGAGCTTACTATATAAACTTGATTTATTGGTCAAATGTGTGTGTATATAATATATGGGCCTTAGATCCAATGGTTATTTCAAAACCGGCTCAGCCTTAATTGGCGGGTCACTACATGAAGTACATTATTAGTAGCGTGGGCCACCCAAGGTCGGATTTCGTCAGGCTGCTAGTGTTATGGACGGTTGCATACAATGGCCAGTGATGTGGTCTTTTTAAAGAAAATATATATTAATAATAAAATACCACTTGCAATAGGACGAATCCTTGTAGGATAGGGCTATATTGAGGGTGTTGAATCTCAAGTACTCCGTGGGAATTGTTATCAAGTTTTTCAAGATTAAAAGTAACTTGAGAAAAGAGTTGTTGATTTAGTTTTAGACTAAAGTGCATAAAATAAATGTAAAGAGAATTGAAATATAATAGAGAGAGTAGAGTATTGACTTCACCGCTATCTACACATCAATGGTTAATCATATTTAATTAGATAAATTCATTCTATACGTGATAAAAATAAACAAGAAGATACTGTATTAAGGAATAAGTACAATCCATTTTCGGTTGGCACGAACCGTTCACATAACCACTAAGATGCGGTACGATCTATCTTCCCTAGGTATGAATTACCTAATTCCTTAATAGGCTACATACAATCAAGGGATAAGTATAACTTATCTTTGGTTGGTACGGACCATCTACCTAAATTACACTAAACAAGGGTGTAGTACAAATCCATCTTCCTCAGGTATTGTAACGCCCCCAAAATTAGCTCTAGCTAACTTGGTAGGGTTACTGGCAATTACCCCAGTTAAACCAACTTGTGGCTAAATAGGGAATCGCCCCTTTGAGCAACATCAGAGTTAATGCATAGGAAGGTTAAATAAATCTGAGAAAACTATAAATCATTACAGGGACAAGTATATTCCCCAAGATAAAGACATGGAGAATCTATTTGATAATAATAAACAACCTTGATAACATCAAGTAAACCTCTAAGCAAAATTTGTAGTGGCAGTCATGCCACTTTCGGGTCTTAGGGACAAATTTCCTATAAAGATAATAACAGTGTAAGTTTAAAGACTTAGTAAGTAAATCTAATGATTTTAAGTATGACATAAGCATAATTAAGCGGAAAAAATTTGCGGTTTTAGTAAGTATTTTAAACGAGGTGTTGTCTCCGTTAATACACCATATAGTAGGGTTTTGGTTTTCAAAGATAGGTGTACTATCGACGGCAATCATCTAGATATTTTAATGCATAAAATCTAATGCTTTATAAGTCATAACTTTCATGTATGATCTATCTGAGATATTACTGTTATGCAAATATCTACCTAAATTTATAGGCAAATAATTGTACGTTTTACTTGCAAGTGCACAAAGTCAGTGTAGTAGTATAATGTGTAAGTGCAAGATTGATCCCACAGGGATTGGTAAACTTTGCTTTGAACTAATTTCGCAATAGAAAATAAGAAAACGAAAAATTGATTTTTAATTCAATAAAGATAAGGAGCAGGGCTTTGATTTCCACAGCTAATCATGCTTATACAATAAAACAATATGTCAGTGCTTTAATTACATGATGAGCATTTAATGGTTGCCAACATAAGGGCATAGTGTATACTCCTTAAGCTATTGGTTTCCCTAAGCAACGAGTTAGGCATGGTGTATACTCTAACTCTTTTCTTTCTTAAAGCATTTAGCATGGTGTTTACTAAGTTGTTCTCTAGGAAAGCATATGAACTGTGAAAACCGACAACCACATGAGACCTAGGGCATGGTATATACTCCCGGTTTCCCATGTTGATTAACCCAAGAATCCGACGTGGATTGCTTTTGTTACTTATGTTAAACCCAAGACTCGGTCATCCAAATTGATCTAACTAACAAGTCCATACCACATGCATATGTTGATCAGGCAGACATACATGAGGAATTCATGAAAACAGGTATTAATCAAGTTAAATACTATAATGCAATTAACGCAAAGGGGCCAATATTAAATTAATATACAAACATGATCAGGGCTTCAATCAAGCCATACTAAAACAATTAGTTACACATAATTAAAATAAAACTAAAAAGAAAAGGAAAAGAAGGAACTGAAAACCACTCCTAGGAGTAGCCTCCAATTCTCCTCTCTGAAATTGTGTGTCTAATTGTGAGGCTTAGAGGTCTATTTATAGGCTTTAGGAGAGTCCTAGAAACCCTAGTAAACCTAGAAAATTCGGAATTCTATCTCATAGTCAATTTAGGAGACAATCCTATTACAAATCGGATTAGGATTCATCCAGAATTACGTTCCTATCGTGCCGAGTGATTTTGGCATTGTGACAGTTCGAATTGGGAAAATGTTATTTCAAAATAATTTGTAGCCTATTGAGTTAGCTTTCCAATTCCGCTAGAATCACCTCAATCCAATATTTGAGCTGAAAGTTATGACCAAAATACTGAGACATGTGCAGAATCCAATTTTGAATCCAATCCGATTTTGACTATAATTTGATAAATTACGATTTAATCCTTCTCTTTAGTTGGTTAAACTTAACCACATCTTCTAGGTCTTCCCAATTTGCCCTTTAAACTTAACACTTTTCCAGAAACACTTCATTTTCTTCCATGACCTACAAAAACACAAAAAACACAAAAAGGAAATAAAATGGAATAAAATAACAAAAACTAAGAAATTTACAAATGTAAATTAAGGGCCGAAATATGAATAATGAATATTTTGGCACTTATCATTACCCCTTCTCAGTAGGGTTGACACTATATCGAGGGACTTGTAATACAACACTGGTGTCCCAGATATTGTACACTATTGTACATAATACTAGTGGCACGACCGAGTCCGACCTCGGGTGGCCCACACCACTAATGATGTCCATCTTGTAGTGAGCGCCCATTAAAGCTACGCTAGTTACGAAACAACTTGCGACCTGCTCTCGAACGCACGCGGCACGGTGGCACACCTGCGACCGAACGCATAGCACCACAATCGAACTCATGCAGTTCGAACCCACCCTCTACGTTCGAAGGCACCCCTGACCTGACAGCACGTTTTATTTTGTCTATAAATAGGACTTCGTGTATTTTCATTTTCTTCACGCTTGGGAGAAGCTTGGGATGCGTTTGAGGCGCCCTTAGTGGCCCAAAACCTCCTCGTTCTTCATTGTAAACACTCCTAAACGTCAATTTAATTTAATGTTTTTATTTATTTAGCTTTAGTCTCTTATTCCCTTCACCATGTTTTTATCTAATTATTTTTATGCTTAGTTTAATACTCCTTTCGTCATTTACTGTTTTGCTTGTTCGTTTCAATTCAATTTCGTGACAAAGTTGCGTTGATTATTGTTTGCAAATCGTTAAGCGTCGACTTTCGCTGCAACCGGAGATACATCGGATGATTCGTCTTCGGACCAATATCCGTTGTAACCTCTAAACAGTGTTAAGGTTGGTTAGTTCGACAAGATTTTGTAGTAACAATAGGACATGCATTAGTGTTTAATCGATAGACGGACGTATGTACTAATTAATAGAAAATAGAATACGCCTAGTAGCGTAATCATTGTTGAAGTATGAACTAGGCATGTTTATATGTTGATTAAATTGTGGTGAGGTAGATTAGGGACCTTAGCATTTTTATTTTTTTATTTTTATTGCTTTTTAATTTAGTTTATCTTCTGCACGCCTTTATTTGTTTATTTTATTGCATTTTAATTTGTTTATCTTAATGCAGTCCAACTGTTTGATATTGGGACTAGGTTAAGATAGGATTAGTTTAGGCAATTTAAAATTGGTTTTTAACGAAACACAATTCTCTGTGGGTTCGACCTTGCACTTGCACATCCACTGTATTACAAACGACTCGTGCAATTAGCGAGTACAATTAAATTTGTGCGTATCAAATTTTGGCGCCGTTGCCGGGGAATCGTTGTTTTGTTTAAATTAATTTTGCTTGCTTAGATTAATTTTATTTTTCTACTAGTTATTTTTATTGTGCATTTATTTTATTTATTTCGTGCTTTTGTATAGAAAAAAAAAAATCCAAAAAAAATTAGACTAGCGTTTTGTTTGCTGTTTTTAGTTTCTATTTAGTTCTGGAAAATCAGGCGCCGACAGTGCGGTCGAACGCAGTTTCTGCGTTCGAACGTACTTGAGCCTATTCCTTCGGCCGTGTACCTACGCTCGCGATACATGCTTTTGCGTGCGAGCGCGCGCCTCTGACAGACCGCAGTGCGCCGTTGCGAACGAACGCACCTCAGTTGCGTTCGAACGCACGTGCACATACTGCAACATTTTTCGCGTATCTGCGTGTTTGCGATCAACCGTAGGGCCCTGCGTTCGAACGCACTTCAGCTGGCTGCACCAACAGACCCGAGGCAATGTATGTGTCCAGTTTTCAAATTTTTTTTGGTTATTTTATTTAATAATTGTTTTGTCTATATATATTTAATTTTTTGTCCTATTTTTATTTATTTATTTGTTGTTGTTAGTTTTGTTTAGTTTAATTTTATTTTTATTTATTTAATTAGTTTATTGTTTTGTTAATATGTTGTTTAGTTTTATTTAGTTTGTTAGTTTTTGCTTATTTTATTTTTGTATGTTGTTAATTGTTTCTTGTGGGATATTTTGAACTGTTTGGGTGAAGCATGAGTCTTCCGTTCGATTATTTTAATGTTTCCCCTAGTAGTAGGACATCAAAGCCTACCAATTTGAACCCACATGAACTGTGTTTAGCCTGCTCTAGCCCATACCATAATTCCGGTGATTGTCCACATTGGGGACAATTTACCAATTTCTCATATGGGCAGCTAAATACCAATTTTTCCGACCAGGGATTTGAATCACATTCTAATTCTTACACCTTTGATGTCTCGTGGTATGCTCATGCCTCGGGAAACTATGCTCTCCAATCTGATGAACTGCACCATCCTGAATATCCGCAGTTCAATACCCACTCTTCCATACCTTCATCGTATAATCCTCCTCCTCAAGAGTCATTAGTGCAACATTTTTCAACTGCTCATATTGATGACTTAGAGGAGAGAGCGAACCAACTCATGGCAGCTAGGCGTGCCCACGCCCAGCTTCCTCACGCACCTCATCAGTCATGTGAATATTGTTATCATCTTTCTCACGGTTTTGACGATTGCCCATTTTATATTCATTACGTGAGTCAAATGAACATGGCTGCACATGAGGATGCACAAAACACCACCACATTTGTTAGTCAGGAAAAAGCTGTCAGCAAGGTGGAAGAGAAGGAGGAGCAGATTGAGCCCCGGCCAATTTCAAATTGGCCCAATGACAAGGAAGTGAGTACTGAAGCTCACTCCTTCGTCACAATCCCTCTCGAGACATATCATTCACATCAAGTTCCATCTTTCCAATGTCTCGAAGAGCCATCTTATATAGAAATCTTTGAGGAATCACACACAGAAGATCACAAATCTAGGAACCGTGTTCCTAAGTGGATCCCTCGAAACAAGGACAACTACATAAGATGGCAGAACATCCTTCCAGAGGGGT
>CM017327.1:21439118-21516331 GCA_006937295.1 Carpinus fangiana | reverse complement strand
AAAAAAAAAAAAAAAAAATCAGAAAATTAGAATAAGTCGAGTTTTTCATTGAGTAACCGGACCTCTTGCCTGGCCAAGCAATAAGTGTTCGCGTCAAAAGATGAGAAATTCCAAAAAATTGTATGGCTAGTTTAGGCTCCGTAGCTCTTTTGACTTGAGTAATTAAGCCCTAGGGATGTCTCTACATCTAGTGCCCTAAAGCTGTCTAGCTTGGGAGTCACTGGCCCAACGCTCGTTACATAGGTCATTTAGAAGCTTAAGGGAGTCAAGCATTGCACAGCCTACACAAAAAAATTGCATCTTTCAATTCAAACCTTGGTTAATTTATCACATTGTTTTCCTTTGAATTTTGGGATACGCGTCTTTGGAGAGTGATTGAAACCCCATGATCTTGTCGTTAGTTCACTTTGCACTTCATGGAGCATGTGTTGTCTCAATTTTTCAACCTTGAGTGAAATGATGTTTGGATGCCTGAATGATGTGGTTTGTATGTTCTACATGTTAAATTTGCTAATGATGTATAAACCATGTGTTTGTGTGAAAGGCTTTGTCCATTAATAACATAGTGCCAAATAATTGTTTGTGGGTGTCATTCCTGAAAAAACCTTCACGAGACTTCACTCATCCACTAGGGATGCCTAGTGGTTTAAAAGGCTTGTTGCATACGCTAAATGCAATCGTTTCTCCCACGAAAGCGGATTTATGTTTCTTGTTTTTATTTGTGTTTTCATTTTTATTTTGCTAAGGGACTAGCAAAATGTAAGTTTTGGGGTATTTGATGAGTGCCTAAAAGTGCTTATTTGAACCCCTTAATTTACATTCGATAGGCTCTTAGTGTTGTTAATATTTAATGTTTTATCTTGTTTTAGTGTTTTAGTGTGTTGTAGGTCTTTGGTGCAAAAGGCGGCTCAAATGGGAGAAATGAAGCAAAGAAGGAGTCAAGCCCCTGGAAGTGCGTTCGATCGCACTTGGTACGTTCGAACGCAACTGCGGTCGAACGTAGGGACCACGTTCGAACGCAGATCCAGTCAGCTCGCGTTTCCCGCGTTGCCCTAGCCGGCCCTATCGTACATCGCTTCAACCTTGCGTCGTGGACAGTTATGTGCGTTCGACCGCACATAGTGCGTTCAAATGCAAATGCGTTCGAACGCAGCGCCTACTCTCGAACGCACGCGGCACGGCGGCACACCTGCGACCGAACGCACAGCACCATAATCGAACGCATGCAGCACTGCGTTCGAACGCACCCCTGACCTGGCAGCACGTTTTATTTTGTCTATAAATAGGACTTCGTGTATTTTCGTTTTCTTCACGCTTGGGAGACGCTTGGGATGCGTTTGAGGTGCCCTCAGTGGCCCAAAGCCTCCCCATTCTTCATTGTAAACACTCCTAAACGTCAGTTTAATTTAATGTTTTTATTTATTTAGCTTTAGTCTCTTATTCCCTTCACTATGTTTTTATCTAATTATTTTTATGCTTAGTTAAATACTCCGTTCGTCATTTACTGTTTTGCTTGTTCGTTTCAATTCAATTTCGTGACAAAGTTGCGTTGATTGTTGTTTGCAAATCGTTAAGCATCGACTTTCGCTGCAACTGGAGATACATCGGATGATTCGTCTTCGGACCAATATCCGTTGTGACCTCTAAACAGTATTTGCGTTAGTTAGTTCGACAAGATTTTGTAGCAACAATAGGATATGCATTAGTGCTTAATCGATAGATGGACGTATGTACTAATTAATAGCAAATAAAATACGCCTAGTAGCGTAATCGTTGTTGAAGTATGAACTAGGCATGTTTATATGTTGATTAAATTGTGGTGAGGTAGATTAAGGACCTTAGCATTTTTATTTCTTTATTTTTATTGCTTTTTAATTTAGTTTATTTTCTGCACGCCTTTATTTGTTTATTTTATTGCATTTTAATTTGTTTATTTTAATGCACTCCAACTGTTTGATATTGGGACTAGGTTAAGATAGGATTAGTTTAGGCAATTTAAAATTGGTTTTTAACGAAACACGATTCTCTGTGGGTTCGACCTCGCACTTGCACATCCACTGTATTACAAACGACTCATGCAATTGGCGAGTACAATTAAATTTGTACGTATCACTTGTAATACAACACTGGTGTCCCAGATATTGTACACTATTGTACATAATACTAGTGGCACGACCGAGTCCGACCTCGGGTGGCCCACACCACTAATGATGTCCATCTTGTAGTGAGTGCCCATTAAAGCTACGCTAGTTACGAAACAACCATTGGATCCAAGGCATAACACACACATTTGCACATATCATCAAGTCAATAAAGTAAGCTCATGGCCGTCATACCTAGGGGTGTAAACGAGTCGAGCTTGAGCGACCTTCCCTTGTTTGGGCTCGGCTTGTTTAAATTTTATTCGAGCTCGAGCTCGAGCAGAGCTTAAGGACGAGCCAAAAAATCTAGCTCGAGCTCAAGCTCATAATAAGTCGAGCCGAGCCGAGCCAGTTTGCGAGCTAGCTCTTATATTTAATTTAATTTATTTTTTATTAATTTAATTTTTTATTATAAATTTAAACTTTAAGTACTCTTAAACGGATCAAAAAGGTAGTTTGCATATGAGCATTTGCTTAGTCTGGCTAGCCGAGTATGGAGTTTTTGTTAATACAACAAGACATTTGGTTTCAAAGAGAGATAATACGCATCATTTTATAAAATGATGCATATTAGAAGAAAAAAAAATCATCAATTTTTAATATTAATATGAGCAATTATGTGAACAACTACCAATTTGAGCCTTATATGAGCTACTCACGAGCTTAGTCGAGTCGAGCCGAGCTTGCTTCGTTTAATATTCGAGCCAAGATTTGTGTTCGCGAAACGCTTCATTTAATATTCGAGTTGAGCTCAAGCCGAGCTTATGCGAGCCGAGCCCGAGCTTGCTCGCGAAACGCTTCGCTCACTTAACACCCCTAGTCATACCACACGTACCGGTGTACCATGTCATACAATGCATCTTGACAATAAGTTTATAAGATAATTACCAAGTAATTATAAAAGTAGGTATGCTCATATCATATTCGTGGCCAGTCAACTGATATATCCCATGTTTTAAGGAAAAAGGTTTGTAAGTGTTTACTTACCTTGTACACTCGCTTGAATTCTTTGACATTGCTAAATTCTTCTGGAATATAGCACACCATTACATGTAGTACTAGAGGATCCTTATGAGTAGAATACTAGGCCTTTCCTAACAAAAGGTGTGCTAAACCCTAAAATACATGCAAATGAGGCTTAAGGCAGATGCCCGGCTCCCTGGCCATATGTCCGGTCTCAAGGGCGTACGTTCGCGGTCAGTGAGTTAAGAAAATCTACTAAGGCTCAAATGGTGTTTTAAGGTTCCTACATCATCTATAGGTTACTATATCTCTTCTAAGCTAGTAAATAAACATATGCAACGGAAAAACTTAACATTATGCAAGTCAAAGGAGCTTTTGAAACTATTTTGAAAACGTTTCTTGTTTTGAAATGAGCAAAAAACTGAACACCACATCTTTTGAAAACTCACAACATTAAGAATGTAATGTAACAATAGTGGAAATATAAAACGGGCTAGGGGTTACCTTGAAAATCGGCTAGAACACAAGCTTTCACAAAACTCTCTCTCAAACTCACAAGACACTCATAAAGGGGTCACAGAAGGCCTCGAGGCATAAGTGGGTGAGTTCAAAGGGTGAATGGGGTGGGCACTTATAAGGGAAGGAGGGCTGAGGCCGCTACCAACTCCACTGAAAAGTAGCGAATGTCCAGTACTATTTGAGCATACGTTTGATACTATTTACTCATTGGTCCCAAGGATGTCTCATACGTACAGGTATTATCCAAGGGGCATTCCAAAAGTAGCATACGTTCGTGTGGTTCCCAGAGTACGTTTGTGTACTATTGTTGTACAAATACACACCTAAATTTATAGGTGAATAAATGTACATTTTACTCGCAATTGCACAAGATCAAAATAGTAGTATAGGGTGCAAGTCCGAGATCATTCCCACGAGGATTTGTAAATTTTGATTAAAATTAATTCTGCAAATTTAAAACAAGAGAAAAGATTGATTTTTTGATTCGATAAAGATAAAGGGTAGGGCTTTGATATCCACCACTAATTATACTCAAATAATATAACAATATGCTAATGCTCCAATCATATTATGACTACTTAATGTTTGCCAACCTAAGGACATGGGTGTATACTGCTTAAGCTATAGATTTCCCTAAGCAGCGAATTAGGCATAAGTGTATACTCTAACTAACTATTTTCTTTCTTAAAGGATTTAGCATAGGTGTATGCTAAGTTGTTCTTTAAGAAAGCATAAATCTATGGAAATCGATAAACACACAAGGCCTAGGGCATGGGTGTATACTCCTGGTTCCCTATGTTGATTACCCCAAGAACCCGTGAGAAGATTCTTTTGTCACTCTATTAAGCCCAGGACTCGGTCATCCAAATTGACCTAAATAACTAGTCCATACCATATGCATATAATGGCTAATCACACACATATGAAGAATTCAATTAAGCAAGAAATAATCAAGTTTAGCATCACAATATGATTATCACAAAGGCGCCAATATTGATATATTAAAGAAACATAATTAGGGCTTCAATCTAGCCCTACTAAAGAGTTTAGTTATACATGAGTTTGATGTTAAACATCTTCATAATAAAATATAAAGGAAAAGAATAAACCCGAAAGGCGCTTCCTTGAAGAGCCATCAATTCTTCTCCAAAATCCAGTGTGTCTAATTTTGTGTTTACAAGTCTATTTATAAAGTTTAAGGGAACCCTAGAAGCACCTAGAAACCATAGAAATTGTAAAATAAACCATAAGCCTATTTCCAAAATAGGACTAGCCGCCACACTATTCACTGGCGCACGAATGCGCTCAATCGCAGGTGTGGTGCGCTTGATCTCACTTCTGCAATCGATCCTTCCTCTTGGGCGTGCAAGTGTAGACTGCACTCGTTCCTTGGCTTGGGTACTTGAGCACAGGCTTAGTGTGATCTATCGCATTGTCAGAATCTTTAGTTTTTCCCAAATTTGCTCTTTAAGCCTGATACTTCCAAAAATGCTTAATTTTCTTCCAAAAACCTATAAAACAAAGAAAACGCAAAAAGAAAGTAAAATTGCTCAAAATAACAAGACTAATAAATTAACAAATGTAAATTAAGGTGCTAAAATGAACATTTTAGCCCTTAACATACCCTCAAACTTACATATTGCTAGTCCCTTAGTAATACTTAAACTAAAAACAAAATGAAAAACAAAGAACAAAAAGATAAATCCATCTTTCGTGTGATGTACTATTGAATTTAGCATATGCAACTAGCCTTTTAAACCCTTAAGTATTTCCTAGAGGACGAGTGAAGTCTTGTGAGGATTTTCTTGGAATGGTACACATAGACATTATACACAGTTCATATTATTCAAAAATTGAAATATTACTCAAAACCATGATTTTCATTCATTAGCAAGCTTAAGAAGATAAACTCCATCTTCACAATGAATTGAAATTTTAAAGGCTAATCACTTACAAAAGACAGGCTAAGGCATCACAAGTTCGAAATAGTGTAAAGTGAACTAGCACAAAAATATGAAGCTTCCAAATAATTCAAATATACAATGTCTCAATATCTCAAAGTTCACTGAAATTCCCATCAGAATAAACAACAATGGCATAATTTTCTTTTCTTCTTTCTTTTATTATTAGGTTCTGCAATGTTTTTTTCTTTCTTTATTATTAGCCATAATTTAACCAAATCAAAATTCTCACATTTTGACGTGAGTACTCATTGCTTAATGAGGCAAGAGGTCCAGTTACTCAGTGCAAATTTTTCAGTGATCAATTATTTATTCTCTTTATATATATATATATATAATATGTCAAGTATCCATCCAACAAGTCATCCAATTTCACCCAAGACATAAAACATACACATCAGACTATCATGTCATACCCCACAATTAATGTGCTAATGTGTTTGTGTCATATCAAATCAAAGAGGTGAATTCTCAAATGCCTAAAGTAAGTAACCAAACTGAAAAAATTCTATCATTAGATCATTTGTTCAAAATTTTAAGCTCACAAATGAAAATAAAATCACAATTTGTTCAGATCAACCAAAATTTTAAGACAAACATGAACATGCATTTTTTTTTTTTTTAATAAAAAGAACTAAAACAAAATCTTAAGAAATTTAAAGACAGACAGAAACGAAATCTAAATAAAATAACAAAAATAAGCTAAAACCACTAAAATAACTATAGAAAAGAAAGAAAAACTAAAAATAAAAACTAACACAAAATTTAAAAGAAAACAAAAATTAAAAGGATAGAGACTTTTATCGCACTCAGTGGCCGCAATACCACTGATCTCAACAAATGTGCTTGAGCTCCTGGACTGCTCAAACACTTTTGACAGTAGCTTTAGTGCTAATATTTTGGTATGCTTTGGTTTCCTCTCCTCCAGTTGATGCTCGAATTGGGGATGCCAAAATCTCGGACATCCATGGATATCGTCAGGTGGTCTCACAGCTGAACCAGAGTGATGTGGTCCTCCGCCTGTGCTGTATGTAGCTCTTGGAGTGATGCCTATAGACGAACCAGACGCTCGTCTAAACTTGCGGACGTGGATGCTCCATTTGCTCCGCCGCCTTTGGTGGTCATCGGGATCTCTTCTCCTGCTTTGCCTCCTGAAGATGAGCGTTACTTGTGTTGAGGAAATGCGAGTTCATGGGTGCCTTCTCTAGTAGTATCTCCTTCATGCCGCTAGTGGAAATTTCGGTGTACTCGACAATCTGGGTGATCAAGGCTCCGTAGGGCAAGGCGGTACTTCGGTTTGCAAGTCGTACTGACATCATTGTAGAGGTGACCAAGGAGCCATAATCAATGGAAGCCTCGATTAGGAGAGTGTAAGAACAGCAGGCCCTCTCCATGGTGATCATCATAAGGCTTAGCACATGGAGTATACGACTAACCAAGATGCGATAGATGCATCGGACGTCATTGCTAAGGTCATGCATCTGGAAACAACCCTCTCCCTCAATCTCCATCTGATGGGGGCGCCCATTGGCGAAACACTCGACCTTCTCAGTGTGGGCGGAAAGGCCGTCAACTGGTCACGGGTACTTTGGGTTGCATACTTGTGGTGCTCCCTGATGTACCAAAAATAAAGTACTCACAAGTGTACGAGTCGTATGCAGTAAAGTGTGCATACAAAATGCGAGGTCGATCCACAAGGAATTTGTGTTCTTGTAAAATAAGCAATTTTCTATTCGAATAAATCCTATTTTAACCTAGTTCCGAAGTTCGAAGTTGGTCGTGAAAAAATATAAATTAAGTAAAAATGAAATTACTTAAATAATAAAAAGGCACTAAGGTTTTCTGAATCCACCTTATCAAATCAAAACTCACTCTCATGTTTTGTTCATACATTCGTCAAAAGTTAAACCCTAAGCATTTTCTATTGTTTTTATAAAATCCTATTGAAAGATTCGATGAATCCAACTCTATTGCGAAAGACAACGAATATCCAATTGAGATAAAAAGATCCAATGTATTCGTTTGAACAACGAAAGACAATGGATATCCAATTTCAATCAAAAGATTCGATGATCCATTGGATGAAACGCAACAAATATCCAACGTTTAAAAAATTCTATAAACAACAATCAATACAAGTTTTGTCATATAACTAGATTGAAACGAAAATACTTCATATTAAATTCAGAATTGTACGAACAAAAACATGAGAAATAATGAGTTTATCAATAATGAGGCTTCATCTTCAACCTTAGTTGAAGGTTTTAGCCTCTCATGATGACAACAGACATAAACATATCAATTGAATTCATGAAAAAGGTAAAACTTACAATCAAAAAGCGTTCACAAAGACCTAGGCATGACAAAAGTCGTGTTTCTACTCTCTACGGAGCCTCCCAATGTGTTTACAATGAAAAAGATAGTATTTATAAGCTAATTCTAGGGTTTAGCATTGCCAGGTCGACCAAGTGTGCTCGATCGCACTCGTGCATGAATTTCTGCATCTGATGGGCACAAGTGCGCTCGATCGCACTCGATGTGCGCTATACTTCAGAATTGGCCAAATCTTGTGAAATATGATTTTGTAGATCTTTGAGTTAGCTTTCCAAAGACACTAAGATCACCGCAATCGAAGTTCTACAACTCTAGATATGGCCATTTTGGTGGGACTCATCGAGTGCAAATTATCGTTCAACTCAATTTTGCTGCCAAAGCTCCCCGAACTATTTTAAGCCCCAGATTTAATGGCATTAGCCCCAAATGCAACATTGCAACCTGCAAAACACTAAAACACCAAAACTAACCAAAACATTAGAAAAAGACACAGCTAAGAGCTTAACAAATATAAGTTAAGAGGCCCAAATATACAATTTTAAGCACTTATCAAATACCCCCAAACTTACATTTTGCAAGTCCCTTACCAAAACAAAATAAAAAAAACAACGAAAACACAAGAAACAAAAGTACGTTGTCATGGGAGAAACGGTTGCATTTAGCATATGCAACAAGCCTTTTAAACCCCTTAGAAATCCCTAGAGGACGAGTAAAGTCTTGTGAGGGTTTTTCAGGAATGACACCCACAAACATTTTATTAGTGCTACGTTATTGACAAACAATGTCTTTCACAAAAACATATGGTTCATACATCATTAGCAAATTTAACAAGTCGAACATACAAACCACATCATCCAGACATCCAAATACCATTCAACTCACGACTAAAGAATTGAGACAACACATGCTCAAAGAAGTAAAAAATGAACTAACACAAGGTCATGGGGTTCCAATCATTCTCAAAGAAAATGTGCATCCAAAAATTCATAGGACTGCACTATGATGAAAACAACCGAGGCTTGAATTTTTTTTATTTTTTTATTTTTTATTATGTAGGCTGTGCAATGCTTGACTTCCTTAAGCTTCTAAATGACTTATGTAATGAGTATTGGGCCAGTGACTCCCAAACCAGGTGGCTTTAGGGCACTAGATGTAAAGACATCCCTAAGGGCTTAATTACTCAAGTCAAAAAGAGTTACGAAGCCTAACTAGTCATACAATCACTTAACTGGACTTTTTCATCTTTTTACATGAACACTCACTGCTTGGTGAGGCAAGAGGTCCGGTTACTCGACGAGAAGCTCAACTTTTGATTTTTTTTTTTTTGGAATTTATTCAAAGCCAAGGTTTTCCTCACCACATCAACCTACAAATCTCCAGAGCCACACTCCCCTTAAGTTAAATCTCATACCCCACAGACCCTAATGCTAGTGTGCATGTAAAGAATCAATCAAACACGTGGAGTCTCTCTAAACCAACATGTGAGTTAAACACGGGGATTTCTAGTGATATGCAGTGTTCAAACAAGTTAAACACACCAATGACATGCAATCCACAGTTATGATGTTCAGTCATGCCTAATCAACAACATAGAAATTTTTTATTTTTTTTATTTTTTTTTAAGCAAAGCAAAAGACAACACTGTCTACCCCACCACCAAACTAAAATGACACATTGTCCCCAATGTGTCTGGATACAATACCAGATGGGCTGTGTAGGAAAACGCTCCCCCAAACTTGAATAGTAGACAGATTTCCTGAAAAACACAATAACAACAAAAATAAAATAGGAACACCAAATCAAATGACAACCAAAAACTAAAAGGAACAATGGGTTGCCTCCCATAAGCGCTAAGTTTATGGTCTTCAGCCAGATTTTCTATGGCAGGTGTGTTGCATGATGCAAACGGCATGTGACAACAGGCAAACACACCAAAGGCAGATGTGAGAGTGGTGTTCTCTTGCTTGCCGGGATCCAAGGTAACAAGGTTGTAGCTGGAGTAACCATTAAACACACAGTAGTAAGAATATCCAGCTGACCGTGCCACCAATGGATTAATGAATGGGGGAGGGAAGTGATCTTTCCTTGTGATGGCCTTCAACTTGTTGTTATGAATGCACCCTGGCCATCCTCTCTGAACACGAGTTTGGAACAACTCGTTATCCTTTTTCCTACCCATGGTCACACTTGGCCACCTAGGCCACACCCGAGTGGGTCCAACCCATTTACTCTCAGAAATCAACTCGGGAAGCTCAACTGCTGATGAATATGGTGTGGGGAATGATAACTCAGTGGTTTCTCCACATTCTGCCTACAACTCAGGAACGGGATCCAAAATGGCCTCGGCTCGCTCAACCAATTCCTTAAAATCGACATCATATCCTAATTGAGCAAAACTTTCCAGCACAATGTCCTCCAAACTTGGCTCAAGTAACCCTTTGAAATCCATGTCTTCTCCATGCTGAGCAAAACACTCCATCTCAGGATCCTCAATACTATGCTCATGCATAAGTCTAGTCTGCTGAAGTAGCTCACCAATATCAAGAATACCTCCAGATGGTGCAAAACACTCTATCTTAGGGTCCTCCAAGCTAGCCTCATACGAAACACCATCTTGCCCCAGTAGCCTATCAAGGTATAGGTCATTTTCATCTTGAGTAAAACACTCTACCTCAGGATCATCCAAGCTAGACTCATTTTCGGCCTCATCAGTGATCTCTTCAATCAAACACACCTAGTGAACCTCATCATAATCAAGTGGCTGCTTATTGATGTCAAATATGTTGAGCTCCACTGTCATATTTTCAAATGAGATTTTCATCACCCCCGTCCTGCAGTTTATCAAGGCATTAGCTGTAGCTAAGAAAGGTCGCCCTAAAATAACTGGAATCTGGCTCCCAACATTATGCACCGATTCTGTGTCTATCACTATAAAGTTCACCGGGAAATAAAACTTGTCAACTTTGATCAATACATCCTCAATTATTCCTTGTGGTCTCTTCACCGATCTGTCAGCCAATTGGAGTGTCATAGAAGTGGGCTTCAATTCTCCTAACCCCAATTGTAGATAAACTAAATAGGGGAGGAGATTCACACTTGCACCCAGATCCAATAGTGCCCTTTCTATTTCATTGGTTCCTATCTTGGAAGAAATGGTTAGACACCCAGGGTCCTTATACTTAATGGGCAACTTGCACTGGAGGATGGAACTCACTTGCTCGGACAAGAATGCTTTCTTTGGGACGTTATTCTTCCTCTTGACCGTGACCAAATCCTTTAAGAATTTAGCATATGATGGCACTTGTTGAATTGCATCCAGAAACGGGATGTTTATCTGAACCTGCTTAAACACCTCCAAAATTTCAGGAAATTGTGCATTTTTCTTCGGAGCTCTCAATCTCTCTGGGTATGGGGCTTTTGGAACAAATGACCTCGGGGGATCCTCAATTTTAGGTATGGCTCTAGCAGGCTCAACTTTTTTCCCCTTATCTCCACCACTCTCTTTCCCTTGTGGCTCAACACGGTCTTCTTCTTCTTGACCCACTTTATTGTCCACTTGTCTCCCTGACCTAAGTGTGACAATGGATTGCACTTGTTCATGCCCGTGTGCAGAATTTGAAGAATTTTCGATTGTGAGTGCCTTAGGATTGGGCACGGGCTGGCTTGGGAAAGTCCCCTTTTCTCTCTCACCTAAGTGATTTGCTATTTGTCCAATTTGGCTCTCTATCTTTGCGATAGCTTGGGTGTTGACCATAGTTGCATTCTTTACCTCCTGTATAGCTTGACTATTGATCATCGTGGACTTCTGAAGCTCTTGCATCAGCTGACCATTCGATTGAATGAATGTCTTCATGGTTTCTTCCAGAGCTGATGGAGATGTAGGCACTTGAGAAATAGGCTGATTTTGCTAGTGTGTATGAAATCCAGGAGGATATTGATTTATGGCATTCTGATGTGCTCCTCCCTGATTTTGCTTCCAAGAAAAATTCAGATGGTTCCTCCATCCCAGGTTGTAAGTCTCAAAAAAAGGTCCATTAGACTGCTTTCAGTAATCATTGAAAGCGTTCACTTGTTCCATCGGGTACTCAGAATAAACCGGTGCATATGGACAATTCTGTGCTGAGTGCATAGGACTCGCACAGATGGAACAACTATCAATAGTGTAAGTATGGGCAGCATTGATGGATGGACCTGTGCTGAGAGCATCAAGCCTCTTGGTGAGCGCATCTATCTTCATATTCATCTCAGTTTCTCCCTTCAACTCATAGATGCCTCATTTCTTTGGGGCACAAGCAGATTTATCCCGACAGCTCCTGAAATCCCATACTTGTGAGCTGTCGGCCAGCTTGTCCAATGCCTCGTAAGCCAAATCCCCCGTCAAACTTAAGAATGCCCCCCCGTTCATTGACTCAATCATTGCTACGGTTGGGCTAAGATAACCCTTGGTAAAAGAATTGAACGAGTCTCCACTTCTCATATCCATGTGGAGGGCATTTTATCAACAAATCCTTAAATCTCTCCCAACTCTTCAAAAATTTCTCATCTTCCTCTTGAGTGAAAGAGCTAATCTCTTTTATGTATTCATTTACCTTCGACATCGGGAAGAACTTGTTGTAAAATTTACTCAACAAGCTTTCCCAAGATGTAATAGATCCGAGGGTGTTGGAATCCAACCAAACCCTGGCTCTATCATGAAGGGAGAAATGGAAGAGTCTAAGGTGGATTGATTCATCAGAGAAATTATGGAATTTAAATGTGGTGTAAATGTCCTTGAATTTCTTTACGTGCACATAGGGATTTTCATGATCTAGGCCATGAAAAGAAGGTAGGAGTTGGATGACATGCGGCTTTAAGTCGAAATGCGTGGCATTGGTAGGTGGTAACACTATACACGAGTGGGAGCTGGTCATGACAGGCGCGAACAAATCCCGCAGTGATGTAGTGAAGTCTACGTGCCATGTTCTGACTTGCGCTCCATTTCCCGCTCTCGCATCCTCATTCTCGAATATGGGTTGCTCTACATTTTCAGGTATGTTCTTTTGTTGGTCTCTCATTTCACCTCTAATCTTACTCACAACGGTTGCTTTCCAAGTTCTCCTAAGAGTTCTATCAATGTCGGGATCTAAGGGAATCAACTCTAAGTTCAGGGATCTACGACCAAGAATACACCAAACAAAAAGTTTTTTTTTTTCTTTAGCAAAAATAAAAATAAAAAATATATATAAAAAAATAAAAAATAATAAACTAACTAAGCAAAAATAAAGTATTCACAAAAATAAAGAACTCAAATGAAATATGAAAGAAAAAAAAAAGGCACAAAAGTAAATAAAGAAAAATAACAAGACTAAAAACTAAAAACAAGGTGGTGCTTAGCTGCTGATTGCAGCACTGTGCTCGAGCATTGGACGTATGTGATCGAGCGTAACTCGTCAATGAGCTGCAATCGATCGTAAGTGCGCTCGAGTGTCTGTTTGCTTTGTGCTCGCGCGCAAACTAGGAATCGTCGTGCGCAGATGCACAGGTTGGTCCCGCTTGTGCTCGATCTCACTGGCTTGCGCTCAATCGCACTCGGCAGAGGCTGAATTTCGGATTTCTGCAGCAAACACCAAAACACAAAAAAANNAAAAAAAAAAAAAAAAAAAAACCTTCTTTTTTTTTTTTTTTTTTGGCTAGATCAAAACAGAAACTAAAATAAACAAAAAAAAATAAACAAGAAAATTAACTAACTAGTAGAAAAATAAAATCAATTCAAATAAAAAAATCAATTTCAACAAAAACTAACAAATTCCCTGGCAACGACTCCAAAATTTGATGTACCAAAAATAAAGTACTCACAAGTGTACGAGTCATATGCAGTAAAGTGCGCGTACAAAATGCGAGGTCGATCCACAAGGAATTTGTGTTCTTGTAAGTTGAGCTTTAAGACCCGTTTGGGCTAGCGTTTTCGTTAACCTAGCGTTGTTACGTTGCATGGAGGCTATTAACTAGACTAGAAGGCTTTAGGTTGTTCCTAATAGCCCTAGGAGTCGGAGAATAGGCAGACAGTGGGAGAGGAAATGAGGTTCCCCCTGAGGACCCATACAGCGGACGTATGGTATGGCTTGTTGTTACACGGGGGACGTACACTCTCGAGCCCGGACGTACGGTCACTGTATGGTAGGAAAACCCTATTTTCACCAACCATCCCATAGCTCCTGTTTCCCTTACTTTAGAGTTGTTTTAGTAGAACTAGGACTAATTGAAGGTTTTCCACAGATTTGGAGAACCCAGACTTTTTGGAGTTTTCAGAGACGCGTATCGATCCAGGTGAGTTTTAACTCAAATAATGCTCATTGCTAATTTTCCCATGCACTTCACATCTATTCTATGTATCGAGAAAACATGTATATTTTACAACTCTCACAGTTTGTACTTATTGCACATGAACTCTATCTTTTTGAGAAAACTTTGTGCTGAACATGTTAACCAAATGAGACTTGTAAAAAGACATGCATGTAAAATACAGACAAGTTAATTTGCATCGTATGACATGGTACACCGGTACGTGCGGTAGTAATGGCCATGGGCTTACTAAACATGTTAGCTTTATGGTCAAATGTGTGTGTCATATAGGCTGTGGATCCATTGGTTTCGTGACCTTGATACAACCATTCCCAATGGTTCGGTCACTACAGGACGGACGTTAATAGTCGGTGTGGGTCACTCGGGGTCGAACCCGATCGTGCCACTAATGTTACGTACGATATGTTGTACAATGGCTGGGGTACTGGCATTGTATTATATGTCCCTCAGAACAGCATTAACCCTGCTGAGAAGGGGTAATATCTCGGGTAGACCATACTGTTGAACTATGACTATTGTTTACATCATATGCATGTATCATTACTATATATATATCACGCATAATAAACTGTCATGATGGGACTGCATTGCTTAATAAACTCCTGAGTTCATTACTAAACTGGCATGGGTATTATCTGCATTAAAAATCACTAAGTCTTAGACTTATCCTTTTTCTCTATGTTTGATCTTCCATTATGATTATTATACGGTTTAGCCGCTTTAGAAGAGGATGCCGTCGGAGACTACTTGGGTGATTGCTCAGGACCTGATACGGGTAATCTTTGAGGATATGGATCCCGTTTGGCTTAGGGCAATGTGGAAAGATGGAGGATCTGCCCGTGTAGATATGATAGAGATTCTGATCTTCTTAGCTTTACTTAAGCTTAAATCTAGGCTTTGATCTGTTGATCTTTTGTGAACAATGTTGTTGTGGTTTATTTTGGGTTGTACTTATTTCCTTACTGATGGTCTGATGACTAGTACATTGGTGACTATTTATAATATTATGTGGATGTAATACTTTATCTCTGGTATTGTTGTGTGATGTTTCAATTACTGTCTCTTATCCCATAGTCCTGGTAAAAGTCTTCCACTGCAGTTTTCTCGTTGCGACGAGAGAGGTGTTTTCCTAGAGGTCGTGTCTCGGAAGGACATGGCTGGGATGGTGCGCCGTGGAATCAATTACTAGTTAATTGATATTCCCATCTGGTATGGCGTCACAAAAGGATATCGGTTCTTGATCGTCACCTTATTCAACTCACGATAGTCAATGCACATCCTCATTGACTCGTCCTTCTTCCTTACGAACAACACTGGTGCTCCCCACGGTGATGTACTGGGGCGAATAAATCCTTTATCCAAAAGCACCTGGAGCTGTTCCTTTAGCTCCTTCAACTTTGACAGCACCATCCTATACAGTGCCTTAGGAATAGGATTAGTGCCTGGCATGCACTCAATCCCAAACTCCACCTCCAACTGTGGTGGTAATCTAGAGTAGTATGTCAAAAAGACATCTGGATACTCGCACATCACAGGAATGTCTTGCAGATCCTTCTTCTCTTGCTTCGTTGGAGCGACAACGAATGCCAAGAATGTTTGCCCTCCTCTGATGATAAGCTTCCTGGCCTGAACAGCCAAAATCGTTGGAGGTAAAGACCTCACTCGCGATCCAAAGTACGTCACTTCTCTTTCTCCCCACAGCTTAAGCGCCACTTGCTTTCAAGCCCAATTGATAATCGCCGAGTGCCAATTCATTTCGAGAATAACGTCGTAACTAAACATAGGGAGAACAACTAAGTTTGTGGGAAGTACTCTTCCACAAATGCTAACAGGGCATTCGCAAACTACACGTTTACAGATCACAGTTTTTCCTACGGGAGTAGTTACAACTAGACTAGGTTCCAAAGTTTGTACTACAAGTCTAGAAAACCTTACGAACATAATAGATACAAAAGAGTGGGTAGCCCTTGAATCAAACAAAATTGAAGCTTCAAATCCAAGTATAGGGGCAGTACCTATCACTACTTCTGATCCTCCTCCCAGCTTTCTTGGAACAAGTGCATAAGCTCGAGCTAGCGCCAAGGGCTTATGAGCAACTCCCTTGCCCACGCAGTCCTTGCTGAAGTGCCCAAACTGGCCACACTGATAGTAAGTTCTGGTTGCCATCCTACAGGGTCCCCAGTGTACTTGGTTACACTTCTTGCACAGCTTCGACATCTGATTCCTCTGTGGCAAAACTGAAGGGTTACCAGAGGTACGTCCTTGTGACCTCTGAGGAGGAAAACTTCCCACAACCATCCTCTTAGCTGGCCGAGCCCTTCGGGCCGAAGTACTAAGTCCTTGAGCCCTCATCTTCTGATCTATGTACTCCGCCTCATTCTCCTTCAGACTCTCCTCATAGATCGATGCCTGGTCAACCAATTGGGAGAAATCCCGAATGTCGAAACAGCTCATCATGATTCGAATGTGAGAGTTCAGAACCCTCTCAAACTTCTTCGCCTTCTTCTCCTCATTCGAGATGAGGTACATGCCGAAACGCGACAGCTACAGAAACTTCGAGGCATACTCAATCACAGTCATCCCTCCTTGAACCAGATCTAAGAATTCCCGTACCTTTGCCTTCTACACGACTCAAGAAAAGAAGTGCCGGTTGAACTCGTACTTGAAGACTTCCCATGAAATGGCAGTCTCTGAACCCAAGTCAGCAACAAGCACAGCTTTCTTGTTTTACCACTAGCGCTTGGCCTCTCCCCTCAGCTTGTGAGCAGTATAAGCCACCTTTTGCTCATTCGTGCACTCGAGAGTGGCTAACAACTCTTCCATATCGTTCAGCCAATTCTATGCGTGGATGTGATCGCCTCTTTCGTCAAAACTCTCCGAGTAATGACTACAGAAGTCCTTCAAAGAACATCCAATCCCTTCAACTAGCTGTCTCGCAACACTATCGCAATCTAAAGTCGACACCAACTGGCTAATCGCGTCCATCACTTGACTTCCTAGGAGTGTTGTCTCATATGTAGGGATATCCACTAGCTCGGGGTGAACATTGCCCTCAAGGCTTTTGATCTCCAGCGCGTTAGGTATGATTGTAGGGTTCCTTCGGGGTGGCATACTCTGCAACGAAGAGTAGAGTTAGGACCGACTCTTCTAGAACCAAGTGACCAAATCTACAGGCTATGCCCTAACCATCTATCTAGCCTAATCTTTGGTGTGATCATGGCCTAAGTTCTCTTTCCCTTTATCCTATAGTCTCTCAAAGCACAAGGCTTTGATACTAACTGTGACGACCTTGATGGGCAAATCAATTATCTGGTAATTGATCCCATGGCTCACCTCCCAGCCTTGTCCCTTGCGAAACAAGACTTAGCAATTTCAACATTTCTCGTCGTAACGGGAAAGCTACATCAGAAGACTTTACTAAGACTATGGGAATAAGAGATAGTAATTGAAAAATCACACAACATGTACCAGAGAAAACATAATAACATCATCATCACATAGATATCATCAAATGTACTGGTCATCAGACCATCATCAAGTAGGGAATACAGACCATAAATAAACATAACATCATTGTTTTCAAAAGGATCAACAGATCACAGCCCAGACCTAAGCTTAAGAAGAGCTAATGAGATCAAAATCTCTATCATGTCTGCACAAGCAGTGCCTCCATCCTCCCACATGGTTCTAAGCCAAATGTGGTCCATGTCTTCAAAAATGACCCATATCAGATCCTGCATAATCACCCAAATTTGCTCCGACGGCATCCGCTTCTAATGCAGCTAAACCACGCAAGTATTCATAATGATGGGGAAAACATAAATAAAAGGGTAAGTCTAAGACTTAGTGATTTTTGACACAAATAATACTCATGCCAGTTTAGTAATGAACTCAGATGTTTTTATAAAGAAAATGACAATTCCAGCATGATAGTTTATATTATGAGTGATATATATATATATACACACAAATACATATATAGTATATGCATATGATACGAAGTAACAGTCATAGTTCAACAGTATGGTCTACCTGAGATATTACCCATTCTCAGCGGGGTTGGCACTGTCCTGAGGGACCTGTAGTACAATGCCGATTCCCCAACCATTGCATGCTACAGTACATAACACTACGACTTGACTAAGTCTGACCTCGAGTGGCCCACACCTCTAATGATGTTCGTCCTGTAGTGACTGCCCGTTAAGGCTGCACTGGCCACGAACAACCATCAGATCCAAGGCCCATATAAATCACACATTTGACCATAAAGCTAACATGTATAGTAAGCCCATAGCCATTATACCGCATGTACCGGTGTACCATGTCATACGATGTAAATTATCTTATCTGTATTGTACATGCATGTTTCTTTTACAAGTCTCACTTTATTAACATATTAGCATAACATTTTTCTTCAAAATGCTAGAGTTCACTGTGAGAGTTGTAAATTATGCATGTTTTCTTAGTACACAAAATAGATGCCCAGTGCATGGAAAAAGTAACATCGAGCATTATGTGGATTAAAACTCACCTAGGTCGAAAAGCATCTCTAAGTAATCCGATTGATCTGGGTTCTCCAAATCTGTGGAAAACCTTCTATTAATCTTATTTCTACTAAAACAACTTTAGAATAAGGAAAACAGGAGCTAGGGGATGGCTGGTAAAAATGGAGTTCCCTTGTCACACTTTGACCGTACTTTCGGGCTCGGGGCCGTATGTCCACTGTGACACTTCGGGCTGTACATTTGGTCTTGAGACCATACGTCCGCTCTAAGGTTTTTTAGGGAGAACCTCATTTTCTCTCCACTGTCTACCTACTCTCTGACTCCTAAGGCTATTAAAGACTCCCTAAGGCCTTTTAACTCAAATTATAACCTCCATGCAACATAAAAACGCCAAGTTAACAAAACGATAACCTAGACAAGATTTAAAGCATAACTAAGCTAACAACTACAACTAGCTACATCAAAACAACAATCGAGTAGCATAACGATATAATGAAAAGCTAGGTAACTGAGCGTTACGTTCACGAAGCGAAACCTCAAGAGTTCCTCCTTCGGCAGCATCAAAACACTCATGAAACCTCACAAACAGTGTATTGGCAACCTGGGGGCATCTAAGAGCATGAGAAAACATAGGGGGTAGGGGGTATTTATAGCTGAGGGGCTTTACCAACTCCTTAGAAAAGTAGCAAACATCTGCCAACCCTAGCGTATGTCAGGCACATTTGCACAGCGGTTCAAAGGATGTCTCATACGTTTAGGTATTAACCATGGGGTATTTCAAAAAGTATCGTATGTCCACTGTGCTATTTGCAGAGCGTACGTCCGGTGGTCCCCCATCGTACGTTCGCACTAAAAATAGCAGTGTATGTCCGCTTGACCTAGCGTATGTTCGCGCTATAGTCCAAATTGCCTCTTAAGTGGTCTTAGTGACCCAAAGCCCAAATTCATCCCCTTAACTAAGCTACTTATGCCTAGTTAATTAGTTGGGTCACTACAATAGTTGAATGGGACTAACCAACAAATGTCCAAGAGATTCGTAGTATACATATGTGATTGGTATGGGACGGATGCATATGTATACCATTATGGCTAGATGATGTATGATGACTTTATCTATGCTTTATTGTTAAACTATATAACATGTATGTGTGAATGAAGTTAGGTAGTTTATATTGGATAAAACTGGTGAGTTCAATACTGATGCGAACTCAATCGATACGCCATTGAGACCCAACAACAATATTGGAATATAGACCCAAGAAAGCTAAAATTGAAATTCGATAGCAAACCCCGACCCAACGTTTATAATTAAAACGCGAATCAAAGGTATAAAGTCACAAACCTTGACCCAACGTTTATAAATAAAACGCGAACCAAAGGTATAAAGTAACAAAACTTCAACCCAATGTTTATAAATAAAACGCAAACCAAAGGTATAAAGTAACAAAACCTGGACCCAATGATTATAAGTAAATCATGAACCGAAGGTATAAAGTTTGAACGCCACAAAGGAAGAATCCTTGATAAGTTCAGAGGTTCTTTGAAGAACCAATAGAAGAAGCAAAACCTCACATTTTTAATCTTTCATTTCATGTCCTTTTGCTACAATGAGTCCATACTATTTATAATGCATGGTTGAAATAGGAATATAAATTACTAAAGGAAAATAATAAAAGACTAAATAATAGAATCCTAAAATTAAGGTTGATTTCGTCTTAAATTAGCAGCTCCTCCAAGAAAAGAAATCACCTATGGAATGTCTTGAATAGATATATCAATCAGCCAATTAATTGGTATGGAATTGGAAAGGTTTGAAATAGGGGATGTCAATCAGTCATTCAATCCTTTTAATCAACCATTAATCCACGTCATTGCTAAGGAAATTATACTCAATTAAGCAAGATCAATCCCATCAATAGCTTGGATTAAATTGATTGCTCCTTCATCTTCCTTTGGGCCCAAGTTTGAATGCTCCGTTTTAGAACCAGTCCAAATCTCTTGAATTAGCCCACTAAGTGCTTCTTTGATCATCTTGAATCTTGCTCTAGTAATAGGCTCAATTCGAACATGCCATGGATCCTTTAGTGATGCTTGTTGATTCTTATCAAATACTATTGAGCATCTTTATTTTATGAAGATGGCAAACTCATAATTTTGCCTGTATCATGGGTGGTAGTGATTCCCATTGTAACACCCCGCCCTAAATGATATGATATTGTCCGCTTTGGGCCAAGCCCGCACGGTTTTAATATTGGGTTTACCCCCAAAATGCCTCATACCATTTAGAGAGAGCATATTCCATATAAACACATCATATTATCCATACCCAGGCAATGTAGGACGTCACAATCATCCCTTCTTAGGATCCAGCGTCCTCGCTGGCGACCCCTATGGCTTGTGCACGCTACCCTATCTCAGGTTGGGCAATGGCTTTGATACCATATGTAACATCTCGCCCTAAATGATACGATATTGTCCGCTTTGGGCCAAGCCCACATGGTTTTAATATTGGGTTTACCCCAAAAAGGCCTCATACCATTTAGAGATAGCATATTCCATATAAACACATCATATTATCTATACCCAGGCAATATGGGACATCACAAGTCAATTTGGAGCTTCCTTAGCATTCATTATAAAGCACAGTTTCACCCAGTAACTAGGCAATGTAAGACTTAGCACCCATGACCATCTTTGTAAACCACCCACTCCATGTGAGTTTTTTCTCATCTTTCCAATATAAGATCGGGGTGTTACACCCATGGTGTAGACGATGTGGTTAATGTTGATGCAGGTGCAAGGACTTTTGATGATAACCCAATGGCTATGTATCTAGGTTACTACGATGTCTGAGGCATAGATACATCAGATGCTTATTTTATCGGACTAGTAGATAGCCTTCTTTTGTATAAGCTTTCTTGGATATTCTTTGATGCTAATATTTTGTATATGGCTCGTGTTGCACTTTTGTATAGCCATTTTTTTGTATGTAAGTTTTAATCACTTAGATGTACTAATCAGCTCTGATGTATTATGTATGTCTAATGTTATTTATATTCCGTTACATAGGTATAAACTCTGATAAATCATTAATGATGCATATAGGTCAATGAGACTTATTATATTGTCAATCATGTTAATGCATGGGTTCGTGGCACGCCGCGGTATCGCCATGCCACTGTGACAATTTGCTTTGTTGTGGGTATATGCTTGTAAAAAAAAAAAATAGTCATGTTTTAATCAAATGGGTAGTCACAGTATTCCATTTATGTGAATAAATGGGCGTGCACAGGGCTTTGGGTGCATAAAAGAGTCAGAAAAAAATGAGAAAAAAAAAAAAAAAAAGAGAGTAGGCAAATTAATATCATTTAAATTTGGAAAGCAATAAATTTTGAAACAAATTAATATCATTTTGAGTGTGTTCCAACTTTTTTGAAAAACATTAATATCATTTTGATTTTCCAACATTTTGAAATAAATAAGAATTAAAAAATTGATAGCAATAATAAGGGAATCAAATAATAATAAAGACTTTCTTTTTTTTTTTATAAAAATCCAATATTAAACATTCCATTTTGAAGGTTATGCGCATATATATATATATATATATATATATATATATTTTCTGCCTTGTGGGGAGTATTGAGAAGTCAGAATTTTTGAAAGCAATAAATTTGCTCCCAATTGGATCTTTTGCATCAACATTAGTTGCTTCAACATTCAACCCTAACTATGTGTTACACAGGTTCAAATGTAGACAAAATCTATAATTTATTACAACTTTCAAAATATAGGAATTACTATATATTAAGGATTGTGTTCAAAGTTTAAAATCAAATGAGAAAAATAAATAAATGCTAGAAGATGGAAAGTTTCTAAAATATTTTATTAAATTACAAATTTATCTGTTTATAAATTTCCATTGTTCTCTCTATATTCCTTTTCAAGCCTTATTCAAATTCACTATATATAATATACTAACTTACAAAGTTACTATTATTAAAAAAAATAAAAATAAAATAAAATAAAAATAAAAACTTACTAAGTGACTAACCAGTAGTCTAATAGTATTTTTTTATAATATATGTACCTTTCAAAACAAGCTGAAAATGCAATATTATATATGTATAATTATAATTTATAATATATATCAACTTATAATATACATTGGAAATTTGGAACTAAATAAAAAACATCTATTCAACAAGCTAGAGCCAACCTCTCTCTCTGCTAGGGTTTGTTCTCCTAGCAGAAAGTGCTACCTAGAGGGGGAGAACTTTTATTCCCTGGTTTTTCTTCCCCTTCCCTCCCCCTCTTTTTCGCTTTTTGCTTGTCCTTGTTTTATGCTTGTTTGCTTGTTTTTGGCACACTTTGTGGGTGCCGCTCTTGGGGGATTCACTCAAATTTTCCCCCACTTCTTTGAGTGCATCACTGATCTCCTCCGCGCCGCTTTGTCGTCCATCATCCACTAACGGGTCAGTTCTCGCACCCCCACTGCGTTTCACTGGCCCTATTCGCTTCCAACTCTAGCTTCAGTTTCCAGCAAGCACACGATCAGCCTTTCTTCTAGTCGCCGTCATCCGCCTAGTGTGTTCCTATTTTTTGACTTTCTAGTTTTTTTGCTTTCATTTTCCTTATATTTTTCGGTTTCTATTGTTTTTTCCCTTGTTATTTGTTCCTCATGTTATATTTCATGTTGTTTTGTTGCTTGTAATAAGGCTTTGTTCTCTTGTTGATCTGTGAGGTATTTGTTTATGGTCTGATCCTTTGGTTGTGGATGAGATCTATATCCTGGCTTTCGGGTCAAGGAGGAAGAGTTTCGGCATCAGAGTTTTTTACTCTCAGGTCGAGGAATTAGAGCTACCTGTCCATTGGTATGAGTTTGTTTGGCACAGTTTGTTGTTATATTTGAAGATTAGTCATGGGTTAGCGGATCTTATTTGAGATTGGGATGGTTGTATCTTTGACGTTTGTAACCTCGTAGCTTCGGCTATACATGGTTGCTTCAGAGCTTTTTGCTCTATATTGTAAGAGCTTTATGCTCGTATTATCTTTGAATGAATATGACTAGTGTCTTCCTATTCAAAAAAAAAAAAAAAATGGAACTAAGTCTCCAGATACTTATTTATTGTATTTGTATGAATTTTTATTCTTATATGAAATTATATATGTATAAGTAATAGTTATTGCTTAATTTATTATATAATCATATGAATTAATTACCAACTAATCATGTGATATAATTATATAAATTCTAATGATAATACTTCAATTTTGGTTATAAGTAATACATTGTTAAATCAAATGCCCACCTAATTTGATATTATACAAATCATATTGTCATTGTACATAAATAATATGAGTAAGTATTTGAATTGTCATGGTTATATGATATATTTGTGTATGTTATATTTTATTCTTATAACTTATTATATACTTAATTATAATTAATATACATTAACATGATAACATATTAACTAACTGATTGCTACGTTTACAATAGTAATAATTTTAATAATGTACATAAAATATTATGTAACTTAAAACCATAAATCTTTAACTGTCCTTACTGAGTTATGTAAGTTCAGGTTGGCGTAGTTTAGTAAGCAAATTGGTGATCAAAAGTGCTGCTGTTTAGATGAGAAGAAAGGTCCTCTGGACGCTCGAAGAATTCTATTTTTTCCAAGAGCCTCGTTTGCAATCTTGTTTGCAAGCCCGTCCGAATGAGCTTGATAAACAAGAATTCCCGAGAGCCTCATCTGCAATCTCGTCTGAACTCCATCCGGATGCTTATGTTTTTTCGTCTGATGAATTTTACTAAAAAGGTCATACCTAGAGTTCTAGACCTCTAATTGGAGCAACCTTTACGACGTTGAAAAGCTAACTCAAAGATCTACAAAGTCATATTTCACGAGGTTCAGCTAATTCTAATGTTTACTAGGTCAAAACGGGCCATAAAAAGAAGACTACAGAATGGCTTGTGTGCAATCTCGTTCAGACGAGATTGCAGACAACCACGTGTTAAAAACACGTTCTGGCTGTGTTTTGTTGCCTCGTCCAGATGCCGCTTACCTGTAACAATTTTAAATGAATTTAAACTGTTTCTTAGGTCTAGGGATGATGGGCCTATTATAAATACACACATCTATAGAAATAGAGAGGTATGAATTTTTACCCACAAAGAGTTTGTTGGAGGTTATGCTAAGAGAGATCATATGTGGTGAGCGTTAAATTGAATCTCTTAGAGTTTTAGTTATCCATTTGATAAATCTACGATTGAGAAGTCTATTGTAAGAGTCTAGTAAAGGAGAATCATGTTGTAGAAGATTGTGAGCAAGGAAACGAGTTGTAGGTTCGTCGATCTCATAGAGCCAAGGTCTTGTAAAGGGTTGTAAGTGTTCCAAGTGTTTGTAATTTATAGACAATCTTTTGATAGTGGTTTGTTGGATTTGGCTACCCCGAAGAGGTTTTACTTTTAAATTTGTTTCTAAAAGGTTTCCACTTTGTAACCAAAATATCCGTGTCTGCCTTTTTATTGCTTTATATATTTTGGTGATTAAATTGTTTATTGCTTCATAGTATTAATTCCGCATAAATTGTGACAAACAAATTTTTGGAGTTGGTGTAGCGTTTTTCAATTGGTATCAGAGCGGGTTCACTTTGTTTGGATTAAATTCATGAGTTAGATCTTTTGATTCCTGTTTGCTATGAATACTTCGCAAGGGGAGTATGATCTTATAAACTCCTTCGACAATTTGTTGGAAAAATTCACTCTTTCAAGACATCAATACACAAATTGTTTGGAGGATTTTCAAGATCTTGAGCATGTGAAAGAATATATTGTTACTAAAATGTATGAATCACATACTTTAATTGATTCTTTAAAATCTAAAAATCTTATTTTAGGTTCTAAAGTTGATTTGTTAGAGAATAAATTAAAAGAGTTAGAAACTCAATTGGAAAAATTCTCTAGCAATTCCCTTGAGAATATGTTGCATACTCAGAATTCTAGTTGTGATAAATTTGAGATAAGTTTTGATTGTCATACTGCTTTGTCTTCTAACAATGATTCTACTTCTGAGATAATATTTGTTACATCAGAAAAAATAAGAGACTTAGTTAAAAGAAAAAACAGTAGTTGTCCCGACCTCACAAGGTAAGAAAGTTAAAAAACTTTATATTGAACCTTCTGTATCTTTTTTTTTTTTTTTTTACATGTCCACATAAGAGAGGGGATGAAGATTCGAACTAGTGACCTCCGCTTCATTAGGCGTGATCTTAGCCAATTGAGCTACCAAATAAGGTGAAATTGGATCCCCTTGCCTTATACCCCTTGATGGAATTATGTGCCCACATGGAAGACCATTCACAAGAACTGCAAATTGTGCCGAAGAAACATACATCATAATAAGTTTAATCCATCTTAAATCAAATCTCATCCTAATCATTACTACTTCCAAAAATCTTCATTCCACCCTATCATAAGCTTTACTCATATCCAATTTTACCGCCATAAAACCCTTTTTGCCCCTCATCCCCGTGTGCATAGTATGGAGTTTTTCAAAAACGGCCAATATGTTATCCGTAATCAACCACCCCGGAATGAAGGCACTTTGTGTCGAGGATATTATAAGAGGTAAAATCTTCTTAAGCCGATTTGCCACAGCTTTAGAAATAATCTTGTACAGGACATTGCAGAGATTAATTGGTCGGAAATCACTCACACACGGGCTTTTTTTTTTTTTTGGAATAAAGGCTATGTGTGTCATGTTCAACTCGGAAGGCATAACACCAGAATTTAAAATATCCAGAACTACATGAAATACCTCATCTCCCATTGTGGCCCAATTTGTTTGAAAAAAGCAAGCATTTAAACCATTTGGACCCGGGGCTTTGAATGGGGCCATTGGTGAAGGGCTAAACTGATTTCCTCTGCACTAAACTCCCTAAAAATATCATTGTTCATATCTATAGTAACCATGTGCTGAATATGTTGTAGGAAGGTTCCATATTACTAACAAGTCTTGCAGTGAAAATGTTAGAGAAATAATTAGTAAAAGCCTCCTCCACTCCCTCCATAGTATCTTATATTTGCCCCGCTTCATCCCTTATAGACCATATATTATTTTTTTTGCCTTCGTGAGTTTGCACAAGTGTGATAGTACCTTGTACTACGGTCCCCATTTTTTAACCAATCCTCCTTCTCCCGTTGTTTCCACCTCAAGTTTCTTTTTCCAGCAATAGGTTTACTTCTTGTTGTAATTGTTTAATTTCTGCAATATTTCACAATCCTTCACTATCTTGAAGTACTTCAATTCTTTTTTGCAATCCTGCCACCAGACCCTTTGAGTGTCCATTCGTTGCTTTTTGCCAAGCATTTAGACCATTCTTACATCGTTGCAATTTCATTCCAAGGGCTGCCCAAGAGTCATGAGTTGGAACATGTTGTTGCCAAGCCAATGAAATCACATTCTGGCCTTCCTCCTCTAACGTCCAGCTAGCCTCGTACCGTAACCAAGGTCTTCTTCTTTCCTTTCTTATTGTCACATTGCAACAGAGCACCAATGGGGCATGGTCTGAATTTATTGAAGCTTCAATAGAGATTTCAGCAGACGGGAAAAGATCCTTCCAACCATTATTAGCTACTCCTCTATCCAATCTTTTCTTTATAAATTCTTCATTCTCCCAACAATTTGCCCACATAAATTTTGGTCCCCGGTAGCCTAGGTCAGCCAAATCACAATCCTCCAAAGCTTGCTGAAAATCTCAAGAGTCTTTTAGATTTTGCACACCCAGCCCATTTTTCAGAAGCAACCAAAACTTCATTAAAGTTGCCCATCACCACCCATAGTTTTGGTTGCAAATGGGCTAAAAATTTAAGTAAACTCCACACTTCCACCCGCTTTGTTGCATCTGGATGGCCGTAGAAGTCACTAAATTTCTATGAAGCTCCTTGGTTTGGCTTGTGAATAATAACATTGATGTGTCTTTGGCTGAAATTTTGGATTTCCGCCTCAACATCAACGCCCCATAGTAATGCCAAGCCTCCACTTTTCCCCATACTATCCACCACGAACATACTAGGATAGCCAAACTTAGTTTGTATTACCTCCATTTTATTTCTCCGTAACTTAGTTTCCATTAAGAAAACCTTAGCGGGTCGCTTCTCCTTTACCATTCAGCAAAGATCCTGAACTGTCTGAAAGTTCCCAAGCCCTCGGCAGTTCTAACTTATATTATTCAAAGCGGTCGGCGGGGCAGCTCAATAGCCTCCGCCATCCTCAAACCATTTTTATTTTCTGCATGGGTACCCAGAATTCGGCCTTTCTTCAGACATGTCACATTTTCATCTTCATGCCCTCTGTCACCAAAGGGAAAGGTGTCTCCTCCTCCACATCCCTTGTCTTCCTCTTCCAACCATTCCTTTTCTAGAATTTTCATCCCCATCGTCAGTTTGTCCCTGGCCACCCCTTGCACTGCATAGATTCTTTTAGCAACATACGCAATTGATGGGCCTGAGAACTTTGAACTACATGGGCTTCGTGATCAATGCCAAATATTGTATATTTGACCCCCCTTAACTTATGTTTGTTAAGCTCTTAACTTTGTTAATTTCTAATGTTTTGGTTAGTTTTGGTGTTTTAGTGTTTTGTAGGTTGCTAAGTTACATTTGGGGCTAATGCCATTAAATTTGGGGCTTAAAATAGTTCGGGGAGCTTTGGCGGCAAAATTGAGTTGAGCGATGATTCACACCCGATGACTCCCACCAAAACGGCCATATCTAGAGTTGTAGAACTCCGATTGGGGTGATCTTGGTGTCTTTGAAAAGCTAACTCGAAGATCTACAAAGTCATATTTCACAAGATTTGGCCAATTCTGAAGTATGTGCACTCGAGTGCACATTTTACGATCGAGCGCAATTGTGCCCATCCAATGCAGAAATTCATGCACGAGTGTGATCGATCGCACCTCTGTGCGATCGAGCGCACTTAGCTGACCTAGCAGCGCTGAAACGCTAAAATTAGCCTATAAATACCCCCACTTTATTTTGTAAATGAACCCAAACGCAGGGAGGATGCTTGGAGGCGCCTTGGGAGCTAGGACTCCCTTGTTTGGCAATCTTGAGCTCCTCTAAACGTCAAATCTTTGTATAGTTTAATTTTATTAATGCTTTCTTTTCATTTTCTCTTGTTTCTTGTTATGATTATAGGCTAATCTTCAACTAAGGTTGAAGATTAAGCCCCACCATTTATTTATGTTCATATTTTTATGCTTATTCCGTCGTTTAATTTTATGTTTATTCGTTTCAACTCAGTTTTAGTGACAAAAATTGTGTTGATTGTTGTTTACAAATCGTTAAACGTCAATACTCGTTGCAACCGGAGGTACATCGGATGATTCGTCTTCGGACCAATATCCATTGTGACTCTTAAAACAGTGTTTGCATCGATTAGTTCGTCAAGATTTTGTAGCAACAATAGGATATGTATATATGCTTTATCGATAGACAGAAGTATGAACAAAGTGTTAGTGCTCAGAGTATGCCTTGTAGCATAGTCGTTTGGAAGCATGAACGAGCATGATTATATGTTAATTAATTGTGGTGAGGTGGATTCTAGGCCTTAGTATTTTTATTTCTTTATTACTAAGCATTTAATTTAGTTTATATTTACTACACGCCACATGTTTGATTTTGGGACTAGGTTAAGGTAATATTACTTTAGGCATAAAATTAATTCACACAAACGCGATTCTCTGTGAGTTCGACACTCGCACTTGCACAACAACTTTATTACAAACGACTCGTGCAATTGGCGAGTACTATTTTTAGTACGACCAAATTTTGGCGCCGTTGCCGGGGAATCGTTGTTTTGTTTGAATTGATTTTTTTTGCTTAGATTAATTTTATCTTTCTACTAGTTATTTTAATTTCTACATTTATTTCATTTATTTTGTGCTTTTGTATAGAAAAAAAATCCAAAAAAAATTAGATTAGTGTTTTTTTTGCAATTTTTAGTTTTAATTTTGGTCCCTGGAAAATTAGGTTGTGATAGTGCGACCGATTGCACTCCGTGCGATTGAACGCACTTGAGTATATTCCTGCGCAGTCGCATACCTGCCCTCACCTAGTACACTGCTGTGTGCGAGCGTGCGCCTGTGACAAACCGTAGTACGCTTGTGCAAACGATCGTACCTCTGTTGCGATCGAACGCACATGCACAGACTGCTACATTTCTGCTTATTTGCGTGTCTGCGATCGATTCAAGTACTTGTGCTCCAGCGCACCTCAGCTGTTGCACCAACAGACCCGAGGCAATGTATGTGTTCTGTTTTCTTTTTTTTCTTTTTTTTATTTAATTATTAGTTTATAATTATTTATTTAGTGTGCCTATTTTTATTTATTTACTTGTTGTTTATTGTTTTAGTGAGTTTATTTTTTTTAATAGTTTAATTAGTTTAATATTTTGTTAGTTTATTGATTAATTATTTGTTTAGTTTATTTTAGTTATTGTTTTTGTTAATTTTATTTTTGTATATTGTTAATTGTTTCATGCGGAATATTTTGAACTGTTTAGGTGAAGCATGAGTCTTCCGTTCGATTATTTCAACGTTTACCCTAGCAGTAGGACACCAAATCCTACCAATTTTTACCTACATGAACTATGTTCACATTACTCCAGCCCTTACCATAGTATAGGTGATTGTCCACATTGGGGACAATTTTCTAATTTTTCAAATGAGCAGTTGAACACCAGTTTCTCCAGTCCTGGGTTTGAATCAAATTCAAATTTTTATAACCCAGACTAGAGCAACCATTCTGATTTTTCGTGGCATGCTCATGCTACGGAAAATTATGCTCCCCAATTTGACAAACTGCACCATCTTGATTATCCGTAGTTTGACAACCAATCTTCTTCCATTTATCATATGACTACCCTCCTCCTAAGCAATCTTCTTTGGAAGAAACTCTTAAGGAATTCATGGAACTAGTCGGCTAACCCACCATTCCTACGTCACAAGAACTATCATTAGAAGATGCACTCGAGGAGTTTAGGAAAATAGTCAACCAACCTTGTCAAGAAATCATAGATGCCACTGTGGCAAACACTGAAGCAGTTGTAAGGTTGGAAGGACGGTTTGGTCATCTAGTTGTTGAATTCAACAGAATTGAAGAAGAAGAATTTCAAAGTCAGGAGATGGCAAGAGGGCAGTATATGATTGATGAGGACTGCCCCAGCAATCCTCATCATGAGTATGTCCATGCCACCACCACACTTGTTAGTGAGGAACCAGTTGTCAGCAAAGTGGAAGAGAAAGAGGAGCATTCAAAGCAAACTGAGCCCCCGCCAATTTCAAATTGGTCTAATGACAAGGAAGGGAGTACTGAAGCTCATTCCTTCATCACAATCCCTCTTGAGACATATCTTGAACCTCAAGTTTCATCTTTTCAATGTCTCGAAAAGCCATCTTACGTAGAGATCTTCAAGGATTCACACACAGAAGATCGCAAATCTAGGGATCGTGTTCCTAAGTAGATTCCTCAAAACAAGGACAACTACATAAGATGGCGAACCATCCTTCCAAAGGGGTATATCATTCTTAAGAAGAAAGGAAGGAAGGGATTGGTTGGACACCCTTATGAGCGGGGTAGACGCGGTAATTTTTCTTTTTTTTTTTTAAATTTTTTCCACACTGCATTTTTTATTTTATTTTATTTTCTGTCATTTTATTTATTTTGTTTCTAACAGCAATTAACCTTTTGATGTTTGATCTTTGAGAAAAAGATTGCTGTTAGTTTTTGACAGGTGTTCTGATGTTCAAGTTCAGGGGATGCCTTGGACTTTGCACTCGTCGGTTCCTCATCCCACTGTAATGTATTTCTTGCCACATTGGGGACAATGTGTCATTTAAGTTTGGGGTGTGGACAAACATTCTGTCTTTTTTGTTTTGTTCGTTTATTTACTTGTTTTATGTTGTTTTTGTCTGTATATAATTTTTTTTTTGTTTGATGCTATGTGTTGATTGGACACAACTTACATCGTAACTGTGGATTGCATGTCATTGGTGTGTTTAACTTGTTTGAACATTGCATATCATTAGAAATCCCAGTTTTTTATTAATGTGTTGGATTAGAGAGACTCCACTTGTTTGATCGTTATTTCACATGCAGACTAGCATATGGTCTGTGGGGTATGAAATTAGACTTGAGGAGTGTTTTTCTTGATATTCGTAGATTGATGCGATGTGTGATGATAAACCTTGGCCGTAAAAAAATAAAAAATAAAAAATCATAAGTTGAACTTTTCTTTGAGTAACCGGACCTCTTACCTAGCAAAGCAATGAGTGTTCGCGTCAAAGGATGAGAAATTCCAGCTAAAATATTGTATAGCTAATTAGGCTTCGTAACTCTTTTTGACTTGAGTAATTAAGCCAGTAGGGATGTCTCTACATCTAGTACCCTAAAACTGCCTGGTTTGGGAGTTTCTGGCCCAACACTCATTACATAAGTCATTTAGAAGTTTAAGGGAGTCAGCATTGCACAGCCTACAAAAAAAAATTGCATTTTTCAATTTAAGCCTCGGTTATTTTAATCACATTGCATTTCCTATGATTTTTGGGGATACACGTCTTAAGAATAATTGAAGCCCCATGATCTTGTGTTAGCACAATTTGCACTTTATGGAGCATGTGTTATCTCAATTTTTTAACATTGAGTGAAATGATGTTTAGATGCCTAGATGATGTGCTTTGTATGTTCAACATGTTAAATTTGCTAATGATGTATGAACCATGTGTTTGTGTGAATGGCTTTGTCCATTAATAACATAGTGCCAATAATTGTTTATGGGTGTCATTCCTGGAAAACCTTCACAAGACTTCACTCGTCCACTAGGGATGCCTATGGGTTTAAAAGGCTTGTTGCATATGTTAAATGCAATCGTTTCTCCCACGAAAGTGGATTTATGTTTATTGTTTTCATTGTGTTTTCATTTTTGTTTTGCTAAGGGACTAGCAAAATGTAAGTTTGGGGATATTTGATTGGTGCTAAATATTGTATATTTGACCCCCCTTAACTTATGTTTGTTAAGCTCTTAACTTTGTTAATTTCTAATGTTTTGGTTAGTTTTAGTGTTTTAGTATTTTGTAGGTTGCTAAGTTACATTTGGGGCTAATGCCATTAAATTTGGGGCTTAAAATAGTTCGGGGAGCTTTGGCGGCAAAATTGAGTTGAGCGATGATTCACACCCGATGACTCCCACCAAAACGGCCATATTTAGAGTTGTAGAACTCCGATTGGGGTGATCTTGGTGTCTTTGAAAAGCTAACTCGAAGATCTACAAAGTCATATTTCACAAGATTTGGCCAATTCTGAAGTATGTGCACTCGAGCGCACATTTTACGATCGAGCGCAATTGTGCCCATCCAATGCAGAAATTCATGCACGAGTGTGATCGATCGCACCTCTGTGCGATCGAGCGCACTTAGATGACCTAGCAGCACTGAAACGCTAAAATTAGCCTATAAATACTCCCACTTTATTTTGTAAATGAACCCAAACGCGGGGAGGATGCTTGGAGGCGCCTTGGGAGCTAGGACTCCCTTGTTTGGCAATCTTGAGCTCCTCTAAACGTCAAATCTTTGTATAGTTTAATTTTATTAATGCTTTCTTTTCATTTTCTTTTGTTTCTTGTTATGATTATAGGCTAATCTTCAACTAAGGTTGAAGATGAAGCCCCACCATTTATTTATGTTCATATTTTTATGCTTATTCCGTCGTTTAATTTTATGTTTATTCGTTTCAACTCAGTTTTAGTGACAAAAATTGTGTTGATTGTTGTTTACAAATCGTTAAACGTCAATACTCGTTGCAACCGGAGGTACATCGGATGATTCGTCTTTGGACCAATATCCGTTGTGACCCTTAAAACAGTGTTTGCATCGATTAGTTCGACAAGATTTTATAGCAACAATATGATATGTATATGTGCTTTATCGATAGACGGAAGTATGAACAAAATGTTAGTGCTCAGAGTATGCCTTGTAGCATAGTCGTTTGGAAGCATGAACAAGCATGATTATATGTTAATTAATTGTGGTGAGGTGGATTTCTAGGCCTTAGTATTTTTATTTCTTTATTTTTAAGCATTTAATTTAGTTTATATTTACTGCACGCCACATGTTTGATTTTGGGACTAGGTTAAGATAATATTAGTTTAGGCATAGAATTAATTCACACAAACGCGATTCTCTGTGGGTTCGACACTCGCACTTGCACAACTATTTTATTACAGACAACTCGTGCAATTGACTAGTACTATTTTTTGTACGACCACTTGGGGAGAAGCCCCCACCACTACCGAAGCCCATAGGGCCCACCAAAACATTGCTTATTCCTTCATTTCTTCTAGTGTGGCTCTATACTCCCTCCGCTGCCAAGTGTTTAGTTGGCCTCTCCTTCATTATTTCAGTTACACCAAATCCTATGTTTTCCTTAGAAGTTTGTATATCCCAAGCTTCACGCATGACATCACTTCCATCTTTATTTCGCTGTGATTGACTTTCCTTTTTCATTGGAGATTCAAAATTGGCTAGTTCCGTTACCCTTCCATGATCCTCACCATGATTTGCGCCATTACCCCCATGGGATCTTACCCTTCCTCTGAATAATTCATCGAACACCTCTCCTCCGCTAGTCTCAGATTTTGGCCACCTTCCCTCCCTTTCAGCTCTACCTCCTCAATCATGTTTGTGATCTACAGATGCGGAATGGGCCGAGAAAGTTTGATATACTTTAAAAGGGTAGCACCCAGAACTTCTCTCCGGCCTCCTTGTTGGCGACGGCGCCCGCAGCCATTGTCCGAACTCAGTGAAGCCCTCTTGGTGTTGCATGTTACTTTTTAGCGGGCACCCCAACTTTCCATGGTTGATAACTCCAAAATGAAAGCATAATTTTGGGAGGCATTCATATTGAAACGCAATCCACATAGAGTTTTCTTGTACTTTGAGCAATCTTCCTCGTGCTAGGGGTTTATCCAACTCCATTACAATTTTAACACGTAAAAACTCCCCCCATCCGATACCATCCGCTCTTGTGTAAACCGCTTCCACCACTCCAACTGATGCTCCAATCCTCTGCCCAGTTGCCTGATTCATACAAGCCAAGGGAAGATCTAAAATTTGTACCCAAAAAGCAGCTCTATCAAACTTGAAACTTCACAGTGGGGCTAATCCATCGAAGTCTTCAAGTAGAAACAAACTCCCTTCAAAGACCCATGGCCACCCTTCCATAATTCTTTTCTTATCCCCTAACGTCGCAAATTCCACCAAGAAAAGATTCTCTCCCAGGACCTGTAAAGAGAGGGTTCCCTCCAATCTCCACCATCTTCGTAGAGTCGCCTTAATCGTTTCCTTGCTCACTAGCCTATCCGCAACCAGTTTTCCCAAAGCACACAATTTCTCACACGTTACTCCACCTGACAACTCCTCATTTGGAGTCACCAGATCCAAGCTTTCTGCATTAGACAACGATAACTTCCTCCACAAATTTGATAAGTCTTCTGCCATCCGCAAGATTTCTCTTAACAACAGATCAAAACAGAAATTATTATTCCTCCCACCGACTCAAAGAGACATGGAAAACTTTTACTTCTCAACTAGGTTGTCTAGAGATAAAACTCGGTCATCTACTTTTCCATAAACTCTGACATCTTAGACTTTCTCTACTGCATAACATATTGCAACATTAAAAATAGTACCTCGAGAATCCAACCTATGTGCATAAAACTAAACCATTATTAAAGACTCTAAATTATCCATTATGGGCACTGTTGAACGTTCGGCCTTGATATCAAACGTTCAGTACATACTAGTCAAAATGTTTGACTACATAACATTCGATGGCACTATAATGCATGCAAAACTCTTAACTTTGACTTATCATGCGTCAAACTTGAACCAATGCTTCTAACAAGTTAATAAAAACATGTTAAACCCTATCAACACAATAAATCTTGAAAAACAAGAGTAACTTCATAACATTTTGGAAAATCATTTGTTTTTAAGAAAAATAAATTATAAATTCATCATGCCCTACTTAAGACTTGTAAAAATCATTGTAAATCACATGGTCAGAATATAAACAACATGAAAATGAGTAAGGTTCAAGGTTTACCTTAATGAAGATAGATCAACAAAAAAATTACCTTCTTCTCTTTCTATAATCTCTTTCTATCACTAGATTTGGGGTGGATGAGGTGCATAGGGGATGAATGGGGTCTCAAGGGTAGTGAATAGTGTATTTATAGAGTTGGTGGAGTGGACAAGATCGAATGAGGTAGTTAATAGATTAAGGGCTTGTTTGGTATTGTGGTGGGAAATAGAGCTTTTGGATGTAGAGCTTTTGTTTGTAAGCTTTTGTCAAAAGCGCTTCTACTGAGAAGCTGTTTTACATGTTTGGTGACTGCATGTCTGAAGTGCTTTTTTGAAGTTATTGATGTTTGGTAACAAAACTAAAAATGTGCTTTTAGTTGCAAAAATGACAATAAAAGACGTTTAGTGTTATTGATCTTTTACATGTTATTAATGTTAACTTTAAATACAAAACCATAATAATAGTTTAAAAGATAAAGAAACATGAATAGGCAAAAAAGAACAATTCAACTGAGAAAAACAAATATGTTCTAGAAACAATTTAGGAAAAAAAAGTTAAAAGGAAAAATTTGACAAACCCATATGTAGGCCACGTCTCTTTGCTAGAATTTCAAATACCAAGGGAATAAAGTTTTATTTTCGATTATCAAGGGGTATAGCACAATGAGAAATCCAAGATAGAGATACAGATAGAAAAAAATCAGTGGGTTCTCTCCTCTCCAAGAACTCTTTGCCTCTCCAAAACCTTTAGTCACAAATTTTTCTCTCGCCCAAATCATAAGTTCTCTTTGGTCTCTTAAAGAGCCATTGTCTCTCTCTCACTCTACAAATCCCTTCTATTCTCTCCAAGAAAACTAGAGTGTACTAAGAAACCGATAACCCCAAAATTCATCTCTTTATCTCTAACCCCAAAAACCCATCATTCCAACAGAAGCTCGTCTGTACATTAATGGTGGCCGGGACCCAAAAAGAATAAGTCGAATGATCAAACTTACCACATTATCCAGCTATTAAAGAGAAGTGACAAGCTCATCAATTCTCCAATTTGTAGATGGGTTTGCGGCTCTCAAATTCATTGACGAGTGTGTAGGACGTGGAAAAAATATGTATATATATCAGTATTGTTGTGATTATGTGAATTTTGTCAGGATATTTTTGCCCAATTGTGATTTTGATTATACCAAAACTGTGGCACGCATTTTGGTTGGAAGTCTGTCTTGTCAAAAGCCTCGAATTTGAGCTTTGGACTAAATGTGGGTTTGGAGCGTTTGAAATCTCAAAAGCCCTTTCAAAGGATTTTACCAAACGACCTTATTTTTTCTGAAACGAGCTTTTCAGGGTTTAGAAGCGGTTTTTGGGTCTGCAACCAAAAAGCAACCAAACAGGCTCTAAATTCACTTTTCAAGTTTCATCGAATGTTTGGTGTATTGTTGTACTAATGATCCTAGGGTTTTACTCAAATGTTTTAAAGAGTCATCGAATGTTGGAATCTAGGGTTTTGTCGAATGTTCTAGAGTAACTTTAAATGTTTGACCAATGTTTAAAATTATTAGAAGGATTAATTACCATTTTAGTACCTAGGTTTTCACTTTTTATTTTTTTCAACACAAATTTCAATTCGTATCATAGATACTTGACCTATGGGTAAATATCAGTTTAATATCTTCATCACCATTCTGTCAACCAAACTAACGGACTACAATGGAGGTGGTTTCGACTACCCCCTTTTTGGCCATTGGTAGCCGAGCCACCTCCAAGGACCTTAGGAGTGGTTCGGCCACCCTCAGACGAGCTGTAGGGAGTGGCCAAAACTACCCCATGGTAGTTCGTTAGTTTGGTTGACGGAATGATGGTTGAGGTACTAAATTTGTATTTACTCATAAGTCATGTACCATCTATAATACGAATCGAAACCTGGGTGAGAAAAAAATAATAACGTGAAAACCTAGGTACTAAAAAGGTAATTAACCATGATTAAAATTGTTTTGAGGTTTTCTTTAAGGGAAAAAAAAGCTTGAGATACTTTTAAATTGCGAGTTTTATTTTATAAAGCTTTATTGAGTTGGATTAAATACTTGTTATATTATATTATTATTTTAGGGTATTATAGTCCTGTTGGGTCTTAGTGGGGCCCTGACAGTGTCCTAGGCGGGTCTCGGCGGAGGCTCGACGGTGTCCTAGGCGGGTTATGACGGAATTTTGGTTAAGTCCTAATAGAGTCTTAGTGGGGTCCCAATTAGCTTGACGAGGTTTCGATAGTGTCTTGACAGAGTACCAATGGGGTCTTGACGGTGTTAGCAAGGTCTTGAGTCTCGATGGGGTTCTCGCTAGGTCTCGGCAAAGTCATGGCTAGGAGTCCAGGTGAAGTCTTGATAGTGTGTTAACGGGTCTTGCCAAAGTTTTGGTGGTTTGAGAATGAAAATCTCAACTTGAAAAATGATTTATGATTTTAAAAAAGGGAAATTATTTTAAGAAAATTAAAAAAACTTTTTTGTGGGAAATGTTTTCCAACCGAGAAAACAGTATTTAGTTTTCAACACAAACGCCTTCTTCATCACATGCAGCAAATTTAGAGAAAAAAAACAAAGAAAAGAAAAGAAAAGAAAAGAAAAGAGGAAATGCCCATTTAAAATCTACCATATCCTCTGCTTCCCTCTGCAAATTAAATCTCTGCCACTTAAAAAAGTTAAAACCCCAGGCCATAGCCATCCTCTTCTCCACGGCCCATAGCCATTTCGTAGGGTTTTTGTTTCTTCCACTCGTCTTCTTCTTCTTCAGTTTCGCAGAGACATTGTAACAAATGATACTTCAAACGGCGCTCTCCTCTGGTCCGCTCCTCTTCTCTCCATGCTGCTCTACTTACAAGAGACTCAATCCCCTTCTCTTCTCCAAACGACGTCGCGGCCTACGTCGTTGGAATTTCATCAGACCTAGGCCTTTCGCTGCAGGTACTTGGATTTGGATGGAGGAAATGATGAGAAAATCATAAAAGTATTGAGTAAAAGGAAATAATTGAATTCTCTCTCTATGTCTTCACATTAACAACTGTTTGGTTGCCGAGAATGTTTCACTGGAAGTGATGGAAAGTGAAAATTGACTTTTTAACTTTTGCTACCAAATTATTAAACAGAGTATTGGGATTTTGATGGAGATATAAGACTTTGTTTTTGAACGTTTTGTATTAAACTTGGGGCCTTATCTGCCATTATTTTATTTTATTTTATTTTTTATTACGTTTCAGTTGCTGCAGCAGAGAATGGCGTGTTTTCTTCTCCAGAGATAGCGAAGACGTTCGATTTTGCTTCAGAGGAACGGATATACAATTGGTACCTTATTTTTCGATAAAGCCTTTACTAGTATATGTGCTTGAATTGTTGCTTCAGTTTTTGATTCATCAAGTCTTGACAGTGATTGCTTTTGCTAATTCTCTTGATCTGATTTCTTTTCTTTTATTATTTGTTTCTTCACTTTATTCATTAAAAAAAAAAAAAAAAATCGTTTCTTCAGTTCAGTTGATGAATAGATATATTCCGTTGAAGTGAAGTTAAAACTCTTACTACTGAATCATAGTGTGCCTGCATTAGTTCATAGTCATACAATGTCTAGTATGCCATATTTCACATTGGCCACACTTTATTGTTTTTGAAAGAAATATTGATTATTATTGGATATACTATCGTTGGAAACTGATTGCATTCTTTAGTTCCATGGAATTGGTTTCACGTTTGGTGATACTGTGACTATTGAGATATAGGGACACTAGGAATCTTGGAACTTTATTTTTATATAGTTCACATTTGCTTTTTTTGTTTTGTTTTTGTTTTTGTTTTTTGTTTTTTTGTTTTTGTTTTTTAATTTTTTGTCTGGATTATAATTTCACATGCATCACTCGGGACATAGACATACCTCATGCACCACATTATTATTTTGGTGATGGAAGTGCCGTTTAGCCTAATATACTGTAACCCTTATGGGATGGGTATATAACACTCATAACTTTGGATATTATGGTCAAATGGTAGTTAGTTTTCTATTCTAATCATTCAAACCGAGTATCAGGTGCTGGTGGATACAAGTAAATCTCCTTTAGCATGTCAAGTTCTTAATGCGTTGTCCTACAAATGTAGCCTCATCATCATTTGCACCATGTAATTGTACTTCATCTATTATAAGACACTGGTAAATTTTCCAATGATGTACTTTTAACTCCCCATGTTTCTAGTGATCCCATCATCCATGCCCCCAACTTGTCTCTTACGAGACAATCTCATTTTCCAAGAATTAGAGTCCCCATATCTTGTTGAACTTCTACTGAACTCTGAAAAATCTGGTACATTAAAAACATCTTGCTTATTCTCTTTTTGAAATTGAAACCAATTCATTAAGAACCAAAAACAAGGTCCGTGATTTTGTTAAGGAAAGCTCAAAGGCTGGATAATTGTTTCATACTCAAAGAGTACATAATTGACAAGAAGGAATCTCAGCACAATTTGCCTTGATTTTATCAATGATTTGTAGAGCTTGATAGAGCCCATAATGGTGATACTTTATTTATTTATTTATTTTTTTGATAAAGCAAAATGTCATTAAAAGTGAAAAGCCAACCCAAGTACACAAAAAGTATACATGAGAAATTCATCTTGAAAGAGAGAAAAAAAAAAAAAAACAAGGAAATCATGAAAACTAAGCACAAAAGGAGCTACAAACACAATTGTCCAGATATAAAAAAGTATGAAAGGAAAAGAACTTAAGCTTCACCAATATCCTCTTGCGATCTGTGAAAATTTTCATAATTTCTTTCCCTCCAAAACACCACAGAAGGCAAGAAGGCACTATCTTGCCCACAACAACATTCTGAGTGCTACTGCCAGTCTACTAATAAGCAAACAAATCAACTACTAGTTTAGGTGTAACCCGAGATAGCCCAAGACGATTGAAAAAAGCATTCCATATGGTACAAGCAACCTCACAGTGGAGAAGAAGATAGTCTACAGACTCTTCATTCCTTTTGCACATACAACACCTATTGACCACAATGATATGCTGCTTCTTAAGGTTGTTTGTGGTAAGGATCTTCCTTAGGGCCACCGACAAAGCAAAAAAAAAAAAACCGCTCTCAAAGGAACTTTAGTCTGTCAAATACCCTTCCAAGGAAAAGGAATACCATAATTACAAGCAAGGACACTATAGAAAAACTAACAAAGAACAACTCTCTTTTGGAGGGGCCTGCACCTAAGCTTGTCTTCACCTTCATGTCTCTCTCTAACCGAATAAAACAAATTATTATTTTTTTGTTGATAAGTTACTTGAGTGTGGAGAAAGGAAGAGAAGAGGAGGGATACTTCAAGTTTGAGAATATGTGGTTGAAATTTGATGGGTTTGTGGATTAGGTGAAAATCTGGTGGCAATCTTATCAATTTAATGGGAGTCCTAGCTTTGTGCTAGCATGTAAATTGAAAGCTTTGAAAGGTGACTTGCGACGATGGAATAATGAAGTTTTTGGGCATATCAGGAAAAGGAAGATGTTACTGGATGGTATTAGGGAGCTTGATATCCGTGGGGAAGGTCGAGGGTTGAACGAGGAGTAAAGGAGGACAAAGATGAGCTATCTTTGGAGTTGGAGAGATTGAGAGATTATTGTTGTGTGAGGAGATAAGCTGGTGTCAGAAATCCCGGGCTCTGTGGTTAAGGGAGGGGGACAAGAACACCAAATTTTTTCATAGGGTGGCAAACTCAAACAAAAGAAACAATGCCATCGAGTCTTTAATTATGAATGGATCTTTGTATTCGGAAGCCATTGATATCAAGCGCACATTGTTCAGTTCTATACCCAATTTTTCACTGAAAGCTGTAGTCGGAGGCCTATATCAGATGATTTATCCTTTCAGTCTATACAATGGAATGTTCCCTTTTTATGAGACGTCTAGGATTGGGAGGTAGAGGTGGTGATGGCTTTTTTTGGAAAGTTATATGCTTTCCGTAGTCGTACGGTGGGGATGGATTGCATGTGGTGGACTCATTCTAAACGATGTATCTTTGAGGTAAGGTCTTTTTTTCGTATGCTCTCTTACGGGAACAGATGCTTCCTCTTTTCCATGGAGGAGTATATGGAAGGTAAAACTTCCAAAGAATCAATTTCTTTGTGTGGATGACAACTCTTGGAAAGATTCTGACTTTGGATAATTTGTGTAAAAGAGGTATCATTGTGGTGGGATGGTGTTGTATGTGTAAGCATAGTGGCGAGTCTGTCAACCATCTTCTCCTTCACTGTGAAGTGGCACGAGCTTTATGGAGTGTGTTATTTTATCTTTTTGATGTCACATGGGTCATGTCTGGAGGGGTGGCAGATTTGTTAGCTTGTTGGCGTGGTAATATTTCAGCTAAGGAGGTATGGCAAATAGCACCACTGTGTCTTATGTGAATGATTTGGCGAGAGCGGAATGCAAGATGTTTAGAAGATCAAGAAAGGTTAATGGAAGAGCTCAAAAAGCTGTTTATTTAAACTTTGTTCCATTGGACCGATGCTTTTAGTGTGCCTAAGATTTCCACCATGTCTCAATTTTTATCTTTATATTCCTCTTTTTCCCTTTAGTGAGACATTTCTTTGTATATGTCCTGTGTACTAGGGTTGCGCTTTTCTGCGCTTTTCAATGAGTTACTTATTTATCAAAAAAAAAAAAAAAAGAAAAAAAAGAAAAAAACAACAAATTGAAAAATGAGGCAAAGACATCCACCTCCCAATAATGAGTTGTTCCAGCAAAGCTTACTTCCCATTGATTGGAGCCACCAGAGAGCTCCAAGTGAGCTGCTACTGAAGCATCCTTCGTACAAGCAATACCATATAAATTTGGAAAGACTTCCTTTAAAGCCTTGTCCCTACACCATAGATCATGCTAGAATCTAACCTTGGCACCATCTCCCACCTCAAATCTAGTATGACTTGAAAGCATCCCTTAACCCCTCTTGATGTTCTTCCAAAACCCCACTCCATTTGACCCAAGAGGCTTATTTGACCACTACCCACCCAATGAATTGCCAAATTTAGATTCCACCACCAACTCTCAACCAAGCTTCTCTCTCATGCTCGTAGCTCCAATTATTTTCTAAGAGAGCACAATTGAACAACAAGTTCCGAATCTCTAATCCTCCTTTAGAGATTGGAGAACAAACATTGGACCAGCTTACCAAGTGAAATTTGAACTCTTCGCCTAACCCACCCTATAAGAAATCACGATGAAGCTTCTCAATGCGGTTCGCAACACTTGCAAGGAGAGGGAACTAAGACATGAAATATGTAGGGAAATTAGGAAGTGTGCTCTTTATAAGGGTAACCCTACCATCCTTAGACAAGCACATGTAGCCAAGATACTTTAAAGGCAAAGAAGAAACCATGTAGCCCAGAATGCCAACCAACCCATCCGCATTATCAACATTGCTCATGGGAAGCAATTCTGACTTAGCTAGATTAATCATCAAACTGGAGACAAATTTGAAGCATAAATATAAAGCACACAAATAGTGAAGGTGATCAGGCTTAGCTCCACAACAAACCAAAGTGTCATTTGCAAACAACAACGGTGAAATGTTAACCTCACCAAAGTGCGTAGACCCTACAAAAGAAGCCCGGGAGAAGTCCCCTATTGGTAAGGACTTAGGAAATAATCTTATAAACTCCATTCACAAGACTAATAGGCATTATGTTTTTTAAGACCAATAGCTACGGACTTCTTTAGAATGAGAGCAATGAAAGTGGCATTAAAACTTTTAAGTTATCACAATATTGCACAATAGTGGTTAATAGATAGTGGTTAATAGATGCTGGCTTTGTGAGGCGGAGGGAGAGTCGGTGGATCATCTTTTCATTCATTGCGAAGTGACGAATGCACTGTGGAACGTCATCCTCAGCCGATTGGGTCTTAGTTGGGTTATGCCGAGTTCGGTTAAGGAGTTGATGGCTTGCTGGTGTTCCGGGGGGCGTACAAGGAGTGCGGTGGTTTGGAAGATGATTCCTCTATGCCTTTTGTGGTGTATTTAGAGGGAACGTAATGCTAGATGTTTTGAAGACTCAGCGAGGTCGTTTGAGGAAATTGTGCATTATTTTCTCTTTACTCTTTACACTTGGACGGCCGGTTGGCTTGATCCGCTTGTTATTAGTTTTTCGGATTTTCTTTCTCACCTATCTTCTCCCTCTTAGGCTTCCCTTTGTATACGTCCTGTGTACTATGGGTTGTGCCCCTTTTGCGCTTTTTTAATATATTTTGACTTATAAAAAAAAAAAAATAAATATTGCACAATGTGTTCCCTGATAGCAGATTGATTACTAGAAATTGTACCATTTATTAACAACACTTCAATGGAGTTGTTTCTCCTATTCGAGTTGGCCACCTGATTGAAAAACTTCTTGCATTTATTACTATTACCCTCTTTTAGCCAAAGAGCCCTTGACTTTTGCCTCCAACTAATCTCCTCCATCAAGGTAACTTTTTTCAATTCACTGATAACCAAGGTTTTCCTCTACTTCTCTTCAACAACGAAAGCTCTCACTTTCTCCAACCCATCAAGAACACGCAACTCCTCCATATGAGTTTTCTTTTATGGGACTCTACATTGCCAAACACTTGCTCATTCTAGATTTTTAAATCACCTTTCAAGGCCTCAAGTTTACGAGCCAAGATGAAGGTAGGAGAGCATTGAAAGTGATGAGAATACCACCGCCTTACCCTGTCTGCAAACTTTCTGCCTTTAGTCACGTATTCTCAAACTTAAATGATTTTTTGCCTCCATGAATACCACAACAATCAAGGATAATAGCGAAGTGGTTATGCATTCTTTTTTGAAATAAATCGAGAAACTTATCTTCCAAATCCAGAAAAACAAGAAACCTATCAATTTTCGACCAAGAGGGAAAGTCCCCATTGTTAGACCATGTAAGAGTCCCCCTATAAATGGAAGATCCATGAGGTCCTACAATATAAAATCAGAAAACTTCATAGCAGGACTAAAATGAGCTTCACCTGATCTTTCACTAGGAAAGTTGGTGACGTTGAAGTGTCCCCCAATGCATTGTGGTAGATTCCACCAACTAAGCAAACCAGCCAACTCCTCCCATAAGTACCTTTCTTTCACAATCGAAATTAGGCCCATAGACCCCCCTGCAAAAGCCCAGAGAAACCATCTTGGACATTTCTGAAGGAGCTGGCAACAATATACTCTCCAATACACTTTTCGATCTTCTCCACTACCCTCCTATCCCACATAACCAATACTCCTCTGGAAGCCCCTGTAGAAGATGAGTAGCGCCAATCCATATGTTGATACCCTCACAAGCTTCGCACAACACTGCTAGAAATGAGCTCCAATGTAGACTCATGCAAACAAATAATATCCGCCTTCCACTGTCTAAGAAGATTTCTGACTCTCAATCACTTGTCATCCTCGTTCAACCCTCTCACGTTCCAATTTAGGCTTCATAAAAAACCATTAGCAGCCCTCCCCTTGACTCTATTGCAGCTAGCACTGCCACTGTTCGTGTCTTGTGTAGGTGAGATTAACTTTCATAACTCACTTATACTAGACATTTGCATTCACATGGTATGCCCCATATTGCTTCTTAAGCAAACTGATAAAGAGGCTTGCAAGTTTACAGTGGCAGCGACTCTTCACAACAGTGATATACATGGATACTATAGTGTTAATTTTGTGCTGGATAATAGCGTTACAGTTCATGGGTAATATAGCGTTTACTTGTTTTTCTCTTCCATCCCTAGGAAAACACCTCCCCTATATTGCATTGTCCCCTTTCATCATCTTTTTTTTTTTTAAATTTTTTTTTAATTAATTTAAATTTTTTAAAAGTAGCCTATTATCTATTTAGTATCAAAGTAGAACTTTCTGTCTGTATAGAATGTGGTTTTTGTAAAACCATGCCTTGGTCTCACAATATGTTTACTTAGAGGCGCATTTGTGCTTTCATTGGGTTGTTGGTTTGGGTTTCCTTTGTATACTTGAGACGCTCTACGTTCTCGTTCTTGTGTACTTGGAGGCGCTTTGCGCTTTTTTTTTGGTATATAATACTTTGACTTATCAAAAAAAAAAAAAAATGTTTACTATTCTCAAGAGGCTGACTTATGTATTTAAACATATCTTGGACCTTATTTGGATGAATTAGAATATAGTTTTCAACCTCCCTTGACCTCTGTGGGGTTTATTATTTTCTAATTATCTCATGTCGAGGTTGATACAAAAGAAGCTCCTTCGAGTCTGTTCGGATCATGCCCCTATCATCTTGATGAGGGGTTGCGTGCAGAATGGGAAGAGTTCGTTTAAGTTCGAAAACATGTGGCTTAAAGAGGAGGGTTTTGTGGACAAAGTTAAATCTTGGTGGTCATCGTTCTCTTTCACAAAGACGCCAAGCTTTATCTTGGCCAAAAAGCTGAGAGCTCTTAAGGGGGAGATTAAGAGGTGGAATAGAGAGGTGTTTGGCAATGTGGGGGCTCGAAATAAGGCCTGGGCGGAGGAGCTAGAATTGCTGGACAGATCTGAGGAAGTCCGTAGGCTTTCTGAGGAGGAAAAGGAGAGAAGGAGATTATTGGCTTCAGATTTGGAAGCCTTTCCTGTTACAAGAGGAAATTAGTTGGAGACAAAAATCAAGGGTGCGGTGGTTAAAGGAGGGAGATAAGTGCACTAAGTTCTTTCATTAGGTGGCTAGTGCAAATAGGAGGAATAATTCTATCGAGTCCTTGATTGTGAACGGTTCTCCTACTTCGGACCCTGCTTGCATTGGGGAGCATGTTGTCAACTACTATGAATCCTTGTTTTCGGAGCCTCTTAGTTGGAGACCGAGATTGGATAACCTTGAGTTTGATAGGCTCAATGATGAAGAGGCGTCTAGTTTGGAGGATCCTTTTGAGGAGAGGGAGGTTATCAAAGGCATGGATAGGGATAAGGCTCCAGGCCCGGATGGCTTTTCTATGGCTTTTTTTTTCAGGATTGTTGGGAGGTGGTTAAGGGAGATGTCATGGCGGTCTTTGAGGAATTCCATGCACGAGATAAATTCGTAAAAAGTATTAATGCGACTTTTATTTCTCTTATACCGAAGATACAAGGGGCTAAGGAGGTCAAGAATTTTCGGCCTATTAGTCTTGTGGGTGGAGTTTATAAGATCATCTCCAAGGTTTTGGCCAACAGGATGAGGAGAGTTATGGACAAGATCATTTCCAAGCCGCAAAATGCCTTTGTTAAAGGGAGACAGATTTTAGACTCGGTACTCATTGCAAATGAGTGTTTGGATAGCAGGATGAAGTCGGAGGAGCCAGGTATTTTATGTAAATTGGATATGGAAAAGGCGTATGATCACGTTGATTGGAGCTTCCTTCTTTACTTATTGAGGAGATGCGGGTTTGGGGAGAAATGGTGTTTGTGGATCCAGCATTGTATCTCGTCAGTTCGCTTCTCAGTGTTGATTAATGGTGTGCCTTCTGGTTTTTTTGGGAGTTCTCGTGGGGTCCGTCAAGGTGATCCGCTCTCTCCTTTCCTCTTTGTTTTGGTGATGGAGGCTTTTAGTAGGATGCTTGGAGCTTTTACCAATAGGGGGCTGATTTTGGGCTTTTTGGTGGGTTCAAGTGGGCAGGACCGGGTCAATGTCTCTCATCTTCTCTTTGCTGATGATACTTTGGTGTTTTGCGGGGCCAATGCTAGTCAAATCCGTCACTTAGGGGCTCTTCTTGTTTGCTTCGAAGCGGCTGCCGGCTTGAAGGTAAACTTATCCAAATCGGTTTTGGTCCCGGTTGGTCATGTGGAGAATGTGGGGCAGCTTGCTGGTTTGCTGGGTTGTGGGTATGGTGAAGTGCCTTTGAAGTATTTGGGTTTACCGCTAGGGGCATCTTTCAAGCTTAAATCTATGTGGGCGGGTTTGGAGGATATGATGGCGCGGAGACTAGCCCCGTGGAAAAGGTTGTACCTCTCTAAAGGAGGTAGGGTCACGTTGATTAAAAGTACCTTATCCAATATGCCTACTTACATGTTATCTCTGTTTCCTATCCCTGTTGATGTGGCTAAGCGTATTGAGAAGATTCAAAGAGACTTTCTTTGGGGAGGAATGAATGATGATTTTAAGTATCACTTAGTAGTGTGGGATAAGGTTTGTACTCCTATTGATGAGGGCGGCTTAGGGATTAGGAATATTCGAAGGTTTAATCAAGCTCTTTTGGGGAAGTGGTTGTGGCGGTTTGCTCATGAGGAAGGAGCTTGGTGGAGATCGGTGTTGGTGGCCAAGTATGGGTTGGATTGGGGAGGTTGGCGTTCGGGAGTCATTTCAGGTTCGCACGGGGTGGGCTTGTGGAAATTTATTTGTATGGGATGGCAGAATTTTAGGAGGTTTTTTAAGTATGACGTTGGTGAGGGCTCGAAGATTCGCTTTTGGGATGATGTTTGGTGTGGTGATAGGGCTCTCAAGGAGGAGTATCCCGGCCTGTTCAGCATTGCTAGCCTCAAGGAAGCTTCTATAGCGGATAATATGGAGAGTTCTAGTAATTCCATTCAGTGGAATATCCAGTTCACCCGGCTGATTCATGATTGGGAGGTGGGGGAGTTGGCCTCTTTTTATAAACGTTTATATGATTGTAAGCTGCGAGGTGAGGGGATAGATAAGTTATGGTGGGTGCCTTCTCGCAAGGGTCTTTTTGAGGTTAAGTCCTTCTATCGAGCGCTATCGTCTCGTGGGTTGGTCTCTTTTCCTTGGAAGAGTGTTTGGAAGTCCAAAGCTCTTCCTAGAGTGGCTTTCTTTGTTTGGACGGCGATTCATAGTAAGATCCTTACTCTAGACAATCTTGGGAGGAGGGGTTTGGTGGTGGTGAACAGATGTTGGTTATGTGAATCGGATGGGGAATCGGTTGATCATCTTCTTCTTCATTGTGCGGCAGCAAGGGACTTGTGGAATGCTTTCTTTGCTCGGTTTGGGCTTTGTTGGGTTATGCCTTGCTCCGTCAAGGAGTTATTAGCGAGTTGGTGGACGGCGGGTCAGACGAGGAGCGCTGTTGTGTGGAAGATGGTCCCTCATTGTATTTTATGGTGCATTTGGAGGGAACGAAATAATAGATGTTTCGAGGACTCGCCGAGGACTCGAGAGGAGTTCCTCCATTTTTTTCTTGTTACTCTCTTTTCTTGGACTACCGGCTGGCTTGCTCCGCGAGCTATTAGCTTTGTAGATTTTCTTTCCTTGTTTTCTTTCTCTCCCTAGTCCCTTTTGTATACCCCCAGTGTACTAAGGGTTGCGCCCCTTTGCGCTTTTGATATAACATTTTGACTTATCAAAAAAAAAATTATCTCATGTCGAGGTGCTGTTCATCATATTGGTGTTTGCATGAATTCTCAAGTTTGGTATTGACTGCATCTTGACATTTCTAATTGTGTGTGGACTGGTTCTGGAAGTGTTTACCAACACATTTTCATTTATATGTATCAGCATCGTTTTGTATTGATTGTAATTTTTGGATATTAGGTGGGAGTCCCAAGGTTATTTTAGGCCAAACTTTGACCGAGGAAGCAATCCATTTGTGATTTCAATGCCGCCTCCAAATGTTACTGGTTCTCTGCACATGGGGCATGCAATGTTTGTGACCCTTGAGGTTGTGATGTTGCTTTTGAATTCTTCATATGTTTATTTGGATTTTATCGAGATACATGCCATCGGCCCATACTTCTAACTGAGATATATTACAGTTTGCTGGAGCAAGTGTTACATTTTCATCTGATGCACTTTTCATATATACATTATAATACATGGTTCATGCTTGTACTTCCATTGTCTAACACTGCTTAATCTGGAGGATATTTGGACTTGCTTGGATAAACCCTCAACTGATATGATGAAGCATAAAAAAACTTTTACTCGATATCTTTCTTTTGGAAGTTAGAAGCATTTGAAAATTATGTCAAGCCATCCATGGGTGTTTAGGATGCTGTAATAATTCATAGAGTAAAGTTATGCGGATAATTAACAAAATGTGCAATATTAGTGAGGAGTGGTCGTAAGTGGAAACAAATTGTGTAGCAAAAAAGAACAAAATTGACTCGGGAGAACTCTTTGCTGATCATAATGAGTCTCTTGAGTTCTCAAAGTTTGATGTGCATAGAAATAATATACTCACCAGAATGAACACGGTCTTTATTTATTTATTTATGAGCCAGAATAAAACTTTGTGAATTAAAGTAAAATTTTGAGAATAGGACATACAGTTTCAGTGTTTTTGTGCTTTAAAAGTGGTATGCATTACGAATTAGTAGTTGTAATCCTGAAACTAGTTTCATGATTGACATTCCCGTGTTGGAAAGCATCCTTGAGCTTGATTTGGCTCATTAATTTCAGTCTCTCTTTTGTACTTCACAGTTGCTTTGATGATGGCATCTATTTAATGTAAGCAGGAGTGCAGCTAATGAAGTTTTTGTTTGATCACTAGGTGCAGCTAATGAAGTTTTCGTTTGATCACTAAGTGCAGCTAATGAAGTTTTCCTTTGATCACTAGGTGCAGTTAATGAAGTTTGCTGAGGTTGCTAATATATCCCAGACTTCCATTTTTGTTTTTAATCCAAATATATGAGTCAGAGATAATCTAATTGATAGAAGAACTGGGTCAATTTCATGTGCACTGAGTACAAAAGTGCCTAACAACTGAAGAGCTCTCAACAAAATAAATAATTTGCAAGGGACTAAAACTAGAAAGACTGTTATACGGTATACCTTTTATCTGTCAATGGGAAACCCACAAAAATGAAATCTTGATGATGGTATTCTTTAAGAATAGGGTTATGAAGGCTTGGAGTTTGAAATTCCTTGATTCTTCTACTGTTGGTGCACCAATTATGCAACCAATAGGAAAATGGATGCATCAATGATGCATAAAGGGCTTTTCTGCTTGACTTGGTTGCTTGGTGCTAGATATTTGATTGGACCTTTATTCTTAGTTTTTAATTGCCCAAAGTATAGTAAACAAATTTAAATTGTCGAAAGTAAGGTAAAGGAGTTAAAGTAAATTTACGATTTACAGGAACTTATATCAGAAAGTAGGAGTAGTTAACATGTTTTTTTTTGGATAAGTAATGTTTTATAGAAAACGCGCAAACGCGTAGAGGGGCGCAACCCTAGTACACAGGAAGTATACACGAGAACGCCTAAGGGGAGCTAGAGAAGAGAGAAAGAAAATCAGAAAAAGTAATCACTCTAGGGGCAAGCCAAGCTGCCGCCCAAGTGTAAAGGGTAGTAAAAAAGGAATGTAACAAATCCTCTCTACTACTTTCGGAGTCGTCAAAATATCTCTTGTTCCGCTCGGACCAAATGCACCACATGATACAATGCGGAACCATTTTCCAGACCACAGCACTGTGCGGACGACCTCCCGACCACCAGCACTGCAGAAGATTCACAACCCCTCTAGGAGTAGTTTAACATGTTAAAGTAAAAAAACAAAAGGACAAAAGAAAGGATTATTCAACACTAGAGATCCTCTGCGACAGTATGGATTACCAGGCTTCAATGCTCTAAGGCTTTGTTTGCATGTATGTGTACATCCTTTTTCCATGGTCCACAAAACCTCTGGCGTAGTGTTTTAAAGCTCAAACTGAGCTCTGGCTGTTAGTCTCATGATATGTGGATATCCATACATGCCACTTTCCCCTTGTTTCATTGAAATTTCCTTCTTAGCCTATCAATAGTGTGTTCACTATAGTGATCAATCTATTCATTTCACTCATAATCTAGGCATTGTTTTTCTCCCCAACTTTGTTATTATTTGAATATCTTCTTCCAAGTGTTCAAGATCAGCTGATTTTATAGTTCTTGCTCTCACCGAGAGTTTAAGGATGGATGCAATTGTTTCATGGACTACTTGGTCTTTTTTCTTTTTGGACTGAGACCAGTCTTGACTAATTTGTTCTCTATTACTCTCTCTTTTGCCCTGCATTATTTTTCCTAGTAATTTTTTAACATTAACTACAAGAAAGGCTTTCTGATGCCCATCATTTCTAGTTTCATCAAGCTTGCTATCTTCTTAATCACTTCTATTTATTACTATATACACCATTCCTAATAGTAAGATGATAATTTTTTTGCTCTTTCCTTTTGATGTCAGTGTAATTAGTTCATAGTGTTTGGCTAGATATCAAGATTGCAGTCTGCCATGGATTTGCATGTTACCTTTTAGGTGATGATATTTTTTTGATTTATTTTTATGGTTTCTTCAACTAGGATATTATGGTTAGGTACCATCGAATGAAAGGAAGGCCAACACTTTGGCTTCCTGGGACTGATCATGCTGGTATTGCAACCCAGGTTTGTGTCTGACCCATGAGCTTCTGTATTTGGATCAATGTTTTAACAGAGGTTTTTTTTTTTTTTTGTGTGAAACTACCTTTATAAATTTTCATTTTTCTTTCAAAATACAAATCATGTTTTCTATCTTGCAAATTATTTGGAATGTTTAAAGGGGTTTTGACATTAAGTTTTGTTTTTTTTGTTTTTTGCAATTTCATGATTAGGATGATTTTTTTTAATGACAATTTCGATTCATTAATTGGCCTTGAATCTTACATATTGTCCTGTATTATGTATTTGTTTTACTTATTCTGAAATTTCTTGTCTTTTTTTTATTGTTTTTCTTCGTTTCATTCCAGTTGGTAGTTGAAAGAATGCTTGCATCTGAAGGAATAAAAAGGGTTGATTTAAGTAGAGATGAGTTCACAAACCGAGTTTGGGAATGGAAAGAGAAGTATATTCTTGTCTAACTTCTGTTGTTTATCTTCTTTGATGTCTTTGTTATTTAATTATGTGTACTAAGGTTGCGCCCCTCTACGCTTTTGATTTATGAAACATTACCTATAAAAAAAAAAAAAAAAAAAAAAAATTGTGTAGCAAGACTTGTGTGCTTGCATTGATTAGGTAAGCTTTATTCACAACTAGATATGTATGCGTTGTCTTGAAAAAAATGCATTGTGTGTTCTAATGAAATATGGTGGACTCTTCCCAGTGACAGAAAGTGGTTTTTCAAAGGGATGGAAGGTTTTTTTGATTCCTACTCCAAAGAGCTTATTTAATTGAAATAATATGACTATAAGAAGAAACAATTTTCTAATTTCCACAAAAATAGCTTGTGAATTGCTGTAGTTTATTTTTTTTTTCCTATAACTTGAAAGAGATGTATAACTTTTTCTTAAACGTTATCATTTTTTTTTTTAAAAAAAAAATTTGTTTTTTGGTTTTCAAAAGAAGTGCCATTGTATGAAGATATAAGGTAAATGGAAAGTGCCACTCTATGAAGAAATATGGTAAATGAAGGAACACATATGGGTAATATATTTGCTGATTTAAAATTCTGGAATGAGGAGGTGTTTGGCAATGTTTAGAGACATAAAAAGCGTCTTTTGGAAGAATTGCTAGTTCTCGATGGTTTGGAAGAAGAGAGAGTATTGTATGATGAGGAAAGGGGAAGCTGTCATTGTTTTGGAGAGGGCTACTCTTTTGGAGGAGGTGAGTTGGACATAGAAATTGAGAGCGTTGTGGTTAAAAGACGAGGAAAAATGCACAAAGTTGTTCCATTGAGTGGCCAATTCGAATAGAAGAAACATTCCATTGAATCCTTGTTGGTTAATGGTATAGTGTCGTCAGATTAGTTTGAGATCAGAGACTGCATATTGTAGTTTTATAATAGTTTGTTCACTGAACATTTCAATTAGGGCCTAAATTGGATGGCCTTTCTTTTTACTCCATTGGTGATGTAGATGCCATTTGGTTGGAGAGACTGTTTGAGGAGGAAGAGGTATTGGAGGTGATGAAAGCTATGAATAGTGATAAGGCTTGGGCCCTGATAGTTTCACAATGGCATTCTTCCAAGCTTGTTGTGATGTAATTAAAGTAGATATAATGTATATTTTCCAGATTTTTCATGCTAGAGGCAAGTTTGAAAGAAGCCTTAATGCTACTTTTGTTGCTCTTATTCGAAAGAAAGTAGGGGTTGTTGATATTAAGAGTACTCTTTGGAGTGTTCTCTTTTCTATTTTCGATGTGAAGTGGGTCATGAACGGCATGGTTATTGATCTCCTTGCTTGCTGGAAAGGCCAAAGAGGTAATAAATTGGTGATGGAGGTTTGGAGAATATCCCCTTTGTGTCTTATGTGGACTATTTGGAGGGAGAGGAATGTTCGATGTTTCGAAGATAAGGAAATGACAATGGCGGAGCTTAGAATAGGTTTCTTAATTTGTTTTTCCACTGGGCGGGTGTCTTGAACATTCCTCAAGTTTCTTTGAGGCATCAATTTGTAGATTTATGTTCTTCCTTTTATCTATAAAGGGGTGTCTTAGTATACTTTCCGTGTACTTGGGTTGTGCTCCTCTGCGCTTTTCAATGATATTCGTATTTATCAAAAAAAAATTAAGAGTACTCTACCCAATCTACCTATGTATTATTTGTCTCTTTTCCCTATTCCAGTTGGAGTGACCAATAGGCTTGAGACATAGAGGGATTTTTTTTATAGGGGTACTATTGGGGATGAGTTTAAATTTTATTTAGTGAATTGTGCGATTTGGAGTTAGAAATATGATTCAGTTCAATCGAGCCTTACTGGGAAACTGGTTGGGGCGGTATACTATCGATGGAGAGGCATTATGGAGATTGGTGGTCGAAACTAAATATAATAGTGCGAGGGTTGGCTGGTGCTCCAAGGAGGTAATGGGGACATTTGGAGTGGGAGTTTAGAAACTTATTAGAAGGGGGTGGAATAGTTTTCTAAGTTTGCCTGATTTGAAGTGGTGGTTGGGTCAAAAGTTAGTTTTTGGTATGATATTAGGTTTGGGGATAGACCGTTGAAGATATCTTATCTGGATTTGTTTAGTATTGCCCAAAGAAGAGATGTGTGGGTGGTGGATAATATGTAGTTTCAAGATAAATTATTTAGTGGAATGCAATTTTTACTAGAGCATATACAGAAAGAAGTTACTCCAGAGAAAGGTCTAAAAATTCATCCATGATTTATAAAATATTTCTTCACTTCTTTCGAACAGGTTTATAATGTTAAAAAGAAATCTTATTTTATTACCCTAATCTTATTCTCCGTTCTCTCTCCTCTCGTTTTTCGTTGGTCTTTGTTTTTCCGCCATAGAGGTGGCGCGTGGTAGCGCTGCCTGTTAGGGCTTGACCCGGAGGTGTACATGGAATGACGATTCTCGGTTAAAGCTAAAACCTTCAACCTCTCGGTGAAGGAATCAGTTTTTCGCCTGGAGGAAAGAAGGGATTTGTAGGGGCTATTCTTGTGGGTCATCGCTGTGCTGCCTGTTTGGTGGTCACGGTGGAGGAGGTGGTCTAGTCTCCGGTGAGGGATGAATTTGTCAAGTCTTTTCACGAAGACGAGAAGGTGTTGATCGGGAGGGAAACAAAGCAGGAAGGTTCTTGGAGGTGGCTGCCTACGCTGAAGGCGGACAGGAAGGGATTATCTACATTCCAAAGGGTCACGCGGGGTGGGGCTGGCGTCAGTTTGCTGGTGACAGGCGTCAAATGCTGGTGTTTCAGGCTACTTTTTTTGGGTCTTCGAAATCAGAGGTCCCTTTTAGGCGGGGAAGCAGATTCAGGATGGGAGATCTTTTGTGGAAGTTTTGCGATCAAACTCTAGGGCCACTGCGGAGGTGGGTGGGTTGAAGCTCCTCTCGTCGCAAATACTGGATCTGTTCCCGGTGTCGATCCGTTTTGAGAAGGGGATTGATGGGGTGGAGCAGTGTGTAGCGGTGGACTGCTATGAAATGGAGAGCTCAACTCCATCGTTTCAGCATTGCTTGCAAAATCCTCTTGTGGCGGCTGGTGCTAAGTTGGGAAGGAAGAAGAGGAAGGGTATTTTCGGCAATCGATGGGTGAAGAAGCATCTAGGGTTCATTCGTTTTGAGCTGGATCGGATTTTAGGTGGGCTGGCTTTGAAGCCCAAAGGTAAGCGTATCAGGGTTGGGCTTTTTCGTCTCATGCATCGAGGCCCCACAATAGACTTTGGGTTGGGTTTTGGGTTGGATACCTTGTTGGACACCGGGTCGGGCTTTGGGTTGATTCTCAGGTTAGATACCGGGTCGGTTTTTGCTCCGTTTACTGGTCCGGATGTGGATCTAGAACCCGTTTCGGAATCCGGATCAGTTTTGGGCATAGTTCACATCTTTCGACAAGTTTTGGACCCCAACCCGTCTCTTGCATCTGGAGCCTCCAAATATTGATCAGGTTCCTTCTTCTTTTGTCTCGGTTCTCCCTTCTTCTACACCTTACTTAGGGCCGGCTTTTGACGGTATAGGTGGGAGGCTCTGGTCTCCGATGCCAGAGCAGTTTCTGAAATATTACCAAAGAGCTAGGGAAGCAAGAGGCAAACCGGTGAGAGAATCCTTAATTTTGGAAGCAGTGGAGGCGCTCAGTGACCCTCCGGTGTAGTTCCGTTCCTTTGTTGGGTTTGTTAATCGGATTTCGAAGATTTAATCCGGGTCTTCTCTTGGGGTTGTTCCTCCTGCTTCGATGCCTAGCCTTTTATGGTGGGGTTTTCTTAATCCAAGTTTGAAGCCTAGCTTGTCTAACGCGACACATGATTTGCCGAAACCCCAAAATTGCTTAGTAGGAGATGGTTAGTTTGGGGGGATCGTGGTGTGGGATAAGGGTGGCGAGCTATGGGATGGTGGAGAAGGAGATTTTCCTCTCCCTCTGGGTATATACCATCCATCTGAGGAGATGGATGAGTGGGATTATTCTCCTGACCCCCTCGATTTGGATTATGATGAAGTGGAAGGGCATTTGGAAGGTTAAAGTCCCACTCTGAGTTAGTTTTTTTGTGTGGACGGCTTCTCTTGGCAAGATTCTCACTTTGGATAATCTTCGTAAAAGAGGTTTGATTGTGGTGAATTGGTGTTGTATGTGCAAGAGTTGTGGTGAATCCATCAATCATCTTCTCCTTCATTGTGAGGTGGCTCGTACTCTTTGGAGTGTGCTCTTTTCTCTTTTTGGTGTGAAGTGGGCAATGAATGGTAGGGTTCTTTATTTTGATAAGTCAAAATGTTATATCAAAAGCGCAAAGGGGTGCAACCCTTAGTACACTGGGGGTATACAAAAGGGACTAGGGAGAGAGAGAGAACAAGGAAAGAAAATCTACAAAGCTAATAGCTTGCGGAGCAAGCCAGCCGGTAGTCCAAGAAAAGAGAGTAACAAGAAAAAAATGGAGGAACTCCTCTCGAGTCCTCGGCGAGTCCTCGAAACATCTATTATTTTGTTCCCTCCAAATGCACCATAAAATACAATGAGGGACCATCTTCCACACCACAACGCTCCTCATCCGACCCGCCGTCCACCAACTCGCTAATAATTCCTTGACGGAGCGAGGCATAACCCAACAAAGCCCAAACCGAGCAAAGAAAGCATTCCACAAGTCCCTCGCTGCCTCACAATGAAGAAGAAGATGATCAACCGACTCCCCATCCGATTCACATAACCAACATCTGTTCACTACCACCAAACCCCTCATCCCAAGATTGTCTAGAGTAAGGATCTTACTATGAACCGCTGTCCAAACAAAGAAAGCCACTCTAGGAGGAGCTTTGGACTTCCAAACACTCTTCCAAGGAAAAGAGACCAACCCACGAGGCGATAGCGCTCGATAGAAGGACTTAACCTCAAAAAGACCCTTGCGAGAAGGCACCCACCATAACTTATCTATCCCCTCACCTCGCAGCTTACAATCATATAAATGTTTATAAAAAGAGGCCAACTCCCCCATCTCCCAATCATGAATCAGCCGGGTGAACTGAATATTCCATTGAATGGAATTACTAGAGCTCTCCATATTATCCGCTATAGTAGCTTCCTTGAGGCTGGCAATGCTGAACAGGCCGGGATACTCCTCCTTGAGAGCCCTATCACCACACCAAACATCATCCCAAAAGCGAATCTTCGAGCCTTCACCAACGTCATACTTAAAAAACCTCCTAAAATTCTGCCAACCCATACAAATAAATTTCCACAAGCCCACCTCGTGCGAACCTGAAATGACTCCCGAACGCCAACCTCCCCAATCCAACCCATACTTGGCCACCAACACGGATCTCCACCAAGCTCCTTCCTCATGAGCAAACCGCCACAACCATTTCCCTAAAAGGGCTTGGTTAAACCTTCGAATATTCCTAATCCCTAAGCCGCCCTCATCAATAGGAGTACAAACCTTATCCCACTCTACTAAGTGATACTTAAAATCATCATTCATTCCTCCCCAAAGAAAGTCTATTTGAATCTTCTCAATACGCTTAGCCACATCAACAGGGATAGGAAACAGAGATAACATGTAAGTAGGCATATTGGATAAGGTACTTTTAATCAACGTGACCCTACCTCCTTTTGAGAGGTACAACCTTTTCCACGGGGCTAGTCTCCGCGCCATCATATCCTCCAAACCCGCCCACATAGATTTAAGCTTGAAAGAAGCCCCTAGCGGTAAACCCAAATACTTCAAAGGCACTTCACCATACCCACAACCCAGCAAACCAGCGAGCTGCCCCACATTCTCCACATGACCAACCGGGACCAAAACCGATTTGGATAAGTTTACCTTCAAGTCGGCAACCGCTTCGAAGCAAACATGAAGAGCCCCTAAGTGACGGATTTGACTAGCATTGGCCCCGCAAAACACCAAAGTATCATCAGCAAAGAGAAGATGAGAGACATTGACCCGGTCCTGCCCACTTGAACCCACCGAAAAGCCCAAAATCAGCCCCCTATTGGTAAAAGCTCCAAGCATCCTACTAAAAGCCTCCATCACCAAAACAAAGAGGAAAGGAGAGAGCGGATCACCTTGACGAACCCCACGAGAACTCCCAAAAAAAGGGGAAGGCACACCATTAATCAACACTGAGAAGCGAACTGACGAGATACAATGCTGGATCCACAAACACCATTTCTCCCCAAACCCGCATCTCCTCAATAAGTAAAGAAGGAAGCTCCAATCGACGTAATCATACGCCTTTTCCATATCCAATTTACATAAAATACCTGGCTCCTCAGACTTAATTCTGCTATCCAAACACTCATTTGCAATGAGTACCGAGTCTAAAATCTGTCTCCCTTTAACAAAAGCATTTTGCGGCTTGGAGATGATCTTGTCCATAACTCTCCTCATCCTGTTGGCCAAAACCTTGGAGATGATCTTATAAACTCCACCCACAAGACTAATAGGCCGAAAATCCTTGACCTCCTTAGCCCCTTGGTAGGGTTCTTGATCTCTTGGCATGCTGGAAAGGTCAAAGAAGCAATAAAGTGGTGATGGAGGTGTGGAGAATGGCCCCTTTGTGCCTTATGTGGACTATTTGGAAGGAAAGGAATGCTCGTTGTTTTGAAGATACGGAATTGACAACGACAGAGCTTAGCAATAGATTTCTTAAATTGTTATTTCTATGGGCGGGAGTGTTGAATATTCCTCAAGTGTCTAATATGCAGCAATTTGTAGAAGTGTGTTCTTCCTTTTATCTTTGAAGGGGCGGGCATCTTTGTATACTTCCTGTATACTAGGGTTGCGCCCCTCTGAGCTTTTTAATGATATCCTTATTTATTTATAAAAAATAAATGATGAAGTAGAGGATCTGGCCTTGGCATTGTTGGATGCCATTGAAGAGGATTTTCTTAAGGAAGCTAAAGATGCCCGGGCAAAGTATAAAAGCACTAGGGAGTTGCTCAACTTGAAGAGCTCAATTAACTATGGTGATGTTATTACTTCCAATCGGCGAAAGAAAGGCAAGGTGCAAGGGCGGCAACACTGAGCCTCTTTATGGGTCTTGGGTTTCGGGTGGGAGGGCGTGTGTCTTAGGGCTTTTGGGATTCTTTGGGTATTTGTTTTTGAAGGTTTTGGGTGGGTTTGTTGGGTGAGCTTCAGGTTCTCTCTCTTTTTCCTTTTCTAGTTAGGTGTCTCCGCTTGTATACTTGCAATGTACATAAGGGCGCCTTACGCTTTTAATAAAACTTTTTTATTTCTTATAAAAAAAAAAATTTACTAGACCGGTTCAAGATTGGGAGGTGGAGATGGTACTATCTTTCTATGAGAGGCTGTATTCTTTTCAGTTAAGACATGGAGAGGAGGATAGAATAGGTTGGAGCCCTTCCAAAAGGAGTAAATTTGAAGTGACATTATCCTATCAAGTGTTAACTAGCCAGGATGGTCCTTTTCAATGAAAGAGTATCTAGAGAGTCAAGGCTTCTTCACTGGGTGGTGGTTTTTGTGTGAACAACAACATTAAGGAAAATATTGATGATTGATGATTTGAGAAAGAGGATGTTGTGATGGTTGAGTGGTGTTGTATGTGTAAGAAGAGTCGGGAGTCCATTGACCATTTATTGATTCATTTGAAGTAGCAAGAGAATTTTTTTTTTGATAAAGTAAGAATTTATTGAAAGCGCAAAGAGGCGCAACCCAAGTACACAGGAAGTATACAAAGCCACCACCCCTAAAACTAGAAAGAAGAGCACAATTGCACAAAATTCTGCAAATTGGTGACTTGAGGAATATTCAAAACTCCCACCCAAAGAAACAACAACTTAAGGAACCTATTGCTAAGCTCCGCCATTGGCACTTCCGTATCTTCGAAGCAACGAGCATTTCTCTCCTTCCAAACAGTCCAAAAAAGGCACAAAGGGGCCATTCTCCATACCTCCTTCACCATGTTATTACCACTTTGACCGTTCCAGCAAGCAAGGAGATCCGCCACCTTGCCATTCATGACCCACTTCACACCAAAGAGATGAAAAAGACCACTCCAAAGAGCATTAGCAACCTCACAATGAAGAAGAAGATGATTGATGGACTCATCGCTCTTCTTACACATACAACACCAATTTGCCACCATCACTCCTCTCTTTTGAAGATTATCCAAAGTGAGAATCCTTCCCAGGGTAGCCGTCCACACAAAAAAACTCACTTTGAAAGGAACTTTAACCTTCCAAATGCTCTTCCATGGAAACGACAACCTTCCCCCCTCGAACCTAACCGAAGAAGGGGAGAGCATATCAAAAAAAGAGCGAACTTCAAAAACCTTCTTCTTGGAAGAGTTCCAACAAATCAGGTCCACTCCCCCCTCGTGACGACGGGACTCATACAAGGAAACATAGAAAGCCATCACCCCTTCCACCTCCCAATCTTGAGCCGCTCGTAAAAAAGGAACATTCCAATGGACAACCCCGTTCATGGTCTGCATATTATCACTCACCCAAGCCTCCCTATGTCTAGCAATACGATACAAGACCGGGAAGGACTCCTTCAAGGGCTGCTCCCCGCACCAAATGTCATGCCAAAACCTAATACGAGACCCGTCCCCAACTTCAAATTTAATGAACTTCGAAAAAGACTCCCACCCTCTTCTAATATGCTTCCAAACCCCCACACCAAAGGACCCCTCAACCTGCTTAGTACACCACCCTCCAGCCAAGCTACCATATTTTATCTCCACCACCTTTCTCCACAAAGCTTCACTTTCCATAGCAAAACGCCATAGCCATTTCCCCAATAAAGCTTGGTTGAACCTGCGGATATTTCTAATACCCAAACCACCATTTTGTATCGGAGAACACACTAAAGACCAATTAACTAGGTGAAACTTCTTTTCCTCTTCCGAGCTGCTCCATAAGAATTTCCTTTGCATACTTTCCAATTTATTGGCCACATTCGCCGGAATAGGGAAGAGAGACATCAAATAAGTAGGCATGTTAGACAAAGTACTCTTAATCAAAGTGAGCCTACCCCCTTTGGATAACAAACCCCTTTTCCAGCCAGCCAATCTCCTCTCCATGATCTCAAGCATATCATTCCAGATTATAGGAGACTTACAATACGCCCCCAACGGAAGCCCCAAGTACTTCATGTGTAAGCCCACCACCTTGCAATCAAAAATACTAGCCAGCCGACCAATATCCGGCACCTCCCCAATAGGAACAATTTCAGACTTAGATAAATTAATCCTTAGGCCAGAGGCAGCTTCAAAGCAAAAGAAAAGACACCGTAAATTGCGCAGCTGCTCCTCATCCGCATCGCAGAAAACCAAAGTATCATCCGCAAACAATAAGTGCGAAATGCTCAATCCCGGATTGCTCAAAGGGCCCACCGAAAAACCAGAAATCAGCCCCCTATCCTCTGCGATCCTCATCATAGTACTCAAAGCCTCCATAACGATAACAAACAACAACGGAGAAAGAGGGTCACCTTGGCGTATCCCCCTTGAACTGCTGAAAAAGCCTGCAGGCTCTCCATTCACCAAGACCGAGTAACGCACCGAGGAGATACAAAAAGCAACCCAATCTCTCCATTTCTCCCCAAAACCACATTTCCGCAAAAGGAGTAATAAAAAATTCCAGTTCATGTGATCATAAGCCTTCTCAAGGTCCAATTTGCAAAGCAAACCAGGAATTCCAGACCGGATGCGGCTATCAATACATTCATTACCAATGAGAACCGAATCCAAAATTTGTCTCCCTTTAACAAAGGCATTTTGATACAATGAAGTGATCTTACCCAGCACCTTCTTCAGCCTATTCGCCAAGACTTTGGCAATAAGCTTGTAAACCACCCCCACAAGACTTATAGGCCGAAAGTCCTTGAGATCCGCTGCCCCCACTTTTTTAGGAATAAGGGCAATAAAAGTAGCATTTAAACTTTTCTGAAAACTAGCCTTGCTGTGGAACTCCCTAAAAACAGCCATGACATCCTCCTTTATCACCTTCCAACAAACCTTAACAAAACCCATAGAAAAGCCATCCGGCCCCGGAGCCTTATCATCCTTCATCTTCTTAACGACCTCCCACACCTCACTTTCCTCAAAGTCCATTTCCAGCCACCTACAATCCTCCTCCCCAATGGACTTTAAAGAAATACCTTCTGGAACGAGCCTCCAACCACCATTCTCGGTGAAGAGCGAGGAGTAAAATTGAACCATATGATCCTTAATCTCATCATGGTTATGAGACACCAAGCCATTTATCGAAAGCGAATCAATGGAATTGACTCTACGATTAGAATTTGCCACACGATGAAAGAACTTAGTATTCTTATCACCCTCTTTCAACCACAAAGCTCGCGATTTTTGTCTCCAACTAATCTCTTCACACAAAAGAAGTCTTTCCAATTCCATGGACAACGAGGCTTTCTTCCTTTTATCCTCCTCATCTAGCCCCCTCTCCTCCTCCAAACTGTCCATCTTCATGATTTCCTCGGAGATAGCCTTAATTCTCTTTCCTACATGACCAAAGACCTCATTATTCCACCTACTCAAGTCACCTTTAAGGGCTTTCAGCTTCCGGGCCAGCACATAGCTAGGATCCCCAAAAAACTGATAGGACTTCCACCACCTCTCCACAAGCTCCACGAACCCCTCAAACTTCAGCCACATGTTTTCAAACTTGAAGTAACCACCCCTTCTAACAGACCCCTCACTCTCTAGAACAATAGGGAAATGGTCTGACAGAACGCGGGTTAATCTCTTTTGAGCCACATTAGAGTATTTCTCTTCCCACCCTGAGGACAAAAGAAATCTATCAATTCTTGACCAGGAATGACCATTGGACCAAGTATACTGACCACCCCTCAAAGGAATGTCCACAAACCCACGATCAAAAATAAAGCGGGAGAAATCCTCCATAGCCGAAACAAATCTAGAGTTGCCAAATCTCTCACTCGGGAACCGAATAACATTAAAGTCTCCTCCAATGCACCAAGGCACCTCCCACCTATCCATAATATTGCTTAACTCATCCCAAAGCATCAATCTATCACTATCAACATTAGGCCCATACACACCAGCAAACGCCCACCTGAAATCATCACTAACACTCCTAAAGGAACAGGCCACAGAAAAACATCCCACCCACTCCTCCACTTTTTCAACAACCCTTCTATCCCACATAAGCAAAATACCACCAGAAGCACCTTGAGAACCCAAAGCACACCAGCCCACCTGATTACAGCCCCACAAGCTTTGCACCAGCTCCCTGGTCACATTCTGCACTTTAGTTTCCTGGAGGCATACTATATCAATCTTCCACACCTCTAGCAAGCTTTTGATCTTCATTCTCTTATCCACCAAGTTCAAGCCTCTCACATTCCAAGATAAAATTTTAGGCATCATTTGACACTAAGCTGCCCCCACCCCTTGCCTTTCTCCTCGTATGTTGATCCCTTATAGCAGATCCCATTTTTCCATCATAGTTGACAGAACTATGTAAACCCCTTAATTCCCTGCTACCCTTGAAGGTAGATCTTGCAAGGGACTCAGCAGTGCAGTGCGCTTTCCTTCTATTCCCCNATATGTGGGCAATGGCGCATTATCGTGAGGAGATGTCGACTCTAGAAGACTTTTTGAGCTTGAGTCCTTTGTATATATCTTAGGGGGTCTTTTGTACATATTTCTTTTTTAGGGTTGCGCCCCTTTGCGCGTTTTTAATATATTTCACATTACTTTTCAAAAATTTTTTGAATTTTTGTTCTTCCTTTTCTTCAGAATAAGGGTTTCTATTGTAAACTCCCCTTGTACTAGGGTTGCACCCCTTTACACTTTGTTAATGATGTGGAACTACTTATTAAAAAGAAAGAACTTTTTTCTTATTAGCCTTGTGTGTGGAGTCTACAAAATTGTTGCAAAGTTTCTAGCAAACATACTGAAAATGGTTGTGGAGAGGATCATATCCAAGCCTCAGAATGCTTTCATTAGAGGTAGGCAAATTTTAGATTATGTTCTCATAGCTAATGATAGTAGGCTCAGATTCAGGGACCCAAGTGTGCTTTGTAAATTGGAAACTGGAAAAGTGTACAACCATGTCAATTGGGAGTTTATGTTGTATATACTGAGGATGTGTGGGTTTGGGGAGAAATATCGTAACTGGATAGAGCATTCTATTTCTTTTGTGTGCTTTTCTGTTTTGGTGAATCCAACAAGATTTTCTAGCAGTTCCCATCGACTAGAATAGAGAGATCCTCTCTCTTGCTGTTTGTGATTATTATGATGGTTGTGTGTAAAGTACTAAAATGATTGGTGCTATAGAGAATGAGGGCTTCCTCCTAGGCTTTTATGTGGGAAATAGGAATGTGGGTGCACTTGACATCTGTCATCTATTGTTTGTGGATTAACCTTGCTCATCTTTGCTACCCGCGTTGTTTGTTTTTGTGCTTTGAAGCTGTCTTGGTTTTGAGAATTCATTTGGCTAAATCAGAATTGGTCCTTGTTGGTGAAGTTTCTAATTTCGATGAACTAGCTAGCATTTTGTGTCGCATAGTCTCTTTATTGCCTATGAAGTATTTAGGTCTTTCACTGGGAGTTCTTTTAAGGCCAAATCTATTTGGGAGGGCATTTTTGAAAGAATGGAGTGCTACTTGACTGGTAGGCAGAGGACGTACTTGTCTAAGGACATAAGGATTGCTTTGATAAAGAGCACCTTAACTAATCTGCCTTTTTATTTCTTGTCTCTTTTAACCCTTCTTGCGGGTGTCGTCAATCGCATAGAGAAGTTACGATGGGACTTCTTCCAGGATGGTAGAGATGAAGAGTTCAAATTTCATAAATTTCATCTGGTTAGTTTGTCCAAGATTTGCTCTCCGGTCTCTTTGAAGGGGGGCTAAAGAGGGGTCTGAAATCTTCTTCAGTTCAACCGAGCACTTTTGGGAAAATGGTTATGGCACTATGTGTGTGAGAGAGAAGCTTTGTGGAGGGTGGTAGTGGATTCTATATATGGCAGCTCATGGGGTGGGTGGTTTTGTAATGAGGTTCATGAGTCATATGGGGTGGGTCTTTGGAAAAATATCAGGAAGGGCTGGGGGAGTTTTCTAGTCATACTAGATTTGAGGTAGGTCATGGTTCCTAAATTAGATTTTGGCATGACATGTGGTGTGGGAATCGGTCCCTTAAGGTACTACGTTCTTTGTGTTTTTCAATATTGCTCATTGTAAGGATGCTCATGTGGTAGATCATCTAGAGTTTTTGATTGACTCTCATCAATGGAATGTTAATTTTATTAGAGCAGCACATGACTGGGAGGTGGACCTCTAGACTTCATTTTCCAATTTGTTGTACTCCTTTAGATTGAGACAGGGAGGTGAAGATAAGCTCTATTGGGCCCTTTTCAAGAGATGGTTGCTCACTGTTGCGTCATTCTATAAAGTCCTATCTCCCTTTGATAGCACTCATTTTCCTTGGAAGAGTATTTGACAAAATAAGGTTCTATTGAGAGTGGCATTCTTTGCTTGGTCAGCCGCGTTAGGGAAGATTCTCACTATGGATAATATGAGGAAGCGGTGTATCATAGTGGTAGATTGGTGTTGTATGTGTAAGAAGAGTGGAGGATCTGTTTCCGAAGGAAGGGAGTATGTATGATTTGAGAACACTACAAATGACTGTCTCAATTATCGAATAGTAATTAAAAAAAAATTACTGGTTCAATTGGTTCTTTTTGATGACTTGGCAGTTGAAGCATGTGCATAAGCTCAGCTGTTGATTGTTTTAGATGGTTGTATGATTGCTGGTGCTTATTTTGTTCTTCAATCTAGTTTGCAATAATTGAGTTGTGATTCCATTGTTCTTGTTTCCTTTTAATTTACTTTTCATCTTCTTTATTAAGGTATGGTGGAACCATCACAAATCAGATTAGGAGACTTGGTGCTTCCTGTGATTGGAGTAGAGAACGCTTCACCCTTGATGAACAGCTAAGTCGTAAGGCAGTTTTCTATTAAGTAGAATTCTAGCCAATGTCAAAAGTATGTATAAGATAGTTAATGATGTTGTTTATCTGTTGTTATGGATGATATGTTTTGTGATGTGATCTTGTATAGTCCTAGATTTTTTTTTTTTTTGTTGACACATCATGTTTCATATATGTCTAGTGCCTCTGAAATGCATTCATGTGGACTAGCCTACATTTACCTTGCAGTGTTATATATACTGAGATCGTTACCTTTTGCAGGAGCTGTTATTGAGGCCTTTGTCAGGCTTCATGAGAAAGGCTTAATCTATCAAGGTATTACACTTGTAGTCTTATATAACTAGGAACTTTCCTTCTGACTTCTCTAAAATAAGGTGGCTGCACTCATTGTACACGGCTGATGCATTTTTTGTTTCTTGATTTGTTGTTTAGTAGTAGGTTAACAACATTGTGAAAAATCTGCAAACAATTGTTCTGGATTGATCTCAAGAATCATGTTGTAGTTTTGTTAGCTAGTACTATGATAATTATGAATTTTTAATTATCTGGTAAAAAAAAAAATCATAATTTTAAGCTGGTGAAAATGTGTTGTGCAGGAGTGTCATCCAGTGCCTTGAACCTTTATCCTTTTTGTTTGGGTGAAACGCCTTGACATGTCCTCCATCAGTGAGAGTGTTCTGTCAGGACTCTCATGGTTTATCATTTCTTACAGAGAAATAATGAAATCAAGTCCTATCTTTTTTCCATTACAGTTAACATGATGCCCACATGATTCACCACTTATATTATTGTGCCATGTGGGAGACAAGTTTTAAAGTTTCTTTTTACCACATTTTTTATTGTTTGGCTAGTTGGAAAAGGCTTTATCTGTCTAATGGAGGTAGGCTGACTTTGATGAGAAAACACTCTTTCCAATTTGGAGAGCTAAGGCTCCTTTGAGAGTAACGTTCTTTGTGTGGACGATGGCATTAGGGAGAATCTTGGATTTTTTTTTTTTTTTTTTGGTTTTTTAATTTAAATTTATACAATTAAGGGGAGTTATTAGTGTTTTTTTTTTATTTTATTTTAATAAATAATAGAAATTTTTATAAAAAAGCGTAGGGCGCCCTTATGTACACATGCAATATACAACAAAAACACCTAACAAGAACGAGCAAAAGAAAGACCCAAACAACTCAACACTAGATAGAACACCCAAGACAACCCCACAGAGCGCTCGCTGCTAAAATTCATGATCTTTGTCTTTCCCACGCCTATAGGACTTTGGTTTTATTATCATAATTTTTTTTTTTTTTTGATAAGTAATTATCAAAATTTATTATCATAATTTATGGAGCATTCTAAGTTCAAGAGCTCCCTTTTGCCTCTCCCTTTTCCTCCTGAGGATGATCCTCATCAGTAGCTGTTAGGAGAGCCACAGTCTCATCCTCAAGCCCCTCACATGAGCCCCCCACCCCCAACTGGATAAACGTCCTTAACAGAAAATAGAGCCCAATCCAAGGGAATGACACTGGGAAAGCAATCCAGAGGGGAGGGAAAATCCCCAATCATCCCCATCCCTATAATTGCCTCTTTTACCCCTCACAACTAACGCCGAAGACGAAACACTACCAACCGGCAACTTCTGGGAATAAGCTAAACTTGTTGTACTTATGTCACCCACTTTAAAAAGTAAATGAGAGGTGCAACACGAGGACTTTCTAGGAGGTCATCCAAGGGGAGTTATTAGTATTTTTATTGTTAATCAGATGGTGTAAATGGAAAGCATAGAATTTATGGGCCATTTGCCTATATAGTAGATAAGTTACATGTGTGTGCTGTCTGGCTAAAAAAAGCCGTGAGTTGATTGCAGTGGCAAGTGGACAGAAGGGCTCAATTAGATCATTTAGGGAGTACAATGGGTATGATTAGAAAATTTGAAACTGAGCACGTCCTGATAGAACACCTTAAACTTAGAGGAGTGTTAATGCATTTTTTTTTTCTCCCCACCTTTTGATGGGTATAACTACATTGGAAGAAGAAAAGGATGGAAGACTTGGTACATGTAGCGTTCACAAACACAAACATTTGTACCTTCATTGACCCGAGTTACTATTTGAATTATCCATTTGAATTTTACTCTATTGAGTTATTGGGACAAGGAAGTACAGATGTTTATTGCTTCCTCATTTTTCTGTTAATGATGTGTAGCTCTTGTTTTACCATTAAAAAGATACTTTCTTAATTCCTTTGGTGATTTTTATTTCTTTTGGTTTCTCTTACTGGCTTATTTGTTCATCATGTATGAGAAATACGAAAAGATAGGATTACCAATAAAAAGCACCTAAATGATAAGTAGGAGGTATCTAATCTGTGGACGTGCTTAGCTTACTCATGCCATCTACCATCTCTTCACGGTGACAGAGTCGAACAGATTTATAGTTGAAGATGGTAGACATTGCTCGCTTCCTTTTGTTGGTCTTTAAGTTTCTCAATTTGTTTTTTGGAACTATCGCCTATATCACAAATGCAGGATGTGAAGAAGTTGTTGATACATAACTGTACTAGACTATTTAAAGTTGATTCATGTAATATTGATATTATTCAGGATCTTATATGGTAAACTGGTCTCCCAGTCTGCAGACTGCAGTTTCAGATTTGGTAAGCTTTTTTGGTTGTGTTGTTACTTTTTCTTTCTGTATTTATTTATTTATATATTTTCTTATAATTTGTTTTACCTATTTTATGTTTATATTGTACCTGATCAGCGTGTCTTTACCTTTTGTGGTTAGGAAGTAGAATATTCCGAAGAATCTGGTACACTGTATTATATTAAGTATCGTGTTGCTGGAGGTTCAAGGTAGTTTCCAGTCAACCTTTTCTAATATTTTGTCAAGATGTGTTCTTATATAATGCTATATATGGTGAAAATACATGCTGTTAAGTCTGCAATTTTTTGTTATAAAAATATGAAATATCATTTTCTGAGAGATTAACCTTATAAATTATTTTGGTAAATTAGCTGGCATGAGAACTGATTTTGTATAATTTTCTTACACTTCTGCTTGAGTTTAACACCCTAATTTAGAAAACCTTGGAAGTATAAATATGTACTCCGATAACTTCTTTAGGGGGTTTAGGGGTGAAAAATCTGATTCAGCTTAATCGAGTCTTTCTGGGTAAGTGGTTGGGGTAGCATGCTACAGAGAGGGAGGCACTGTGAAGATTGGTGGTGGACACTATATATAATAGCTTGAGGGGTGATCAGTGTTTTGAGGAGGTGGCGGGACCCAATCGTGTTGGAATGTGGAAATGTATTAAGACAGATTGGGAAGGGTTTTCTAAATTTGTTAGCTATGAGGTGGGTGAGGATCTACAGTGCGGTTTTAGCTTGGTTTATGGTGTGGGTAGCAGCCTTTGAAGTTTTCTTATATGGAATTATACAGTATTGCATGTTGTAACGATGCTTAGGTGGTGAATCATATGCAGTTCTGGAATGGAAATATTCTTTGTAATATTTTCTTTACAAGAGCTATGTGTGTGATTGAGAGGTGGAACTTGTCTTTGCTTTTTTTGAGTGCAACGAGGTGAGGATCAAATTTGTTGGATTCTTTCTAAAAAGAAATTGTTTGAAGTGAAGTCTTACTATCATGTGTTATTTACTCCGGTACATTCTCCTTTTCATTGGAAGAGTATTTGGAAAGTTAAGATTTCTTCGAGAGGGGCGTTCTTTGTGTGGACAGTGGCTTTAGAGAAAATCTTGATTTTGAATAATTTACGAAAGATGAATGTTTTTTTTTTTTTTGATGAGTAAAACAAATGTGATAAACGAAAGATGAATGTGGTGGAATGGTGTTGTGTGTAAGAAAATTGGGGAATTTATTGATCACCTCCTTCGTTGTAAGGTTGCAAGAGATTTATAGAGTTTGCTTTTTCAGTTGTTTTGGTGTGCATGGATTATGCTTTGAAGGGTGAGATAGTTGTTGGAAAGTTGGAGAGGACAATTGGGACACCGTACTGCTTTGAAAGTGTGAAGGTTGACTCCTTTGTTTTTAATGTGGTGTATTTGGAGAGAGTGAAATGCAAGGAGTTTTGAAGATTGTGAGACTGATGTTAGAGTTAAAGAAATTGCTCTTCCAATCCCTATACTCATGAATAGTAGCGTTCAATAGCTTGCCTAACTGTCACTTTTAAAGTTTGGTGGCTTAGGCAAAAGTGGTGGTAGTTTAGGGGTTAAAGTATATTTTTCCCTTTGTATTTTGATAATTCAATCAATCTATAAGAATAGATGATTGTTAGAAGGCCTAGTTTATCTCAGACATACTCAGCGCCCTTGAATCCTTTGAACATTTTTCAATATGCTCAAATAGAACTACCTTGTATAGACTATTGTTCTCTCTCTATAACTCTTATATTTACATATGGTATAGTTGTTTATCAAAAAGAAGCTGTGTTTTTTTTTTTTTTTTTGGCACAGCCTCTTCAATAGTTGCTGCACTAGTTGTATTTATTCTGTTTTTCTTTGTCGTGTAGTAGTGACTATTTGACAATAGCGACAACGCGTCCAGAAACTTTATTTGGTGATGTAGCGATTGCAGTGCATCCAAAGGTATGGTAACTTTGCTTGTAGGCTTGCACTTTGGCTTATGAGATGGATGGGGCCCTGTGCTTGGAACTTATGAATTGTGCATATTATTGTTATCATGGTTTTAAGCTATCTAAACTGTAGAAGAAGGAAAGGCGTTTTATGTCTCTTTCTGTACATAGGGTCAAGGATTAGTTGACTTTGTATTCATGAATATGATCTTAAATCTTCGTTCAACCTTCCTTTACTGTCCCTTAGTGGGGGGTTTTCTGAAAATTAGTTATCCTTAATATGTATTCTGAGTTTGTCGTTAATTACAATAAAAGATTTATGCAATTGTTACGTATGTTGAATTCTGATTGAACAGAAAGATTGAAAAATATGTGAAGTGCATTAGTTATGTGAATAATAGGTATGCATGAAAAGAGTTGAGAAGAAGAGGAGGCTCGTATCTCTTGTTACGTAGCCTACCTCAAACATATTATTATATAGGCTGAAATAATTATGACAAAGACTAAAATACCTTCAAACCCTAATACAGTCTTCTAACACTCCCCCTCAAGCTGGAGCATATATATCATATAAGCCTAGCTTGGAACAAATAAACTCTAACCGATTACGACACAAGGATTTTGTAAACATATCAGCTAACTGGTCTCCAAACTTCACGAATGTTGTAGATATATCTCCATTGAGTATTTTGTCTCGAACATAATGACAATCGACCTCAATATGTTTAGTCCTCTCATGAAACACTGGGTTAGATGCAATATGTATAGCAGCTTGGTTATCACAAGATAACGGAATAGGAGTAGGAGCTGAGAAACCAATCTCCTGAAGAAAGTGTTGTAACCATGTCAACTCAGTAGCTGTATGAGCCATTGCCCTATATTCTGCTTCAGCACTAGATCTTGCCACCACTGTCTGTTTCGTACTCTTCCAAGTTACAAGATTACCGCCGAAGAATGTGCAATATCCTGTAGTAGACCTTCTATCTGAAGGAGAACCTGCCCAATCTGCATTAGTAAAACCTTCGACTCTGAGATGTCTATTTGGTCTATACAATATCCCTAGACCAGGTTGTCTCTTCAAATACCGAATAATGCGAGTAACAGCTTCCCAATGTGAAACCCGAGGAGCCTCTAAGAACTGACTGACAACACTAACTGCATATGAAATATCCAGCCTAGTGATAGTGAGATAGTTCAACTTCCCAACTAGACGACAGTACCTGCCAGGATCTTCAAATAATTCACCTTCATCCCTCAGTAACTTCTTGTTTGGATCCATTGGAACATCAACAGGTCTAGAGCCCAAAAGACTTGTTTCTTCTAGTAAATCAAGTGCATACTTTCTTTGAGATAAGTTGATACCTGTTCGAGATCTAGCAACTTCAATACCTAGAAAATATCGAAGTTTGCCCAAATCCTTTGTATGAAATTGTTCTTGTAGATATTGCTTTAATCGGGCAATGCCTCCTGAATCATCTCCAATAATAACGATATCATCTACATATACCACAAGAAGGTTATAGCCTGCACTAGTATGTAAATGAAAGACTGAGTGATCCATCTGACATCTCTGAAGACCAAACTTCAATACCGTTTCAGAGAACTTCCCAAACCATGCTCGTGGTGATTGCTTGAGACCATACAATGCCTTTCTTAGTTTACAAACACAGCCCTGAGACTCCCCCTGAGCAACAAACCCAGGTGGTTGCTCCATATAAACTTCTTCACACAAGTCTCCATGTAAGAAAGCATTCTTGACATCCAATTGAAACAATGGCCAATCAAGATTAGTAGCCAAGGAAATAAGAACACGAACAGAAGAAATTTTAGCTACTGGAGAAAAAGTGTCATCATAATCAATACCATATGTCTGCGTATACCCCTTAGCAACCAGCCGAGCTTTCAATCGTTCAACCGACCCATCAGGATGAAATTTAACTGTGTAGACACATTTACTACCAACAGTCTTCTTATTAGGTGGCAAGGGAACCAACTCCCACGTTCCATTATGATGCAAGGCCTTCATTTCCAATTCCATAGCTTGCCTCTAGCCAGAGTCAGATAATGCAGCCTGTACTGTCTTTGGAATGGAAATACTAAAGAGATGGGAAACAAAACAAGACAATGATGGAGATAAAGAACTAGTGGATAGAAACTGACTTATAGGATGTTTGGTAGTGCAAGAACATGTACCTTTCCTTTTTGCAATAGGCAAGTCGGTGGGTGGAGGTGGGAGCACCGGATCTGTAGACGATAAGGATGATGGTGGCGGACACGCCGATAGGAGAGGAGGGTGCGAGTCATGCTGGAAGTGATGCAGAGATGGCCGAAAGTGTTGAAGAAATTATTGGTGTTGATATAGGAGGCACAGGAACTCTGGGTGAGGATAAAGCAACGCCGGCGATGGCCCATGCTTGCCGGAACTCGCCTGGGCCCATCCAGGTGCTTGAAACGGCGCAGATAATGCCGGTGACGATGAAGAGTGGCGATCTGGTGGGACAGAATCCAACGGCGAGCGTGGGAAGGGAGTTTAGTGGCAGGGTTATCGTACCAGAGTTGAATAAATCAGTAGTTGAGGAAGCTGATGCCGTTAAGGAGCAGAAGGCCACTTTGAATCTTTCTGGGGGGGTTGGGTCTCTTGCTGGGGGTGAGTCAGACACAGGAGGGGTGGAAAATGAGGAAGTTCTGGGGGTAGGAAATTCTGAGGGTGGAGGTGAAGGTTTGGACGAGATAATTCCAGAAACTGTTAGCTGGGTGGTGGATAGATGTTTGGAGTTTTATCCGAAGGTGGGAATAACGTGTGAGCGAGAGGAGAATAAAATGAAAATGCTTGTGGAGGATATTGCAAATGGTAGACAGCAGCCAATTGTAGAGGAGGGGGGTACATCCACCAGCTACGGAGGATTTGATTGTTATGTGAATTATGATAGGGGCATGTCGGAGGTCCAGCAAGGTAANGACTGATTTGCCGTAATAATTAGAATCAATGGTGACTCCACTATGGGTAGAACTACTTTGTTTGTGATTACGGATAAGGGGTCTTCTAAAAGAATGGAAAGCGGATATTGTGTGTTTGAGTGAGACAAAGATGGAATTTATTACTCGGGAGGTGGTACGTAGTTTATGGGGAGGGCAGCATGTGGATTGGATTTATAAGGGGGCTGTGGGGGCGTCGGGGGGCATGTTGTTGATGTGGGATAGGAGGGTCATTGAAAAGAGGGAGGAATGTATGGGGGTTTACACACTTGCTTGTTCTTTCAAGAATGTGGAGGATCATTTTGAATGGGTGTTTGGGGGGGTGTATGGGCCGAATGGTGATGTGGAGAGGAGAGTTCTGTGGGAGGAATTGGCCGGTTTGATGAGTGTATGGGAGCTTCCATGGTGTATAGGAGGAGACTTTAATATAGTTCGATTTCCTAGTGAGCGCTCTAGTGAATCGAATTATTCTACAGCCATGATGGAGTTTTCGGATTTTATAGCCGAACAAGGGTTGGTGGACATTCCATTGGTTGGGGGCCAGTTCACTTGGTCTAACAATCAAGAAGACGAAATATGGTCAAGAATTGATCGGTTTTTACTTTCGCCAAGTTGGGAGGATCACTATCCGGAAGTGGTACAAAGAAGGATGCCGAGGGTATGTTCGGATCACTTTCCATTGATGCTAGAATGTGGGAATTCTAGAGGTGGAAAGAGGCATTTTAAATTTGAGAATATGTGGTTGAAATATGAAGGTTTTGTGGATAAGGTGAAATCTTGGTGGGATTCGTATTCTTTTGAAGGTTTACCATCTTATATTTTAGCTAATAAGCTGAAAATTCTCAAGACAGATCTGAAAAAATGGAATGAGGAGGTGTTTGGTGATATTGGAAGGAAGAAAAAAGAGTTGATGGAAGGTATACAAGAGATGGATGGTGTGGCGGAGACTAGGGGACTTATGGAGGAGGAAAAGATGAAAATGGAGGATATGTCTAGAGAGCTGGAGAATACTTTGTTGTATGAGGAAATTCATTGGCGGCAAAAATCAAGAGCATTGTGGTTAAAGGAGGGGGATAGCAATACTCGGTTTTTTCATAAGGTGGCCAATTCTCATCGTAGGATTAATTGTGTTGACACTTTATGTATTGATGGTGTTATGTCCCATGATCCTAATGAGGTCAAAGATCATATTGTGCAATTCTATAGGAAGTTATATACGGAGCAAAGTAATTGGCGTCCTAGAATGGATAATCAAGCCTTCTCGGTCATTGATGATGAGGAGAAAGTGTGGTTGGAAAGAGATTTTGAGGAAATGGAGGTTTGGGAGGTGGTGAAGGGTATGGCTAGGGACAAGGCACCGGGACCGGATGGGTTCACTATGGCTTTTTTCCAGGCTTGTTGGGCAGTGGTGAAACATGATGTCATGGCTGTATTTTCTGAATTTTATAGGCGACGGCAATTAGTGAAAAGTTTGAATGTTACTTTTGTATCTTTGGTCCCAAAAAAGGTGGATGCGGTGGAGATGAAGGATTTTCGGCCTATTAGTTTGGTGGGGGGAATATATAAAATTGTATCCAAGGTGCTGGCCAATAGACTGAAAAATGTTTTGGGCAAGCTTATTTCCTATTCTCAAAATGCTTTCATTGGGGGTCGGCAAATCTTAGACTCGGTCCTGATAGCAAATGAATGTTTGGATGCTCGTATGCGTTCAGGTATGCAAGGTGTGATTTGCAAGTTGGATTTGGAAAAAGCATATGACCATGTCAATTGGAGTTTCTTGTTGTATATATTGAAAAGATGTGGTTTTGGAGAGAAATGGAGGGAATGGATAGAGTGGTGTATATCAACGGTTCGGTTCTCCATCATAGTAAATGGTTCCCCGGAAGGTTTCTTTAATAGTTCGAGGGGTATTCGACAAGGGGATCCATTATCACCGTTATTGTTTGTATTGGTCATGGAGGCATTGAGTAGAATGGTGAATGCGACAGTAGAGCAGGGGTTGATATCAGGATTTTCTATGGGAGGAAGGGTTTTTTCAGATTTGGTGGTTTCCCATTCTCTTTTTGCTGATGATACGCTGATTTTTTGTGAAGCATGTCCGGAGCAAATTCATTATGTGCGTCTTATCCTTTTATGTTTTGAGGCGGTTTCAGGGTTGAAAGTGAACCTTGGAAAATCAGAAATGGTGGCTGTAGGAGATGTGGGAAATGTTGGGACCTTGGCTGCATCTCTTGGGTGTAGAGTGGCAGGTTTGCCCATGAAATATTTGGGGTTGCCGTTGGGGGCTGGTTATAAGGTTGTTTCTATATGGGATGAAGTGATAGAGAAGATGGAGCGGAGGCTGGCAGGTTGGAAGAAGATGTATTTATCAAAGGGAGGCCGGGTAACTTTAATAAAGAGTACATTGTCTAATCTTCCAACTTATTACCTATCCTTATTTCCGGTCCCTGTGAGTGTGGCTAATAGGATTGAGAAGATTCAAAGAGATTTTTTATGGGGAGGAATGGGAGATGAACCGAAAATGCATCTTGTTAACTGGGACCAAGTATGTCGTCCTCTAAGGGATGGTGGTCTTGGCATTCGAAATGTTCTGAAGTTTAATAAAGCTCTATTGGGCAAGTGGCTATGGAGATATGCGACAGAAAGCGAGGCTCTTTGGTATAAAATAGTAAAAGATAAGTATGAAGACCAAGAAGGTGGGTGGTGCTCAAAGGAGGTGTCTGGACCGTTTGGTGTGGGATTGTGGAAGCACATCAGACGAGGGTGGGATAAGTTTGCACAATATGTGAGGTTTGAGGTGGGAATGGGTTCGAGAATACGATTTTGGCATGATACATGGTGCGGGAGTCAACCTTTGAAGCATACAGTTCCTTCTTTGTTCCGTATTGCACGATACAAAGAAGCATGGGTGAAGGATAATTTTGTGTGGAGGAATGGGGTAGTTGAGTGGAATGTATGTTTTGTTCGTGCTATCCAAGATTGGGAGATGGATGTGATTTCACATTTCTTTGAAGTGTTGTACTCGTGTAAGAT
>CM017327.1:21421200-21431207 GCA_006937295.1 Carpinus fangiana | reverse complement strand
CGCGAAACAAAAACAAAAACAATTTTGAGAGTGGGGGCTAAAAATTTGCGTTTTTCATAGCAAGTGGGCCCCAGTACCCTGTGGTAAGGAAAATGCTATATCATCATTAAACTGAATTTCAAACGTGTCTGTGAAAATACTTTTTATTGCATTTACAATGCATAAAATATCTGACAACCATTACTTTTGATGCCTACCTGTTTACATTTGTCACAATTGCTTTTTCTGGGCTTTTTTTGGTTCCAAGAAAATAAAATGTGGATAAAATTGTTCCTGGAAATTGAGTATGTTGTAGTAAGTTTCTCATACTTGCTAAATAATTTATTTTCTTAATTTTCTAAATTGGTACTCATCAAACTTATTTCATATAATTCAGGGTTAGTAATTTCTTCTGGTTTATTTTGTACTGCTATATCTGACAGCAAGTTGATAAAGATTTTGGAACTGGTGTGCTGAAGATAAGCCCTGGGCATGATCATAATGATTATCTCCTTGCCAGAAAGCTTGGTCTCCCAATACTTAATATAATGAACAAGGATGGGACACTTAATGAAGTTGCTGGATTGTTCTGGTAAACTTTTGAAACAGTTTTATTTGATTGTTGAAGGTTTATCATAATGGAGTAAGCTTTCTATGTTGTGCCTAATATGTGGCAATGACACCTATAAAAATAGTGGCCTTGATCGGTTTGAGGCTCGGAAGAAACTTTGGGCAGATCTGGAGGAGACAGGCTTAGCTGTAAAAAAAGAACCACACACTCTACGAGTTCCCAGATCCCAACGTGGTGGAGAAGTAAGACAATAATGTACTTATTTGAAAATTCCACTTGGTAATGGAGACCTATTCTGTTGATAATGTGTTCTCATGTTGTATTCCCCCCTGCACCCTGCACCCTGCACCCTGCACCCTGCCTCTTTCTCTTTCCCTCTTCCTCAATCAGATAATAGAGCCACTCATAAGCAAGCAGTGGTTTGTTAGTATGGAGACCCTGGCTGAGAAAGCACTTCGTGTCGTTGAAAAAGGAGAATTAACCATTATTCCTGAAAGATTTGAGAAGGTATGTGGTTAAATATTGTGCATATTTGGCTTCATATGAACTTATTTCAATTGCAATCGGAATCTTTTCCCTTTCTAGTACTATTTCTTGGTGCTTTTTAGCTTTTACTTTACTGTAATTTCCAACCCATGGAGCTGCTGCCTTGCTCACCAATGCTTTACCATTTCAGTATGGTCTAAGTCATATATATATTATTTTAACCTTAATACTTTCATGCCATTGGTTATCCTTAACCTTGGTGTTTATTGCAGATTTACAATCACTGGCTATCAAATATTAAGGACTGGTGTATAAGTAGACAACTATGGTGGGGGCACCGCATTCCGGTTTGGTACATCGTGGGGAAAGATTGTGAAGAAGAATACATAGTTGCTCGGAGTTCTGATGAAGCACTTGAGAAAGCTCGTGCGAAGTATGGAAAAGATGTAGAAATATATCAAGATCCAGATGTTCTTGACACTTGGTTTTCAAGGTCTATTTCTCAAAGACTGCTACGAATTCACATCTTTTTTCTTGTGCATACATTGTATACTATGAAGTACAAGAGACACCACTTAACTAGATAATCTAAATTTTCTCATTTATTTATTTTGCATTAATTTGGCATACTTCACAAATGGCTTCTGATTTGGAACTTCTTGTCAACCAAACTTTTCTGCAGCAACAGAACAAATTTTCTAATTTGAGCTATTCTCCCTTTGAGTTTATGAATAGATATTTGAGCATACATACTTATCCAAAAAAAAAGAAAGATATTTGAGCATACATTCTTCTTGTTTGATAATCTGACCGGAGGGATATGGTGATTATTGAACAAATAAAGTTGCAATTATGGTGCACTTAAAACCGCTCTATTCCATTTATGTCGTACATGTTTATAGAAGCCTTAACCATTTGTCTTCAAACTTATATTTTCACTGGTTTATATTGACTCACTTTATTCTCCTGTCATTGAGCTTCTACTGCAAGGAAGATTGTATGATATTCCATCTTTGAAGAACTCTAAATGTTAAGATGAAAACTTAAATGTATTATAAGTTTTTCATAAAAAGAGAAATGAAATCTTGGCCAATTTTCTTAGATTATAAAATGTTAAAGAAAACAATGAGTTGGCTTTTTTTTTTTAAAAAAAAAGTTGTTGCCTCAGAATGCTGATTTCATCATCCACCCACATTTAGATGAAACAAATTGATAAAAATTAAATTTTGATACATTTTGTTTGATAAAGGGTGTGAAAAAAAGGGAGAAAAAAGTGATGAAAATTAAATTTTGATATTTGTCTTAATAGATTATGTTTAATATATCTTTTTATTAGAGTATGATATGGTTTAAAATCCATGTTTCTTTGACGAAATTTAATGTTTGATTCAACGGGTTAAAAGGATGTTGCAATAAAGGTTAGCACTTATAGTCTTAATGTGAGGCCATTCAAGTTGTGTTTTTGTTTGAATTCTCATGATTGTATAATTGTTATTTGCAGCATTAAACCAAATCCAGTAGCTGCTTAAATTTATAGATATTTGAATCTAACCACTTGATTTCTTAGCTCATGTATTGGAACTCTTGAAAATGAAGCGTCACTTTTGCTGATTTCATAGTCTTACTTGATATTTGCCGATTACTTCTTTTTTTAAAAAAGGTTTTATTAAACTTCAGCGCATTCTTTAGTGGTGACATGTGAAGGCGATGGCAGACATTCTGCTTTTTAGTTTAACACATGAACACTTACTCTCTGGCAGTTCACATTTTAGATCTTTTTATTTGTTAAATGATATATGCGTACATATATAATTATGTGTGTGTGTGTATATATATATATTTTGACTAAGCATATCTGCTTACTCCTTGTTCAGTGCGCTATGGCCTTTTAGTACTCTTGGATGGCCAGATGTGTCCGCAGAGGATTTTAAACAGTTTTATCCAACAACAATGCTTGAAACTGGGTAATGTGTATCCCTAGCAATCTTCTGCCACCCCCTATGATCTCTCTCTCTGTCTCTCTCTCTTTCACACACGCACACACACCACACATATATGTGTGTGTGAGTATGTGTATGCAACTAAATTATCTTGCAGAACTCCCAGATATGTAACCTGGAGCTTCTATATGAGGTATATTTAGTGACACAGCTTATTTTGACTGCTATGAGCCTGTCCTGTGTTAGGAGGGAGGACTTATGCTGCTAATGAACTGCAACTTGAGTTTTTTGCCGATGGATATAGTACATGAAGGCGCAGCTAACTTCTTTTGTCGCTTTCCTCCGTGGAATATTAATTTTTTTAATGCCTACTTTCTTATGTGAAAGAATGTTTGCGGTGATGCTACTTTCATGTTTGGACAGGCATGACATATTGTTTTTCTGGGTGGCAAGGATGGTAATGATGGGAATTGAGTTCACAGGGACTATTCCTTTTTCGTATGTTTATCTACATGGACTCATCCGAGACTCACAAGTGAGTGTAGTGCATGAGTAAATTTTCTGCTTTGACGTTGTTGGTTTTACAAAGTTGCAACCCTTAATACATTATTTTCTTAATCTTTCTTTCAAAGTTATGCTGTTGTTATATGCTTTACTTTTTTTTTTTGGTAGCTACACTTTTACTTTGTGAAATATAAAGAAGGTTCCAATTTGGTCTCTTGATTTTATAAAGTTGAAATTTCGACTCGGGAAATTCTAATTTTGTACAGTGAAGTTCATCTGTCTAACTTGATGACCACCCTGTCAGGATTTGGTGATGTGGCAGAAGTTAAGACAAACCACTTCATCAATTTCCTTGATGCCAATTTTTAGTCCGATGGATGACAGGTGAACAATAATTGAAGTTAAAAATTTTAATTTTCAAATTGAAACTTTTTAAAATCAAGGAATCAAAGTCAAAACAACCTATATTTTAGGAACCAAATTAGAATATGGTTTTCTACCTTTTTTTCCAAGTTTCCAAAAGTGGTCTTGCCAATAAATTATAATTTCAGAAAAAAAAAAAAAAAATTTGTTCAAAGGGTCTCTCTAGCTTGGAAGGTAATAAAGAGGAAAGAGGAAGGATTTGATTTTGTTTAGTAACAGGTCATAGACGTAGTTATTGGGTAAAGGAGGATAAGGAACCCAATTTGATATGCATTCAGATGACAGGAAGACAAATAGGTGGAGCTGATACGAGTCTCAGGTGGCATATTAGTTGTCATTGGCAAGGAAAGCATAAAAATGGGACTTTTTTGCTAAAAATTCTGGACTTCTTAGCAGTCACTTGGCTCATGGAATTTTTTTTTGCTCTTTTTCCACATCTTTTTTAAACTTTTAGATTCTCTAATTTTAAGCTCTAATACGTCTTTCTGGTTGCATCTTTTGTATGCTTTCCATGTACCACGGTTGCAACCCTTTTTACTATCCTTCTTTCGGTATTTTATTCTTGACTTAGCTCCCCACTGCGCAACATAAAAAAGAAGCAATTTTTCTGCTGCAATGTACATCCCATGAACTGCAGTTCGGGAACAAAATTTATTATAAGAATTGATGAGCAATTCTCTTGTTTATTGAGATTTTGTGTTCTCATTAGCTGTTTAGAGGATTTTTCTAGTATGTCTTTGTAGTTTAACCTTATCCAATATATTGATGTTACTTCTAATTATTTTCTTTCAGGGGCGTAAAATGTCAAAAACACTGGGTAATGTAATAGATCCAATCGATACTATCAAGGAATTTGGCACTGATGCTTTACGTTTCTCAATTGCCTTGGGAACTGCTGGCCAGGTTTGTTTTGTCAGAGTTCTTTCAAATCGCTGCATTGATTCAACCTGTCAACATAGTTTACTTGCTTATATATGTTACCTTTCCAACTGATTTACAATGTTTTGTTTCAGGACCTTAATTTATCCACTGAGAGATTGGCCTCCAACAAGGCCTTCACTAACAAATTGTGGAATGCTGGCAAGTTTGTGTTGCAGAATTTGCCTGATCAGAATGATACTACTTGGGAAAGTGTACTTGCTTATAAGGTTTGTAGTGTTCATTCTGTTTTGATGAGGTCAGTGAAATGATGTTATGATGCTAGAGTTAAAAACTGATAAAACAACTCATATTTCATTGAACTTTCTTTTGTTTAACCAGAGAAGAAAGATGTATTTATATTCAAGTAGTTAAAAGGAAAATATTTTGCACAAAGCATAAGATTAACAGAACCCCTAACGTTCTATAAAAATGTGGAGATGAAATTACCTCAAATCTCAGGACGTTAAACTTGGAATAAGCTAGGGGCAAAGAATGCATTCTCCATAGGGGAAAAGAGTGCATTCTCCATAAATTAGCCTAGATTACCTTAACATTTCTCGTTTCTTGCATTTGCTAAAAATTGTGGAGTGTGTTCTCCATAGAGCTGTAAAGGATATAAGCTTCCAATCAACTGCCTCATAATTAAGTTGATCACTCAGTTTTAATGTGGATTCTTGTAGCAACCAAGCGGCAAGCAGTGGAGGTGAAATTTTCTTTTCTCCTTTCCTAGTGGATATTTCACTATTAAATACCAGGGATTCGAGGAGGCATCCCAAATGCATTAGAAAAATTTCAAATTATTGGAAATGGAAAAACGAAACCGCATGCCCTATGGAGAATAGTGTTCTAAATTCTAATTCTTTTGCATGAAAAATTATCTAGATATGTTTGGTTTTTTGGGATATATCTTGTATTTTGATTCTATTTGACAGGAAAATTTAGTATGAATCAACAAATTCAATTTGTGAGATTAAAACATTGTTAAATGCCAATTATTTAAGACATAAGACAGGAAAGGGGAAAGTTCTCTTAAATCAAGTATTTTGATAAAGGTGCATTAGCCAAGACACTGGAACTAAAGTCTATTTTGAATGATTTGAGAGTGATCATACTGGGACATTTGATTAGATCAGGGCATTATGGGTTTGTACCAACTAAGGATTTCCTTTTGCAACCCAACAAATAAATATTAAGTTTGGACATAGGCTTTACTTGGGTCCATAGTGCGTACACTCATGAGTGGATTGTCTCTAGTAATAATTTTGGTATTTGAAAATTTTATCCTTAAGTCACTTTTGATATTAATAATTATGTAAATTTTTAGGTTTATGGCAGGAAAATATTTTTTGATCTTTGAGTATTTATTGGGCTACAAGAAATCCAAGATGTTCTATTAGGATTTAGTGGCTATCGCTTCCCCAAGAAAGTATGTAGTTTTTCATTTTACAAATGGAGGAGATATTATGAGAACTTGAGATTATTACACGCATGGTGGTCTTATACTTCTATGTGTTTATTACTTCATCCGTCTCAACATAGATTATGTGATTTGAATGACATGACTAGTAAAATAATAAAAATATTGTGATCTTTCTAAAATCTTTTATTCTATATTAGTTGGAGACAGAAATCGAGGGTGAGGTGGTTAAAGGAGGGAGACAAGTGCACTAAGTTCTTTCATCAGGTTGCTAGTGCAAATAGGAGGAATAATACTATTGAGTCCTTGATTGTGGATGGTGCTCCTACATCGGACCTAGTTTGTATTGGTGAGCATGTTGTAAACTTCTATGAATCCTTGTTCTCGGAGCCTCTTACTTGGAGACTGAGATTGGATAACCTTGAGTTTGATAGGCTCAATGGTGAAGAGGCGTCTAGTTTGGAAGAACCTTTTGAGGAGAGGGAGGTTAGAGAGGTGATCAAAGGTATGGATAGGGATAAAGCCCCGGGCCCGGATGGCTTTTCTTTGGCTTTTTTTCAGGATTGTTGGGAGGTAGTTAAGGGAGATTTTATGGCGGTCTTTGAGGAATTTCATGCGCGAGGTAAATTTGTGAAAAGTATTAGTTCTACGTTTATTTCTCTTATTCCGAAGATTCAAGGGGCTAAGGAGGTCAAGGATTTTCGGCCTATTAGTCTTGTGGGTGGAGTTTATAAGATCATCTCCAAGGTTTTGGCTAACAGAATGAGAAAAGTTATGGACAAGATTATTTCCAAGCCCCAAAATGCTTTCGTTAAAGGGAGACAGATATTAGACTCGGTTCTCATTGCGAATGAGTGTTTGGATAGTAGGATTAAATCTGGGGAGCCCGGTGTTCTATGTAAGCTGGATATGGAAAAGGCGTATGATCACGTAGACTGGAGCTTCCTCCTTTACTTATTGAGGAGATGCGGGTTTGGGAAGAAATGGTGTTCGTGGATTCAGCATTGTATCTCGTCAGTTCGCTTTTCAGTGTTGATCAATGGTGTGCCATCCGGTTTTTTTGGGTGCTCTAGTGGGGTCTGTCAAGGCGACCCGCTTTCTCCTTTCCTCTTTGTTTTGGTGATGGAGGCTTTTAGTAGGATGCTTGGTGCTTTTACCGAGAGAGGGCTGATTTCGGGCTTTTCGGTGGGCTCAAGTGGGCAGGATCGGGTTAATGTCTCTCATCTCCTCTTTGCTGATGATACTTTGGTGTTTTGCGGTGCCAATTCTAGTCAAATTCGTCACTTAGGAGCTCTTCTTGTATGTTTCGAAGCAGTTGCCGGTTTAAAGGTTAACTTAGCCAAATCGATCTTGGTTCCGGTTGGTCATGTGGAGAATGTGGGGCAGCTTGCTGGTTTGTTGGGTTGTGGGTTTGGTGAAGTGCCTTTGAAGTATTTGGGGCTTCCGTTGGGGGCTTCTTTTAAGCTTAAAGCTATGTGGGCGGGCTTGGAGGATATGATGTCAAGAAGACTGGCTCCATGGAAAAGATTGTATCTCTCAAAAGGAGGTAGGGTCACTTTGATTAAAAGTACCCTATCCAATATGCCTACATATATGTTATCATTGTTTCCTATCCCTGTTGATGTGGCAAAGCGTCTTGAGAAGATTCAAAGAGACTTTCTTTGGGGTGGGATGAATGATGATTTCAAGTATCATCTAGTAGAGTGGGAGAAGGTGTGTACTCCTATTGATGAGGGTGGCTTAGGGATTAGGAGTATTTGTAGATTTAATCAAGCTCTTTTGGGTAAATGGTTGTGGCAGTTCGCGCACGAGGAAGGAGCTTGGTGGAGATCGGTGTTGGTGGCCAAATATGGGTCGGATTGGGGAGGTTGGCGTTCGGGAGTCATTTCCGGTTCGCATGGGGTGGGCTTGTGGAAATTTATTTGTATGGGATGGTAGAATTTTAGGAGGTTTTTTAAGTATGATGTTGGTGAGGGCTCAAAAATTCGTTTTTGGGATGATATTTGGTGTGGTGAGAGGGCTCTTAAGGAGGAGTATCCCGGTCTGTTCAGCATTGCTAGTCTCAAGGAAGCGTCAATTGCGGATAATATGGAGTGTTCTAGCAACTCCATTCAGTGGAATATCCAATTCACCTTGCTGATTCATGATTGGGAGGTGGGGGAGTTGGCCTCATTTTATAAAAGCTTATATGATTGTAAGCAGCGAGGTGAGGGGAAAGACAAGTTATGGTGGGTGCCTTCTCGCGAGGGTCTTTTTGAGGTGAAGACCTTCTACCGAGCGCTTTTGCCTAGTGGGCAGGTCTCTTTTCCTTGGAAGAGTGTTTGGAAGTCCAAAACTCCTCCTAGAGTGGCTTTCTTTGTTTGGACAGCGGTTCATAGCAAGATCCTTACTCTAGACAATCTTGGGAGGAGGGGTTTGGTGGTGGTAAACCGATGCTGGTTATGTGAAATGGAAGGAGAGTCGGTTGATCATCTCCTTCTTCATTGTGCAGCAGCGAGGGACTTATGGAATGCTTTCTTTGCTCGGTTTGGGCTTTGTTGGGTTATGCCTCGCTCCGTCAAGGAGGTTCTAGCGAGTTGGTGGACGGCGGGTCGTACAAGAAGTGCTGTTGTTTGGAAGATGGTCCCACAGTGTATTTTGTGGTGCATTTGGAGGGAGCGGAATAATAGATGTTTTGAAGACTCGTCGAGGACTCGAGAGGAGCTCCTACATTCTTTCCTTGTTACTCTCTTTTCTTGGACTACAGGCTGGCTTGCCCCGCGGGCTATTAGCTTTGTAGATTTTCTTTCCTTCTTTTCCCTCTCTCCCTAGTCCCTTTTGTATACTCCCAGTGTACTAACGGTTGCGCCCCTCTGCGCTTTTTGATATAATATTTTGACTTATCAAAAAAAATATTAGAGGTGGCACGATTTTTTTGATAAAAATCTTGTTTGCTTTTTGTAGAAATATGAACTTTACTTCTGGAAAGTTTGACATATTTTGAGACAACCCGTAAAGGAAAGTTTATCATCTAAGAAGAAAGTGAAATAATTTACACACACCAAACACTGTCGGATTGTTCTCTCACATTACATACTCTTATTTCTCTCTTTGTCTCTAGCCATCAGCACCATATGTTAGTTCTTATGTTGTTTCTTATATACAAGACTCTAACAATGAGCATGTAAGAAATTGGATTGTTGGTTTGTTATCATATAAGACCAAGAGTATTTCTTGGCATATATCTACCAAATCCTTTGTCGCACTTTACCCATTCTGTTCTTTACTCAAAACCCTAAATTTCTAATTTCCCTCTTTTCACGTAACCCTAATGTTTTGTTTGGGTAGAGAACTTAGAAAACTTTTTAGATTTCAATGAAGGAATTTCAGTTGATGAGATTAAATTTCTACTAATTTAAACTTTCAGTATTTTGATGAGAACTAAGAAATTAGAGCATTGGCAATAATAATTGTTGTGTTAATGACGTTACCAAATTAGTTGTGATGGTGGTGGTGAGATGCCAAGTGTTAATAGTGGTGTTGTAGTTGACAATGATGCAATGGTATCAATGGCAACTTTGATGGTGAAGTGGGAAAAATATGGTGGTGATGAAGGTGGAGCATGATAGCAGCGATGCCCAGGAATGGAGGCATTGTAAAAGCAACAATGATGATGAAAGTGGTGATGGTGGCGACAACAATAGTGGTGGTATGGAGAACAATGGCGGTAGGATCCATGGGAATGATGATGGTGATGAAGGTGGTGCCTGTGTAGTAGTATTTGATA
>CM017327.1:21161200-21416200 GCA_006937295.1 Carpinus fangiana | reverse complement strand
GAAGGAAATATCTAGATTTAGTAAGTCTTTGTTCTACAAATTCCTTAGCTCTGTGACTTTCTCCTCTTGAGCTATGGGGTATTTAGGTTTTTTTTTTATGTGGAGAAGAAATCTTTCGAGTTCAGATCAGATGTGCGAGGAGGTGTCAGATTGAAGGAATGGAGCAAGGGTGTTCATAGGTGGGTGATTATGACGTGGCCGACGATCTCTTGGTTTTCTGAGGCTTGTGGTGCGTTATCCGCCTCAGGCAATGTTGAAGGTAAGTATGAAACATTCAGATTCGGGGATAGAAGGTATGTGCTTATGAGGCGTAGAAACAGCTTTGGGAGCTTTCTGGAACTGTCCGAATATGGAGGTGGTGGAAAGTGTAGTTCTGTTATTATCCCTGAAGGTATAAATGGGCTGGGGTGGAAGGATTGTCAAGAGCAACTACTGAAGCTGAAACAACATCATGTTAGAGTTCTCTCCGCTTGTAATGGTGCGATGCTGCGTAAGGATGTGACCCAGCATGGTTTAAAAGATGATAAGGTTCCTGCGTCTTACGCCGAAGCTGTGAAATCTGGTTTGAAGGCGATTCAAAATACAAGTCATCTTGGTGTGAATGGAGCTCAAGCTGGGTTCAGCGCCGGAGAATCCCAAGAGATTTTCTTTCTTGGAAGTGGAGAAAACATGAAGGGGAGTTCTGGGCTCGAGAAGCATTGGGAAGGTAAAGATGGGCGGGGTGGGGGAAAAAAGAGTATGGAGGAGTACTTTTTGGCTTTCAAAAGATTGATGGTTGGATTTAGAGAGGAGTGCGACAGTTTTTTGGAGAATATGGAGAAGGTTTGGGCTTCTGTTGGATCTGCTGGTGGTGACGGCTCAGACCCAGCAGCTATGAAAAAGCATGAGGCTTTTGGGCCTATGGATGGGCCTGGTCCTGGTCAGCCCGTCAATCGTGTGAGTAGGGGTACTGCCATTGACAAGGTCGCTAAGGAGGGGCAGGCGAATATGGATCATGAGAAGCCCAAGAGTGGGCCTTTTTCTGTTAAGCCTCCAATTCGTTTAATTACCTACGTGAGGAGGCGAGCATCGAAGAAGGTGTGGCGGGTGAAACGTAAGGGGAGGGGATCCTCTCCGGCTGCCGGAGAGATACCGTTGTCTAATCGTTGTGGCTCTCCAGGGCCGGCGACGAGCAGAAATGATACTGTTGTGCAAGCGGGGTCCGATAGTCTGGCTGGTGAAGATGATTTAGTTGACGGTGTGCCTCTGAAGTCTCGCCGACGGCATAAGTAGGGGTCCAATAAGGGGAGTGGTAGCAATGAGATTCATGCAGGGGAGGTTTTGGCGTCCGATGGTGCCGAAGGGGGGGTCTCTGGGTTGTCGGAGGGATGTGATGTGTTTCAGGCCGCCGGTTACATGCCGGAGACACGTCGGAGTGGGCCGCAGAAATCCAAGTCTGGGTCCATGTCCCCGGAATGTGCCGATAAGGGGTTTGGTTCGTTCGAGGTAATCCAGAATGGGCTGGGTCTATCTTATCCGGCTGTTTCGTTGTCGATGTCCCCTAACCGGAGCTTTCAGTCGATGGTTCTCGGCGAACATCACTTAAAGGTGTTGAAAGACCAAGGTACGGGTTCTAAAAGTGTCCCTTGTGCTATTGTTCTGCCTTTTGATTCTGTTGGGTCTTGTGTTCCTTGGAGAACGGAGGTCGCTTGTTTGAAGGAGAATGTGGACTTGTGGGAGATGGTCCCTTTCGTTCAAGCAGAGGAGAAGATGTTTGATATTGTTTGTGTAGGGGATATTACCGAAATTGCTGTGGAGCAATGCGCTGCTGAAGAGGTTCAGGAGGTGGCACCTCTGACTACAATTCGCGGTCATGAATGGTTATATGACAAGGTGAAAGAATTGTGCCAGGTGTGGGGTATGTCGTGCGAGGGGTGCGAGGAGGAATTGAAGGCCTTATATCGTAAGATCAAGGGGAATAGAAGGAAAGTGCATTTCCCTGCTATGTCCCCTACAAAATCTACCTGCAAGGGCAGCTGGGAATTAAGGGGTTTACACAGTTCTGTCAACTATGATGGAAAAATGGGACTTGCTATCAGGGATCAACATACGAAGAAAAGGGCTAGGGGTGGGCGCAGCATTATGTCAAATGATGCCTAAGATTTTATCATGGAATGTGAGAGGGTTGAACATGGTGGATAAGAGAATGAAGATCAAAAGCTTGCTACAAGAATGGAAGGTTGATATAGTGTGCCTCCAGGAAACCAAAGTGCAGAATGTGACTAGGGAGCTGGTGCAGAGCTTGTGGGGCTGTAGTCAGGTGGACTGGTGTGCTCTTGGGTCGCAAGGTGCTTCTGGAGGTATTTTGCTAATATGGGATAAAAGGATTGTTGAAAAAGTGGAAGCTTGGGTGGGTTGTACTTCTGTGGCATGCTCCTTTAGGAGTGTTAGTGATGATTTCAGATGGGCGTTTGCTGGTGTGTATGGGCCTAATGGTGATAGTGATAGACTGCTGCTTTGGGATGAGTTAAGCAATATTATGGACAGGTGGGAGGTGCCTTGGTGCATTGGAGGAGACTTTAATGTTATTCGGTTCCCAAGTGAGAGACTTGGTAACTCTAGAATTGTTCCGGCCATGGAGGAATTCTCCCGATTTATTTTTGATCGCGGGCTTGTGGAGATTCCTTTGAGGGGCGGTCAATTTACTTGGTCCAATGGTCATTCTTGGTCCAGAATTGATAGATTCCTCTTGTCCTCAAGGTGGGAAGAGAAATTCGCTAATGTGGCTCAAAAGAGATTAACCCGCGTTATGTCGGATCATTTCCCTATTATTCTAGAGAGTGAGGGGACAACTAGAAGGGGAGGTTACTTCAAGTTTGAGAACATGTGGCTGAAATTTGAGGGGTTCGTGGAGCTTGTGGAGAGTTGGTGGAAGTCCTATCAGTTTTTTGGGGATCCTAGCTATGTTCTGGCCCGGAAGCTGAAAGCTCTTAAAGGAGACTTACGTAGGTGGAATAATGAGGTCTTTGGTCATGTAGGAAAGAGAATTAAGGCTATCTCTGATGTAATCATGGAGATGGACAGTTCAGAGGAGGAGAGGGGAGCCTCGCTGTCCATGGAATTGGAAAGACTTCTTTTATGTGAAGAGATTAGTTGGAGACAAAAATCGCGAGCCTTGTGGCTGAAAGAGGGTGACAAGAATACAAAGTTCTTTCATTGTGTGGCAAATTCTAATCGTAGAGTCAATTCCATTGATTCGCTTTCGATAAATGGCTCGGTTACTTCTAACCCTGATGAGATTAAGGATCACATGGTCCAATTTTATTCCATGCATTCACCGAGAGTTGTGGTTGGAGGCTCGTTCCAAAGGGTCTTTCTTTGAATTCCATTGGGGAGAAGGACTGTAGGTGGGTGGAAAAGGACTTTGAGGAGAGTGAGGTGTGGGAGGTTGTTAAGAAGATGAAGGGTGATAAGGCTCCAAGTCTGGATGGTTTTTCTATGGGTTTTGTTAAGGCTTGCTAGAGGGTGATAAAGGAAGATGTCATGGCTGTTTTTGGGGAATTTCACAGTAAGGAAAGTTTTCATAAAAGCTTGAACGCTACTTTTATTGCTCTTATTCCTAAGAAAGTGGGGGCGGTGGACCTTAAGGGTTTGCTCCCTTCAAGGGGTTGGCCCAAGTGGTGAAGGCCTTGGTCTTAAGGGTTTGCTCCCTTCAAGGTCCAAGGTTCAACACCTCATGGGTGCAAACAATTCCTTGGGGCCACACCCCCTAGTGAAAAGCTAGCGACTTAACCAGTTCCGTGTAGGGAAACTTCCGAGGGTACGGTGCACGGGACCGGGGTTTACTCTACAGGGGTGGGTCCGAAGGGCCCTGCCTTGGAGAGGTTCCTCGACATCAAAAAAAAAAAAAAAAAAAAAAGGATTATCGGCCTAAAAGTCTTGTCGAGGTGGTTTACAAGCTTATTGCCAAAGTTTTGGCAAATAGACTGAAGACGTTGCTGGGTAAGATCACTTCTTTACATCAAAATGCTTTTGTTAAAGGGAGGCAAATTTTGGATTCGGTTCTCATTGGTAATGAATGTATTGATAGCCGCCTTTAGTCTGGAATTCTTGGTTTGCTATGCAAGTTGGACCTTGAGAAGGCTTATGATCATGTGAACTGGAATTTTTATTACTCCTTTTGCAGAAATGTGGTTTCGGGGTGAAGTGGAGAGATTGGATTGCGTTTTGTATTTCCTCGGTGCGATATTCGGTCTTGGTGAATGGAGAACCAGCAGGCTTTTTTAGTAGTTCAAGGGGGATTCGCCAAGGTGGTGGGCTTACACATGAAGTACTTGGGGCTTCCTTTGGGGGCGTATTGTAAGTCTCCTATAATTTGGAATGGTTTGCTTGAGTTCATGGAGAGGAGATTGGCTGGCTGGAAAAGGGGTATCTTATCCAAAGGGGGTAGGCTCACTTTGATTAAGAGTACTTTGTCTAACATTCCTACTTATTTGATGTCTCTTCTCCCTATTCCTGCGAACGTGGCTAAGAAATTGGAGAGTATGCAAAGGAAATTCTTTTGGGGCAGCTCGAACGAGGAGAAGGAGTTTCACCTAGTTAATTGGTCTTTAGTGTGCTCTCCGATGCGAAATGGTGGCTTGGGTATTAGAAATTTGCGCAGGTTCAACCAAGCTTTATTGTGGGAATGGCTATGGTGTTTTGCGACAGAAAGTGAAGCTTTGTGGAGGAAGGTGGTGGAGATAAAATATGGTAGCATGGCTGGAGGGTGGTGTACTAAGCAGGTTGAGGGGTCTTTGGGTGTGGGGGTTTGGAAGCATATTAGAAGAGGTTGGGAGTCTTTTTCGAAGTTCATTAAATTTGAAGTTGGGGACGGGTCTCGTATTAGGTTTTGGCATGATATTTGGTTGTAACATTGAAATTTTCTCCGTTCTCTCTCTTCATTTTTTTTTTCAAATTTTTTCAAACCTTCCCACATCTCGTCGTCTTCGGCGACCATGTAAGCTCGTTAGGTGCCGTGCACTATGGTCCAGCGGTGCTGAGATGGAACGAAGGTTTTCCATTGAAGCCAAATCGTTTCGTTTCTTGACTAAGGATGGGTCCTCCCTGTTTCGGTTGGAAGAAAGGAGGAAGAAATTCGTTGGGTACATCTTCGTGAGTCTTCAATGTTCCTCTTGGTTGATAGACACGGTGGAAGCGGCGTGCATGGTGAAGGAGAATATCGCCAAGTCCTTCCGTGAGGGGGATAAGGCATTGATGGTCCATGGGGGTGATAACAAGGCAGGGAGGTTCTTGGAGGTGGCTGTGTTTGCGGAGGGTGGTCGTAAAGGCGGCCTATGGCTACCGGAGGGGCAAGATGGGCGGGGTTGGCGGCGTTTTGCGGACGAGTTGCGTTTTTTGGTGGCCTCCCCCGATGGTGGTCTGGTGGAGTCTGAGTTTCGCCCTTCGCTGTGTTCAAAGTCTTCACTGACCAAGATCACAGAGGCCGGGGTCTCTGGGTTGTGTTCTAAGGCTCGTACCTTCGCAGAGATTTTGAAATCAAAGCCTCGATTGTGCGGAGAGAAGAAGACTGGCGGGGTTGATCTTCGGAGGGAGGCGGCTGGTTCTGTGGAATCGATTAGGGGTAGCGAGGTCAAAGGCTGGGCAGAGCATTTGCTAGGGTTTGTTCAATTAGGGTTGGGTCGGATCATTGCTGGGCTGCTTGAAGGCCTTCTTGTTGGGCCTGTTGATGTGCCCATTCGCAAACGGATTAGGGCTGTTCTTAAAAGAATAAAGGCTTCTAAGGCTGGGCCTGTTTTGGTGCCCACTTCTAATGGGCGAGCTAGTGGATTCCGCAGGGTGAAGCTGGGCCTGAAGGGTAATGGGCTTGGGTGGTCTTTTAAGACCAAGAAGGCTGCTGTGTCTGGCCCATCCAAGCTGGCGTCTGAGGTCCGTTTGCCTTCGTCTTCGCAGCGGCTGCTTGTTGAGGAGTCGAAGCTGGCGGCTGAGGTTCGATTGGGAGCGTCGGATGCCGAGATTTCTGTGCCAGAGCGGGAAGTGGGCGAGTCTCCTTCGCTGTCTATGTTGCCGGCGTGCGAGGTTTGCGTGGGCAAGTCGGACGGCGATGGGCCTTCGATGGGGGAGCCGATACCGCTGGCGGGTGCTCTTGAGGTTCCTCCGGTGAGTGCTCTTGAGATTCCTGTGGTGGACTGTCCTCTGGGTACGGATAGGGATGAGTCGATTGTTGGGTGTCCGGCCGAGGATGGGTCGTTGAATGATTCTGAGCTGACATCTCCGGTGAGTACTCAAGCTGAGGTTGTTCGGAACCCTGCTCAGGCGATGGGTTTGCTCAGGCGGGGATTTCTAGGTCCGAGATCCCTTTCGCCGGCCCTTTCTTCTCTGGGCTGCAAGGCTGCTCCGGTGAATGGCTCTGTTTCTTCCCCAATTCCGCAGGTGTCTCAGGTTGGCTCTTCTCCCTCGGCGGCATCCATGTCCATGTCGCAAGTGGTGTATTCCCGGAGGGTGAAGGAGAAGGCTGCCAAGCAGCTGCACAAGAACAAAGAGCTGCTGGCTGAGGCTGTGGTTGATATCCAAGTGGGGGCGAAGGGATATTCCAAAGTGGCGCTTGATGTTATGAAGTTCGCTCCTATTGTGGGGATGACTTGGGGTGGTGAGGACAATAAGCTTCTAGACATGGTGTCTGATTTGGATACGCGGAAGGCCTCTTTTGAAGTTCCTACCCCTAAGGTTAGGGGCATGAGGGAGCTCAAAAATTTGGACTGCACCGTGTCTCCGGTGAAGGGTCAATGTCGGCGGGGTTTCTTAGGGTCTAATAATGATTTCTCTTTTCCCCCTGAAGTGCAGTAGGGGTTTGGGGTTGGTAGGGTTGGTTGTTGGGTCTTAGAGGTTCAAGTACTTTGGGGGTTTTGTCTTCTTGGGTTCTAGGGGCTGTTTTGTGGGTCTTTGGTTGGGTCCCTATGTATACGTTTTGTATATTTAGAGGCGCTTTCAGCTTTTAGGGTTTGAGGATGGCGCCCTATTACTTTGTAATTTGTTGTGCCCTTTGGGTTTTTTTTGGTCTATACAACATTACTTATCTAAAAAAAAAAATGATACTTGGTGCGGGGAGCAGCCTTTGAAGGAGTCTTACCCGGTTTTGTATCGTATTGCTAGAAATAGGGAGGCTTGGGTGAGTGATAATATGCTGATCTTGAACGAGGTTGTCCATTGGAATGTTCCTTTTTTACAAGCGGCTCAAGATTGGGAGGTGGAAGGGGTGGTGGCTTTCTATGGCTCCTTGTATGAGTCCCGTCAACACGTGGGGTGGGTGGACTGGATTTGATGGAATCCATCCAAGAAGAAGTTTTTTGAGGTTCGTTCCTTTTTTGATATGCTCTCCCCTCCTTCGGCTAGGTTCGAGGGGGGAAGGTTGTCGTTCCCGTGGAAGAGCATTTGGAAGGTTAAAGTTCCGTTCAGAGTAAGTTTTTTTGTGTGGACGGCTACTCTTGGAAGGATTCTCACTTTGGATAATATTCACAAGAGAGGAGTGATTGTGGTGAATTGGTGTTGTATGTGCAAGAAGAGTGATGAGTCCATCAATCATCTTCTTCTTCATTGTGAGGTTGCTAGTGCTCTTTGGAGTGGTCTCTTTCATCTCTTTGATGTGGTGTGGGTCATGAATGGCAGGGTGGGGGATCTCCTTGCGTGCTGGAATGGTCAAAGTGGTAATAACATGGTAAAGGAGGTGTGGAGAATGGCCCCTTTGTGCCTTTTTTGGACTGTTTGGAGGGAGAGGAATGCTTGTTGTTTCGAAGATACGGAAATGCCAATGGCGGAGCTTAATAATAGGTTCCTTAAGTTGTTGTTTCTTTGGGTGGGAGTTTTGAATATTCCTCAAGTCTCAAATCTGCAGAATTTTGTGCAATTGTGCTCTTCTTTCTAGCTTTAGGGGGTGTTGGCTTTGTATACTTCCTGTGTACAAGTTGCGCCCCTCTGCGTTGTCAATAATATTCTTACTTTATCAAAAAAAATAAAGAAGGAAACAGAATTTTAATGATTCTAAATGATGGATGTCCAAGTCGGTGATGGTGAAGCCAAACTCTCTTTATTGGACGAAAAATGCTCAGAAACAAAAGAGTAAGATAATTTGCCCTTGGTAATGCTTGACTGACTCGGTGTTTCAAGGTAGTAGAGCCCATCCCGTTCTCTAGCATGTCCAATCATCCTCCCCGAATCCTCGTCCTGAAATACACAATAACTATGATGAAAAACCACATTGCAACGTAAATCTTGAGTGAGTTTTTTGATAGAGACAAGGTTTGTGGATAATCTAGGAACATGGAGAACATTTTTTAAAATCAATGATGGGCCTTGTTTGACATCTCCTACACCTGCTACAGTAGTCAAAGAACCATCGGCTGTGGCTATTTTCCTACTGCTTGGGCATGGCAAATATGTGAAGAAACCATTCGGTGAGTTGGTCATATGGTCGGTAGCTCCTAAGTCCATGACCCAGGAGTTGGAAAAGGTTTCACTCGAGACATTTAATCCAATAGAGGTAGGAAATGCACCTGAATATGCCAATGAGCAAGTACCTGAAGGTTTGTCGAGATTGCCAATAAGAGATCTCACCCTCGTCTAAATGACCAAGTACCTCAAAAACGACCATTAGGACTTTGGCATATAAATGAGCAAGTACCTAAGACCATTTGAGGTAGTTTTTTCCATTCAGCGTATATGCTGCCTATAGGCCACCTCACACCCAAGAGGGAGGCCACCTCACAGGTGGCCTCCCTGCCTCTTGATTATCTAGGGCTTCCTTTGGGGGCTCCCAATAATGCTTCACACATTTGGGATGGTATTTTGGAGAAGATGGATCGTCGTTTGGCTAGTTGGAAACGGCCTCTTTTGTCTAAAGGGGGGAGAGTTACATTGATAAAGAGCACCCTGGCTAACATTCCTACATATTATATGTCTCTTTTCAAGATCCCTATTAAGGTTGCCAATCGCATTGAGAAGCTTCAACGAGACTTCCTATGGGGTGGAGTTGAGGAAGAGTTCAAATATCATTTGGTGAAGTGGTCCAAGGTTTGCTCCCCTCTTTCAGAGGGTGGGCTTGGTATAAGGAAGTTGGTGGATTTCAACCGTGCTTTATTAGGTAAATGGTTGTGGCGCTATGGGCATGAGAGAGAGGCTTGGTGGAGAGTTGTGGTGGAGGCCAAATATGGGAGCATGTGGGGTGGTTGGTGCACTGTTCCTCCTACAGGAGTGTCGGGGGCTAGTTTATGGAAGAATATTCGGTTAGGGTGGGAGACTTTTTCTAGTCACACTAGTCTAGTGCCTGGGGATGGGTCTTGGATCCGGTTCTGGCATGATCGGTGGTGTGGGGATACGAAGTTAAAAGAGGAATTCCCTGTGCTCTTTAGTATTGCTCGTGAGAAGGATGCTTCAGTGGCAGCCAATGTGGATTTTTTAGGTGATACCCCTCAGTGGAATGTTATCTTTAGTAGGGAAGTTCATGATTGGGAGGTGGATGTAGTAACTGCTTTTTTTCAAAAATTGCATTCTGTCTCTATTCAAAGGGAGAGCCATGATAAAATGTGGTGGATTCCTTCAAAAAAAGGAACTTTTAAGGTCAAAGACTTCTTCAGAGCTTTATCTAGGGCGGAAGGGAGTAGTTTCCCTTGGAAGAGTGTGTGGAGGACCAAGTTTCCCCCAATGGCTGCATTCTTTGTGTGGTCGGCAGCACTCGGGAAAATTCTCACTTTAGATAATCTAAGGAAGAGACAGGTGGTTGTCATTAATAGATGCTTCATGTGTAAGAAAGACGGAGAATTGGTTGATCACTTACTCCTTCATTGTGAGGTGGCCTATGCTTTGTGGTGCAATATTTTTAGCCGGTTTGGTCTCTCTTGGGTTATGCCTAGTAGTGTTTTGGATCTATGTGCCTGCTGGTGTTCCTCTGGCAGGACTAGGAGTGCCGTGGTTTGGAAGATGGTGCCTATTTGCATTTTTTGGTCTATTTGGAGGGAGAGAAACAATAAGTGTTTTGAGGACTTGGAAAGCTCTTTGGAAGAGATCTTAGCCTCTTTGTTGTATTCATTGTATTCATGGACTATGGCTTACCTGTCCCCTTCGTATCTTAGTTATGCGGATTTTCTTTCCCGCTTTTCTTTTTCTAGCTAGGAGTTCCTCTTGTATATATCCTATGTACTTTTGGGGCTCCTACGCTTTTTAATAAAATTCTTTTGACTTATAAAAAAAAAATATTTTGCAATTCCCCAGGTTGTTGGGATTACACAATCTCCTCCGATAGTGCTGTAGCGGTCGTCTCTGCAACCTCCTACATTCTTCACAAACGATGATCTCTTGGCTATTAAGCCCGATCACTTGAAACAGAAACCACCAACAATGAAGGCTGGCAAAGGTAGAAATAAGAACGGAAACTGCTCTAAGAGATTTCAGCAATGAAGGCTGAACAGAAAAAGTGCAAAAATACTCTGTTTTTGAACTAGAAAACAGGGTAAAACAGGGTACAAAGAAGCAGCAGTATGGTCTCGGCAATGAAGGCCTGTGTGAAGAGGTTTTTAATCCCAGAAAAGAGCCTAAAGCTCTGATACCATGACACAAACTGAGAAACACTCTCTGGAAGAATTTTCTTTATTAATTCGAATAATACAGAAAAATGTTAGCTATATACATCAACCCTAGCAACAAAAAAGGAAAACTAACTAGGTTATATCAGATCCCATGATTTATGGGATATTCTAATAGAATAGGAAACTAACCAAGTCAGCGTAATTCTAGGAATACAGGCTGTTACAAAGATTCCTAAAATATCTAACTATACATGTATAGAATACAATTCATTAAACACGTTTTTCCACATGTCTTAAAATTTCAGTTCTTCAGTGCATCTTAAAATTTGTTGAAGTTCAGATGTATTATTTAGGTTCCAAATATCTGGAAAGTAAAACAAGATGTTGTTGGGATCTTGAGCCTGTCAAACTTTTAGCATGGCGGACAAACTTTTCTAGATGAATTAGAAGTTATGTATTGCAAAAATTATGTGTAAGACCTATATTTCCTTGGCATTCCAGCTGAAGTTCAATCAGTTGAAATAACCATATATGAAATAGCAGGTAAACTATCAACAATAGGGTTCCAATATATAATATATATATTGTCTAAAGTATAACAAAAAAATACTTGAAGAAATATGAAAAATAAAGTGTTAAAACAAACATGCAAGATTTGCAATGCTCGTTTTATGGATGCTGGTTCTCAGGGACTATTATGTTTTTGTAGGTTGTTACGAACTATGAACTTCCTTCCATTATTGAGTATGGATATTTGTCGTAGAAACTAGAAAGGTTATGATGTTGATAAATTACCATTTGTCTTAAAATTTTAAGTTATTAGAAAATGATGAATTTAATCACTAAACTATTATTTTAACATTCTCTAATGTGTGGGCCTAGACTCCCCTCAATTAGTGTGGCCCAACGTGTTTCTTTTTTCTTGTTAAAAAAAGAAAAAAAAAAAAAAAAAAAAAAAAACCTTTAATTGGCAGATGGAGTAGAATCGAGATTCGATCTAAGAATCATCTGTTGTGATACCATGATAAATTACTATTTGTCCTAAAAATTTAAACTGATATTAAATGGTTAATTGATTACTTAACTATTTATTCTTACACGTAAATACAGGACACAATTTTATTCCATAATAATGTGACATTATTTGTAAATATTTCTTGACAAATGCACGAGTTACTTGATCAATAAAGCAATTTGAGATAAAAACCTAACTTAGTGAAGTGATAATTAATCTCTGACAAGAATGATTGTTCAACTATCAATTATCAATGTAGTCTAAAATATTCTCTAACAACAAAAATTATTGTTCCTCTTCCCTTCCCATCCCTCATCTCCCTTGGTAAATCACAAGTATTGATATGAAATGACAAGTACTCCTATGTTACACAGTTTCAAATGTAGCAAGTTTCAGAAATAATATACTAACACAAGTTATTCTATTAAGAATTATTCAATGATGACATTTAAAAGGAATTGTTTGAAAAAATAAAAAAAAATAATAAAAATAATAAAAATAAAAGAAGAAGAAGACAGCTAGTGAAACTTTTGATACTTTTTCCTCTTTGATCGAGCAATTAGCATCATTAGTTTTTTAATAGATCATATATAGTTTTATTTATATATGATAAAACTATATATAGTTTTTTCTTATCAAAAAAATGTATCATATATAGTTTTACCATATTTCTTTCTCCTTTTGTTTGTAATTAGGAGCTTGCAGCCACACTCTCTTAGGCTTCCTCAAGATATTATTCAGTTGCTTTTTTTGTTTTGTTTTCTTATTATTGTTTCTTTAACCTAATTAAATGCTTTGTATGTCTGCTGACACCCTAGCTAGTGGGGGCATAACTATGTGGATAACTTACTAAAGTTCAACTCACATCTAATAATAACTCTATTGTAGCACTAAACTCTATTATCATTGTTTGAGTTTGGTTGTTTAATCCAACATTTTTTTTGCAGGACAGCCAAGGCATTCTTGTGATTAAGGGGCTGTCTTGCTAGGTTGGTGGTGATAATTAAGTGGGGAAAGTAGAAGAATAGGCCTGATTTGGTTGGTATTCAGTTTTGGTGAGAAATGAGATGAGAATGCTGAGAATTTCTGTGAGGGGGAAGGTGAGAATTGCTGGGAAGAGAGAATAGATGAAGAAAGTTGGATGGGAAGAGGGAGAAAGGGGAGGGACAGGAATCCCGAGGAAAATTCAATTTTCAATTTATTCATCACTACCAAAAGAGTACGGGTCACGTATTTATAGCAAAGATTACATCATAAGGAAGTATTTGCACAGTTCTCTGAAAAGCAACTAGTGCAGAGAATAGCAAGTGTCATCTAGAAGCAACTCCCTTAAGCTCTTTAACAGCAAAGAACTTTAATCCTGAGTAACTAGTTACTGTTTTACATAAATCTAGCTAACTGTCAAAGTTTAAAATTCAAAGAAGGGCACAAGAAATGTCTTTGCCTCTTTTACTTACTATTGCATCATAACAGGGAATGGGGATTTTTACAAAATATACTTCGACAGTCGGCCTGTTTTGGAAATATACCTTAACAATCTACTTAATCAAGTATTATATTTATGTGTTGGTGGAAAATCTATAAATGTGGCCAAAAAAAAAAAAAAGAATTGGATTTACATACTAGTGTCTTTCACAAATATTTCCTTATGACACCAAACAAAAGTTATTTACGATACATAAAAACATTAACCTAGAATCTTTAGATTTATTTGTTGTACCCAGTGTTATGAGAATTGGACCACACCTACAATCTCCCATTTCTAAAATAAACACTACTTATGCATGTCTTTGAAAATAAAAGGATGAAAGATTTTTTTAAGACTATGGCTGCTTGAAGAACTCGTTGATAAGTACTTTCAATCTCTGAAGGATATTGATATGTGATATTAACCAGGCCATTCAGCTTCCTCAATTGTATCGAATGCTTGCCTTTTTGAACTTTCCCTCTGCCATTGGTTCACTTTTCTCTTTTGGCAGGTATATTGAGGCCAGTAAAGCTCGCCTTTATCACTCTGGAGGTGATTCAGTTGCACCAGTGGCACAGGCAGTCCTGTTGTATGTTTTCGAAAACATACTAAAATTGCTGCATCCCTTCATGCCTTTCGTTACTGAGGAATTATGGCAGGTAATGATTTCACTACTATCTCAGCACTTGCGTATGTATTTTAGTGGCTCTTTCATTTACCTTCTATTAGGCGTAAAGCTGGGTCTTGTGCCTGGCCCAGATCTCAATAACAATATCCTTGTCTTTTCATGTCAACACAAGTACAGTAAAGCAACTTTCAGAGTCTGGGACCATATCTTCTGGTTTATTATAGATTGATAATTGGTATCATGAACTTTGCTTATGTACTGTTATCATTCTCTGTTAAATTTTGAAATTTACTGCTGAGCTTGGTAGAAGGTGTTTTATTTGTTTATTTATTTTGTACCAATATCCTTGTCTTTTCATGTCAACTCGAGTACAGTAAAGCAACTTTCAGAGTCTGGGACCATATCTTCTGGTTTTTTATAGATTGATAATTGGTATCATGAACTTTGCTTATGTACTGTTATCATTCTCTGTTAAATTTTGAAATTTACTGCTGAGCTTGGTGGAAGGTGTTTTATTTGTTTATTTATTTTATCTAGTGTAAGATAACCAACATAGACAGACCCAGCATTCGTGCCCAATACGATATCTGGAAATGTTAAAATTAATTATTAGATCATTCTGTCCTCTTTTGCTTGTGAAATCATTAGTCACTTAAAATCTGAATCCTGCATTATTTCTATCCAGTGTAACTACTATATGGCACTAGTTTTCTGGATTCTTTATCTTTTTCAACTCATAACAGGCACTCCCCCAACGGAAAGAAGCTATTATGGTGTCTCCTTGGCCACAAACTTCACTTCCAAGGCATGCCAACTCAATAAAGAAGTTTGAAAATTTACAAGCTTTAGTGAGTATATTTGTTCTTGTTTCTCCTTCAACACCTCACATGCAACCTGGTTTTATGTGAAATTTTTATTTTTATTTTTATTTTTTTCTATTTTATGTGAAAGTTTATTACCTTCATTAAATTTTCTCCATTATGGTTCTTAGACTAGAGCAATACGGAATGCTCGAGCAGAATATTCTGTTGAACCAGGGAAGTGTATATCTGCATCTATTGTTGCAAGTGAAGAAGTAATCCAATATATATCTGTAAGTGCTGTCCATGTCTCTGTCCATTAACTTTTGGAGAATGAAATGTTTCATTCCTGTATCTGCATAATTTTCATTCAATATTAGATGATTGCTAGGGCTATCTTGGAACATCAGCCAAACAATTAGAAGTATTAATCTTGACATACTTGCTTGATCCATGCACATTTTTTGTTAATGAGAAAAGTAAACAATGCACCTCATGAAGAATTACCATTCGATATAACCTCCAATCATCCTAAAATCTTGAGATATCTGTTAATAAAATATAGTAATTCCAAAACTCACTCTTTTTCGTTCATGTTATAGGAGTAAATACAATGTACTAGATTTAGGACACCTCGAACTATGACATAGGGACATCTCGCTACCTTTTTGAACAGGGGCACTTGTCCCTTTTTCTCTAACGATATCCATGATTGAATCAGTTTGATAACTTGGTCATGTGATTAAATCAGATACAACAGAGTTTTGATTGTCTTCTGTTGAGTTTTTTTTTTTAAAAAAAAAAAAAAAATTTTTTAACCCCATCTTTACCAGTGTTTTTTCACCTTGTTCTTTCTGACTTACGTATGCATGAATTTGATCTGTCCCGTTTCTTGCTGAAATAGAAATCCTAGTAATTATGCTTTTGTCATGTAGCCATACTGTCCATCTGATTGACCCTGTTTAATAAACTGGCTATGTGATTGGAGGTTACTTAGATCAAATGGACACTTGGTAGTTTAACTTTTCATGTAAGTCTTGCATGTGTACATCTAAGCATATATATTTTGCATGGTGCAGAAAGAAAAGGAGGTTTTAGCGCTTCTCTCCAGGCTAGATGTTCCAAATGTCCATTTCACAAATTCTCCTCCAGGCATGTTTTCTTTCAAATCTTTGTCCTTGGTCAAGAACTGGATATATACTTCTTTCATTTTGTCCCTCTTTTTTTTTTTTTGGGGGTGGGGTGGGGGGGGCGTGTTGTGGTGGTGTATGGTGTTGGTATCAATTGCCTTCTGAAGACAAAATTCTGAACCATTTCTTCTTTGGATGTAATATAAATACTTCAGGATATGCAGAACAATCTGTCCACTTAGTAGCTGGTGAAGGACTAGAGGCATATCTCCCTCTTGCTGATATGATTGATATTTCTGCTGAAGTTGAACGTCTTTCTAAGCGCCTTTCCAAGATGCAGACAGAGTATGATGGACTTAAAGCTCGCCTAAGTTCCCCCAACGTATGTACTCATTTAATTGTCAATGCCCTTTGTTTTAATATGCTTTTACACAAAGTATTATGCATTCTGGAGAATATAATTATGCTATAGCAAAACATCTCAGGCAGGTAATAAATGCACACCCTGTGTAATTGTTTGCGCCCCCTTATGGGTTTTTGATATATACAACTTTACTTATAAAAAAAAAAAAGGTAATAAATGCACTAAATCTCAATTTACAGTCAGAGTAGTCTGCTGCATTAACAAAATAGGCACAAATCTGTCACTTTTTCGTTGTTATTGTCATGTCTAGTCCCTATCCTTATTGAAGAGAAGAAATGCAGAAAACCAAAACTTTCATAATCAAACAAGAAATCGTGTAATTTAATATGGTAATATGGCAGTCAGACCTATTGCTCAATATCTGCCCATGAGTTGTCTAGTCCCTATCCTTACTGGAAAGAAGAAATGCAAAAAACCAAAACTTTCATAATCAAACAAGAAATCGTGTAATTTTAATATGGTAATATGGCAATCGGACCTATTGCTCAAGATCTGCCCATGAGTTTACCATCAGAAAGAATGGAACTATCTGTTCATTATGCAGAATTTTGGATAATTTCTCGAGTTATAAATTAACATTGGACTGCAGAGGGACACTTCAGGAAAACTATTATCTGAGTTTTCCTTGTCTATGGTAAACCATATACGCCTACTTGTTTGAGACAAGTATAGACATCAATTGATATGGTGGGATGCACTTCTATATAGAAACAGAGTTAAAAAAGAGGTTGCCAAGTCAAATCACCTGAATTGCTAATTCATTCTAAATATTATTTTTTTCGCATATCTTTCTGAGATCACATGTTAGCTGGAAAGGTTGATCAGTAAACCAAATTCATCATAGAATAAATATCAGATCTCTAATAGCCAATGCTTTCTATTCATATTTTTTTGCCTGTTCTCGCCTATCGCCTTTGGATGTAACAACTGGTGGATCCCTTCTCTTTCTTTCCCTATAATTCATATAGCTAGACAGTTATTATAGATAATGTTTTTGATTTTTCTATTAATGAACAAGAATTTGGTCGAATTCGACTAGGGAAATTATCACTATCTTCATGATGAATTACAAAGAGTTTTTTTCTCCATGACATGGTAAGGTGGCATTTGGGGAAGGAACCACATCATACTACAGAATCAGCCATTATGATACCTTTCCTTGTTGATGACATGTGCATGTCTTACAATTTCTATTTGCTCTCTGCAGTTTGTGGAGAAAGCTCCGGTTGACATTGTCTGTGGGGTCCGAGAAAAAGCAGCAGAAGCAGAAGAAAAGATAATTCTCACCAAAAACCGTCTAGCTCTCCTCAAATCAACTACCCCAATTACAAATTAAGTTTCAGAATTGACTCAATTACAAATCTTCAGAGCGGAAATCCTCTTCACAATGTTTTCACTGGATGTCGAAGCATTTGGGATAAACGTCATCATCGTCATAATGGATTTGATGGTGGTTAATCGTTCCAGATGGCAGCTAGCTAGGGTTTTCAGAAGGTCCACGCCCTTGCTTCACATACAACGAGTTAGAGCAGTAGATAGAATTGGGTGTTATGGATGCTAACAGCTTCTTCATTTCTTCAGTGCCAAAGTTGTGGCTACGTTTTTGTTGTATTGTTCTCCGGCTAATGATTGCTAGTGCTACTGTAGATTAAATTTATTCGTAATCTTAATTAATTAATTAATTAATTATTATTATTTTATGCCATAACGTGATTTAATAAAAGCTTCTTTCTCTCTACAAGAAATCTATTTGGTGTGTTCGTTTGTATGAGAGAAAAGAATAGAAGAGTAGAGGAAGAATAGAAGAAGAATAGAGGTTGTGTATTCTCCCTGCAGCACCTCTCCTCTCAAACAATATATATATATAAGTCCAACATAGAATACAAAGACCAAAATACCCATAACCTATTAACCCTAGCACACCTTTCTAACATTCCCCCTCAAACTAGAGCATGTATATCATATTAGTCCAACTTGGAACAAATAAGCTCCAACTTCTACCGACACAAGGGTTTTGTAAACATATCAGCTAGCTGATCTCCAGACTTCATGAATGGTGTAGATATATCTTCCCTGAGTATCTTGTCTCGAACAAAATGAAAATCGACTTTAATATGCTTGGTTGTTTCATGAAAAACAAAGTTGGACGCAATATGTATAGCAACTTGATTATCACAAAATAACGAGATAGGAGTAGGAGCGGTGAACTTGATCTCCTAGAGGAAATGTTGTAACAACTTCAATTAACTGGTAGTATTAGAGATTGCCCTATATTTTGTCTCGACATTGAACTGTGCCACCATCGTCTGTTTCTTCCTTTTCCAAGTCACCAAATTACCACCCAAGAATGTACAATATCTTGTAGTGGATCGCCTAGCTAAGGGAGAACTTGCCCAATTTGCAACAGTAAACCCTTCTACCCAAAGATGTCCATTCAGTCTATACAGGATCCCAAGGCCAGGAGCTGTTTTCAAATATCGAACAGTACGAGTAACGGCTTCCCTATGTGAAACCCTGGGAAGCCGCTACTGCATATGAGATGCATGGCCTAGTAATAGTAAGGTAAGTCAACTTCCCAACCAAACAACCTACCAGGATCTCCAAATAATTTCCCTTCATCTATTACTAATTTCTTATTAGGATCTATTAAAATGTCAATAGGACGACCATCCAGAAAGCCCGTCTCTTCTAACAAATTAATAACATATTTTCTTTGAGATCAATTGATACATTTTCGGGATCTAGCAATTTCAATCCCCAAAAAATATTTTAGTTTTCCCAAATCTTTTGTATGAAACTTTTGCAGTAAAAACAGTTTCAATCAAGCAATGCCTCCTGAATCATCACCTATAATCACAATGTCATCTATATATTCTACAAGAAGAATGTAGCCTACACTTGTATGCAAGTGAAATACTGAATGATCTGTCTGACAACGCTGATGACCAAACTTCATAACTGCCTCAGAGAACTTCCTAAACCATGCCCGTGGAGATTGCTAGTGGAGATTGCTAGAGGCCATACAAGGTCTTTTTTAACTTACAAACACAACCCCAACACTCCCCCTAAGCAACAAACCCAGGTGGTTGCTCCATATAAACTTCCTCATGTAAATTCCCATGTAAAAAGGCATTTTTGACATCCAACTGAAATAAGGGCCAATTAAGATTAGCAGCCGAAGAAATAAGAATACGGACAGAAGAGATTTTGGCAACTAGAGAAAACACCTCATCATAATCAATACCATGTGTCTGGGTATAACCCTTAGCAACCAAATGAGCTTTCAACCGAACCATCAGGATAAAACTTAACCGTGTAGACCCATTTGCAACCAACGATATTCTTAGATTGTGGTAATGGATCAAGTTCCCATGTACCAGTTTGATGTAAGACCTTCATTTCCAATTCTATAGTTTGCCTCCATCCAGAGTCATATAAGGCATCCTACATTGTCTTTCGGGTGGAAATAGTAGAAAGATGGGAAATAAAGCAAGAATGGGAAGAAGATAAAGAACAAGTGGATACAAACTGACTGATAGGATGTTTAATAGTGCAAGAACGTGTACCTTTTCGTAGGGCAATGGGCAAGGAATCAGATGCAGGTGGCATTGGATTCGAAGACGGGACGGATGATGGGAGTGGCCAACGTGTATAAACCTGGAGAGGAGCAAAAGCGCGTGGAGGCAACACAACAGGCTTAAAGAGATATGAAATAGGTAGCGGAACAAACGAGACATTAGGCTCAAGGGTAGACGCTTCGGAAGATGCATCAACAGGAAAATAGAAAAGAGACGCAACAAACGTGACATCGGCACTAGTAAAGTAGCGGCGAAGAAAAGGACAATAACAACGATATCATTTCTAAGTTGTGGAATAACCAACAAAGACACATCCTAAGGCTCTAGAGGCTTTTACATCTCAAGTCTTTGAATGTCTTTCAACAAGCTATTTGGAGAGATTCCATCTAGTGGGCCCTTTGCAAACTTCACAGCTAAATCTGGAAACAAAGCACTTTGTGGTAATCCAATTTTCGGAGTTCAACCTTGTCTAAGCTCCCGAGGATCAAAGGTGAAACAAAATCTGCTCAAATATTTTCTTCTTGCCATTGTCTTAGTTACAATTTCTCTAGCATTGGTTTATATATTAAGAAGACACCAAGAAAGTAAATTGCAAGTTCCAAGTTTATATAATACATTGTCTGTATTGAAGCATTGAAAGATATCATATCAAGAGCTTTGCCAAGGAATAAACAACTTTTGTGAAAACAATTTGCATAGAGTTGGAGGTTTTGGTTCTATTTACAAAAGGGATGCTTCTTGGTGGGACAATTGTCACTATTAAAGTTCTAAATTTGCAATTGGCTAGTTCTTTCAAAAGTTTTGATGCAGAATGCAAGGTCTTACAAACAATTCGACATAGGAATCTTGTTAAAGTCGTAAGTACATGCTCCAACCCCAGGTTTATAGCTTTAGTACTACAATACATGTCGAATGGCAACCTTTATAGGTGGTTATACTATTATAACTACTATTTAAATCTTCTTCAAAAAGTAAACATTATGGTTGATGTTGCATCAGCATTGGATTATCTCCACCACAATCTATAACAATATGTGGTGCACTATGATTTGAAGCCTACCAATATCCTTCGAGATGAGGACATGGTTGCACGTGTTGGTAACTTTAGCATTGCAAAGATTTTTTTCCAACACCAAAATACTACACAAACCAAAACTCTTGGTATACTTGGCTACATTGCACCCAGTACATGAATTTACCTCTACTTATTTTATTAATAATGACTAATATCAAGAACAACACTAGTTTTTTGATTAAAGCATACCAATGTATACTTAATTTTTCATAATTAAATTTGAATTTGCATTAATAATAAAAATTCCACAAATTATGATTGAGGAAAAATATAAAAAAGCCCTCCAAACTACCAGCCGTTTGTAATATAGCCCCTCCAATATTCAAAAGATAATAAAGTAGCCCCTCAAACTACCAAAATGTATAAAAAAAAAAGGCCACTTATTTTTTTATATTCCTATAATACCCCTATTCTTTTAACAAATAAAATAATTTGTAAAAAAAACCAAACAATTTTTTAAAAAATACAAAAAATCAATAGGTGAATAAATACAAAAAAAAAAAAAGTTTTTTGGAATAAATAAATAATTTTGTATTTTAAAAAAATAGTTTTGTTTTCTTTTACAATTATTTTATTATTTTATTTTTTAAAAGAATAGGGGTATTATAGGCATATAAAAAAAAGTGGCCTCTTTTATATATTTTGGTAGTTTATGGGATTACTTTATTATTTTTTGAACATTGGAGGTCTATATTGCAAACGGCTGATAGTTTGAAGGTCTTTTTTATACTTTTCCCTTATGATTGCTTAGTCAATGGATAACTACCTATATATGCCTCATATGGATCTGTTGCTAATTATTCAAAAATATCTTAAAAGATATATGTACTAAACTCATAACTTGATTTCAAAAAATCCGCTTAACATTTTTTTCTGCATAATTAAGAGCCCCTATTTAAAATGGAGATGAGGCAATTAGGCCAAAACTTAGGACAAAAATTGTCCCAATTTTAAAAGATGAAAACAATTTTGTCCCAATGTCAACATTTTTTTACCTAACTGTGAAATGGAGAGGATCCTATTCCCATCACACACATCTTATATATATACACACATAAGCTGAGATATGTGGACAACATTCTCCGTCTCTTTGTTTTGTTTTTTTGTTTTTTTTTTTTTTGGTTAATTTTAAATTACTAACTTAAACGCTTTTTTGGCACAATTGTGAGCATTGGATAGAGTATGGTCTTGAAGGAAAATTGTCCATCAAAAGTGACATTTATAGCTACGGTATAATTTTGTTGGAGATGATCACAAGAAAGAAACCTACCAACAACATGTTTGTAGGAGAATTGACTTGGAGGCAATGGATAAACGCATCACTTCCTGGCAGGTTGATGGAAGTTGTAGTCTTGTGGATGACAGTTTATTGAGAGTAGAAAATGGAATAGATGTAACTTGCATGCAAAGTGTTCTTTTTTTTCTTTTTTTCTTTTTTTTTTCTAATTGAAGGAAGGAAAGGGCTACAGGGGAGGGTCTTTTCCACCTCTAATATGAATGGAAGAGAGGATGGGAGACCCTATGAAAATGCTTCCAAAAACAAGATGAGAAGCGGCCTACTTAACTAAAGCATGTACACGAAAGTTGGCACATCTAGAGACTTTTGAAGCATTCCAGCTAGGAAAGGAAGATAAAACAACACTAATGTCCGCAATACAATTAGTAAAAGACCAAGAAGAAAAAAGGGGAGGATTATTAATAGCAAAAACTACTAAAAGAGCATCCCTTTCAATACAAAAATTATCCCTTGTCAAATAGATAGCCATGCATGCTGTGAGAAGAGCAGCAAAGGCTTCCCTAGCTAGAGCATTAGTGGAGGGCAACTTGTGAGTAGCAGCCATGATAATATTTCCAGAAGCATCACTAATAACACCTGCAACAACAGAAAAAGTCCCACGGACAGCAACGTCAAAGTTCCCCTTTAACCAACCAAAATCAGGAGGAATCCAAAGAGAGGGAGCAACTACATCTCTCCAAGTCATGATGTGTTGCTCCAAAGAAAAGGAAACCTAAGATGCTATTTTGGAAGAAACAGGAACCACACCATAATGCACTAAGATGTTCCTTGCTCTCCAAATATTATCCAAAGTAATGGCTGCAAACAACTGAAAATTGTTAACATCATCAACTAGAATAGCAAGAGATTGAACAAGAAAAGTAATAGCAAAAATCCAGTCCACAATAGGCTTGTTAGAGAAGCCAACAGTGATTGAGGGCCAAGGAGAATTCCTCCAAATGAATCTGGCCAAACTACATTCCAAAAAAATATGAGAAAGAGTCTCCAAAGGACCCTTGCAAAAAGGGCAAAACCAAGCCTCCTCAGCAGCTTGAACAACAAATCTGCTGATGTTAGCCTTGGAAGGTAAGATATCCCATGCAATTTTCCACAACAAATGCTTAAGCCTAGATTGAATCTTAAGTCCCCAAAGGAAAAACCAGGCAGCTTCAGCTAGAGGAGAGGAACGACCACCAAGAATAGCTGATAAATCATGAGCAGATTTCACCGAGAAGGTTCCTGTGGGAGAGGGAGCCCAAGTCCACTTACCCATACCTCTATTCTGTGGAAGATGAATGTAGAGAATATTTTGGATAGTACTAGGATAAAAAAGATCAACCAAAAGAGAGACATTCCTGGAACAACCACCTTCTAGAATCAAATCTGCTACATTGAAGGCAGGAAGAGAAACTAAATTGACATTTGGAATAGGCTTGAAATTAGGATTCAAGAGAATCCAAGGGGACAGCCATACCTCCACATTTAAACCACTAGAAATAGCAATACAAGCTCCTTTTTGAACCACCCAACGATTTTTGAGCAAACCTTTCCAAATCCAAGAGGATGACGGATTTGGAGAGGAATTCAAAAAGGGAACCCCATTCTTGAAATACTTCCTCTTAAGAGCTTCAACCCAAAGAAGAGGTTGATTAGAAGTCAACTTCCAACCTAGCCTAGCCAACAAAAAATTATTCATAAATTCCATAGAATGCAAACTCAAACCTCCCAATGATTTAGGTTGACAAATATTGCTCCAAGCAAGAAAGGAGAGATTATTCTTTTTTCCTTGGGGAAAACCCCACCAAAATTTCCTTAAACCTGAAATAATCACTGCACAAAAGGATTTAGGAAGAAGAAAGATAGACATGATATAGGTAGGAATAGCATTAGCAACAAACTTCACAAGGGTAGTTCTAGCAGCTTGAGAAAGAAGGCGAGCTTTCTAGCCCGTGATCTTGGAAAAAATTATGTCCTTTAGCTCAATGAAAGAATCAAATTTTTTCTTATGCAAGAAAAGTGGAATGCCAAGATACTTGGCTTTGGCAAGGATCAAGTTAAGACTAAGAATGCCTTTGATAGAATTCTTCTTAACTGGCCGACAATTTCTGCTAAAAAACACAGCTGACTTGGAGATATTGATACACTAGCCAGACCACTTAGAATAAGTAGAAAGGCAGCTAAGAATTGTCCTAGCCTCACTATCGTTGGCCCAAGAGAAAATCATCACATCGACTACAAAAAAAAAAGGGGAAATAGGAGGACACAAACGTGCCATCTTAATACCATGCAGATTACCTAACACTTCTTCATGTAAGAACAACCTCGACAGAATCTCTGAACCTAAAATAAAAAGGAACGAAGATAAAGGATCGCCTTGCCGGAGGCCCTGAGAGGGGAAAATTTTACCATAGGGGGCTCCATCAAGAAGAATGGAAAAAGAAGATGTAGTAATACATTGTCTAATCCATTGGACCCAAACAGGATGAAAACCTAGCAAAGTAAGAATCCTTAACAAAAAATTCCACTCCACAGAATTGAATGCCTTTTCCATATCAAGCTTTAAAGCCAACAAACCACCATTTCCTTTTTTCTGCTTCATAGAATGAAATAATTCATGAGCAAGGATAGTGTTATCATGAATAGATCTTCCTTTTAGGAAAGCCGATTGAGAAGGAGAAATAATTTTTTGCAAAAGAGGCTTGAAACGATTGGAAAGAATTTTAGAAATGATCTTGTAATTAAAATTGGTAAGGCTTAGAAGGAGAAATAATTTTTTGCAAAAGAGGCTTGAAACGATTGGAAAGAATTTTAGAAATGATCTTGTAATTAAAATTGGTAAGGCTTATGGGGCAAAAATGATTGACCAAAGAAGGGTTGTCAACTTTAGGAATAAGAGCAATGTTGGTATGATTGAACTCTTTTAGAAGAAAACCTCCCTTAAAAAAGGATTGCACAGAAGTGACCACACTATGTTTCACAATTGGCCAGTAAGTTTTGTAATCCATCATGGAATTAGACTTAAGGTGTTTTGAAGAGCTATCAAATGAAGAGTCGATATCAAAGGTGTTGATGCAGGAGAAAATTGAGAAAACTATTATTTTAATTATGCATGTGTGTTTTAGTTTTCTTCTTCAATAAGGATTGGGTTTTTCCTTTCCTATTAGGATTTGTTTTTCTTTTCCTATTAGGATTTGTTTTCCTTTTCCACTTAGGTTTCCTTTTCCTTTTCCTTGTTAATTTAGGAGGTGCCTAGCCTATATAAAGGCATCTAGTCTTTGTTATATGGGATTTCAGTTTATATTATCAATTAAATTTAAGTCTTTCAGAGTTATTTCTCTGTTTGCTTATTTGGGGCAATTAGGGACTTTCTCTTCCCTACTTGTTATTTTCTCTCTTCCTGAGTTCCCTTTTCTATCTTGAATTCTTAGCTTCTGCTGCGAATATACGCTGTCAGAACAATCTTAGTTTTGTCCGGCGTTAGTTGGTATCAAAGCTTAGCGTCTTCTTGGGATGAATTTTTTCCATTAGTTTTTCATGGCTGGTGGTCGTGGTCGACGTGGACAGGCTCCGAAGGAGGAAGTCCCTTACCATGAGTGCAATATTATACAAGACGTGATGATTGAAGATTTGCAAAGGCAGGTTGCAAAGTTAACCCAGCGTCTAGCGGCGCAAAACTTGGAAATGTATTGCGATATTGACGGTCGCAATTCAGACTCCAATTTCGAGAACCCGTATCACAAGCCTGTTCTGGTTCGGGAACAACGTGTTTGGGATGAGTGGCATGAAGACTTAGGCTTCAGAGTTGAGCTTCCAAAAATTTATGGTACTCTCACATCCTTAACTATTGTTATCAAGTCTCAAGCCCATCTACCAAATCCATCTCATGTGGGGGAGGAAGATAAATATATTGAGGAATATTTTTCTGTAGATTGGGTCTCTCCACCGATCTATGACATCTATCCTGACGAAGAGGATTTGAAGGAGGTAAGTTTTGTGGTCAATACTGAAAATTTTATTGAAGAAAATAGTAGCTATGATGTACTTGATGAAAGCCCTAAATTTGAAGGGTTTAATTTGGAGGTTGAAGAAATCAGTTTAGTAGATTTTCTTGGGGTAGACAATATTTTATCAAATTCTCTTGATGGTGGTTTTGATCAGTTTTATTTGGTAGATGAGAATATTATGTTTAAAACAGAAGAGATTGTCAATCCCTTGTGGGAGATCTTCATGGCATGTGAAAGGGAGAAAATAAGTAGAGTGCGTGTGAAGATTGCATTATCTCAACTTGTTGTAAAGAATTTTCAAGATGATACTTACATTCTTGTGGTAATTAAGGGAGTGTTATTTATATCAGCATGTTACATTATCTTACTTTGAAGAGAAAGGGATGGAAGGGATTGATTAGTCATTCGAAGGATCGAGGCAAGAACCATCAAACAGATTATCTCCAACCCGACCAAGATGACTTGAATTCGAGGACGAATTCTTTTCCAACCCGGGGAGACTGATGCAAGAGAAAATTGAGAAAACTATTATTTTAATTATGCATGTGTGTTTTAGTTTCCTTCTTCAATAAGGATTGAGTTTTTCCTTTCCTATTAGGATTTGTTTTCCTTTTCCTATTAGGATTTGTTTTCCTTTTCCAATTATGTTTGTTTTTCCTTTTCCTTGTTAATTTAGGAGGTGCCTAGCCTATATAAAGGCATCTAGTCTTTGTTATATGGGATTTCAGTTTATATTATCAATTAAATTTAAGTCTTTCAGAGTTATTTCTCTGTTTGCTTATTTGGGGCAATTAGAGACTTTCTCTTCCCTACTTGTTATTTTCTCTCTTCCTAAGTTTCATTTTCTATCTTCAATTCTTAACTTCTGCTGCGAATATACGCTGTCAGAACAATTTTAGTTCTGTCCGGCGTTAGGTGTGCTTGTAAAGCTTAAAAATAAAATCTTATTGACACTTTTTGAAAATAGAGAGAGAGGTGACTGATATTATTTTATTTGTCCTTTTTAAAGTACTTACAAGTAGTATGTTTTATGTTTGCATGACTTTTCATGTTAATTTAAATAAATGGTTTGGTATTTCTAACATTTTTCACTTGATCCATTTTTATCATCATTTTTTCTCCTTATGCTTCTCATTGAGATTAATGTCTAAATATCATACCAGTGGACTTGCTAAAAGTCTTGATATCTCCATCATTGCCTATTATGGATGGCTTAGGCAGGCATTTTCCATTTAGTATCATTCTACCTATGGATCAAATAAGAATCTTCATCATTTGGCTTTAATTATATATATAGTGACTTTTTCACTATTCACCAATTAGTTAGACATATTATTGCTACTTTCACGACTTTCGGTGCAATTTACCAAAAGTAAACCAACTTGAACCTGCTTTCGCTTAAGCAGGCCAAACAGAGTCTTCAGAGCTTAGTCACCCAGTCAAGAAGGCAATAATTCCAAATGGAGGGCATAATTAACAATAATGATAAAAACCGTTAGTGATATGAGTAAAAAAATGATTAGAATATACAAAAACTATGAAAGTATATAGCACAAGTAATGAAGCAGTAAAATAAACTGGAAATTGATGCTCATAAATAAACATATGATAATGTTGATAAACACTTACAAATAACAGGTTGACTAGTGAAGATACAAGTTCTTTGAAATCATTTCAAAGGTTGAGGCATCAAAAGTTGAGGCTTCAAAGGTTTATAAAGAAAATATTACAAGGACTGTGGGTTGCAGGAATGGATAAGTAAGTTTCAGGTAGAGAGTATTGTGCAGTTTGCCGAAACTATGCATTTCCTTCCTTTAAATACACTCAAGGTTCCATTTCGGAATTATTACCTTCTTGACTGGGTGACTAAGCTCTGAAGACTCTGTTTGGCCTACTTTAGTAAAAGTAAGTTCAAGTTGGTTTACCCTAGGTAAACTACACTAAAAGCCGTGAAAGTAGCAATAATATGTCTGACTGATATATATATATATATATATATATTTCGTTATATTTTTCCAACACCCTTCAGTTCATCTCCTTGAGTTTTGGACAAAGTTTCACGCAACTGCAACAACAACACAGGCGGCTTTCCTACTTGTATTTCTTTCTCTACTTTATATTATTTGGCTTCTTTTTTTTCTTTTTCTTTTTTTGGTTGAATTATATCATTTGGCTATTCCTCTGTCTCTTCCCATAAACTGCATGCGTTTAATACATACAGGGTGTATGGCTCGAATAAATCTACCATGATGGAAACATTTCAGGCCTTGATTATCAAAAACTCCACCTAAATGGGTGCAACTCAATGCATGCATACCAATTCTGACCTAAAAACCAAACCGGTTCATACTATTGTTGGGTTTTTTCCCTAATCCCAAAGGGGAACAAGGATTACAAGGAAACAAAAGAAAAAAGTAAATAGGGGTGAACTCTACAGCAACATACCCAGTACAATGCTGAAAATAAAAACAAACAAAAAATAGGCCGCGGTTTCTGAAGTAGGCCATGATTGTGGCTTTAACCATGGTTGTTAAGAATAGAGATATATAAGAACATAAATCCGCAAACTGAATGTAGCTGGTTTTGGAACAAGCTGTTAAATCCAAGGAAAATGCTTATTTATCGTATGATAATTGGCTCCCATTCTATTCAATTGTGTATACATATGGAAGGCACAGTGCATGGTTCTGATATCAAAAACTAGTGAACAATGTTCAAGAAAGATAATATTGAGCGCTTAAGATTCTGGCTAATGCTGCTAATACGAGTATTTTTGGTTCCTAGAACGTTTCAAGTTAGTGTTTTAATCGCGAGCCACCGGGCATGGAGTCTTGGTTGAAACTATGGATAGTTGGAAACAAAAATCTTTCCATTCTGTCCAAGAATCATTTTGAAAAAGGTCAGCCAGCATAAGGATGAAAAATTTCAAGCTAGGTCTTTGGTTCTCTCAAGAGATGACTTCTAATTGACAATGGCTGGCTGTAACCCTTCTTGCCTTGTGGAAATTCTGCCACTTTCAATGCATCATTTCATGATATTATTATGAGGATATTACACATTGTTCCATACAAAACCAAAATATCTGTTCCATATTAACAACAGATATTACATGGCTGACTTAATATACAAAATCAATCTGGGAAGACTCTCAAGAGCCAGTGTGAATATTGCACCAAGCACAAAAATCAAAATGAAAGCTAACATTATTCTTCCAATGTACACAAAACTGATTTCTGGTTTTGACTCCTCACCCTTAGCAGGACGTGAGCCCCTAGTGCCCTACAAAAAGTCAACAAATGAACAGTATATCAGCAAATGAATTCATTTTTCAAGAAAAGGTTTTTCGCTGAAAACATTTTCTTAACGAAAAACATTTTACGTCAAAACAAACGGTCTTGGATGAAACAATCAACTTATAAAGTAAATGATGCAAAAGATTGTCAGATTTGGTCATAAATGGAAGTCTAAATGAACGGAGAGAGATGTCTGAAATACATTCCTCAAATGCAGTCAACCAAAAGGGCCAATCTTGAATGCACGCTCATCATCTTAAATCACCAGATAAGAAATTTTCTTTTACTATTTTTATCAACAAGAGAATTCATAACATCATCATTATGCTATGCCCACAGGAAGTCATATATTCCAACCATCGACAATCAAATCTTCTATGTTGATCTCAATATCACAAAATAGTAAACAAGATTAGAAAGAGTCAAAACAGGAGGATGGCTTATTGCAGAAGTATTTTTGGGCACCTGTGCACTAGCCATACAAGGAAGCGAAGGATAAATAGTGATAATGGAGATGTGATGGAAGTTCATAAAAGTGTCCAACAATGCAGAATGTTGTTATAGCATGAATCGAACAAAGTGGGCACATGTCAATATGCTGTTTTAAAGTCCATAAAAGTGTCTAACCTCAAAGAACATTGCTCCAGAATGAATCTAACCTTTTTTTTTTTTTTTTTTTTTGTAATAAGTAATTGAGAAATTATTAAAAGCGTAAGGCGCCCCCCAGTACACAGGAAGTATACAAGAGAAATTACCTAGTAAAAAGAGAAAAAGGAAAAGAAAATCATAAAAACAAAGCACCAAAGGGGATACACATGCAGCTGTCCAAGATAAAGAGTATTGAAAAAAAACTACTCCCACATCTACTTGCTGGCCTCAAAATTTCTATAATTCATTTATGATGCAGCATGACTTAGTGGGCTGCAGCGAAAAACAACAAATACGCAGCGGATAGATAATTCTAAATCTTGATTCTATCAAAGATTTGAGACCTCTTCTTGAAAATCTAGATACTCTCTAGTATTTTGAAGGAAAATAAAAGAATAAACTCAACTTTGAATATTCTTATTAATCAAAATCAATAATAAACAACTGTCTTTTCTGAAGGCTATATAAGCATGTATATATAGCCCCAAAACCCTAAACCTGATAAAATACGAATTATGACTCCCTAAACCTAATAAACACTTGATAAAGATAAAATATGAATTACAGACTCCCTAAACCTAATAAACACTTAATAAAGATAAAATACAAAATTCATATACAATAATGAAAGATAAGATAGATAGAATGACGATAAGTCCAATCTACATCAATTTCCCTCCAAAAACACCACAAACTCCAAGTGCTACCAACAATCCACCAACAAGCAAACAAGTTAACTACTCAAGATAGCCCCAACCAACTGAATATATATATATATATATATATAAACATTCCATAAGCCACAAGCTGCCTCACATGGGAGAAGAAGATGGTCCATGGATTCCTGTTCCTCTTACACAAAGTAACTATCGACCACAATGACCTACCGTTCCTAAGATTGTCCATGATAAAGATCTTTCCCAGTGCCACTAACCAAGCAAAAAAGCTGCCCTCAAAGGAATCTTATTCAGCCAAATTAAAGGAAAAAAAAACCTTGACCACAAATCAGGATGAAGTAGAAGAATCTAACATCAAGCAATCCTCTTTTGGAGGGTTTCCCACCAAAGCTTATTTTCACCTTCCCATCTTACTTGAACTAAATACAATAAATTGAAGAACGAGGGCAAAGATATCCACCACTGAATCATGAGTCGCTCTACCTTACAACCTTGCTTCCCATTGTAATTGCCATTGTAGCACTTACGTTCCACTCACTGGAGCCATAAGAAAGCTCCAAGTGAACTGCTACAAAAGTTTGTGTTGGTGTGCCACATGATAAGAAAAAGATGAAGGGGTAACAATTCCAACAATTGAAAAGTAAATGGATCAAAAAAAGTAAATGGATCGGACAATACCCCTGCATCTTTCAAGAATCCGAACCATAGAAAAACTACCCTCCACCGCCAATTCAACTGCTTTGGATTCAATTGAGCACCACCTTAACAACCCCATAACTCTTATCAACTCTAAAACTCAAAAGCCTAATGCAGAATGAAAAAGAACGGAACTCTAACAACAAAAGTCAATGGATGTGCCTACACGCAACGCCAAGAACAAAAAAGGAAGAGAAGATCATATGCTTGAAAACCATACTGCAATATTTTCTAACGAAGTGGACACATGTCAACATGTAGTTTTAAGTCCATAAAAGTGTTCAACCTCACAGAACACTACTAAATAATATGAAAGTAACAAATTTGGCACATGTCCATATGCTGTTTTCCAATTTGGAAATGTGACCATACAGATCGAAGAGATGTCAAGTAAACATGGATGAGAGAACATATATTGTATGATCTTCATATAAGTTAAATTACACTTTACTCCCACAAACTATCACCCTAATCTTGCATGTACCTCCAAACTTCAACTCAGTGCGCCAGCTCAAGGGGTTCAAGGGGTAAGAGCAGTTTCCGTTTTCTTTTCTTAAAAAATGAGTCACCTTAGGTAAGCACTCTAAAATTTTTTAATCCTTAAGCTTTTTTTTTTGACAATATACTCCCTGCCGTCAAAATTTTTTAACAGTTGTTAATCTGGGTCAAAACGCACCGTTTTACCTCATTAAAATATTAATTTTTCTAATTTAATTTTAAAATTTAAATCTAAAAATTATAAATTAAAAAATTAAAAAAAAAGGGTGGCTGGCCATCCCATTTTGCCTGGGGGTGGTTCGGCCACCCCCTAGAGCCAAACCCTCAATTTTTTATTTTTTATTTTTTAAGATTTAAATTTAAATTTTAATGAGGTAAAACGTTTCGACCCAGACTGACAACTGTTAAAAAAATTTGACGGCAGAGATTTTATTGTCATTTCGATTGACCTAAGGAGTAAATTGTCAAAAAAAAAAACTTAAGGATTAATTGTTGAGCCTACTGTGAATGCTCTTAGCCAAAGTATTTAGACATAAATTCCCTGAAAAATGCATTCTTTACCATCTCCTCCTTTAATATCACACAATGATATCCCTAAACCAAATGCTCTCCTAAACCAACCACACAACAGAGTTGGGTGTTTGCAAAAATGTCTGGAAACAAAAATTAAATTTATCAGCGCCCACCCTAACGATAGCAAAACCTCACACCTTCACGCTAACCCTTCCTTTATCAGATACACTACCCATCCATTTAACCCAAACAGATAATTAATGGAAGAAAAAAGAAAAAGAAAAAAAGAGTTACCGTAACTGTAGAAAATCTGGTCGTCACTGGCCGGACCCCTTCCCCTTTTGGAACCCCTGAAAACAGTGTCAAATACATTCAACATCACCAAAAACAAAATGAATCCTCATTTCCAAACACACATCGGAAGAAATAAATAAAATTATGTGAAACCCACACAACCCAATTACCAGCGTAAACAAAATCGAGCTCGATGACGGTCTGCAGCTTCCAGCCATGGCCGTAGTCGACGAGAGCGGAATTGGGCCCAAAAGCAATGGGTTCCTCTCCTTCTTTGAGAGCCTCGATATGCAAAGCAAGGGGTTTGCCCGATTCCAATCTCCGATTTATTAGTGACAAAGCAAATCCCGCGTCTGTACCAACGGCAAAGCGCCGTGTCTTGCCTGAACTTTTGCATTTAACCTCCAAAAACTGTTTGATAGAATTAAAGAAAATAAAGGAATAGAAAACAAATTTGATCAGAGTTATGCATGTGTAAAGCCCATGTTAACAAAGAATAAAGAGAGACAGCTTACAGTGGGATGAGGATGTGGAGGAGCAGGTTCTTCTTCAGCCATTGTAGAGACACGGGGAGAGAGAGGAGAGAGACTTCTGTGTTGACTCTCTTCACTGGTTTTTATATTTTATGTTGGGGATTTGATCTATTTTTTTGTCATGAATAATAAGAAGTTATTGCTACTTAAAAAAATAAATAAAAAAAAAGAAGTTATTGCTCATGATTTTCTTTTTTATTGTAAAAATTATTAAAGAGAAATGCTAGATATATAATTTTTAATACATGCAAATAAATTGAAGGCTCTTCTTCCTAAGATCATTTCCCCCCTTCAGTCAGCTTTTGTGCCTAAAAGAAATATTCAAGACAACTCTATCGACAACTCTATCTTAGCTCATGAACTTCTACACACCTTCAAAGCTAAAAGAGGAAAAGGAGGTTTCATGTTTTTAAAAATGGATATGGAGGAGGCTTTTGATAGGATGGAGTGGACTTTTTTGTTGGCTATCTTGGAAAAATTGGGGTTCAGTTCCACTTGGATTTCATGGATCAGAGTCTGCATATCCACCCCCTCTTTCTCCACTTCTAAATGGAAGTCCATTTGGTTTTATCTCTCCAGGCAGAGAGCTAAGACAAGGAGATCCTTTATCTCCCTTTCTTTTCATTTTGGGTGCTGAAGTGTTCTCAAGGCTCATGTTCAAAGAGGAGTGTTCTGGTTCTCTTCAAAGTCTGCAAATTGCTAGGAATTGTTCAGGCATTCATCATCTTCTTTTTGCAGATGATTTGTTAATCTTTGGTAAAGCCACTGTCACAGTAGCAGCTAGCATAAAATATTGTTTGGAGAAGTATTGTAAGTGGTCTGGTCGGTTGATTAATGCCTCCAAATCCTATATCAGATTCAGCAAAAACATCTTGCCCTCCAAAATAGCTGATATTTCTATCATCTTTCCATATCCTTCTAACCATGGCACCTCCCTTTATCTTGGACTCCCCATTCTGATGGGGAACTCTAAGAAGAGAGCCTTCCAAGGTATTATGGATAAAGTTTTGAGTAGAATAGCTGGTTGGAGAGCTAAAACTCTCTCACAAGCTGGCAGGTTGATCCTGATTAAATCTGTTGCTGCTGCATTGCCTTCCTGTGCAATGAGTTCTTTCTTGCTTCCTAAAAGTCTCTGCTCTGAGTTAGACAGGATTTTTAAAAAAATTTTGTGAGGGTTTCCAGCAAATAAGACAAGAAACCTTTCTCTCAAGGCTTGGGACTCCCTCTGCTTGCCTAAAGATTTAGGAGGTCTTGGTTTGAAAAAGATGAGAGAAGTGAACCTGGCCCTTATCTCCAAACTAGGATGGAAACTTCTTAACAATTCAAAATCCTTGTGGGTGTCCCAATTGCACTATAAGTATTTAAATTCTTGCTCTCTTCTCTCCCCCTACCCTTTCTTCTCCCTCATGGCTATGGAAAGACATTCTGAAAATCATTTCATTCATCTCCAAAGGTGCTTGCAACTCATAGCTTCTCCTCTCTCCCCATATGGAGCTCCACTTGGATTCCCAGCTTATCTTCATTCACTCATTCTCCTTGGCTTTCTCAGCCTTTTCCAAACTTGATGGTTTCCAAGCTCTTCTTTTTTGATCATGTTCTTTCTATCCCAGCTTGGAACATTCCATTACTTCATTATCTCTTTGATGAGGTGACTATAAGAGAGTTCCTTAAGACTAATTTTTCTTCTTATTCTGAGAGAAAATACATTTGGACTCCCTCTGCAAATGGATTGTTCTCTACAAAGTCAAGTCACAAGATGATTAGTAGCCAGAGATCACTTCAAACTCAATCCCCTCTTCCAGCAGCCAAATGGAAACAACTTTGGAAGCTTAATCTGAATGATAGACTAAAACTCTTCCTTTGGAAAATTGCTTAGGACATTGTCCCCTCCAAGAGTAGGTTAAATTCAGTTTTTCCCATTCCTCAAGCTGACCTAGTAGAAGAGGATTCCCTTTCTCATCTCTTCTTCAAATGCTTTTTTGCCAGAATTTCTTGGAGACTCTCACCTTGGCCTTTAGATTGTTTAAAGTGGTCTGCTTTAAGTCTTGTAGATTGGATAGAAGGCATTTTAACTCCTACTAGTTCTTTTGGTATAACCTGTGCAGATTCACATTTTTTCCAGATTTTTGCTGCAATGTTATGTGATATGTTATGGTTTTACAGAAATCAAGCTATCCACAAAGGTGTCATCCCTGATGTTTCAACTATTGCAGCCAACATCAATCGTGTTTCTTTGTAGCATTTTACAACCTGGTCATCTAAACTTCATCTTGTCAAAGAAGTCTGGTCCAAACCTCCCCATGGCTTTTGTAAGGTCAACTTTGATATAGCCATCCGAGAAGGTTTCTCCACCCAAGCTGCAGTCTGCAAAAATTCTAATGGAAAGATCATCAAAGCTCTAACTCAAGTAAGACCCCGCTGCAGTCCAGTATATGGGGAAGCTCTTGCTGCCCAACTAGCAGGTGTTTTGGCCAATTCTCTTAAGCTGGATCAGTTCATCTTAGAAGGGGACTCTAATATTGTAATTTTATCTCTTAACAATCCTACTCTTAGCATGGATTGGCATATTGATCATGTTATATTGGAAACTTTAGCTAGCTTTCAAGTCTCCTCTCATTGGGAGGCTAGAAAGATCAACAGAAGTGCGAACTTCTGCGCCCATTATGAGGCATATAAGGCCACAGCAAGGGTTATCCCGGGCTGCATTCCCTCATTTTCTCCCCCTAGTTCCATCCCAATTTGTAGTGGAAAAGATCCACCTTCCTTTTTCCCTTGTGAAGGTTTTTGCTTTTTTTGTTGGCTGTTTTTAGCTTCTGGTTTAGTTTGCTTTCTGTTGGCTATTTTTCAATTTGTAAAGGTTTGTTGGCTATTCTCAGCTTTTTTATGATTGGCCTGTTACCAAAAAAAAAAAAAAAGTGTAAAAAATTATAAAAGAATTACTCTTATCTTAATTGTGTTGGTTATGAAAATTGAAATGGGATTTTTTTTTTATTGGATACAAAATTCTCCTAATAAGTTGGAGTAATTTTCTTCAACTGAACTTTCGGCGTCATTTAGCACATGATAAACATATAATTTTTTTAATATGATTAATAAAAAGGTGTACACTTTTTTTTTTATATGTTCACACAAAATAAAAAATAAAAAAAGAAAGATTTGAACTAGTGATCTCCCAAAAAATATAGACTTTTAGCATGTTTAAAGAACATTTTATAAGTTTTAAATGAAATTGCAGCCTATTGTTTTAAAATACTGATTTTTTTTTTTTTTTTTTTGGGTATGATTTTCAACAACCTTTTGTTCGTTACTTGAAATTCTATTTTATCCAAATAAATATTAAGCTACATGACCATCTATTTGCACATGTAAATCCCATATGAACTCTCTCACATATAATATTCACCCAAATTACTAGCAAGTTGGATAATCATAAATTACTGTAATGACCCAAATATTTAACTATGCATAAGTAGCTTGGTTAGAAGGGTTAACTTGGACTTTGGGTCACTAGGATCTGCCAGAAGGACATTTTGGAGAATTAGACTTCTGGACCAAATGTACACTCTTGTTTTTTAGTGTGAACGTACGTTAGGGTTGGCAGACGTACGCTTTTGTCTTTTAGTGCGGACACACGCTAGGGGACCACTGACATACGCTGACAGATAGTACGCCGTACTCTGTGAATAGTACACAGATGTACGCTCAAAAGTATCAGACATACGATACTTTTTGGTATACCCTCCGGTTAATATCTAGACGTACGAGACAGCCTTTGGACCGCTGTGTAACAATACCGGACGTATGCCACTTTGGCCGGATGTCCGTTGCTTTTTGGCCCTATAAATACCCCCTCGCCCATTTCACACCAAATCCGCCCCTCAACCCACCTCTTCGCCCCTAGGTTGCTTGTTGGCCATTTGTGAGTGTTTGTGAGGTTTCATGAGTGTTTCAGTGCTGCCGGAGGAGGAACTCTTGAGGTTTTGCTTCAAAGAGGTAACGCTCGGTTTCCTTAGCTTTTTAATACGTCGTTATGCTGCTCGATTATTGTTTGTAGCTAGTTGTAGTTGTTAGCTTAGTTATGCTTTAATCTTGCTTAGGCTAGCGTTACGTTAGCTTAGCGTTGTTGCTTTGCATGGAGGTTTCGATCTGTGTTAGGAGGTTCTAGGAAGCCTTTCCTGGCCTTTGGAGTCGGAGAATAGGCGGACAGTGGAAAGAAAATGAGGTTCTCCTTGAAAGACGTCGGAGTGGATCTACGGTCTCGTGACTGGACGTACAGCCCGTCGTGACTCAGTGGATGTACGGCCTCGAGCCGGACGTACGGCCTCGAGCCGGATGTACAGCCAGAGTGTGACAGGGAAACCCTATTTTCATCAGCCGTCCCATAGCTCCTGTTTCCTAGTTATAGAGTTGTGCTTTAGTAGAAAGAGAACTGATGATAAGTCGTTTTTCAGTATTCGAGGTTATGGAGCCTCAAGGGAATTACATGGAGAAGCTTTACGGCCCGGGTGAGTATAAACTCACATGGTTGCTTTGTTGTTACTTTTCCTGCATTGCACGTCGATTTTGTATATATCAAACATGCATATTTTGCAACTCTCATGAAATACATTTGGAACTACTGGGAACTCTCTTTTGTGAAAACGTGTGTCGGTTAATAAGATAATAATAAGACTTGTAAAACTGTGCATGTAAAAGACTGATAAGACTAATTGTATCGTATGACATGATACACCGGTATGTGCGGTAGTAATGGCCATGGGCTTACTATACGGGTTAGCTTTATGGTCAATGTGTGTGTGGGGGGGCTTTGGATCTAATGGTTTCGTGATCAATGATGTAGCCATTCCCAATTGATGGTCACTATAGGACGGACGTCATTAGTGGTGTGGGCCACCTGAGGTCGGACTTGGTCGTGCTGTTAGTGTTACATACAGTACGATGTGCAATGGTTAGGGCACCGGCATTGTACTACAAGTCCCTCGGGATAGCGTCAACTCTGCTGAAAATGAGTAATATATGGGGTGGACCATATTGTTGAACTATTACTGTTACTCATGATTATAAGCATATATTATATATATATCACCTGCATGATAAAACTGTCATCTCATAAGGTTACATGTGTTTTATAAATAAAAGAATCCACAAATTAATGACAGGTATGTCATGTGGATTTCTACTCACTAAGTCGTCGGACTTACCCTTGTATTATTTTCCTTTTTTCTCCATATGTACAATTATGCTGTTTTAGATAGTGGATACCGTGAAGTATCCGGTCTTGTGGAGGATTCGATCCAGGAGATGCTTGAGGACTTATTGCAAGCTTAAGCAGGTATTCATGGTAATTAGTACTTTTGAGTTATGTTGTAGACATTAGGACTTGATGCATGCTTGCTTGTATATTTAGGTTTAGCATAGATCTCTTGTACTGATATTATAGTATGATTTCCGCTACTTTGATGATCTTTGGTTAGACGCTCTGGTTATAATGATTAATGTTTATAGAACTTAATTACTTTCGCTGCTTAGTATTCTCTGTTTTTTAGGAGTAGAAGTCCCGGAGGTCTTGTTCGAAGTGGAACAAGGCTGGGAGATAAACTGTAGAATTAATTACTAGTTAATTAATTCACGGGGCGTTACAATTACTAACAATTTTGACAAATGATTGTTGTGCCATTTTCAGTTGCCTTAGTTGCTTGTTTCTATTAAAGGTTGGAAATTTGGGTTGGTGTGCCTTTGTTGCTAGAATTATGTATATCGGCATATAACCTGCGCAATGTGCGGGTATTTTTTCCTTGTATTATTTTATATTTGATATCCATGTAGAAGCACATTTGTAAAAAATATGGATAATTACCTTTTTCTTTATGGACTACCACGCGTTGTCAATTTTTCCGCATGAACTACCAACCTTACTGCCCAAACCCATTACACTACCATTTTCTTCCCAAAACCCCCTTTATGTCAGTCAACCTCATTAAATTGGATGAAATATTCTATTTTAAACGTTAAATCTCGTTAAAAAACAAAAATACCCCTAAATAAAAAATTATAAAAAATAAATAAATATTTAAAACTTATAAATTAATATTTTTAAAAAATAAAAAGAAAAAAAGGGTAACAGCCACCCCTAAGGTGGGGGTGGCTGTCGAGAAATTCTAGTGGTTTTACGTTGCCATCACAAATACATCCTATGATATCCCACATTACCTGGGTATGGATAATATGATGTGTTTATATAGAATATGCTCTCTCTAAATGGTATGAGGCCTTTTGGGGGTAAACCCAATACTAAAATCGTGCGGGCTTAGCCCAAAGCGGACAATATCATATCATTTAGGGTAGGGTGTTACATATGATATCAGAGCCATAACCTAGCCTGAGATAGGGGAGCATGCACAAGCCCATAGGGCTCGCCAGCGAAGACGTTGGGTCCTAAGAGGGGGTAATTGTGACGTCCCACATTGCCTGGGTATGGATAATATGATGTGTTTATATGGAATATGCTTTCTCTAAATGGTATGAGGCATTTTGGGGGTAAACCCAATACTAAAACTGTGCGGGCTCGGCCAAAAGCGGATAATATCATATCATTTAGGGTGGGGTGTTACACACCCAACTCCATAAATAAGAGTGCTCTGTCACTCTGATTCCTCAACACCAAAACCATGGCGTCTCTATCCTCTTCATGTCCCTTGTACTTTTGATACTCTTGTTGTTAGCTTCATTTGCAGCTTTAGCTTCAACTATTCAAGAAAAATTCATCCAATGTCTCTCCGTTGATTCTCAGAATATTTCCATTCCACTGACCATAACCTTTTTCACCCAAAACAATTCTTCCTTTTCCACTGTTCTTGAATCCTCTGCACAAAGTCTCAGATAATTGGTCCCTTTAGCGCCGAAGCTAGAGTTCATCTTCTTGCTGGTGCATGAATCCCACGTCCAAGCATTGGTGATTTGTTCCAAGCAACTCCAAATACATCTCAGAGTCCGCAGTAGAGGCCACAACTATGAAGGGCTCTCTTACGTTTCCTAAATTGAATTGCCTTTCATTGTTGTTGATCTTGCCAAGCTTCGATCCATAAACGTTGATTTACAAGACAACACTACATGGGTTCAGGCTGATGCAACAATTGGTGAAGTTTACTATAGAGTTTCTAAGAAAAGCCAAACACATGGCTTCCCGGCCGGCCTCTGCACCAACTTGGGCGTCGGCAAGCATATTACAAGAGGCACTTACAGACCCATGATGAGAAAATATGGCCTTGGAGCCGATTATGTTGTCGATGCACGACAATGAATTGTCGATGTTAATGGCAGAATTCTCGACCGGGAAGCCATGGGAGAAGATAATTTCTATGTAATTAGAGGCGTCGGAGTAGGAAGCTTCGGAATCATTCTTTGGTAGAAGATAAAGCTGGTCCCTATTCCCCCAACTGTCACAATTTTCACTATTACCAAAACCTTAGAACAAGGTGCAACAAAGATGTTGATGACAGTTTTTGAGGAGTGACGTGGCACGATACCCGAGGAGTGGCACGATATCTGAGGAGTCGTTGGGCTGTAAAAAGAAAAAAACAATGGGATCAAAGCTGATGATGGTGTGCTGGCGAGGGATAATTCCGATGCTTAAGTCAGTGAATTGCTTAAGAAAGTATAAGCACAATGCGAGCTTAAGAGAGAATTGTGATTACCAAATTATGAATTAAAGCTTCCCTTTTATAGGCATCAGATGGTAGTTGTCACCCCATGAATCTTGGCTTGCACATCTGCTTTGTAGTAGTGACGAGGGTTGTGGATCGTGAAATGACACAAGGAAAAGCGCTAGCCACATCTGCGCTGTCATCCCAAAAGAACTAGTCAATTTGAAGCTTTTCTAGAATTAATTATAAAGCCCAGTTTCACCTAGTAACTAGACAATGTGGGACTTAGCACTCATGACTATCTTTATAAACCACTCACTCTACGTGGGCTTCTTCTCATCTTCCCAATATAGGACCGGGGTGTTACAAACTCCACCTCTTAAATTCCTGATGTCAGGGCCACGTCATACAATGCTCTTGTACAACATGACCTGACGTTACTATGTAACACCCGCCCTAAATGATATAATATTGTCCGCTTTGGGCCAAGCCCGCACGGTTTTAGTGTTGGGTTTACCCCCAAAAGACCTCATACCATTTAGAGAGAATATATTCCATATAAACACATCATATTATCTATACCCAAGCAATGTGGGACACCACAATCACCTCCTCTTACGACCCAGTGTCCTCGTTGGCGACCCCTTATGGGCTTGTGCACGCTCCCCATCTTAGGTTGGGCTATGGCTCTAATACCATATGTAACACTCCATCCTAAATCATATGATATTGTCTACTTTGGGCCAAGCTCACACGGTTTTAGTATTGTGTTTACCCCCAAAATGCCTCATATCATTTAGAGAAAGCATATTCCATATAAATACATCATATTATCCATACCCAGGCAATGTGGGATGTCACACCCATAAGGCTTGTCAATTAAATAAGACTAGTATAAAAAGATGAATACATGAACTAGAATAGCATGTCAAAAAATAATAACTAAACTGAAATATTCATGTTTAACAAAATATGTCTCACAACAATAATAGTGATCGTTATTAAAATAAACTGATCTATCTCAAAAAGAAAACTATGCCAACACACTTATTAGCTTGACTAATGTGAAACCACAAGAAATTCCTAAATACTCCCCGCCCCCATTCCGGCCTCCTAATGCAACCTGATCATCACCTGAAACAAAAAATAAAACTAATGAGCTCAAAGGGTGCTCAGTAAGTGAAATCCACAACTATAGGCAGTTTTACTCTTTATCCCGTTTTGAAAATTGGAACTCATAACTACATATGTTCCCAGAATATTTTCAAATAAGAAAATAGAATAAGAAACATAAAGCATATAAAATACATTATCATCAATGAAATTATTGATAGTCTTTATCTCATACTAGTGCCCAAGTATATTGTTAACCCCGTATACTAGAGTTGCACGGTCCTTGCGACTTGGGATGAGATACTGTGGTCATAGCCCCGTCCCCTTGGCTAGCCGATGGGGGAGAAGTGAAATGAAGAAGAGAAGAAAAAATGGAGGAGGCTTATCGGCGTGAGAAATGAAGATGAAGGGGAGAAGTGCTAAACCTAAGTGTAAAAAATATTAATATATAAATATAATAATATATAAATATTGTTAAATAAGATGGAAACATGGTTCCCAGTAACCCGGTAAAAACGGGGTACCAAACCTGGTTTTTGGATTTTTCAAACCGGAACCGAAACCAAGTCCCCAATTTCCTGGTTACGATTTCGATTTCCCTGTAATTTTCGACACCCCTAGCTAGGCCTTGTGTGGCTGATCCATGACCCAACAAAAGACCATTTATAAATGGCAACAAGTTGCCGACAAGCTTGACGAGAATCTCTTCATGAGGGTCATCCTTCAACCGACCAGCTTTGGAGCCAAAGGCGGAAGAACTGCAACAACTTCATACAATGCACTGTTTCTTGATGGCCCCGACAAGCTCCTCCAAGTCATGCAAGAAAGCTTCCCGGAGTTGGGTTTGATTTTTTTTTTTTTTTTGAAACCGGTACTCATACATTAATAATATATATATTTTCTAATTTGTTAAATTTTAAGGTATTATATGTAATTTTTGTATATAAAGTTAGGGTATTTGGGTCATTTCAATTGATTTAACGAGGTTGACAGACGTAATAAGGGTTTTGGGAAAAAAATGGTAGTCTAAATGGGGTCGGACAGTAAGGTTGGCAGTTCATGGGGAAAATTGATAACGCGTGATAGTTCATGGAAAAAAAAGGTATGAGTATATATATATATAGCAATTAAATTCCAATTAATGGAAAAGAATAAAATAAAATAAAATAAAGGACTGCATTAAAAAATAAAAAAATAAAAAATAAATAAATCTTGAACATTCTCAATTCTCCAATAGATAGCTGCCATCAAGAAATATAGAAATAAAAGTTGAATGAGAAAACTATGGGTTCACTTTTAGGACGACAGATGCGTATCAAAAGGCAAAAAACCCATTAGAAGGATTTGAAGAAATGGTATAAATATATAAAATATGCCCAAAATGCCTACATATCAAACACATACATGCGAAGCTAATAACATTGTTTAAAGTAAACCATCACATGCGATTTCCCTTCGGTTCCCCTCTTGAGAAACAGAGCAAGAGTAGGAAGAAATAGAAACTTTTTTTTGACGACATATCTCGATGAGTAGGATCCTATTGAGCACTATCAGGAATATATGGTTGCTTTCAAATAAACTTTTTTGATCGGTATAAAATCATTTTTGTAAGAATATAGGCTATAACTGCTTGCACACACCTATTGAGATAAGATGTTTATTTTATTTTTTTGACATGTCCGCACAAAAGGAGAGAGGGGGATTCGAACTAGTGACCTCCACTTCATTAGGCATAGTCTCAGCTAATTGAGCTACCTCTAATCAAAGAAAACGTAAAGATATATTAGGTTGACATAACATAAAGATACAAAGAAACTAACTTGATATAAAGATCGAGAGACGGTGGAGAGTGGAAAAAATCCTATTTGCAAGTTGAGTTATATAGAGATTGAAATCGGTAGAGAGAATCATAAAAAGTCTAAGATTATTAGAAATTGAAGTCGGTGGAGAAAATCCTAGAGAGATTGGGATTGGAACATGTTAAATTTTAAAACAGAGAAACAGAAAAACCCTAAAAACAGAGAGAAAAAGAGAAAAAAAGAGGAAAACGTTGGAAGAAGAGGAAAAAGAGAGATAAAAACCTTAGAGCATTTCCTAGCATACTCCGTAGGGAGTTTGCTCCCTATGTGTAGGAAATGTCAAAAAAAATTGCAAAAAATGTCCCACAGCAGATTTCCTAAATGATTCTTTAAATCATCAGATGCTACAGTAAAACCCTAAGTATAAGGTTCCACTGTAGCAATCTTTATGATTATTATAGTCATAATAAAAAAACAAAAACAAAAAAAACACTCCTCTCACATCTTTTCACATAGTCATCCTCGTTCTTCCTCTTCTTCTCTGTTCTCTTCTTCTTCCGCACTTCATTAGAACACAAGCCATTTGAAGATTGCAAAAAAAAAAAAAAACGTGTGTAAGAAAATGCAGTGGGTTTTCTGTATTTGTTTGTGGGGGGATGGGAGAGGGCTAAAGTCTGCCATTATAGCTTGCTTGCTGGTCTGTGGTTGTTCGTCTTGCCTTGCTGGTCTATGGGGGGATGAGAGAGGCAGAGAGTGGGATTGAGAAAGGGAGAGGTGCAGCTGGGGGAAAGAAAAGAAGGAGATGAGAGTGAAGAAGTCAGGGAGAGAGAAGACGGAGATGTGAGAAATGGAAAGAAAAAGAAAAAAGTTTTTAGAATAAAAGAAAATATTATTTTAATGAAAATAAAAATAATATTTTAATAATATAAGAAATGATAAAGAGAAGTTATTGTGAAGTTTTTCTAGATAGGAAAGCAAAAAATAATTTGAATCTTTAAATGTAGAAAACATGACAAGAAAGCTAATTAGAATGCTCTTAGAGATCAAAAATGGAAAGAGAGAGCACGCCTTAGAGGAAGAGGCATTGTTTCCGTCGTTAGAGAGAAGGAAGTGATGAAGTCAAACTGAACCAGTTCAATTTTTAAACCGGTTCAGTTTTTAAAATAATGTAGTAAAAATCCGGTTTTTACTCTAAAAGGAAAAGGACTTATGCTACATGTTGCAACTTTAAGGCTTTTTTGAGAGGTGACTCCACTATTATATATATATATATATATATATATATGATACGCATGCACAAGCTCACGGACATAACCTTGGGTACAAATAGCAGAAAGGTTTACTCAAAAAAATCATGTAATAATATACTTATAACATAAAATTTTTATGGAAAATCATGAAAATTTTACTCAAGCTTTGACACCACATGGACATTAATCTTCTACGAAAATTCATTGAATTCCAAAATATCTTATCATAATTTTCATAAATTAATAATACGCAAATAAAGTACAAATCCACAATAACAAGACATCCTCTGAAAATATCAATATGAAAGAATTTGTACATAGATACCAGAAAACCATTTCTCACTTGAGCACCCTCATACGTTACACAATGACAAAAATTGTGTAAATTTAGAGTAGAGAGACCAAATTTCATTATCAATTAGAACTCTACTTGCCATCAAAATAAGAGACTAATAAGAAACAACTTCTCTTGTTGACCAATAGTCAAGGGAATAAGCTCCGCAAGTCCTCCACATTTTATGCAGTAGAACCAGTGTTTGGATTTAAGTACTGAAAGCTTTACCACAGAAGGATGGCGTGAAAAAAAAATCTTCCCATAACATCCAGTGACATGATAAATAATGGAACCATTTTAGCATTGCAAGCTAGCATGCTGGTCTTTATCCAAACGTTGCAATGAGAAAAGACTTATAAATGCTCATGAACTTCGCCACAAATGCTGCAAAACCAATTAAAACAAAACACCAGTGAATTAGCTTAGAAGGAAATATATACCAAGTTTGTTTAACCCATACTGCAGGTAATTTAGTGTTTTTTGCTAATCCATACGATGGGAAACAATAAGGTCCAAAGCCATTTCCATAACTTATCCCAATATTAGCATTCATCAAAAAACCTTGTCCATGAATACAAATGAAAGGTACAAGCATGTTCATAGGTTACATTCATTTATTTTTCAAATCTTGGGACACAGATTCCTCAGAATTGGCAAACTTGATAACATTCCTTTGTATATCCTACAATTAATAGAAACGAAAATAAATATATCAACAACCAAAAATGTGTCCCTGCGGTGTAATTCTAACACGAGTTCTCCCTCTGAAATATCAATGCACAAGAGAAACATGTTAAAGTACATTAGAAAACAAGTTCAATTAAATCTATTCCTCCTATTGGAAACATCTTTTTGCAAGTATGACAGGTAAACATGGACCACTATACAACTAAATAAATATATCTTAACTATATGTCATGTCGGCTTTATTTATAGTTTCTTTTCCAGACAATCAAGATCAGCCAAAAGTATCATTTTCTGCCGTTATCACTATTACATAATAACTTTCATCTTCTTATTTATCATATACTTCTTCATTATCTCTACCATATTGTTTTAGGCATCTCTATCTTATTAGCACATTAATCAGTTTCCTTTGCACATGTCTAAACCATTTCAAATGACTAATTTTTCCTCAATACGAACCACCCATATTTTAAACAAATGAATTTATTTCATGTCTTGTGCTTCTTAGTATTAACACTTATCCATTTTTACATTCTCGTTTAAACTGCACTCTCTTTAGACCGACAAAATTTATACCATATGACTACCATTACATAAGGAAACTATATCTATCAAGAAAGTCAATGCCGAGTGCCCCACACATATGTGACCCAAAGGCAACCAAAAGAAAAAAGGGAGCTAAGAAGTAAAAAAAGACCAAAGGCAAATGAAGAAACCAATATTCAAACCTCCTTTTTTTCATAGGTGAAGTTTACTCGCGATAATGAACTTCAACATTAAAAGCCCAACAACATTGCAGTTATCATATTTATCTCCTCTTAAATAACCCAAAGTGCATGTCTCCAAACACTAATATATCTTAGTCCTAAACTTTCACCCACCGATATGGAATTATATCATTTGCTAGTTAAGTCAAACCCCTCGAACTCCAAAAAGAGAACACGAAAGCACAAAGCATCAAAGTGCATATACGAGGCAAATATACATGAAAAAAGGAGACACCAAACGATGCAAAGAGGAACCATTTTCCAAACCACAGTACTCCAAGACCAACCTCCCGACCACCAACAAGCAAACAAACCCACCACCTTACTAGGCATGACCCATGACAAACCAAACCGGCTGAAAACAGCATTCCATAGAGAGCGCACAATATCGCAGTGGAGAAATAAATGATCAACATTCTCCTCATCCGACTTGCACAAACTACATCTATTGATCACAATAAGATTCCTTCTTCTAAGATTGTCAATAGTGACGATCTTCCCTAACACCGTTGTCCATGCAAAGAACGCCACTCTAGAAGGAGCCTTAGTGCGCCAAATGCTCTTCCAAGAAAAAGGACTAGCCTCTTTTCTTACTAGAGTATCACAGTAAGAACGGACATCAAACTTCCCTTTACGAGACGAAATCCACCAAATCTTATCCTCCCCTTCCCTATGCATTCTAAAAGAATACAACAAAGAGTAGAAAGAAGCTAAAACTTCCAACTCCCAATCATGAGCCAATCGAATGAAGCTAATATTCCATTAACGAGACCCCCCAATGAAATCCAAATTATCGGCAATAGATGCCTCTTTACCAAAAGCTATGTTATAAAGGCCTGGAAAAGCTTCCTTAAGAGTCGATTCTCTACACCAAACATCATCCTAGAATCTGATATTAGACTCATTACCTGGATCGAATCTAGTATAGCTAGAAAACAGCCGCCACCCCCTACTAATGAACCTCCAAAGCCCCACCCCATGTGGCCCATTAGAGTCAACGGAATGCCAACCACCCCACTCAGAACCATACTTGGCATCCACAACAATTCTCCACCAAGCCTCTCTCTCATGCGTATAACGCCATAGCCACTTCCCTAGCAGAGCTTGATTGAACACTCTCAATTTCCTAATCCCTAGGCCACCATCAGAGATAGGAGAGCATGCCTTATTCCAATTCACCAAATGATACTTGCATTCATCATTCAAACCTCCCCACAAAAAATCTCTATGAAGCTTTTCTAATCAATCTACCACCGAAGCTGGTATTATAGGATAAAGAGACAAGAAGTAGGAAGATTGGAAAGGGTGCTCTTAATCAGAATAACCCTACCTCCCTTGGAAAGGTACTCTTTTCCAGCTAGCCAACCTACGATCAACCTTTTTCCAGAATGTCATCCCAAATGGGTTTAGCCTTAAAGCTAGCACCCAAAGGAAGCCCAAGATATTTCATAGGTAAAGAGGCCGTCCCACAACCCAACACGCCAGCCATCTCTCCCAAGTTTTCAACCTCCCCAACCGGGAGCAAAGCTGATTTAGCCAAATTTACCTTCAGACCACACACAGCTTCAAAACAAACAAATAACGCTTTAATGGATCGTATTTGATCAAGAGTTGCCCCATAGAAAACCAAGGTATCGTCCGCAAATAAAAGATGAGAAATGTTGACCCTCTAAGACAAACTAGCTCCCACTGAGAAACCTAAAATGCGACCATGATCAATGGCAGCAGCAATCATCCTGCTAAACGCCTCCATAACAATGATGAAAAGGAACGGAGATAAGGGATCCCCCTGCCTCACCCCTCCGGAGCTACTAAAGAAACCCGAAGGAGTGCCATTGATTAGCACAAAGAAACGAGCCGTCGAAATACAATGTTCTATCCAAGAACACCATTTTTCACCAAATCCACATCTCCTTAGAAGATACAACAGAAACTTCCAATCCATATGGCCACAGGCCTTCTCCATGTCTAATTTACATAGCAACCCCGGCTCCTTAGCGTTGATACGGCTATCCAAGCATTCACTTGCTATAAGAATCGAGTCTGTGATTTGCCTACCTTTAACAAACGCATTATGTGGCTTAGAAATCACTCTATCCACAACCCTCCTCATCCTATTAGCAAGAACTTTAGCAATAATCTTGTAAACACCACTAATAAGGCTAATAGGACGAAACTCCTTAAATTCAGAAGCCCCAGACACCTTAGGAATAAGGGAGATAAAAGTAGTATTAAGACTTTTTTCAAACTTACCACGAGCAAAGAAATCTGAAAAGACCGCCATGACATCTTCCTTAATCACTGCCAAACAATCTTGGAAAAAAGCCATGGAAAAGCCATCCGGACCTGGAGCCTTATCTCAATCCATTCCTTTTACCACCTCCCACACCTTCCTTTCCTCAAAAGGATCTTCTAACAAATCAGCCTCACTCGCATCCAACATGTCAAAATCAAGATTGTCCAACCTAGGACGCCAATTGCACTACTCCGCAAAAAGAGACTCATAATAATTCACCGCATGGTCCTTGATCAAAGCTTGATCGGAAGTAAGAGAGCCGTTTATCAAAAGGGATTCAATGGTATTGCCTCTACAATTCGAATTGGCAATCCGATGGAAAAACTTAGTGCACTTGTCACCCTCCTTGAGCCAACGAATCCTAGACTTTTGTCTCCAACAAATTTCTTCTTGTAAGAGGGCAACCTCCAACTCCCCTGCTAATCACCCTTTTTCTTTCCTTGTCTTCTTACCCTAAACCTCTCTCTTCCTCCAACCTGTCCATAGCCTTTAATGCATCGCCTTTCTCAATGCACAGAGCACCCACATGACCGAATTCAACTTCGTTCCATCTTTTAATGTCCGCCTTTAACGCCTTAAGCTTCCGGGCCAAAACGAAGCTCGGATTGCCTAAGAAAGTATAAGAAGACCACCAAGACATCACCCTGTCCACGAACCCCTCATTTTTCAGCCACATATTCTCGAATTTGGAAGGTCTCTTACCCCTAATCAAACCATCACAATTGAGCAATATGGGAAAATGATCCGAACACAATCTTAACAACCTCTTCTAAATTAGACCAGGATATTTGACTTCCCAGTCTGGAGAAACTAAGAAGCGATCAATCCTAGACTGAGAATGAGAATTGGACCAAGTAAAAGTTCCTCCAGCTAGAGGAAGATCCATAAGCCCCTGTTCGGAAATGAAATCCGAAAAATCTTACATTGCCGGACTGTAACGCGCTCCCCCCGACCTTTTGCTTGGAAAATGAGTAACATTAAAATCACCACCAATGCACCATGGAATATCCCACCAGCTAATGAGGCCAGCCAATTCTTCCCAAAGAAAGCGTCTGAATAGTCAAGATTCGGGCCATAAACCCCAGCAAACGCCCAAATAAACTCGTCCTCCACATTCTTGAAAGAACACGCTGCGACATAATCTCCCACACAAACCTCAATCTTCGCGACCATTCTTCTATCTTACATCAACAAAATTCCACCCAAGGCTCCTTTAGAAGCTACAAAACACCAATCGGCATAAGCACAACTCCACAAGGATCTCACAATACTAGAAATGAACTCCATCTTTGTTTCTTGTAGACACACTATATCCGCCTTCCAATGCCTAAGCATATTTCTCACCCTTAGACACTTATCCCCTCATTCAACCCCCTCACATTCCAAGAAATAATTCTTGGTTTCATAAAAATTCTCTTTGTGCCCTTCCCTTAACCTTCTCCCGGCAAGCACTTCCCTCATAATTAATGGAACAATTAAGATAAAGTAATTCACAATTACCTTTCTTTGCTACGTTTGAGACGACGCCCACGCCCTCCTCTACATTGTTTTCAATAATATTCACAAACAACTCCGAAAGCTTCCCTTCAAAACCATCACAAGAAATCCCCACAAAATGATTAAACTCCTCTACAAGCTTCACCGCCCTACTAACGGAACTATCACCCTTTTTCCCCCAAAGCCCAAGGCTGGACAGCATGCCAAAGGGGAGTGAACCTCCATCTTAGACACTTCCAACTCCAACCTTGTCAACAAACGCTCCCTGAGAGGGGCGTATTTCTCTCCTAAACGTGGAGAATTGACCATCTCTATGCTGTTGTGAGAAGACCCGACATCCAATTTAGGCGAATCAAGAATGACCAACCCTATCTCGTGCTCACTGCCTCCCACAAGAATAGAAGGGAGAACCCCTGGCCTTGATAACGATTCCTTATCAACAGAAGCTACCAGGGAACTCACTGTGCATTTAGGGACTGTCGAAACGACCTCCATACCTTCAGTAGCAGCCGAAGAAACAACCTGGCCCTCAGAGACGGCCCCTATCTCCAAGACCCAAGGCTCAAAAAGTGCTAAAGACTCTCTCGAAGGCCTCATCGGCGCTATCTGCCGGCAGCCCAACTGCTGGGCATCGACCACCATGTCGGAAAATCCCTCCTCCCCTCCAAAAGTCCCCATCGGCACTGCCTACCTGCACCCTTGCTGCTGGGCTTCGACCCCCATGCCGGAAAATCCCTCCTCCCCTCCTAAAGTCCCCATCGGCACTGTCTGTTTGTCTGCCTGCCTGAAATCCTCTTCTCCTCACACGAGCCCTCAAAAGTAGCAAAAATCTCTCCCGGAGGCCTCATCCGTGAAGTCTGCCGGCCACCTAGCAATTGGGTTTCAACCACCGTGCCGGGACGCCTCTCCTCCCCTTCTAAAATCCCTGCCAGCACTGTCTGTCGACAACCCACTTGGAGGATTCCATTCATCATGCCAGAAACCACACCAAGCAGTGCTTTACCAAGCAGACCCTCCGCATAGTGCTGCGACGTGAGCTCCGACGACCGACAACGTGGACCCAAGCTATCTTGAGCTCCGGCGACTGACGAAGACCCGCCTGGCTCCCCGGTCAACTTCTTGAGGCTGCCCAAACGTACACTCTTCCCCCTTCCTACCCTTTTCCTCTTGTGAGGCTTTTTTTTTTTATAAGTAATAAGGAATTTTATTAAGGAGAAAAAGCCCTAAAAATACAAGAGGGAAAGCCAAAGCTTACCCAAAGCAAACCCAACAAGACCCAAACATCCCAACCCAAACTACCCCACATTAGCCTTGCCCAACCATCAACTACCCAACCCAAACTACTCCATATTAATCTTGCCCAACCTCTGGTGCTCTCTCTTGCCCTTAGACCTAATCTAAGGGCCCTGTCTTCCACTTAAGATCCCTAGTAATTCATCTTTCAGAGACGCCAGGTTCCGGTCCTCCTCCTCAGTGGACAACACCTCACGAGCTCCCTCCCTTGCCTAACGCCCAGACTCCTCCATGTCCTTCAAGAGTGCCAAATGCATAGCATCATCCTTGACCACATCCCGCAATGACGCCAACAGCCATTTTTGTGATTTGGTCAAACCAAAATAAGACTCCAACGTAAAACCCTCAAACACTAACACACCTGCGGAAAAAGGGTCACTGGCATGGTCTGGCTTGATACTGGTAAGATCAAGAGACTCTGACGTAAGATCCGAGGCTTCATCCCCCATCATAGCTGTCGCGGCCCCCAACTCCAAGTGCGACAACACTTGTCGCACCGACAACCCAGGAAAGCTCGCCACTGGCAAAGGATATGACAGATCCGAGCAACAGAACCCGAACCAGGATCCGGGCCCGAATCTGGAATAGGATCCGAAACCAAATCCGAAGCCAACCCGAGAACCGGCCCAAGAACCGGACCCGCGTGACCCAACAACCCAGCCCTGTTCTGCGACCCTTTGGGCTTCAACTCCAACCCAGCACTCAGCCCAATCAGCCCAAAAAGCCCTAATTGAAGCTTCACCCAGTCATTCGTCTTCAATGAATCTGCGGCCGCCAAAGGCAAAGACGCCGGCGAAGGAAGAACCAACTCCTTCAACGAAATCTGCTCGGCCTCCATCACGTAGCAATCAACAGTGGAACGCTGCTCCACTCCACCTTGAAACATTCCGACACCGGGAACACATTGAGAAGGCACGAAGACAAACGCATCAGCCCACCCACTGTCAATCGCAGCACGTTTACGAAAGACCGTCCATAACGAAACCCAGCAGAAGCAGACTCTTCCACCTCTACCCGCTTCCCTGGCAGAGAAGGATGAGGCTTAACAAGATTATTGGGCCCATCCCCTACTACTAAGGCCTTGCCCAACTCAGGAATGGGTTGAAGACCATCCAACTTCCTGCCCAACAAAAGCCCATGATCTTGAAGCCCTCTAGCACCAAAATCCTCCAACCGCTCACCAATGACCAGCTGTAGTTGTATCAAAGAGGATCTTAATTTAACGTATTCGATATCTCCAACCGCTCCAGCGATATTCTTCCCACCAGGTACAGTATGTTCATATGCAGCCATCTTTGCAGGAGCCAAAGGACAATGACGTACCAACGCAAGTGTCACCAGAAGAGTAGTCGGAATAAGCTGCACGGGCGAAGGAAGCATCGGAAAATCAACACTCTGCACTCAAACCCATATTTATCACCGGAGCCCCTAGACAAACCGGAGCTTTACTGGACTGCAACTTATATTGATCAACATTGCCTCCCAACAACCACCTAGGCACCCTAGCTAAAGATTCAAACGAAGGCCGGAAAAGTTCCTTCGTCTGCCTCACCGTGGCATTAAGCACCTCAGTAAAACTCCTCTGTTTCTTCACAGCTTCATTCCCTGGAGCCAACAGAAAAGGTTGAAAAAACCTCACTGCAATCTGAAGTTCAGACTCAAGTTTATTCCAACCTCTCTGATTTTTCCCTTCTGGAACTATAACCGACATGCGTCTCTCCCTCCCATCACACTCTTCAATCACTAGAAATCTACCAAACCTATTAAAACATTTTTGAGTGAGCACTCAAGGATAGCCTGGTATGGATTGATCTCGAAAGACCCTGGAATCCTCAGACATCAACTTCTCAAAAATATGTAACAGCCAAACAACCTCCTTATTGCCCAGCCTAATAGACCTCAAAACACGTCTACTTTTCTCCTGGATAAACAAACTAGTGTCCCCATCCTTCACCACCATCTCGAAATCCTTGGATTCAACCGACCATTTTCTAGATAAACCCTTACACCAACACCAACAGACCACCGGAGACAACACACAACTCCTCACACTCCTCCGAAAAGAAAAGAGGAGAGAGAAGAGAGCTCTTTTTTTTGTCGTCTAGTGACCTTTTAAAATTTCTTGACAAATTTTTTTTTTTTTAATAAGTAACGTGAATATTATAAAGAACGCGCAGAGAGGCACAACCCTTATACAAGAATATACAAAGAAGACCCCTGTGTAATATACAAAGAGCACATATTCAAAAACTCCTCTATAGTCAAGACTTCACTACGGTAATGGGCCAACGCCCATGAATGTAACATAGAAATCATGTTCTTCCTCATCCCATCCACCGAACACTCCTTATCCTCAAAAGTTCCGGCATTCCTCTCCCGCCAAATACACCAAATGACGCATAATGGCACCATTCTCCAAATAACTTTAGAAATAACCCTACCCCCCACCTGATTCCAGCAAGCAAGCAAGTCAATGAACCTTCGCGGCATAACCCACTCCACACCAAACAAAGAAAAGACATAGTTCCATAGCTGAGTAGCCACTTCACAATGCAGCAACAAATGATCCACGGACTCCCCATTTTTCTTACACAAGCAACACCATTCTACTAATACTCATCTTTCTCAGATTGTTATGTGTCAGAATTTTACCGAGAGCTGCAGTCCACCCAAAAAATGCCACTTGCGGAGGCACCTTAGATTGCCAATTACTCTTCCAAGGAAACACCTCCAAGTTTTGAGAGGACAAGGCATTCTAGAACGTCTTCACCTCAAATGTACCCATTTCAGATGGGGACCAGTGAATACGATCCTCATTACCAACGGAAATCTTACAAGAGTACAATTTTTCAAAAAAAGAAGATACCACATCCACCTCCCAATCTTGGATGAAACGTACAAAAATCACATTCCACTCAACAATCCCATTTCTCCAAATAAAATTATCCTTCACCCATGGTTCTTTATATCTTGCAACACTAAACAAGGAAGGGAACACATGTTTCACGGTTGATCAGAGCACCAAACATCATGCTAGAAACGAACTTTCGATCCTATCCCCACCTCAAACCTCACTCCCTCGGAAAAAATACCCCAACCTCGTCTAATGTGCTTCCACAACCCCACACCATAAGGACCTGACACCTCCTTCAAACACCACCCACCATCCTGATCTTCATATTTGGCTTTAATTATCTTGTGCCAAAGAGCTTCCCTCTCTGTCGCATACCTCCAAAGCCATTTCCCCTTAAGTGCTTGATTAAACTTATGCACATTCCGAATTGCAAGACCTCCGGCCCTTAAAGGACAGCAAATTTGGTTCCAATTAACCAAATGTAATTTTTGATCATCTCCCATACCTCCCCACAGGAACTCTCTTTGAATTTTCTCCATCCTTTTGGCCACACTCATAGGAACAGGAAATAAAGACAGGTAATACGTTGGAAGATGAGACAATGTACTTTTTATAAGAGTTAACCGCCCACCCTTAGATAGATACAATTTCTCCCAACCAGCCAACCGACGTTCCATCTGCTCTATCACCCCATTCCACAAAGATGTAACCTTGTATGCAGCCCCTAAGGGTAAACCCATGTACTTCATAGGCAAAGTTGCAACATTACACCCAAGAATATTAGCCAACTCCCCGATGTTGTCGACCTCTCCTATAGCAACAAGTTCTGATTTACCAAGATTAACTCTTAGCCCCGAAATAGCCTCAAAACATAAAAGAATAAGGCGCACATATTTAATTTGCCCTAAGAATGCTTCACAAAAAATCAAGGTGTCGTCAGCAAATAACGAGCGAGAAACCACCAAATATGAAGGGACCCTTTCTCCCACAGAGAAACCCAACAATAAACCTTGCTCTATCGTCGCATTTACCATTCTACTCAGAGCCTCCATAACCAACACAAATAGTAACGGTGAAAGCGGATCCCCTTGTCTAATCCCTCGTGAACTATTAAAAAATCCCTTCGGAGTTCTATTTATCAAAAAGGAGAATCTGACAGTCGAAATACACCACTCTATCCAAGTCCTCCATCTCTCTCCAAATCCACACCGTTTCAATAAATACAATAAGAACTCCCAATTCACATGATCATACACCTTCTCTAGGTCCAATTTGCAAATAACACATGGCGCCCCTAATCTCACCAGACCATCCAGACATTCATTTGCAATCAATACAGAATCTAAAATTTGTCTTCCAGCAATGAAGGCATTTTGAGAATTAGAGATAATCTTCCCCAATATGGTTTTCATCCTATTGGCCAGGACCTTGGATATAATTTTGTACACCCCTCCCACCAAACTAATGGGCCGAAAATCCTTTGTCTCCACCGTTTCCGCCTTTTTCGAAACCAAGGACACAAAAGTTACATTCACACTCTTCACCAACTTCCGTCTTCGATGGAATTCGGAAAAAACAGCCGTAACATCTCTCTTCACCACAACCCAACACGATTGAAAAAAAGCCATGGTGAACCCATCCGGTCCCGGTGCCTTGTCGCCTTCCATACCTTTTACCACCTCCCAAACCTCCTCTTCTTCAAAATCTCGTTCTAACCAGTTTTTTTCGTCCTCATCAATGGATGAAAAAACTTGATTATCCATTTTAGGTCTCCAAGTGCTACGCTCAGAATATAATCTCTGATAGAACTGCACAACATGATCTTTAATCTCAACAGGATTATGTGACAAAATACCATTGATCCGTGACCCTTCCATACGATTATACCGCCAATGGGAATTGGCCACCTTATGAAAGAACCGAGTGTTACTATCCCCCTCCTTCAACCACAACGCTCTCGATTTCTGTCGCCAATGGATTTCCTCGCACAACAATGTATTCTCCAATTCTTTCGACATATCTGCCATTTTAATTTTTTCTTCCCCTACTAAACCCCCAATCTCTGCCTTAGCATCCAACTCTTGAATACCTTCCAACAACTCCTTTTTTCCTCCCAATGTCACCAAACACATCCTCATTCCATTTTTTTAGATCCAACTTCAAGGATTTCAGCTTATTAGCCAAAACAAAACTAGGCAAGCCATCAAACATATACGATGCCCACCAAGACTTCACCTTTTCCACAAAGCCTTCATGCTTTAGCCACATATTCTCGAATTTAAAATATTTACTCCCTCCTCTAAACTCCCCACAATCCAGCATCAAGGGAAAGTGATCGGATAGTAGCCGTTGCAGCCTTCTTTATGCCACCGCCGGATAATGATCCTCCCAATCTGGTGAAAATAAGAATCGATCAATTCTTGACCAGATTTCATCTTCTTGATTGTTGGACCATGTAAACTGACCCCTTTCCAATGGAATATCCACCAATCCTTGTTCCGATATAAAATCCGAAAAATCAATCATGCCTGTAGAAAGATGTGAGTCATTAGAGTGCTCACCAGGAAAGTGAACTATGTTAAAATCCCCACCAATACACCATGGAACCTTTCATAGAACCCTCAATCCAGCCAATTCCTCCCAAAGGATCCTCCTCTCCACATCATCATTTGGTCCATACACCCCCCGAAAACCCCATACAAAATGGTCTTGCACGTTTTGAAAACAACAAGCCATTGTGTATTGCCCCATACAGTCCTCCCTTTTCTCTACCACCCTCCTATCCCACATCAACAATATACCCCCCGAAGCCCCATTTGATCCCATATACATCCATCCCACATGTTGACCTCCCCAAATGCTACGAACCACTTCCCTAGAAATAACATTCATCTTTGTCTCAATCAGGCACACAATATCTGCTTTCCACTTTTTTAAAAGGCCCCTAATCTTCAATATTTTCTTGAAGGCATTTAGCCCTCTCACATTCCACACAATAATTTTTGGCTTCATAGACCACCATGTCGACCCCTCCCTCTTCCCTTACCTTGCTTGACTTCTGGTAGGCCCTTTTCATAATTGACTGAGCAATCCAACCTCTTCAACTCCCTACTTCCCCTGGTAACAGAAACACAGGCAAAACTACCCCCCAACTCTGTAACTAGTTGTTTTCTAGAATCTTCAATATCATTGAGTAAAGCCTCCATTTTATCATTTCCCCCCTCACAGGTCAAACCAATTTTGGGATAAAATTCTAGACATCTATCTACTACCCAACTTCTGGATACAGGTATTGCCTCCTCCAAGCCATCTTCTTCATCAACAAAATTACCCACAACCAAATTCCCCTCCATTTCAAACATACCTAGATCTGGCCCATCATCATTTTACGATCCTTCACCCTCCAATATGTCTGTCGAGGAAATATGCATCTCTGGTTGGCTGTTGCTTTTCTCCAACCTCCCCTTCGTTTTCGTCAAATTCTGTGGGACTATGATTTTTCTCCGGTGAACTGTTATGGCTCCTCCCCGAGATACCCTTCCCCACCAGGTTTTGATCCACCGCCACCCTAGACCCCTGCTCCTTCTGAACCACACCCATGGCATTTTCCTCCGGCGATGTCGAGTGCCCAGTCGAACTGCTCCTCCCCGCCGGCGATTTGCTCCGGCGAATCTGTTTCTCACTGCTCTGGCGATTGACAGGGCTAAAATCCACATTCGCCCTTGAATTTTGTTGCTCCTTTAGCATCTCCACATTCGACACCTCCCCTTCGGTAGGTATTGTGCCTACCACAACCATTCTGTTTGTGTCCACCTTCTCCGGCCTGGTCACAATCACTTCTCCACCATGTTCGCCATCTTCATTTTCGCTTTCTGACCCTTTCGTGTCGAGCCCAGCCCTCGTCGTCACCATCACCGCCTCCGGCATGCATATCCGACATTCTCTACTCATCGAATCTTCTTGATCTTCCTTCCCCCATGTATGTACAGCTTTATCTACCTCCATCGACCGGTCGACATGTAAGGGGAACTCGTTCGGGCAGTTTTGACTGGTCTCCGGTGGCACCTCCGGCACCGGTGGGACGAGACTCATCCGCTGCTTCACCCGCCATATTGTTTTTTTTTCTAGGCTTCCTACGGTAATATGTTTTCTTGTAATATTTAGTGGGCTGCCTGGAAGAAAGCCCACTGTCACTAGCCCCCTTGTGTGTTTTATCAGTATTTTATCCTAGGCCCACTTGACTTGCAGCCCCATCCTTGGTCGCATCCTTCTCACTTTTGACAACCCCACCATCTTCCACGTAATCTAACCCATATTTCTGCACATATCTTTCACCTTGCACTTGAAAGATTCCAGAAGATCTCTCATCATTCTCATATTAACTACCCCTCCCTCCACAAGCTCCACCAGCTCATTCCATTTTGAAATTGCATGATTCTCGGCTTCATTGATTTTCACCTTTCCTTTTTCAGCCTTTACAATATTTTCCTTTACCGGCACCTCTTCTGGATTTCCCAAAATGCCCTCACCCCTAACCTCTGTTTCTGGATCCTTCCTCTTACCCTCCACCACATCAGCAAATGACCGCCCCGGCGCCACCGCTCGTGCCAGCTCTGGCAAAACAGTCTTCTGCATATTTACGTTGCTCACTTGATTCAAATGATTCAGCAGCCGCCCCATTTGTGAAGTGCGGTGTTTCCAGCCCTGACCTTCACGTCCCTCCGGTATTACAATGAAACTACGTCTCCCTCCACGACCATATTCCGTTATCTCCATGAACTTCCCATACTTGTTCATCCTTTTCTGCAAGAACATGACTGAATCTCCCAATCGGTCGTCTCTACATGCCCCTATCCCCACCGCTTCCTGCATTAGTTCATTCATCATCTTGAGTAACCACACCATTCTTGTGACCCCATAACCACCGTACTCAAATTCACCCTTCCCCATTCAGTCAGCTTGATATTCTGATTCCCATCACTTGCCCGTAACTCATATGATTTCCATTCCATGTAAAAATAACCCACGTAACCCATCGCTAAAACAAAGATCAAGTACAAGAAACTCCAATTAAACGCACACGCTCCGGCAATTCTCCACACGCGCCAAGAAGGCTAGAGAGAATTCTCATGATGACGTGGCATTCTACTAGGGTTTAGTGTTTCTATTTTATAAGTTAGGACCTAGGAAAAACGCTATCACTTCAAATGGTTTAGTTGAAGTTGCAATTAGAGTTTCCTAAAATTACTTGTAAGTCTCAGCCTTACTTAGTAAGGAAGGAATTAATGTAAGACTTAGCACCCATTAGCACATTTATAATCCACCCACTCAATGTAGGCTACCCATCTTTCCAATGTGGGACTAACATTTTGGGGTGTTAGATTCTCCCTCACTCAAATCCCTAATGTCTTCGTAAGGGTCCATGTCATGCAGTGTCTCAGGGCCACATGGTGTTGCTAGGTTACTCTAATACCATTTGTAATGACACTGCGAAGTACTAACCACATATCCACCATCACTCCAAATGGAATAGAGAAGTCGCAATAAGAGCTCCATAAAATCACATATAAGGTCCAATCCCACCTACTAAGGAATTAATGTGGGACTTAATATTCACGAGCACTTTTATAATCAACCTACTCAATGCGGGCAATTCATCTCCCAAATGTGAGACTAAATTTCTGGAATGTCACACATATATCCTATATGTATAATTAAGCTTTCATAGGCTTTTAGATAAATGATACTTGAACACTATGATCGGTTTCTTCCACACCACTCCTCACAAGTTGGCACTATCATGGGATCCACCCTGTGAGAGAGACTGTTAAAGCAAAGATACATGGTGTGGAAATAAGGCCGCCTTTGTTGTCATATCACACATCATAATCTAGGGTCAAGCAACAAAGCATTGTCTATGCTTGTGTGGCTCATTATGTCAAACTGTTACAAGAATGGTGAAAGTACCTTCAATGTGAAATATGGCTTTCTGTCCAAGACACATCCTATGCTCCTGTAGATAATAAATAGATAGATTAAAAAAAATCCGTTTTCACCAAGTATCTAGATGAGATCAGAGTGATTGTAGTTCTATATATTAATGTTGCAACTTGGCACAAACTGGAGAGGCAAATACGGAGCCTTTTTTAACTACTTTATGCAAAAGGAACTAAGTACATGGAACAATATAACCTGAAAATGGAAAAGATATTAACTTACATAATATGCAGCCCAATGGCAAACCTCATGTTTTAGTTCTGCATCCAACTTCTTTAATAATTCATAAAGCAGCCTCTGAGCCAACCCAGGGAAAAAAAAATTAAATCAAAGTGGAAAAAAAAAAATCTCAATATCAATATAAAAAGAGGCAGTCTTTACCTTCAAGATAATCTCCGGTGGAATACAATTAACAAGTAGCTCATACAACTTCCCTCGAACCTGAAACAGCCTGAAGAATATGGAGAAAGGTTCAACTAAATGGTTTGAAGCAGGGTGCATAGCTAAGGAAATGCAGGTCACTTGCACAAGTATTATTAGATCAATTGTTATATTCCAAATGGTCAAAAGCTATTAATCAGCATCATAACAGCATATAAATTAAATAAGAAATTTTCCAAAAAGAACAACCAGATGGAATGTGTCAAATGCTTCCATGAACTACACAACAAACACGACTGGTCCTATCCTCTTCATGCAATCACTTATCTCCCTCCTAGGGAATATGGGTATCTTAGAAGAAAACTATGATAAACCAAATTTCAAGTCATATTAACTCTAATTTTAGTATTAAAGAAATGAGAATTTAAAAATAAAAAATAAAAAAATAAAGAGTAAAAATTATAAAAAATAAAATAAAATAACTTTTTTTTTTTTTTTTTATAAGTAATAAACAAGTTTTATTAAAAGCGTAATGCGCCCCTACGTACATTGGAAGTATACAAGCACAAACACCTAACTAGAAAAAGAAAAAGAAAGAGAAGAATCCAAAGCTCACCCTCAAAATAACCCCAACAGACCCACCCAAAATCCCTCAAGAACAAACACCCAGAGAAACCCAAAGGCCCTCGAAACCCACACAAATCGTTACAACACAAAGTCTTGCCCTTCCCTCTCCGAGAAGACACGCTAGCAATGCCATAATTAATGGAGCTTTATAAATTTAACAGCTCTCTCTTGCCCTTAGTCCTAGGCTGCACGACCTTTATTTCCCGAAGGAAATTTGCTTCACCTCATTTAGCAAAGCCAACTTCCGATCGTCCTCTTCATCACCATCCAGCCCCCAATCAAGAGGATTAGGGGACAGCTTCCTATTGCATGCTACCTTATGCTCGACCAAAAAAAAAACAAAAAAACAAAACAAAACTGTTTTCTCGTGTATGCAAATCTTAGGTTACAAGCAATGGCAACAAGTAACAACAAATTTCTGTTTTGACAGTTTTGTCTATGTGTGCATATATATTGTGTGTACAGAGTGTGTGTGTGTAGAAATGTAGGGCTGGATCATCGTTTTGGTTTCAAAAGATCTTTACCCATGTACTTTTTACTCAAATGTACATAAAATCTTTCAAGACTTGATAAATTAGGTTAAGTTACTTACCTTTTTAAAAAAAATATATGACATCTTGATCATAAATGGTCACTTCAAGGATGACTACTGTAAACTTTCTCAAATTTCCCTACTTTCCTATAAAACTTATCCTTTAGAAAGGTATTTCACTTATGAGACTGACCAAATGTGGGAGTATTTCACACTATGCAGGTGGCAATCGAGGAACAAGCCCCTTCATTTATTGTTTCTGGGTTTGATCTGGACAGTTTTGACGTTCAAGGGCTACAGTAAAATACTCTCCGTTCTCTCTCTTTGGTTTTTTTTCAAACCTCTCCCAGATCTAGCCATCTCCGGCGACCATGTAAGCTCAGTAGGTACCGTGTGCTAGGGTCCGGCGTTGCTGCGATGGAACGGAGGTTTTCCATCGAAGCTAAATCTTTCTGTATTTCGACTAAGGATGGGTCCTCTTTGTTCCGATTGGAGGAAACAATTCGTAGGGTATATCTTCGTGAGTTCTCAATGTTCCTCTTGGTTGGTAGACACGGTGGAAGTGGCGTGTCAGGTGAAGGAGGATATCGCCAAGTCTTTCCATGAGGGGGACAAGGCTTTGATGGTCCATGGGGGTGCTAACAAGGCAGGGAGGTTCTTGGAGGTGGCTGTGTTTGCGGAGGGTGGTCGTAAAGGTGGTTAATGGCTCCCGGAGGGGCGTGGACAAAGCTGGCGGCACTTTACGGACGAGTTGCGTCTTTTGTTGGCCCCCGATAGTGGATCCGAGGTGTATATGATTCTCTCTTCGCCAAGTTCGAAGGCTTTACGGACCAAGCTCGCGGAGGCCGGGGTCATTGGGGAATGTTCAAAGAATCGTTCTTTTGCGGAGGTTCTGCAATCGAAGCCTCGATCTCGGGTTGAGGCGAAGAACGGCGGGGATGATCTTAGAAGTACGGTGGACTGTGATATGGGTAGGTCAGTGTGGGCGGCTGGTTCTAAGAGGAGGATGAGGGGTAGGGCTGAAAAGAAGGTTGGGTTGATAATATGGAACGGGCAAATGGTAACATTCAATGGAATATTGTCTTCACCCGCTTGATCCATGATTGGGAGGTGGAAACCTTAGCTTCGTTCTATAATTGCTTGTATTCTTGGAAGCTTAGAGGGGTTGGGGAGGACAAGTTGTGGTGGATGCATTCGAGCAAAGGTGCCTTTGAGGTGAGATCTTATTATCGGGTTCTGTCGTCCCATGGGCCCAGTTCTTTCCCTTGGAAAGGTATTTGGAGGACGAAGGCTCCGCCTAGAGTGGCGTTCTTTGCTTGGACGGCTACTAGAGGTAAGATTCTCACCATTGATAATCTCCGTCGGAGAGGCATGATAGTGGTTAATAGATGTTGGCTTTGTGAGGCGGAGGGAGAGTCGGTGGATCATCTTTTCATTCATTGCGAAGTGGCGAATGCACTATGGAACGTCATCCTCAGCCGATTGGGTCTTAGTTGGGTTATGCCGAGTTCGGTTAAGGAGTTGATGGCTTGCTGGTGTTCCGGGGGGCGTACAAGGAGTGCGGTGGTTTGGAAGATGATTCCTCTATGCCTTTTGTGGTGCATTTGGAGGGAACGTAATGTTAGATGTTTTGAAGACTTAGCGAGGTCGTTTAAGGAAATTGTGCATTATTTTCTCTTTACTCTTTACACTTGGACGGCCGGTTGGCTTGATCCGCTAGTTATTAGCTTTTCGGATTTTCTTTCTCGCCTTTCTTCTCCCTCTTAGGCTTCCCTTTGTATACGTCCTGTGTACTATGGGTTGCGCCCCTATTGCGCTTTTTTAATATATTTTGACTTATCAAAAAAAAAAAGAAGGTTGGGTTGATAAGTTGCTAGGGTTTGTCCAGTTAGGTTTGGGCCGGGTTGTTTCTGGGCTGCTTGAAGGCAATCTTGATGGGCCTGAAGGTCTGTCTGTTCACAATAGGGTTAGGGCTGCTCTTAAAAGTTTGAAGGGCTCGAAGGGCTTTGGGGTTGGGCCTTTTTGCTTGCCCACTTCCACTGGACATGTTATTGGGCTACACAAGGGAAAGCCTGGCCTTAAGGGCATTGGGTGTGGATGTCTTAAGTCCAAGAAAGTGAGTCTAAAGACCACTCATCGGGTCAATTCGCTTGCGGTGGATTTGGGTTTGTCCTCAAGGCAGGCGTCTGAGGTTTGTTTGGGAGCCTTCTGTGCTAGAGCGGATTATGGGTTCTTCTTTGCCGGCGTTGCTGACGGATGAGGGTTGCTTGGGCCCATCGACCGGTGATGGGTTTTTTTCGGCGGTTGTGCCGATTCCTCTGGCGAGTTCCCTTGCGGTGACTGTGGTGGCCTCTCCTCTGGGTAAGGATAGGGAGGGTCGTTTGGGTGTGTCGGAAGATGGTCGTCCCGCCGAGGATGGGTCTTCTCCGGGGGCTAGTTTGTTGAAGGATTATGAGCTGACAACTCTGGTGTGTTCTCAGGCTATTTCGGTGGTGCCTTATCCTCTGGGTAGGGGCAGGGAGGATCTTGTCCCTGATCCAGTGCTGAAGGAAGCTCTGGCTGAGTTTGTTCGAACCCTGTCCCTGATCCAGTGCTGAAGAAAGCTCTGGCCGAGTCTATTCGAAACTCTGCTCTGGCGATGGGCTTGCTCAGGCGGGGTTTTTTTGGTCCGAGAACTGCTCCAGCCTCCTCTTCTCTGGACTATAAGGTTGCTCCCGTTAAGGATAAAGGGACTTTGGCACCAATGAAAGGCAAGATTCACCGGGGTTTTTTTGGGTCGAGCTTTGCTTCTTCCAAGATTCCGGTGGTGGCTCAGGTTTGCTCTTCTCCTTCGAAGGTTCCTCCCATCTCTGTGTCCTTGTCGCAATTGGCGTATTCCCGGAGGGTGAAGGAGAAGGTCACCAAGCAGTTGCATAAAAACAAAGAGCTGTTGGACCAGATTGTGGTTGATACTCAGGTTGGGGCGTCCAAAGCGGCGCTCTATGCTATGAAGTTCGCTCCTGTGGTGGGGATGACTTGGGGTGGTGAAGACAATAAGATGTTAGACATGTTTTCTGTCTTTGATAAGAGGAAGCCTTCTATTGATGTTTCTACCCCTAAGGTTAAGGGCATGAGGGAGCTAAAAAATTTGGACAGCACCTTGTCTCTGGTGAAGAGCCAGCGTCAGCGGGGTTTCTCAAGGTCTAAAAACGCTTTCTCTTTTCCCCCTGAAGTGCATTAGGGTTTTGGGTTGTTAGGGCTGGTGATTGGATCTTAAAGGTTGTTTGATTTGGGGGTTTTGTCCTTTCGGGTTCTTGGGTCTGTTTTTTGGGTCTTTGATTGGGTCCTTTTGTATATGTTTTGTATATTTAGAGCCGCTTTGCGCTGTTAGGGTTTGAGGTGGCGCTCTATTATTGTGTAATTTTGTGCCCTTTGGGTTTTTGATATATACAACATTACTTATAAAAAAAAATAAAAAAAAAAAAAACACATTCATGATTTACTAATATGTTGGTTTGGAGTAGAGAGCATATCGGAAAGAAAGATAAGAATGGGATGGTCCTAGTCCCACCAAATACAAAGAGCCAAACACAATTCTAGGCGGCACAACCAACAATTCAACGAACTACTACAATCATGAGGGGTTGGACTCCAAAACCTCCAACTATGAAAAAATGAGAAGTATCACCACACCACAAGCCATTCGCATCATGAGGTGAATTTTTTTTTTTTTTTGATAAGTAAAAATGTATATATCAAAAAAACCCAAAAGGGCGCAACGCAATTACACCGGCACCATGAGGTGAATTAGGCTGCAAGGCCAGCATTGAGGCTAAAAACCTAATATCAGATCCACAAATTTAGCCTCTGATGTTGATTGTTAAGAAATACTAGCTAATAAAGAGAGAATAGGAGGGATTGGGCAAAGCATGCATCAAAGAATTACAATGATAATGATGGATGCAAAATGTGATGAGCAGTAACTTACACAACAATGAGACTGAATCTGATGCAATTTGGTGGTTACACGTGACGTCTAGACACAACTGATCGTTTGAACAATAAAGAACAATTCCATCACCGTGTGAACAATAAAATGGAATTATAAAATGCAATTTTCTCAATAATTAGCAACATAAATCATACTCCACAATCAGCACCAGATGAAACTCAGTGTGAACATTAAAACAAAATTATGGACCATTATTTAGGGATAATTTTGAAGGAACATAATATGATAATTACAATGATACTGACAAGGACATTGATAGGAATAACATCTTTATGTTCACTATACTTTTATAACATTACTCTACAATAAGATGCATAAAAATCACAAACCTTTTAGGACTCTGCTCCTTCATTATGTCAGATGCTATTTCAGAAATATACTCCTCCCAATCCATTGGGGGTATTACTTGTTTGCTTGTAAAAGGATACCTATATCCAAAATATATTACACAGAAAGAACATAGCCATCAGGAACTGTGTGGTGCCATATTTCTAAGCTGTGCATTTGAGAAAAAGATGATGCATAACAGCATTACAGCACTACTGATCAATGAGTGGCATAAAAGAGCTTAACTGTTGGACACGGCAAGTCTCAAATGACAGTATGGCTCTCCTTAAACTCCGATTTGACTTATCTGCTATACGAGAAGCAAATCCAGATGGAAGTTGCAGTCCTTCTTTGTTTCCAATGAATTCCAATACCTTAACAATCTGGCAAAAACAAAGGTCATGTAAAATCATTACATGAGACATAATAAAACCACTAATATTCTTGTTAACAGTCCTGATCTAATTTTAAAGCCCCGGGCCCCCTGGGAGAAAAAGGAAAAAAGCACTGATCTAATATTTCATACAATCAAATAAAAAAAAACTTGAAAGCCAAAGAAACTGGAAACAGATCTTACCATTTGTTTTGCTATCACTTACTATTTTAATAAAATGAGTTTCAAGACCTTTTAATCCTAGAATGTCCAGGTTTTGTCAATTCAACGACAAAAAACACTCAATCATCAGAGATAATATATCACTCACTAAGGGACGATCTTTGCTTCTTCTTTTTTTCAGTCTAGAAACTGAAGACAGTTATTTGTGTTAAAATTAAACACCAGGATGTATGAACCCACCAACCATTTCCGTTCACTATTTCCCTATGACTTGTGTAGATGTTAATTAAAGGACATGTTGCTGAAAGATTTTTTTTTTTGATAAGTTGTTGTATATAACAAAAAAGTGTACAGAGATTATTTTCAATAGATATGAATGAACTTTAAGGAGGCAACATCATTATAAGATAGAAAGAGAAAAGCATGTCAAGAGAATGACACAATAAGTGAGAATGAAGAATAAATAAGCAATCAGTAACAAGTTCTTAGTTGCAAAGAAAAATATAAGAAACAGAAAAGTAAAGGATTTTAACAATAATAATATTGACCATTTTTTTTTTTTTTTGATAAGTCAAAATATATATATAAATGAGCACAGAGGGGCGCAACCCTAAGCACACAAGGAGTGTACTAGGGAGAGCCTAAGTAGGAGAAGAGAAGCGAGAAAGAAAATCATGGAAACTAATAACAAGCGGGGCAAGTCAGCCCGCAGCCCAAGTGTGAAGAGTAACAGGAAGTCATGAAGAATTTCCTCAAAAGACCGCGACGTGTCTTCAAAGCATCTAGCATTACGTTCCCTCCAAATACACCACATCAGACACAGGGGAGCCATTTTCCAAACCACAGCACTCCTCGAACGACCCCCCGTCCACCAGCAATCAAATAACTCCCTAACCGAGCCAGGCATAACCCAACACAGCCCAAACCGGCTAAAGATGACGTTACACAGGGCATTCGCCACTCCGCGATGAAGGAGGAGATGGTCCACTGACTCCCCATCCGACTCGCATAACCAACATCTATTAGTGACGATCATACCTCTCCTTCGGAGGTTGTCAATGGTAGGAATCTTACTCCTAGCAGCCGTCCAAGCAAAGAGAGAACCTGATAGAACGTGCTCACCTCAAAGAAGCCTTTGCTTGAGGGAATCCACCACAACTTGTCCTCCAAATGCCCTCTAAACTGAAAAGAATACAAGCATCTATAAAACGAAGCCAGAGTCTCCACCTCCCAGTCATGAATCAAACGAGTGAACACAATGTTCCACTGGACAACACCATTGGAGCGCTCCACATTATCCGCAATAGATGCCTCCTTGACACTGACAATGCCAAAAAGACCCGGAAAAGTGTCTTTGAGAGAACTCTCCCCACACCAAACATCCTCCCAAAAACTAATCCTGGAGCAAACCCCAGGGTCAAATCTAAAATGCCCGAAGTATCATCTGCAAATAAAAGGTGAGAGACTTCAACTCGATCAACCTCCCTAGTACCCACAGAGAAACCCGAAATCAGCCCCCTAGAGTAGATAGCACTAATCATCATGCTAAAAGCCTCTATCACCAAAACAAATAAGAAAGAAGAGAGTGGATCACCTTGCCTCACCCCACGCGAACTACCAAAAAAACCGGACGGTGAACCATTAATCAACAATGAAAACCAAACAGACGAAATACAGTGCTTAATCCACGAACACCATCTCTCCCCAAAACCGCATCTTTTCAATAAATAAAGGAGGAAGTTCCAATCCACATGGTCATAAGCCTTTTCCATGTCCAACTTACACAACACTCCCGGTTCCCCAGATTTAATCCGACTATCCAAGCATTCATTCGCTATAAGAACCAAATCCATAATTTGTCTACCTTTGACGAAATCATTTTGAGGCTTTGAGATGATCATATCCATAACTCTTCTCATTCTATTAGCTAACACCTTGGCAATAATCTTATATATCCCACCCACAAGACTAATAGGACGAAAGTCCTTGATTTCCTTAGCACCATGAATCTTCGGAATAAGTGCAATGAAAGTAGAGTTGATGCTTTTAACAAATTTACCTTGATCATAAAACTAGGAGAAAACCGCCATAAGGTCCCCTTCCCAACAATCTTGGAAAAAAGCCATAGTGAACCCATCCGGGCCGGAAGCCTTGTCTCTATCCATACCTTTGATCACCTCCCACACCTCTCTTTCTTCAAACGGCTCTTTCAAACTTGTGGCCTCGATGTCATTAAGCATATCAAACTCAAGGTTGTCCAACCTCGGTCTCCAACTGAGGGGCTCCATGAACAAAGAGTTGTAGCAGTCAACAATGTGCTCACTACTGTTTTTTGAATGACACCTATTAAACGCTCTCTTCTCTCTCCTCAATTTCCCGCCTTGAGTGGAAGTTGTGGGTGGCGCGTGGTGTACACTGGTGGTTAGTGAGTGAGGTTTTGGGAGGAGATGGCCGATACTAGGACGTGGAAAGTGGAGTCTAAGGAGTTTCAATTGCTAATTAAGGGAGGGTCTTCTGAAGTAAGGATCTTCGAGCGCAGCAGAGGGAAAACTAGGTCCATTTTCCTGCAAAGGGACGAGATAGTGTGGCTGGTGGACACTGTGCAAGAGGGGTGGCAAAGGAATCGTCTAAAGTGTTCTGGGATCAATCAAGAGCTGGTTATCCTAGGTTTATAGCTCAGAACTGTTCCAATCGTCATGGCCAATTCTTGTCGTTAGAAGAATTCGATGGAAGGAGTAGGATTGGCACGATTCTTATCCTAGAAGGTAGGTACAGGCAAGGATGGGAGCGTTTCGTCTCAGAAATTATCTTGACAAAAAAGTCCATTTCAGAGGTTGGACAGAATAGAGGGGACAAGTATGGCGAGGGGAAGAAGGAACTATGCAGAAGTTCTGGGGATGTCGTCCATTCGGGTGAGGAGTGTTTCAATTCCTCCACAAAACCAATCGCAAGGATACCATCGTGGTTGAAGGAAGCATCTGCAGAATTGGGTCTTAAAGCTCCAGGGTGCGAGACGACCAGGATGGGAATCTTAGCTCCGACGAAGACTGCCGGGGTCCAGGGTGGGTCGAAAGCCCAATCGGTGTCGAGGCAGTCCAAGGTTTGGTGGAGACAGGAGGTTGTGCCGATTTGGTGGGAGTAGGCGCAGGGGAAGGGCCGGCGAGTAAAGCCCAGACGCTGGTGGACTTCGGCGCGGGGAAGACGGCGTTGGTTCCTGGGCATGGGCAATTGATTGGACTGGAGGGAAGGATTAGTCAAGAAGGACAATCAAAAATTAATGTGATACAGGAACTATTCTTATGTAGGGAGTCGTTGAAAATTTTGAAAGTTGAGGTGGATTCGGGTCTGGCTAGGCTTGATGGGGTGATTAATAAACTGGAGGGTATTGGGTCGGGGCAGGATAGTAGCTCGCGGGTTATGGTAAGCCCAATAGCTAACAAGGTGTGGGCCAAGCCCAAGAAAAAATTTCCTGTTAACCCCAACCTTTTGGTGGGCTCGGGTGATGGGTCGAATATGGGCTATGGAGTTGGGTTTAAGCCCAACAAAGCTACGGGGCAAGTGGGAACAAATTGCTAGAAGGTTCTACGTCGCCTTCATACGACGTCGTCAGCGGGTCTAGGACTGGTGTTGACGCCGCTGGGATTTGTCATCCCCGAGAGCTCCGGTGTACAGGGGCCCGATACTTCGGCGCTGAAAAATCCAATTGTAAGGGACAGTGAGTGTTCTGGAGGTCCGGGCAATCTCGTGGAGGGCGCAGCTCAACCACTCGCGATAGTTGGGTCCACGGAGGGGACGTTGGAAAGGGAAGAGGAGCATCGCCGGTTGGGTCGCTTGGGTGCGGGTTGTTTGGGTTCAGCATCTGTGAGTCAAAATGAGCGGGGAGAAGCTGCAAAGGGGGCTGGGGAGTCTCTGGAGCCGGAGAGCTTAATGGGCCAACCCAAAGCACGAGATGAGTCCATACAGCAGCGGGTATACAAGAGAAAGGAGACTTCATTTTCCATGAAGTCGTGGGTAGCAGAGCGCTGTGCTTGGAACGCTGGACGGGGCGATATGTCTTAAGCGGGTCTGTTGGGTAAGTTTTCATATGTTAATTTGGCAAACGAGGAGGGGTCTGGTGGAGCAGCTCCGGCGAAGGGTAGCTCTAGTGAGACAGATTTCTCAGAGGCGTTGGTGGATCAGGTGGGGGAGATTTCTTGTGAGAAGGTTCCTCACTCTCAGCCAGAAGTGACGGGCTTGTCTGAGGATTTTGAGCAGGATGACCAGGGGCATGAAGTGAAGTTTGTTTGGGATGTCAGAGAGATTGCAAGATTGTCTTGCGATGGGCAGGAAGGAAAGCTTAGAAATGTCTTGGGGCAAATTGTGGCTGATAAACAAGGAAATGGAGCTTCTTCCTTGGCAAGGCATGAGGTAACTGGAAATTTGAGGGATGATGGTATTCTTTATGAAGCATAAAATCTTATCTTGGAATGTGAGAGGGTTGAATGAGTGGAATTAACGCTCGAGGGTCAGACGGCTTCAAAGTCAGTGGAAAGCGGATATTGTTTGTCTTCAAGAGACCAAGTTGGAGTTGATTACTACCGGTTTGGTGCAGAGTCTGTAGAGATGTCCATATGCGGAGTGGTGTTTTGTGGCTTTGGTTGGGGCCTCGGGGGGGATTTTGCTCATGTGGGATAGAAGGGTTGTGAGTAAGGTGGATGTTGTGTGGGTGATTATGTGGCAGCTAGTTTTTTCAGGAATGTGGATGATGGGTTGGAGTGGGCGTTTGCTAGGGTGTATGGGCCAACCAGGGATATTCACAGAAGGCGGTTGTGGGAGGAATTGGCAAGGGTGATGAGTCTATGGGATGTGCCGTGGTGCATTGGGGGTGATTTTAACGTCACTTTTTTCAAAATGAGAGGTCCGGAGGAGCTAGGAGGAGGAGTGCGATGATCGCCTTTGATGAGTTCACTGCGGAGCAGGGCCTTATGAACCTTCCTTTGTCAAGGGGGGTGTCTACGTGGTCCAACAACAAGTCATGGTCCAGATTGGATAGGTTCTTGGTCTCTCCGGAGTGGGATTTGAGTTATCCGGGATTGATGTAGAAGAAGCTTCTTCATCTGTGTTCAGATCATGCGCTAATTCTTTTGTTAAAGGGAAGTTTGCAAGACAGGAAGAGCTCTTATTAGTTTGAAAACATGTTGCTTAAAGAGGAGGTTTTTGTAGATAGAGTTAGTTCTTGGTGGGCTTCTTTCTCCTTTAGGGGGTCTCCGAGCTTTGTTTTGGCGAAAAAGCTTAGAGCTCTTAAGGGGGAAATTAAGAGGTGGAATGTGGAGGTGTTTGGCAATGTGTGGACTAGAAATAAAGCTTGGGCGGAGGAACTAGAGGGGCTCGATAGATTAGAGGAAGAGAGAGGGCTTTCAGAGGAGGAGAAGGAGAGGCGGAAAGTGCTATCTTCAGAGTTGGAAGTCTCTCTTCTTCAAGAGGAGATTTGTTGGAGACAAAAATCTAGAGTAAGGTGGCTTAAGGAGGGAGATAAGTACACTAAGTTCTTTCACCAGGTGGTCAATGCTAATAGGAGGCATAATTCCATTGAGTCTTTGATTGTGGATGGTACACCTACTTCGGATTCAGCCAACATTAGTGATCACATTGTCACCTTCTACGAATCTTTGTTCCCGGAGCCTCTCAGTTGGAGACCGAAGTTAGATAACCTTGAATTTGATACGTTGAATGTTGAGGAGGCAGCTAGTTTGGAAGACCCTTTTGAGGAAAGGGAGGTGAGGGAGGTCATTAAAGGTATGGATAGGGATAAGGCCCCCGGCCTGGACGGTTTTACTTCGGCTTTTTTCCAAGATTGTTGGGAGGTGGTTAAGGGGGATTTCATGGTAGTTTTTGAAGAATTTCATGCTCGAGGTAAATTTGTGAAAAGTATTAATTCTACTTTCATCTCTCTTATTCCGAAGATTCAAGGGGCTAAGGAGATCACGGATTTTCGCCCTATAAGTCTTGTGGGTGGGGTTTATAAGATCATTGCCAAGGTTTTGGCTAATAGAATGATGAGAGTTATTTTTTTTTATAAGTAATGTGAATTTTATTAAAACGCGCAAAGGGGCGCAACCCAAAAAAAGAAATATGTACAAAAGAACCCCTAAGATATATTTTTTTTTGATAAGTCAGAAAAATATATTAAAAAGCGCAGAGGGACACAACCCTTAGTACACAAGGGGTATACAAAGGGGAGCTAGGGGGAAGAGGAAAAGAGAGAAAATCAGAAAAACTAATCACCCGCGGGGCCAGCCAACCCGCAGTCTAGGTGAATAGGGTAAAAAGAAAAAAGTGGAGAAGTTCCTCAATAGACCTCGAGGAGTCCTCGAAACATCTATGGTTTCGTTCACTCCAAATACACCACATAATACAGAGAGGGACCATCTTCCACACAACAGCACTCCTGGAACGACCACTCGACCACCAGCAAGCCAATAACTCCTTAATCGAGTAAGGAAAAAGTACTAAGATATATACAAAGGACACATGTTCAAAAAGTCTTCTAGAGTCGGAAGCTCCTCACGATAATGCGCCATTGCCCACATATGTAGCATAGCAATCATATTCTTCCTCACCCCATCCACCGAGCATTCCTTATCCTCAAAAAGTCTCGCATTCCTCTCCCTCCATATGCACCAAATGACACACAAAGGAGCCATCCTCCAAATAGCTTTAGCAAGATCCCTCCCCCCCACATGATTCCAACAAGCAAACAAGTCTAGGACCTTTTGCGGCATAACCGACTCAATGCCAAATAATGTGAACATATAATGCCATAATCGAGTTGCCACTTCACAATGGATCAATAAGTGATCTACGGATTCCCCATTCTTCTTACACATACAACACCACTCCACTATTACAATACTTCTCTTCCTCAAGTTATCATGTGTCAAGATTTTCCCAAGTACCGCATTCCACCCAAAGAACGCCACCCTTGACGGCACCTTGGATCGCCAAATACTCTTCCAAGGGAACGTCTCAGTGGCTGTATTAGACAAGATCTTATAGAACGACTTCACCTCAAAAACACCTTTTTTAGATGGAGACCAATGAAGCCGATCTACATTTCCCTGTGAAATCTTACACGAGTAAAGCATTTCAAAGAAAGTCGATATCATATCCATCTCCCAATATTGTATAGAACGAATAAAAATGATATTTCACTCCACAACCCCATTCCTCCAATTAAAATTATCCTTAACCCATGCTTCTTTATACCTTGCAATACGATACAACGACGGGTATGCATGCTTCAATGGCTAATTTCCACACCACGTGTCATGCCAAAATAGAATTTTTGAACCTAACCCCACTTCAAACCTCACATTTCGAGCAAACAAGTCTCATCCTCGTCTAATGTGTTTCCACAACCCTACGCCAAAAGGCCCCGACACCTCCTTTGAACACCATCCACCATCCTGCTCCTCATACTTTTCCTTAATTACCTTATACCAAAGTGCCTCCCTCTCAGTCGTATATCGTCAAAGCCATTTTCCCAATAAAGCTTTATTGAACTTGAGTACATTCCGAATACCAAGGCCACCGGCCCTTAAGGGACGGCAAACTTGATTCCACCTAACAAGATGCAATTTCTTTCCATCACCCATTCCTCCCCATAGGAAATCTCGTTGAATCTTCTCAATCCTATTAGCCACACTCATAGGAACTGGAAATAAAGATAAGTAATACGTTGGGAGATTAGATAACGTACACTTTATTAAGGTTAATCGCCCTCCCTTTGATAGATATATTTTCTTCCACCCTGCCAACCTCCGCTCCATCTGCTCCGTCACACCATTCCACATAGAGGTATCCTTATATGCAGCCCCTAGCGGCAGCCCCAAATATTTCATGGGCAAACCAACAACTCTACACCCAAGATATGCAGCTAAATTCCCAATATTTTCCAATTCTCCTATAGCCATCAACTCTGATTTGCCAAGATTTACTTTCAGCCCCGAAACAGCCTCAAAACATAAAAGAATAAGACATACATACCGTAATTGCTCCAGGCATGCTTCGCAAAAAATCAACGTATCATCGGCAAAAAGAGAATGAGCAACCACCAAATCTGAGAAAACCCTCTCTCCCACAGCAAATCCTGATAATAGACCTTGCTCTACAGTCGCATTCACCATCCTACTCAAAGCCTCCATCAACAACACAAATAATAGCGGTGAGAGCGGATCCCCTTGCCTTATTCCCCTTGAACTATTAAAGAAACCCTCTGGAGTACCGTTTACTAAAATTGAGAATCGAGCTGACGAGATACACCACTCTATCCATCCCCTCCATCTCTCTCCAAATCCACACCGCTTCATCAAATATAGCAAAAAATTCCAATTCACATGATCATAGGCTTTTTCCAAGTCCAACTTACATATTACACCCCGGCATACCAGACTGCATACGAGAATCCAATACTTAATTTGCAATAAGCACCGAATCAAGAATTTGACGCCCTCCTATGAACGCATTTTGGGAATTAGATATAATCTTACCCAGAACATTTTTCATTCTATTGGCCAGCACCTTGGACAGAATTTTATACATTCCTCCCACCAAACTGATAGGCCTAAAGTCCTTCATCTCCACTGCATCCGCCTTTTTTGGAACCAAGGTCACAAAGGTAACATTATTTTTTTTTTGATCGGTAAATATCAATTTATTAAAAGCGCAAGGGGCGCAACCCATGTACACAGGACGTATACAAAAAGAGCCCACTCATACAAGCTTTTAATTAGAAAACGACGCGCAAAACTCTAGAAATTCTGCAAGAGTTGTAACTTGTGAAGGGAGCCATAATACTCTCCAAGAGAAAAGTGTTTGCATCACCCTTTTCTTCAAGTCCATTAGCCCAAGCTCGCGATCCTCAAAACTCCGAGCGTTCTTTTCCCTCCATAAACACCACATGACACACAAAGAAGCCATTCTCCATGTTTGTAGAACTGTGCCATTACCCTTTTGTGCTCTCCAACTCCCCAAACATTCCGTCAAACTACCCGGCATCACCCACATTACACCAAATAATTGACACACCATATTCCACACCTCTACAGCCACTTCACAATGCAATAACAAATGGACAATAGATTCACCGCTCTTCTTGCACATACAACACCACTCTGTTGCTATTATGTTCCTCTTGCGTAGATTGTCCATTGTTAATATCTTGCCCAAAGCCGCCATCCACACGAAAAAAGCCACCCCCGGGGGAGCTCTACTCTTCCAAATACTCTTCCAAGAGCCATCCACCGGTGTCGAATTAACCCTCATCTTGTAATATGAGTTCACCGCAAAAGTGTTCCTCTTCGATGGAATCCAACAAATTTTATCCTCCCCACCATGTCTAATTTGATGAGCATACAATACTTCGAAGAATCTCGACACTTCTTCCAATTCCCAATCATGAACTGGACGAAGAAACAAAACATTCCACTGAATATCTCCGTTAACTATGCCCATATTCTCCTCCACCCTTGCCTCCTTTGCACATGCTATAGTAAACAATGCAGGGAACACATTCTTCAATGGCATCTCCCCACACCACACATCATGCCAAAATGACACACAAGATCCGTTTCCTACCTCAAACCTCACATATTGCCTAAATATATCCCATCCCTTTCGAATGTTTTTCCATACTCCCACCCCATGAGATCCTACTACCTCCTTAGAACACCACCCTCCCCTCACAAAGGTAACATTCAAGTTCTTCACTATTTGTCGTCTTCTATGAAATTCAGAAAAAACAGCCATGATGTCATGTTTCACCACCGTCCAACAAGATTGAAAGAAAGCCGTGGTGAACCCATCTAGGCTCGGTGCCTTGTCACCCTCCATACCCTTCACCACCTCCCAAACCTCCATTTCCTCAAACTCTCTTTCCAACCAAACTTTCTCCTCCTCATCAATAGATGAAAAAGCTTGATTGTCCATTCTAGGTCGCCAGTTACTTTGTTTCGTATATAAATTTCGATAGAAGTGCACAACATGCTCTTTTACCTCATTTGGATCATTGGACAAAACACCTTCGATACGCAGTGTCTCCACACGATTATATCCGCGATGGGAGTTGGCCATCTTGTGAAAAAACCGTGTGTTGCTATCCCCCTCCTTCAACCATAATGCTCTCGATTTTTGTCGCCAATGAATTTCCTCACATAACAAGGTATTCTCCAGCTCTCTAGACATATCCTCCTTTTTCACCTTTTCCTCCTCCAATAGTCCCCTATTCTCTGCCAACACATCCATCTCCTGTATACCTTCCAACAACTCCTTTTTTTTTCTCCCAATATCACCAAACACCTCCTCATTCCATTTTTTCAGGTCCAGCTTAAGGGATTTCAGCTTATTCACCAACACAAAGCTCGGTAATCCCTCATATGTATACGAATCCCACCAAGATTTCACCTTGTCGACAAAACCTTCATATTTTAACCACATATTCTCAAATTTGAAATACTTTTTTCCACCCCTCGAATCCCCACATTCTAACAACAATGGGAAGTGATCGGAACATAAACGTGGAAGTCTTTTTTGCATCACTTCCGGATAATGATCCTCCCAACTCGGTGAAATTAAGAACCGATCGATTCTTGACCAAATTTCATCTTTTTGATTATTAGACCATGTGAATTGACCCCCTACCAAGGGAATATCTACCAACCCTTGTTCAGCTATAAAATCCGAGAATTCCATCATGGCTATAGAATAATTCGAGCCACTAGACCTCTCACTAGGGAAACAAACTATGTTAAAATCACCCCCAATACACCAAGGGATCTCCCACATGCTCATCACCCCAGCTAACTCCTCCCATAGAATCCTCCTCTCCACATCCAAATTCGGTCCATACACCCCCCCCAAAAGCCCATACAAATTGATCCTCCACATTCTGGAATGTACAAGCTAGTGTGTAGCACCCCATACAATCATCTCTTTTCTCTACCACCCTCTTATCCCATAATAACAACATACCCCCCGACACCCCATTGGCCCCCTTATACATCCAATCCACGTGTTGGCCCCCCATAAGCTGCGTACCATCTCCCTGGTAATAACCTCCATTTTCGTCTCAATAAGGCACACAATATCCGCTTTCCATTCTTTTAAAAGACCCCTAATCTTTAACCTTTTTTTGAAGGCATTCATCCCTCTCACATTCCACACTATAATTTTTGGCTACCTTTTCTGCCCCTCCCTCTTCCCTTCCCAAGCTGGACATCCAACATACCCTTATCATAATTTACATAGTTATCAAGTTTCCTCAGCTCCCTTATTTGCCTAGATACCCGAGCACTGTTGGATATACCCTCCCCCACTACATCTGACTGCTGTCTAGCATCCACAATGCCCTTGATTAACCTTTTCAAATTATTCTCTTCCCCCTCACATGTTACTTCCACTTTAGGATAAAACTCCATACAAGTATCAATCACCCAACTATTTGAAACACTGCCTGATGCTATGTCCTCCAAACCTACGTCCACCCCCTGACCCACCCCCAAAAGTTCATCCGTTTCCACCACACACGTACCTGAATCATTCTCAATCTCTAACCCAATCACCTCTTCTAGTTCTTTCGGTCCCTTCTGACCCATAGTCTAATCAGCTTTGTTTGGCCTCCCCGCTGCCTTCTCCTCCTCCTTCGACCCACCCCCCCCACATGCCGGTACATTCTCCCACGTCGGGACTTCCTCACTCGCCGGCACTTTCATTCCCGAGCTCTCCAGGCCATAACTACTAGCCCCCTCGATGAGATAATCTGTCTCAACAGGACTTCTGATCTCTGGTATCAACTCCGGCGAAATCTCCAGCCCCTTCTGCTCACGATGATCTGTCACAACAGCACGTATGACCTGCAGTGATGACTCTAGCGACATCTCCAGCCCCTTCTGCTCACGCTGATCTATCGCAACAGGAGGTTTGACCTCCGATGACACCTCTGACGACATCTCCGTCCCTTTCTGCTCACTACACGACATCTCTGGCCCCTTCTGCTCACGCTGATCTGTCGCAACAGGATGTCTGACCTCCGGTGGCCCCTCCGGCAGCATCTCTATCACCTTCTGCTCACGCCGATCTGTCGCAACAGGATGTCTGACCTCCGATGACCCCTCCGACAACGTCTCCGTCCCCTTCTGCTCACGACGCAGCATCCTTGTCGCTCTCCTCTTAGCCACCGCCCGATATCTCCTGCGATAGTATGTCTTTGAGCAACAAAGATTGGGCTTGTTGAGCCTAGGCCCAATCTCCTTCACGCCATCATCTTGACCCAGCTGCACCTTAGGCCCACTAGATCCATTCTAAGTGTCCATGTTGTCTTTTCTTTTTCTCCACGCAGCCCAGGTCGTACCTGCTACCGAGTATCTCCAACTTTCCTTTAATATCTTCCAACATATCCCTCATATTCCCCATATTGAATACCCCCTCATTCAATATCACCGCCAGATCTTCCCATTTCAATGCAGCTTTATTTACAGGCTCCAGAATCTTCTCCTTTCCTTTCTCAAAATTTTCAACGGTTACCGCATTGATTTCTACAGCTGAAATTCCCATACTGCCTTCCTCCCTTTTCTCTGTGCCAGTCTCTGGTTTCTTCCCCTCCACCACGTCAACAAACGTCCGACTAGGAACCACCGCTCACGGCTGCACTGGTAAACTCTTCTTTGTCGTATCCCTCACTTGCTCCAAATATTTTACTAGCCTTCCCATTTGCAGTATGCATTGTCCCCATCCCTGCCCTTCACGCCCCTCCGGAATTACCACAAAGCTACGTCTCCCTCCATGGCCATATTCCGTTATCTCCATGAATCTCCCATACTTGTTCATTCTTTTTTGCAAGAACATAACCGAACCGCCCAGCCGATGATCTCTGCATGCCCCAATTCCAGTTGTTTCTGACACCAACTCATTCATCATCTTCACCAGCCATACCAATCTCATTTCTCCCAAATACACCGTGCTCAAATTCATCCTTCCCCACTCCGTTAACTTAATATTCTGACTTCCATCGCCTACCCATAACTCAAATGATTTGGATTCCACGTAAAAGTAGCCAACGTAGCCCATCTTGCTGATAAACTCCAAGAAAAACCACGACGTCAATGCTGAAAACGATGACCAGAACGCTATACCCACTCCAGCAATGCTCCTCACTCGCAGAGAGAACTAGAGAGAATTCTCATGATGACGTGGCATATCAATAGTGCTATGATATTGCTATGAGGAGAGTTATGGATAGGATTATCTCCAAACCTCAGAATGCCTTTGTCAAAGGGAGGCAGATTTTAGATTCAGTCCTGATTGCTAATGAATGTTTGGACAGCAAGTTTAAGTCTGAGTCTCCAGGCGTCTTGTGTAAATTGGATATGGAGAAGGCGTATGACCATGTTGATTGGAGTTTCCTTCTTTATTTACTAAGGAGATGTGGTTTTGGAGAGAAATGGTGCTTGTGGATCAAGCATTGTATTTCGTCGGAACGCTTCTTAGTATTGACCAATGGTGCTCCTTCAGGGTTCTTTGGGAGTTCTAGGGGGGTGCGTAAAGGTGATCCTCTCTCTCCCTTCCTTTTTGTGTTGGTTATGGAGGCATTTAGCAGGATGCTTAGTGCTTTCATCTCTCAGGGGTTGATTTCGGGCTTTTTCGTGGGCTCTAATGAGCAGGTTCGGGTCAACGTTTCCCATCTCCTTTTTGCGGATGACACTTTGATTTTTTGTGGGGCTAATGATAGTCAAATCCGTCACATTGGGGCCTTACTTGTTTGTTTTGAAGTGGTTGCGGGGTTGAAGGTTAATTTGTCCAAGTCGGCTTTGTATTCGGTTGGTTCTTCGGGGAATGTGGGGCAGTTAGCAGGGTTATTGGGCTGTGGTTCGGGCGATTTGCCGTTGAAGTACTTGGGTTTTACCGCTGGGGGCTTCGTTCAAGCCTAAAACTATGTGGGCGGGTTTGGAGGATTTGATGTCGCGTAGGTTGGCGCCGTGGAAACGGGCATATCTCTCCAAGGGGGGAAGGGCCACTCTCATTAAGAGTACATTATCGAATATGCCTACTTATATGTTGTCTTTATTCCCTATCCTGGCCTATGTAGCTAAGCGTTTAGAGAAGATTCAATGGGACTTTTTGTGGGGGAGGATGAATGTTGATGATTTTAAGTTTCACCTTGTGGAGTGGGATAAGGTGTGTTCTCCCATTAAGGAGGGAGGTTTAGAGATTCGGAATTTGAAAAGGTTTAATCAAGCTCTATTGGGGAAGTGGTTGTGGCAGTTTGCTCATGAGGAGGAAGCTTGGTGGAGATCGGTTTTGGTGGCCAAGTATGGGTCGGTTTGGGGAGGATGGCGCATGGGTGATTCTTCCGGTTCCCATGGGGAGGGCCTATAGAAATTTATTTGTATGGGGTGGCAGAATTTTAGATGGTATGTCAAGTTTGATCCGGGGGAGGGCTCTAAGATTCGGTTCTGGGATGATGTCTAGTGTGGGGATAGAGCCCTTAAAGAGGTTTTTCCAGGTTTGTTTATCATTGCCAGCTTTAAGAAAGCATCCATTGCGGAGAATGTGGAGCATTCTAATGGCACAATTCAATGGAATATCTAGTTTTCTCGGCTTTTCCATGATTGGGAGGTAGAGAATTTGGCCTCGTTCTATAGGTGTCTTTATGCTTGCAAGATAAGAGGGGTTGGGAAAGACAAGTTGTGGTGGATAGAGCGCTTTCGTCCCAAGGGTCTTCCTTCCCTTGGAAGAGCGTTTGGAGATCCCAGGCTCCTCCTAGAGTGATGTTTTTTGTCTGGACGGCGGTTCGGAATAAGATCCTCACCCTAGATAATCTTGGGAGGAGGGGTTTGGTGGTGGTGAACAGATGTTGGTTATGCAAAACGGAGGGGGAGTCGGTAGATCATCTTCTCCTTCATTGTGCGACAGCTAGTGTTTTGTGGAATGCTTTTTTTGCGCGGTTTGGCCTCTGCTAGGTTATGCCTCGCTCCATTAAAGAGTTAATTGCATGTTGGTGGTCGAGCGGTCGTACGAGTGCAATTGTGTGGAAGATGGTCCCTCATTGTATTTTGTGGTGTATTTCGAGGGAAAGAAACAATAGATGCTTTGAGGATTTGGCGAGGTCTCCAAAGGAACTCTTACATTACTTTCTCTTTTCTCTTTACTCCTGGACTATGGGCTGGCTTGCCCCGCGGTGTATTAGCTTTTCAGCTTTTCTTTCTTACTTCTCTCCCTCCCCCTAGTCCCCCTTGTATACTCCATGTGTACTAAGGGTTGCGCCCCCCTGTGCTTTTGATATATTCTATTCTATTGACTTATCAAAAAAAAAAAAAAAACAATGTGCTCACTAATAACTGCAGGATCCGAAGTAGGCGACCCATCCACAATCAAAGACTCGATAGAATTATTTCTACGATTTGCATTCGCCACCAAGTGAAAGAACTTGGTACACTTATCCCCCTGTTTAAACCACCTAACCCTCGATTTTTGTCTCCAACAAATCTCCTCTTGGAGAATAGAAGCTTTTACCTCTCTGGAAATCCGTTTCCTCCTCACCTTCTCCTCCTCATTTAACTGTCTCCCTTCCTCAATTCTGTCCAGCATCTTCAACTCTTCACAACTAGCTTTATTCCTTGCCCCCACATCACCAAACTCCTCCAAATTCCATCTTTTAATCTCCCACTTAAGAGCTCAAATATTTTTAGCTAACACAAAACTAGGAGACCCAAAGAAATGAAACGAGTCCCACCAAACCCTGACATTTCCACAAAACCCTCCTCTTTAAGCCACATATTTTCAAACTTAAAGGACCTCTTACCATTCTGCATACAACCTCTATCTAGCAAGATGGGCGCATGATCCAAACACACCCTGAGGAGCTTCTTCTGTATCAGACTCGGGTAACTAAAGTCCCACTCAGGGGAAACTAAAAAACGATCCAACCTGGACCACGACGAACTATTGGACCAAGTGGACTCCCTACCAGCCAAAGGAAGATCCATAAGGCCTTGCTACGCAACAAAATCCGCAAAATCAGAAACTGCAAACCTATGGGCTGCACCCCCTAACCTTTCATCAAAATGAAGAGTGACATTGAAGTCCCCCCCAATACACCACGGCACTTCCCAAACACTTATCAACCCTGCTAACTCCTCCCACAGCCGCCAACAGAATTGATCTCTATTTGGGCCATACACACCCGCAAAAGCCCAAACCAAACCATCCTCCACATTCCGAAACAAGCAAGCCACCACAAATCTACCCATACACACATCAGATCTGGACACAACCCTATGATCCCACATAATGAGAATGCCACCCAAGGCTCCACGAGAACCCACATGACACCAATCCACATAGGGACAACCCCACAAACTCTTCACAAATCCATTTGAAATACTTTCCATCTTTGTCTCCTGGAAACAAACAATGTCCACCTTCCAAAGCCTAAGTAAGTTGCTGATCCTAAACCGCTTATCCCTCTCATTCAAGCCTCTAACGTTCCACAAGATGATTTTATGCTTCATAAGCACTGCTGTTTATGAAGCATAAACAGCAGTGTTTATGACCATTATAATAACAAACCTATAATATAATATGATTTAATATAGCATAAATAACATAAGATAAGAACTTTTTCTGGGTAAATGGTGTGAATCAAACACTAGATGCAACTTGCATAAAATTCTCCTACGACATAGGTATTCTTGACATATAATAACTTTGTTAAACAAAAACAAATACATGGGAGTATAGATCTTCGCAATTTGAAAAACATGATTAACCATGTAAAGAATAGTAGCTAAACATTCTTCAAGGGCTACTATTGTAAGAAGAATCATTTGTCATACCGCCAGGCAAAAAAATAATCATGAAAAAATCTTAACCCAATTCCATTCTATCAGAAGAGGAATGTGTTATAGTTTGCATGTGTTAGGAATATAAATGTTATACAATTTTATTGCTATTGCAGCGTACAGTCATTTCAAATGCATAAGACAGATCCAGAATAATTATTGCTTTAAGAAATATTAAGGCAAATAAAAATCTTCTCCGACCTCTTCGTCTGTTGGTGCATTTATCCGCACATTCAAGCAGCGGGACCGGATTGCTTCAGTAACCTTTGAAGAACTGTTGCAGCATAGTATAAGTCTACAATAAGCACTATATTTCTCCATGGTTCTTCGGAGAGAATGTTGGGCTTCTCTCGAAAGTTTGTCTACCTCATTGAGCACTAATACTGGCAATGCACAATAAGAGAAATCATCAGTAAATGAAAATTACAGACAGTGTTGTGAGACTAGAATCCCAGCATCTGATCACTACTATCTCAATTACTCTGTTAAGCTAATCAGCCTGGATCTTCGCAGGCCCATTCAACAGAATTTAAAAGGTAAATAAGAGAAAAGCTTGGCTGGTGAGCATAATCCTTGAAAAATTACCTTTGAATATCAATAGTATTGTAATAGTGGAATGGTGTTGTATGTGTAAGAAGAATGGGGAATCCGTAGATCACTTATTGATCCATTGTGAAGTGGCAACTCGATTATGGCATTATATGTTCACATTCTTTGGCATTGAGTGGGTTATGCCGCAAAAGGTCCTAGATTTGTTTGTTTGTTGGAATCATGTAGGGGGGAGGGATCTTGCTAAAGCTATTTGGAGGATGGCTCCTTTGTGTGTCATTTGGTGCATATGGAGGGAGAGGAATGCGAGACTTTTTGAGGATAAAGAATGCTCGGTGGATGGGGTGAGGAGGAATATGATTGGTATGCTACATATGTGGGCAATGTCGCATTATCGTGAGGAGCTTCCGACTCTAGAAGACTTTTTGATTATGTGTCCTTTGTATATATCTTAGGGGTTCTTTTGTACATATTTCGTTTTTAGGGTTGTGCCCCTTTGCGCGTTTTTAATAAAATTCACATTACTTATCAAAAAAATAATCACCTTTGGGCATAAATCAGAGAATGAAAGGGAGAAAAAAGAAAGAATCGTTCAGCAGTACCTTTAAATCCTCTTTTTCCTTTTGTGTCAATAGGTCTATTTTTAGCTATTTCTTTAATTATTTCTTGAACAACATATCTGTCCTGAAACCCTGCATCACAGGGACTCAGTTCCACATGGTTGGTGCTTGACAATGTGGTAAGCTCTATATCAAGAGTTCTACTTCCAGCCTGAAACAAAATCATCAAAACATCATTCAAAGCTAAATGATCAATTTCATGTTTCACCGTGTACTATCGCTTTACTAAGATTAATAACAAAAAAAAGTAAAGAGAAAAAAAGGCGAGAGAGAGAGAGAGAGATAATCTCACATAGAAACCATATTGAGTAGGAAAGTATATATAAATTCACAATTAACTAGCAAAAGGAAAAGCTTACATCGACTTTCCATGTCTTATTCTCCACCTTCACCTGCAAACAAACAAAGAAAAATTTTCATAATCCACCACAAGTTGTTACCAAACAATAGCCCTCAGCTAAGATAAGTGAGAAAACCAAGAAAGATTAAATAACGAATAAATTCATGAACCTTTCCTTTAACGCTGTTTTAATTACCAGGGGAAAAGAATCTGGAGAAAGCATTATTATATTTGTGTTACAATAGGCTCAATTAGGTGAGAAATTATGTATTATTACTTTTTCCCCAAATTTTCTCCGCAACCAAAAATACCCAAGACACCCCATTTGGCTGACATTCAAGAAAAAATAAAAAAATAAAAAAAAATAAAAATAAAAATTGCTAGGTCCAATCTTTTTCTCTTCTTTATTTTCCCAGTAACACCAAAAAGATGAAGAAAATTAAAAATTAAAAATTAAAATAAATAAAGGACCTTCTCAGCGCTAGGGCCGAACATCTGACGAATGAGGGCCATGATTAGGGTTTTCTTGCCGGAGCCCGGAGGACCATAGAAGAGCAGATGCGGGCAGTCCTGCTCCATAACCTGCGTGTGAGGAAAAGCGATTGGGAAAAACAGATATTACACGCACACACACACACGCACGCACAACAAAAAAAAAAAACCACCTAGAAAGAAAAGAGAAATCGATTAGGGTACCAATTTCTTGAGGTTGTGGGCGATGTCTTGGTGGACCATGACATGGTCTAAGGTTTTGGGTCGGTACTTGTCCACCCACAGCATCTTTGCATTCAAACCTTGAGCTCCTTCAACGCTATCTACAGAGAGTGAGGGTGAGAGTGAGACCGAGCGCGACAGAGTAAGAGATAGAATTGGAGGAGTTGAATTATACGGCAGACGCTGGGACTGTATGACGTGGCCAAGGCCACGTCCAGACTAAAAAAAGAAAAAAAAAAAAAAAAATTAGGTTAGAAAACGCATGCACGCCTCGCTCTCTCTCTCTCTCCCCATTTCAGACAAATCACTCCCTCTTTCTCACTCTTTTCTCTGTCCCTTAACCGACGATCGGCGTCGGAGACCACGAACGCCGAGCAGTGTGTTCCTCTTCCCTTTCCCCTCACCGACGGACAGCCACCGCAGACCACGACGCCGAGCAGTGTGAGAATGAGAGAGAGAGAGAGAGAAAAAACCTGTGCGTGTGGATGTTTAGTCGTCACCGGCGCTCCGTGGTGGGCGGTCGTCGATGGGGGGAAAGGTAAATGAATTTTGACGGTGGGTTGGGGATTTCGAGATTTGGGGAATTTGACGGTGGTTGCTCGTCACCGGAGATGTAGATGGGACTTCAGCGGTGCTCGACGTTCATGATCTCCGGTGGCCTACCGTCGGTGAGGGGAGATGGAGATGGAAGAGAAAAGAGAGAGAAAAAGCTTTATTTGAAAATGTGGGAAGAACTTACAAAAAAAAAAAAAATTGTAGGAATTGAAGTGAAAGAGAATGAGGAGCTCGTTTTTTCAAAAAAATCATAATAATAATATATATACATTAATTAATTAAAATTTCTATTAAGTATCCGAGCGGACGATTGGACTACCAGCGTCTGCCGTATCGCAGGACTCGTATTGGAGAGGGCAAAACTGGCGGGAAAAGGTAAGGGAACCTTGGCACCTGGATGCCAATCTTTCTTTGCACACGTGGCTCGAACTTAGCGTCGTGGATTTTATTTCTTTTTTATTTTTTAACATGATAAAGATCCAATTTTTCTTTTATATATTATTTAAAAAATTAAAATTTAGTGTTTTAAATTCAATTTAGTTTTTTTAAAAAAAATTTTAAATAACACATCAGAAAAAAATTTGGTGACTTCTTTTTTTTTGAAAGGGTATTCCATTCTATCATAACACCAAAAACCTTAAGTAATGTTTACAAAATCCTGGATATAATCAGGAATGGAATCAACCCATAAACAATCTTCCCCAATTGTTAAAGCCATTTTCGCCATCCTATGCGCTGCTATGTTCAAATTTCTTCACATTCACTTTGCCCTCATGATCACACACCGGTATACCCACTCCCATCCGTTTCCCCTGCTTATCAACAGATACATCCCAATTGACTTTGATCCACCCAAGAGTAGGTTTCTCCCACCGCGATTCTTCCGACTCCCTTGGAGTTACGTCTTGTCTACTTGGATGTTGTTCAACTAATTTAAACTACTCAATCTGCTCAAAAGCAATATGATTAACTTTGCTAGGGGAAATTAGCTCTTCACCAAAAACCACTTTGTTGCACCTAAACCACACTTGACGTGCTACAAAGACAAAGCGTTATATATCCTCATCACTCAACTGCCCCAAGAGCTTCTCGAAAACCTTGATGAACGCCCATCATCACTGGTGCACTCATGGATTCCTTTCCCATGCTCCGTCCATACGTCCTTAGCAGTCGAGCATGACCACAATGCATGTCCCACTATTTCTGGTGCATGCCCACATATTGGACACTTAGCATCTTTGGTGATACCTCTTTTAAGCAGATTCTCTTTGGTGGGCAAAATATTACTACAAGCTTTCCATATGAACATGATAACAGCCCTTGTTGCTTTAAGTCTCCACAATGCCTTCCAAAGAACCAGCATCCCTTAGGGGCATAGAACTGCTCCCGCCCTCCATCTCTATCCTATCTCGCTCTAGGTGATACGCAGTCTTGACAGAGAAGTTGCCATTCTTGTTTCCCACCCAGACTAGTTGGTCCGCTTGCTTGTTGGGGCTAATAACCATTCTACAAATCCTCTCAACTTCATCCGCTATAAATATTTCTTCTACTAAACTCCTCTTCCATCAATTAGTGTCATCATCAATAAGAGCACTCACCGTCACCTCCCGATCTAGGCCTCAAATTGAGGTGAATGGAATATGTCACCGGAGAATCCAGCCACTTATCGCCCCAAATTTTAGCTGTACGGTCATCCCCCACCCGCCAAATCAGCCATTATTGTAATAATTGTCTAACATTCCAAATGTTCCTCCATGCACAAGAAGGTTTCTTTCCTAAAGGGGTTTCCAAAAAGGAACCATGTGGAAAATATTTTTCTTTGTAAATTCGTGCCACCAATGAGTGCGGATACTAAATCATTCGCCACCTTGCTTAGCTAAAAGTGCCATATTGAAACTCTCCAAATCACGATACCCCAAACCCCCTTTCTCCTTGACGTCCCCATACGCTCCCAACTCATCCACGCAACCTTCGAGTCGTTCTCCTTTGACACCCACCAGAACTTTGACATCATCGAATTGAGCTCCTTACACATAGTTTTTGGTAGTTGGAAAACACTTATAGTATAGGTTGGAATAGCCTGAATAATTGACTTCAACAAAATTTCTTTGCCAACTTGTGAAAGAAATTTTTCCTTCCATTCATTAATTCTATCCCACACCTTACCTTTCACCCCTGCATAGGCTTCTACTTTGGAATGACCAATAACCGCCCGCAATCCCAAATACTTCTCAAACCTCTGCTAAGATCCAATTCCAGCCACTGACATGACAATGGCCTTTATGCCTGGGTGAGTGTTGCAACTAAAGAAAATGGATGTTTTATTTTTGTTCACCTTCTAGCCCGAAGCGTTTTCATAGTCGTCAAGAATGGCATGCATAGCTCCACTCAAAAATATTCGCTTTACAAAATAAGAGACTATCATCTGCAAAGAAAAGGTGAGTGAGCCTAGTACCTCTCCTAGTGATGGGGAGACCTGTTACCTTCCCTTCGTTTGCTGCCTTACTAATTAACGAAGAGAAACCCTCAGCACAAAGAAGGAAAAAATAAGGGGAGAGTGGGTCACCTTGTCTAAGCCCACGTATAGGAATAATGGTCTCATACGGCTGTCCGTTGACAAGGATTGAGTAAGTTACAGTTCTGACACACGTCATAGCCATTGAGATCCATCTCTCCACAAAACCTATTCTTCTCATTACCTCCTCCAAGTACCTCCATTCCACCCTGTCATATGCTTTACTCATATCAAGCTTCACTGCCATAAATCCCTCCCTCCCTTTCATCCGCACATCCGTAGTATGGAGAGCCTTGAAAGCTACAAGTACATTATCAGTAATCAACCTGCCAGGTATGAAAGCACTTTGTGTTTGGGAAATAATCAATAGCAACACCTTCTTCAGATGGTTAGCAAGGACTTTAGCGATAAGCTTATATAAAACATTATACAGGCTAATTGACCTATATTTTGTAATGGAAAAAGGGTTTTTGACTTTCGGAATAAGGGCAATATACGTACTATTAATACTATTATCAAACACATCATCATTGAGAAAAGCAAAGATAGCTTTGCATACCTCACTACGGACTGTCAACCATGACTGTTTATAAAAACAAGCTGCAAAACTGTCGGGCCCTAGAGATTTTAACAAATGCATCTGAGATAGAGCTATGTCAACTTCCACCGCCAAAAGAGAGAAGAACTAGGGATTCTTGAGAGAAAAGCGGGAGAATGGAATATGGAGTATGGGGGAAAGAGAGAAGGACGATTCCCCTTAGGAGCGAATCCTTAGTGTAGAGAAGAGTCAAATCCTTGATACAAACGACGATTCCCTCGAGGCATAGGTCAGTGAAGAGTAACGGAGAAGTCAGGGGGGAAGAGAGGAAGCAGGTGTTGCTTGGACCAAAAAAAGCAAGGGAAGGAAAAAATTGAAATGAGGGTAATATCATAAATAGTTGGTGAGAAAAGGGTCAAGATTTTGTACCAATTTTGGTCAAATTGCTCAATCAGCTCAAACACTGCAAAGTACCTACGCACAACCCCATTACCAAACCACCCCAAGAACAAAAGAAGTTGGTGACATACTGACACAGTGACGTGAGTCGTTGAAACAAAAAATAGGGCAACTGACAAGTTTTAAAACCGTGCATCTGCAAGTCTCAAGTTAAAAAAGCTTTTTTTGTCAACCAACAACACAACTCTAAATGGTGTGTTTTAAAAGAAATCACAAGAAGTTGTCTTCCACACTTCGTCTAAACCTGAAAGCCTTGAAACTCTAAAACAAACTAATCAAGACAGCTCCAAATGTCGTATGAGTCGTTTGCCAAGATGTCTAATGAGTAGCTGAGTAGAGATTGCCCCAATGCCCCAAATAAGTGGCTGAGAGTGGGGTGTAAGGAAAATTTTTGGGATTGAGAGGGGCGGGGGGGTTGACATTTGACACATCTTGACCGGGCTTCCCTCTGCCCCTTGTGGGATTGTGGTCGTCTAGCAGCCTTTATGATTGAGCAGCAACAATCCCTTGTTGGTTCAGGATAAACACTTTATTTGTCTCCCCTAGCTCTACCGACAAGTCTTCTGGTCTCCTCCATTCTCTCTCTCTCCTACTTCTCCACCCCGTCCCCTCTTCCTTGTATTTCTGTTGTTGATGTTTCTCATCTTACCCATAGATTTTTTTTTTTTTTTTTGAAAAAAAAAATAACTCCAACACTAACAGTCATCAAAGGGAAAAGTTGCTATGTGCCATTATGGGAGTAGACTAGGTCAAAATTGTAAGTTGCTACACAAGGCTATTGACGTGCTTTGTACGCTTCACGGTTTTGGAAGTGATCAGAAAATAAATCGTTGAATGAGATAGACAAGCCAAAGTATGATGATTTACAACACACTTTTCTCGCGCTTGGAAAAAGCCAACAGAAAGAAGTATTGTATCAACATCGACAGGAGCTGTATCTTCACATACTAGCCAAAAATAAAAATAAAAATAACAATAAAAACCTGAAAACAGTTGAATAGAAAGTAGCATTATGACATCCTTCTCTGAATGCCTCAAAAGCAATGTTGTAGCAGCGGTGATGAAGTACCATAACTCCAAAGCATTTTTACCGGGACACTTTACCCAACATCAAAAATGGGAATTTTGGTTTGGTCAATTGCTTCAATGAATCTCCACCTGCCCTTTCAGCCTTTGAAAAGGACATGATGAGAGAGCCATGGCTGATAAGGTTCCTTCCGCCACATTAATATTTGACGAATACATTACAATTTATGCTCCCTGCTGGAAGTTATGAACTCTCCTGTCAAAGACAAAATCAGCCATCAGTCATTTAGAGAGACAGAGAGAGAGAGAGAGAGAGAGAGAGAGAGAGAGTATCAATTACATGCCACTAACATCTTGATCAGAAAATAATGACCATGAAAACATGAAGATCTATCATCATGGACAATCATACTCACCAGCAAGAATAAGAACATGAAGCACTAAATTTTTATAATTCAAAAAGGGGAAATAAAAGAAAAGAAAAATAAACACAAAGAAGCTTTAATGAGTCTGCAAAAGCTGTAAAAGTTAAAAGCCATCAGACTTCAAAGGGAGAACACTATCTGTGGAAGCTTTGCACATACTTGATATCTAAACCACTCAAGGAGGTATTAGGGTTTCTGTTGTTGGTTACAGCATGGGCATAGAAACTCCCGCATTAGTTATCAACCTATCACCATCACCATCATTAGAGTCTTCACTCCAAAAATAGGTCAGTGATGGACACATTTAGCAATATTTAGACCAATACATGAGGTTTTTCACTTCTTGTTGAATGGGGGACCAACTCAGTGAATAACAGTAGCTATTTGACACCAAAATAGCATCTAGTTGCTCTTAATTATAAATCAATTTTTATACCAGTAGTATGTGATAGAAGTAGCCAGTTCATACCGTTGTTGCAGAATGGAAGGCCTTGCACTGTCATTCACACCGTGGGAATGGTGCCAACAAACACTGTGTAACACCAGGAAAGGAATATCCACTTATGACCCAATTTTAGCCTCTCCGTTCACTAAACTAGTTTCATCCTTGCTGGAGACACTACTGACTTCTTTACTACTGCTCTTCTTCGAAGTGTCTTTGAGAGTAGTGGACCTATCTTTGGCTGTGCCAGCCAATCTCCTAATAAACTTCTTTTGAGGGAGTTGAGCATCCTCTGCTGCAGTACTTTTAGCAGAGCTTGCAAGTTTCGTAGTGCTACTTTTGTCCTTGGGCTCTTCATTGTTCTTTTCAGCCAAACCATCCTTCAGAGCATTCACAACTTTCTTACCTGAGCCTTCTTCAGGAGTTTTTTGCGAAGCTCCAGCATCTTTTGTGGTGCTACCTGTATGCTGCTTTGCACTGGGATTCTCAGGATCTGCATCAGGAAGTAGTGCTCGGCGGCTAAGGCGAAGTTGTCCCTTATCGTTTACCTGTATTACACTCTCATGATTATCAAGAGAAGCTCTACTAAGAAGTCGAAATCCAGAAAAAAGCAAACTATATCAAGAAAAAGTTAGGAGAGCGAGGATCATTTTATCAGGGTTTTAAGAAGGCTATGCAGGATCCATCAAGCAGAAAAAAATTGATAGAATATTCAACAGTGGGCAACTGCTAAGTAATAATTTATCATTTCATTATCAACAGTACCAGCAAATTATTTAGTAATTTCATCTAACATTTTCATGTTTATTACGATTAACTTAGTGAAACCATTCTAGAAAAACAATTTAAAATGTTTTATGTCAAACCTTTTTATCAACCTTCTGAGTTTGTTGATCTAGTTCAGAAGTAAGTTTCTAACACATGAAAAGTAAGAATTTAATATCAGAAATGAACGAGATTTTGAAAACCCTACAAAAAAAATTGTGTGACCAATAGAACAGCAACATGTGTTACAATGTGAGACCACTTGTAAAATTCCGACGCAACTAATGTATTAGCTAGTAAATGTGGTGAAATGTTATGGTATCTTATTTGGCAACACTCCCAAACTTTAAAAAGTGACTGTTAGGCTTCAGTATTGACAAGTTCAGAATCAAAACATATTAAGTTGTAGATTTTGATCTACGATTGAGTCAATATAAAATGCAGTTCAAGAAAAGGTTGGAATTCAAGAGTTGAAGACTTCGATCAGAAGTTTGATCAGGAATCTGTGTCTCTTCACATTCGAATTCACGAGAGGTTTGATCACAAGTTCGATCGCACTTTGTTCTATTGAAGATGTGCATCATGTCCCATACTTGAACCCGAAAGCCTTGATCGTAGTTCATTCGGTTGAAATGATGCGATCTTTTGAAACCCTACAGTCGCTCCATCAAAAAGATGTGGTCTTTTGAAACACTAAAGTTCATTCGAATGAACTGGCCGTAGGCAGTTTCAATTGTTAGACCACTTAGTTTTTAAAACACGGATTTCACCTCACCTATATAAGCGTAATGACCTACAATTTTCATAAGGTATTGTTCATTACTCTTGGAGAGATTCTTAAACAGTTTTGAGCCAAAACAGATACACATCCTCTCCATGTTAGTTAAAAATCAAACTATTGAAAAACCTTCAGCCACTAGAGTTATGAGTTGCAATGGATGAAGCTCGTTTGTAGAGGAAATTCTATATAAGAATGCCAGAGGTTCTGCAACCATTGCAGTGGGAGGCAAACAGATCGTTTGTTGGTGTTGTAAGCTGAGTTTACAAAGATTTTGTACGTTGACTAGACATTAACATAAGTTTTTTTTATAGTGGGTTCCTTTAGGGTTAGCAGGCCTTCAGAGTGGCATTTCTTTTGAAGAGTTCTTCATAATTTTCCACTTCGTTATTAAAATCCCCGTGTTCATTTATTTTCTATTTGCTTGGAATTTGGCGATTATCTTTGTGGCATTTGGATTGAAAATTGATAAATTGGATTGTGTGATAAGAATGCGATATTCACCGAATTGTTAATCTTGGGGTTAATTTAGAATTTTCAATGACAAACCCTTCAAACTACGTAGTGTTTTCAGGTTACCCCTCTGTTTGCATTTTCTATTAAGTTAAACGGAAATCACAACACATGATCAATTTTGATTGATACCACCCAATTCCATTAACTCCATATCAGATAAAATATTTAAAAAAGAAGGGAAAAAAAAAAACCCACACCCTTGGTTGGTCAACCTCCATGGCCCTGGAGGGATTGGCCATGAAGGGGGAGAACACACGGCCAAGCTATGTGGTGGATCCTAATGTGAGGGTATAGTAGTCAAGAACTATAAAAATTAGTCACGTGTAGGTCAAATTGGGTGATTACCATCTCGCCTAACAGAAAATACTAATAGAGGGGTTAACTTGAAAGTGTTGCATTGTTTGAGAGTATCGATTGTCACATTTTAAAGTTTTGGGGAGTAATTGCAAATAGGGTGAGTGGGTGACAATTGGAAGGGGTTAAGTGTAGTCACCCCCCTTCCCCCCCCCCCAAAAAAAAAAAAAACAAAAAGGTCTTAATTGTATCTGGAAAACAGGAGTCAATATGGGTTTTCATCATGTTTACTGTACCCAACTGGTCAATATTTCATCTAATTTAGCAGTGGATACAAAGCAACGTCTCTCAATAAGGCAGTTAAGCAAAATAAATGCCACTCACCAGATAAAATTTCGCATGGTATAGAATATATTGAAGAGAGAGAGAGAGAGAGGGAAGGGGGGGAGTATCAGGAAAAGTAGATAACCATACCTCAATAAGTTTAACATCAACGTGGTCTCCAACTTTAAACGCCTGTAACAACAAAAATATTATATAAATATTACCATGACATCTGTTTATGGGTTGAGAAAATAGGAAAGCTTACATCTTCTGTTTTTGCCAGCCAATTTGAACTCAATTCACTAATATGGCAAAGTCCCTGCAGAAAATTTGAAATTTGAGATATTTTTTGTGGATATACTTTTTTGACCCCAATTCCTCCCATAGAAGAAATCTTAAGTCGGTGTTGGATAAGGTTTATAAAAAGTACAGCAATATCATTCGTTGATTGATAAAGAAAAAGATAACAACATCCATTTGATCACATCATTTAAATATTTTACTACTATACAATTACAACAAGAACAGCAGCATCCATTAGAAACATTCTTGAAACTCAAGAAAAAGAACTGGTTTAAGCAGGATATAACTTTAGAACAGAATTCAAACATTAACTATAAACAATTATACTCGTCAGTAATAAGATAATGTACAAATATCAACTCAGGGAAAGGTTTGTGCTTTGAGTAATTTGGGATTACATATATACCTCCCGTCCAGGTGCTATCTCAACAAAAGCTCCGTAAGGAGCTATTGATTTGATTTTACAGTTCCTGAAAAGAGGAAAGAAGTCAAATATCTCTCAACTTCATAAATTAAAGTCTACAAAATTAAGCACACATAAAATTTGAACTCCTAAATCCTAGTCAACACTGAACTCTGACCATTTGGGGAACTATCCTTCGTTATGCACATCTTTATCTGCAGAATGAATTGCCTACTACTAGGAAAAAGTAACGAAAAAATGCAATGCATTTATCTCTTTTATCGTTGCTTACCCCCCCCACCCACACAAAAAAAAAAAGAAAAAGAAAACGATACCTATAGACATCACCAACAGCTGGAACCATTGTCAGACTACTAATAATAGCTTTTGACTTCTCCAAACTTGCTAAATCCTTTGCAGTAATTTTCACCTGCAAAAGCCACAAATATGTGACATTGTAGTAGTTTAATAATTGAACCCAAGATAAGGTCTTCATCTGATCTTACAATTCCATCATCTTGGGTGTCAATTGAATCTACCCCAGTTTCTTCAATAATACTCTTGACCTTCTTCCCACCAGAACCGATGATAATGTTTACTTTCTCAGGTTTGACCTATAAAAAACAATACGCCAAGGAAGGAGTACATTACATGTTGCAGTTCATCTGTTCTACTTGGCCCTACAATATAACGAGTTCTATGGGTAGCAAACAAACCTTCATAATGTGAATTAATGGAGCATACTTAGAAAGCCTTTTTGAGGGAGCAGGTGAGCATTTCAACATTTCAGCTGAATTGTGAAACATGAAGGAAAAAAGAAAAAGAAAAAGCCAATTAAATTAATTTCACTTCAAAATGATAGGACAGAGTAGCGCTCAATCTGATTTCACCATATAAAGATATCTCTAAACCATAACTTAAGTCCACATGGATTGGCGTTTATAGCTGGAAAATAAGCACCATCCAAAGAACAAAATATATGCACGAATGAACCATGTAAACTAAAAAATAAATAACAGACAATGAATAGTTGTTGAATAGAAAATCATGAATAATCCTTCGTGTTCTATCATCATAGGTGGTGTCACAATTTAAGATATCATAAAAAGTTCAGTCATTTATCTAACCGTCATTGTAATAAAGGAGACACCACTAAAGTGAGCAATCAAAAGTAAAAAAGTATCCTAAATCTCTCTCCAAAAAAAAAAAAAAAAAAAAAAAATCCTGTTGTATACATGTTATGAACAGAGTGTTACATTCCAATGGTGGAGTTGTAGTTTGCATGAACGGGTTTAGACACAAAAGGTGGAGGCTATTTACCTTGTTACGTAGCCCACCACACATATTATTATATAGGTTTAGAGAAATATTATAATGGCTAAAATATCTCCAAACCCTAATGACTCACAAATCCTAATAACTCTTCTAACACTTCTCCTCAAGCTGAAGTATATATATCATATAAATCCAGCTTGAAAGAAACAAGCAAATGAAAAAACACCTAAAAAAACATACTAACACTACCCTTCCAGCTGGAAAAGCTTGGAGCACACGATACAAAGATTGACAAAAATAAAAATAACAAGAAAATTTGCTAAAAGCGTTGATGCCAATTGAAAATTTGTTACAAAACTGCAACTGGCCGTTAGATTTTGCCGCAAAACACCAAGGCCAATAGGATCTCGCCAGAAAACACCAAGGACTAGTCAGATCCCACCGCAAAACACCAAGGCAGGTCGGATCTCACCACAAAACAAGGCTGATAAAATCTCACATATCTCTACATTTTCTGAATTTTTCGAGCATTGTAATTCATTTTCTAGTTAGTAGGGGAAACTCTATATACTTCCTCTTGACTTTGGTTGCGCCCCTCCGCCCGTTTGATAATATATATATATGCGATTAGCGGTTTTTTCAAATTTAAAACTGCTAACTGTAATCGCCTAGGCAGTTAATAATCGCCCACCTATTCATCCCTATATAAGATTAGGAAGAAAAATTAGAAACAAACATTACAACCCAATCTTTTTGATCGGTAAAAAATCAATATTATTGTAGCTCATTAGACTCGCAATCCTCAATAGATGCCGATTTCATTCTCTCCAAATAATCCACATTAGTAAAATAGAGATGACTTTTCATATGGCCTTTGGATTGACCCCAACCTTGTGTCTTCCAACAGCAAAGTAGCTCTAGTATTTTTTTATTTTTTTTTTATAAGTCAAAATATATTAAAAAAGCGCAGAGGGGCGCAACTCATAGTACATAGGACGTATACAAGGGAAAGCCTAGGGGGGGAAGAGAAACGAGAAAGGAAATCTGGGAAACTAATTACAGTCAGAGCAAGCCATCCGGTAGTCCAAGTGTAGAGAGTAAAAAGAAAATAATGAAGAATTTCCTCAAACGACCTCGCCGAGTCTTCAAAACATCTTGCATTACGTTCCCTCCAAATACACCACATAAGGCACAAAGGAATCATCTTCCAAACCACCACACTCCTCGAGTGACCACCCGTCCACCAGCAGGCAAACAATTCCCTAACCGAGCCAGGCATAACCCAACACAACCCAAACCGGCTAAAAATAGTGTTCCACAAGGCATTCACCACTTCGCAATGAAGAAGAAGATGATCCACCGTCTCCTCATCCAACTCACATAACCAGCATCTATTAACCACTATCATGCCTCCCTGGCGAAGATTGTCAATGGCGGGGATCTTGCTTCTAGTAGCCGTCCAAGCAAAAAATGCCACTCTAGGCAGAGCCTTCTTCTTCCAAATGCCTTTCCACGGAAATGAAAGGGACCCATGAGAAGAAAGAACCCAATAAAACCAGCTCACCTCAAAGGCACCTTTGCTCAAGGTAACCCACCACAGTTTGTCCTCCCCGACCCCTCTAAACTTATATGAATACAAGCAATTATAAAGCGAAGCCAGAATCTCCACCTCCTAGTCATGAATCAAACGAGTGAATACAATGTTCCATTGGATGGCCCCGTTGGAATGCTCTACACTATCCGCAATGGACGCCTCCCTGAATCTGGCAATGCTAAACAGACCAAGAAACGTATCTTTGAGAGAACTCTCCCCACACCAAACATCCTCCCAAAAGCTGATCTTGGAGCCAACCCCTGGGTCAAATATAAAGTGCCACTTAAAATTACTCTACCCCATACAAATAAACTTCCAAAGCCCCACCCCATGTGACTCAGTAATATCACAAGAACACCATCCACCCCAAGAAGACCCATACTTAGCCACCAAAACCGATCTCTACCAAGTGCCTTCCTCATGAGCATACCGCCATAGCCATTTACCCAAGAGAGCTTGATTGAACTTCCTCACATTCCGGATTCCTAACCCACCTTCGGAGATGGGAGAACAAACCGTGTCCTAGCCAACCAAATGAAGCTTGACCTCATCATTCAATCCCCCCCAAAGGAAATCTCGTTGAATCTTCTCAATACGCTTAGCCACATCAGCAGGAATTGGAAACAAGGATAGCAAATAGGTAGGCAAATTAGAAAGTGTGCTTTTGATCAACGCAACCCTTCCCCCCTTAGAAAGGTACAACCGTTTCCAAGGAGCCAACCGTTGAGCCATCAAGTCCTCCAAATCCCTCCAGATGGCCTTGAGCTTAAACGAAGCCCCTAACGGTAAACCCAAGTACTTCAAAGGCAAGTCTGCAGTGCCACAACCTAGGTTGCTAGCCAACTAATCCACATCATCTAAGGAGCCAATCGGAACCAAAGAAGACTTAGTCAGATTCACCTTAAGCCCAGACACCGCTTCAAAACAGACAAGAAGAGCCCCCATGTAACTAATTTGGCTAGCATCCGCCCCACAAAAGACCAAGGTATTATCCGCAAATAAAAGATGGGATACTTCCACTCGGTCATGCTCCCTAGTGCCCACGGAGAATCCCAAAATCAGCCCCCTAGAGTAGATAGCACTAATCATCCTACTAAAGGCCTCCATGACCAAGACAAATAAGGAGGAAAGCGGATCACCTTGCCTCACCCCTCGCGAACTTCCAAAGAAACCAGATGGGGAACCATTAATCAAGACAGAAAACCGAGTGGACAAAATACAATGTTTAATCCAAGAGCACCATCTCTCCCCAAAGCCACATCTTTTCAAAAGATAGAGAAGAAAGTTCCAATCCACATGGTCATAAGCCTTTTTCATGTCCAACTTACACAAAACCCCCGATTCCCCAGACTTGATCCCCCAATTTATATTTGAACAAACTACGATTTCTAATCAATTGCAATTGAAATTTTCAAATAATAAAGACAAAATTTGGGTATACTTTTTCTTTTATATGTATTTTTAATTAAAAAGTGTAAGACGTCTCTATGTACATATGCAGTATATACAAGAGGCTCCAAACAAGCAGAAGAAACCCAAACAATACAACAACACCCACAAATCCACACACCCAACAAGCCCTGAAGCCCAAAATCCCTTGAGGTACTCAATGCTAAAAAGTGAGTCTTGCCTTTCCCCTGCCAAGAGGATGCTCTTGTAGCATCATAGTTGATGGAGTATTCTATGTTCAAGAGCTCCCTTCTACCCTATACATTCCAAAGGGTAGCCTTTAAGGTGACATCAACCCCCTCACATTGATTCTCCTCAAAGCCCAATCCAAACAAGAACGTAAGGAAAATCTCCGTCTTGCCACCCCAAAAACCTCCTTCCTCCTCTTCACTATCCACAAACTCCAAAGATGGACTGAATCCAATCGACCACTTTTGGGACTAGACGAAGCCTGTCACCGGACCAGAAGAGACAAGCGGGGCATTGAACGCCAACATTTCCTTGATGATCAAGCTATTGTCCACTTTAAAAAATATGCTATCCCTCATCTTGCATTTATAGCACTTCACAAGTTTAGAGGTTAGCAAAGATGGGGACCCCAAATCAAAAGCTCGAAGACCTTTAGCCACGACACCTGGAGAATCCTCCGGCCTAGGAAGCCAAACCCAACAAAGACCCCGCCAAAATCTCCGAGACCAGACCAACCATTGGAGGAGCCTTCATCACATCCTTTGTCAAAGTCTTTGATGTCCCTAGGACTAGACCAACCGTCGATGCAACCTCCAACATATCCTTTGTCAAAGTCTCCAACATCTTTGGAGCCAAGTCGGACCTAGACTTGATATTGGAATTGGGCTTAAGAGGTCCTTTGGAATAAACTAGAGTTTGGACTTGGACTTACAAAAGGGATAAGGCTTGGGCTTATGCGAGAACCCTTCTTGCACCCAACGGGCTTACGATCCAACCCAAGCTTCACTAGCCTAGCCAAAATTGCGGCCATCACCCAATAGGGTGAAAAGGTGGTAACGGTTAGCGGTTATTGGCTAAAACCACTAACCGCTTTTTAAAAAGTGGTATCATAGATTGTTTCGATTCTGGGATAATCTATCGTTGGGTTTTTCTCTTGTTGGCGGCAGCACTGCCCGTGTGGGCTAAGCCCACACGGGCAGTACCTTCGAAGATCTCTATAGCAGATTTTTTGTTCTTGTTTTATGTAGAACGGAACACCTTTCGGTGAGAAAAAAAAAAAAAAATTCCCGGCGGTTTGATTGTGTTGTTAAAACATTGATCTGTGGTCATCGTTTGGTTCAGTTGTTGCTGTTTTTGTAGTGGCCAGAGTTTTCTGTCTTCTCCGGTGAGCTCCGGCGAAGGTTCGGCGAGCCTCCAGTGATTGTTCTGTTATGTTTTTCAATGTTTTACTTCTGTTTTTAGGTACTGCCGGCCTGTTTTGTGTGTTTCCGTCCAATTTTTGAAGCTCTGGCGAGTTTCTGCATTTTCCGGCGAGTCTCCGACGAAGTTGTTTTTTTTTTTTTTCCAGTTTCTGTTTTCTAGCGGAACTTGTTGGTTAATCATATGAAATATAATTGTTGTTTGTTGTTGGTTGTTGTTGGTGATCGATGTATTCGACCGGCCTTGGTGTTTTTCGGCGAGAATCGATCAAGTGATCGTTGCATCCAACCGGCCTTGGTGTTTTGCGGCGAGAACCGATCCCAAGTTGTTATTGATCAATGTATCCGACCAGCCTTGGTGTTTTTCGGCGAGAACCGATCAAGTGATCGTTGCATCCGACCGGCCATGGTGTTTTTCGGCAAGAACCGATCAAATGGTTGTTCCAGTTTCCAACGAGTTTCTGACCGGCGTTGAAGTTTTATTTAATTATCTTGTTATTTGTTTTGAGTCTTTGTATTGTGTGTTCCAAGCTATTCTAGCTTGAGGGGGAGTATTAGAGTATGTTTTTATGTTTTTCTAGTTGTTTTTTGTTTGCTTGTACCTTCCAAGTTGGATTTATATGATGTATATGCTCCAACTTGAGGGGGAGTGTTAGAAGAGTTATTAGTATTAGNCTTCTCCGGTGAGCTCCGGCGATACTCCGGCGAAGGTTCGGCGAGCCTCCAGTGACTGTTCTGTTATGTTTTTCAATGTTTTACTTCTGGTTTTAGGTACTGCCGGCCTGTTTTGTGTGTTTCCGTCCAATTTTTGAAGCTCTGGCGAGTTTCTGCATTTTCCGGCGAGTCTCCGACGAAGTTGTTTTGTTTTTTTTTTTTCCAGTTTCTGTTTTCTGGCAGAACTTGTTGGTTAATCATATGAAATATAATTGTTGTTTGTTGTTGGTTGTTGTTGGTGATCGATGTATTCGACCGGCCTTGGTGTTTTTAGGCGAGAATCGATCAAGTGATCGTTGCATCTAACCGGCCTTGGTGTTTTGTGGCGAGAACCGATCCCAAGTTGTTATTGATCAATGTATCCGACCAGCCTTGGTGTTTTTCGGCGAGAACCGATCAAGTGATCGTTGCATCCGACCGGCCATGGTGTTTTTCGGCAAGAACTGATCAAATGGTTGTTCCAGTTTCCAACGAGTTTCTGACCGGCGTTGAAGTTTTATTTAATTATCTTGTTATTTGTTTTGAGTCTTTGTATTGTGTGTTCCAAGCTATTCTAGCTTGAGGGGGAGTATTAGAGTATGTTTTTATGTTTTTCTAGTTGTTTTTTGTTTGCTTGTACCTTCCAAGTTGGATTTATATGATGTATATGCTCCAACTTGAGGGGGAGTGTTAGAAGAGTTATTAGTATTAGGGTTTTGAGTCATTAGGGTTTCAATGGTAGTTTAGTCTTTATGTCATTAGGGTTTAGCCTATATATTTGGTTGTTTGTATTAGGTCAAATAAGATTGAATAATATTAAGAGGCAGCAGCCTCCATCTCTTTCCCCCCTCTTACAAATCTTAACAAAAAAAAAAAAAAAAGAGAAAGAAAAAAAAAACACACACACAAAAAGACGTCATTTCTACTGTAATATGGTAATATCCTACCACGTACGACATCTTTTCATGTATATATATAGGTGGTTAGCGGTTGTTCAAATAACGGTTAAGTGATTAAATTTACCTATTCCTATCAGCTTAACCTTTTAGGAAAACTAGTAATTTAACATGGTATTAGAGCCAAAGGTTTAGGGATCGAACTTTGACTCTGTCAATTTATCCCTCATTTAAATTAAATATTGCATATGTTGGATCTAACCTATTAAAAGAGAGTTTGAGCCCACATGCGAGGGGAGGTTGTTAAAATAATAGTTAAGTGATTAAATTTACTTATTCCTATCAGCTTAAATTTTTAGGAAAAGTGGTGATTTAACAATGGTTTTTTCGAACATAAAACCGCTAACTGCACCGTCCTACGCAGTTAGTAGTTAGGCGATTATTAACCGCTCGCTATTTCAGCATTATCACTAGGTCCAAATCCCCGAGCACCTTCTCGAAACTGCCCTTCCATGTCCAAAGGACAGAAAACAAATCCTACTTTTTGCCCTGCACAACCCTACCCCCATTTGCAGTATCAAGTGATCAAACGTCTGCGGCATGACCAGCCCCATCTCCATTGACTGCACCACCACACGAATTTGAAACAGATCGGTTTTTACCCAAGGGACAATCTAGTGTCTTTGAAGGTTCCACTTCCGCTGATGGCTCAAGAAACACCCCCAGCCCAGGACTTGGATTCTTCTCATTCTTCATCCCATCCAACGGAGAGTCACTGGAAGAAGGAAGCCTTCTCATGGCTTTGAAGAATGCCATTACTTTGATCAGCTCCCCAGAGAATCTACTCCAACTCCGCCCTTCACGACCTTCCGACAGCAAAATAAACCCTCCCCGGCACCACACATGAGTGGATCTTTCTAAACACCCAAAGGTCATTATTTTCAATATCCTTGTATAAATTCATCATTAACTTGGGTAGTGTTCTAACTTTTTCTTTCTTGGAATTTCTTAGCATATGAAGTTTTAGAGTTTGTCCAAGAGCTTTTATACAACCTCGATAATTGAGAGCAACTCCCTCTCAGCTTTCTTTATAGAGTTCTATTTATTTAAAAATAAAAATAAAAAGAAAAGAAAACTGAAACCATAACTAATTGTTGTGCATGCACTAAAAACATGCCACACTTTTACAATCAGGCATGAGCCATGACGAAAGATTAGTTAAGAGATTTGAGTCTTACAAATTAAAGAAAACATAAGATGCTGAAGAAATTTTTCATAGTTTTGCATGAGCAATTTTTCGTCTTTTCTTTCTAACTAGGGCATCAAAAGGCATGCCTATAGCTTAACAGAATCTTCACTCCTGCTGACAGTGTATAATCTTGTATCCCCATGCATACGATATTGGGCATCAACTTATTGTTCATGCATGTTGGTCACACTATTTATAAATAGTGTAAATTGTGTGGTCACACTATTTATATGTTAAGAGCCATTTGAAAAGAAATTCAGACTAATTACCATGTCAACAACAAGAACAACTCTAGAGGATCAAAGAGAGAATTTTTCATTAATTCTAGTAATGCGTATTAGTGAGCATACCAAGAATATGCTTTCGGCCATCTCTTGCTTGGAATAGTGCCTGTCTCATAATGGGTATAGTAATTCCTCCCACCTATAATAAAAGAAGGGTCAGTGGTTATTACATATAATTATCAAACTTACCAATTTATAGAAGAACACAGATACATCGGATTTTTTTTTTTTTAAAAAAAAAAAATTATATATACTATCCAGTTAAGGAGGTTGGATACAGAATAGCATCCTTTATTCATAAATGGCAGTTACTCATAACCAAACAACAAAAGGGGAGAAGCTATAAAATGCAGATAATCACTTTTATGTCCATTTGAAAGGCAGTTATTCCTTCTTCATTTCCAGCAACCTGCAATCACCAATTTGTTTAACTAAACGTGTTATTTTTTTGTTTAGCAAGATATTTCAGTAATTCATCTTGAGTGCAAGCATTTTCAGATCTTATGGAAAATTTAATTGAAAACCAATCGAACACACTAAAAATTAAATAACTTGTGTTCCAAAACATATGACCTTAAAATCCATATCTCCAGAGGCATCTTCTGATCCGGTTATGTCAGATAGAATAAGTGGAGTTCCATCTCCCCCAAATTCCTCAGTGTCCAGAACCATACCCATTGCTATCCCAGCAATAGAGCACTTAATGGGAACCCCAGCATCTTGCAATGCCAAGCAACCTCCACAAACAGATGCCATGCTGTTACATAATAGAAATTGATGTTAAGTAAACCTTAATGTCTAAATTACATGGTGAAGGCCTCAATATGCAGTTCTCAGAAAAAAGAAGAGGTGTTCTCTAGACAAATATTCATGATATAAGTTGAAAATGCTCTTTAAATTTCAGAAAATACTCGAAACATAGAATAAAAAAAATCACAGTTTTTAGTTTTTACTGATCAACTCAATAACCATCCACCTTGAGGAGCCATTGCTTTCGGTGATGGTACTCTCAACACGTATGGTGTAAGGAAAATCATCATCAGAAGGCAGGATTGGTTCAAGAGCTCTCTCCGCAAGCATTCCATGACCGATTTCTCTTCTACTAGGTGCCCCAATTCGCCCAACTTCTCCAACACATGATGGAGGAAATGAGTACTGAAATATTATACAAGTTCTTAACATTCAGCTAGGTTCTAAACGTTTTCAGGGCTAATATCTCAAAGTTGCAAATCCAAGAAATACAGTTATAACTAGCAGCTTCATAAGCATGTTAAGAAGCTCCATAAGAATATAATAATGATGATGATGGTGATAAGCAACCAAATATATATATATATTAAACAACAAAAGCTAAATAAGCATAAGTGGTGCATACAATTAATTATCATGATTAAGTCACTCAAAGTAAAACATGCAAGCAGTAGCAGAAAACAAGGAAGAGCACCAAAGCATGACTCTTCCATACAGAAACAGACTTGATTAAAGTCAACAGTTGGTTATTTTTGAAACTCCACATATCAGCATTGCATGTAAAACCAGAGAGCCAGGGGGAGCTTCCTTTTTGCGAATAAAAAGTTTTGTAGGAAGGAGAATAGAATTACAAGTTGAGATCAAGTGTAACCTTTCCTCATTTTATTAGTTCTCTTCCTGCACAATTGACTTATTACATCCAAATTTTGTATGAACTTTCTTCCAACAGGACTAACCATCTTCATACATAACACTAATGTAAAAAAACTGATTATGATCTCATGATTTCCCACCTAACAACTTCACCTTTTAAGACTATAGCTCATGCTCAACAGTAACAGTTGAAAATTCAAACAATAGTCTTAAAAATGGAGAAGTAAAAAAAATCCAAAGGCCATAGACATAGGTTATTTTAAACAATAAAAACTTAAATATAATGTTTCTAAGAATATTATGAAGCACATAAGATTGAGTAGAAGATAAACCAATTTAATTCCATACTAATGGGCCATGAAATGAAAATTTGCAGGTAATATATAGACTTGAAGCATATTTATAGCTATGAAAAATGTCTGTTTATGTTGCCTACAAGAGAGGTTCTCCACATATTATTAAATGGTACTAAAGATAAATTAAGAGACCTGGAGATAAAACCTCTTCAGTTCATCTGCACCCTCAAGGTTATCTATTCTTTGTGCCATCTGTCTATCACCAAGTGTAGTCACTGCCAACGCCTGTAAACACCAAAAATAAAAAGTAAATTGATGATATATATAGATATGAAATAATGAACATTAATAACCTTAAGTATACACATTTTTTTTGATAAGTAATAACCTTAAGCATACACATAAAACTGAATTCATGATTATTCTACATCTTATCACCAAAAAGAGAACATACAACATAGTCAACTCCCAGAATAGTTCTCACTGGTCCCACTACTAATCCTTTTTTTTTGGATAAGTAATGTTTTATAGAGAAAGCGCAGAGGGGCGCAACCCTAGTACACAGAAAGTATACAAGAGAACGCCTAAGTGAGGCTAGAGAATAGATAAAGGAAATCAGAGAAGGAAATCACAATAGGGGCCAGCCAAGCTGCCGCCCAAGTGAAAGGAGTATTAAAAAAGAAATGTAAGAGGTCTTCCAAGCTTCTTTCGGAGTCCTCGAAAAATCTCCCATTTCTCTTTGACCATAAGCACCACATGATACAAAGCGGAACCATTTTCCAAATCACAGCGCTGCGAGGACGACCCCCCGACCACCAACAACACAAAAGGTCCACAACCCCCCGAGGCATCACCCAGGCCAAGCCAAAGCGACTAAAAAAGGCGTTCCATAAAAATTGGGCACTCTCACAATGAAGGAGCAAATGATCAATAGATTCCTCCTCCTTTTTGCACTCTCACAATGAAGGTCGCAAGGTCCCACTACTAATCCTGACTAAATGATGACCAAAAGTGTCATCAAAGTAAGTACCTCCAGTATCAAAATTCAGTTATTTTGGGTAAGATATATAGACACAGGACAAGGGTACAATATGGGCAGATGCGTCAAATACAAATGATCCTGGAAAAGTAGAAATGACACACAAGATATTGCAATGAAGGTGTGTGTGTCTACATCTAATAAATAAAAGTTGTTATAAATTCATGCATTATAATGTGGCCTATAAGTTATGTTTTATATTTATTTATGATATATCACAACCAAGGTCATAACTATAACAAATAAATGACACAGACATACATCCAATGCTTGTTAAAAGAAAGTCAAAGAAAATAAGAGAAAGGCAAAAGTAGCACTGAAAATTAAAAATGTATTACTAAAATTATGCACCTGGTTGGAAGTGTTGAAAAACATAAATCACAGTGTACAAGGGACAGCATTCAACATTGACCAATTAAAAATTTGGCACCCCAATCAAAGCACACATCTGTTAGAATATATTGTGTGAGATTTGATATTATGTGAATATATTAGCATTGATTGTACTTGAATATATTATCTAATTTGATTTTATCAACCATATCATTTTGTATTCTCTCCACATCCCTATAAATAGGGACCATTTATATTGTAAAATTATCAAAGTGAATAAAAGCATAATGTAGCCTTAGGACTTTATCCTATAGACGTAGGTTATAGACCGAATCAAGTAAAATCGTTCTTTCTATTTTATTTTATTTCCCCTATTATCATATTTTTCCGTTTGATTATGATTTTCTTCATGGTATCAATGCCTTTCGGCTAATGCCATTGTTTCGATCCTAGATAGTAATTTTAATTTTGTTCCTTTTGTTTTGCTTCGGATTGTTTTCAATCAGTGTCATGAAACCTTTGTTTCTATTCTTTATTTCCATTGAGTTTATGTTATATATATATATATATTTTGATAAGTAATGTATATTCAAACAATGCGCAGAGGGTAACAATCCATGTACACAAAGGGTATACAAGAGACCACTAATCCAAAGAGAAAGAAGTGTATACATCTAGAAATTCAGAAAATGTAGAAATAGTTGGAGTAGGCCAAGCCACTCTCCATGAAAACAGCGTTTGTAACACCAACTTCTTCAAATGAATCAATCCTCTCTTGCAGTTATCAAAGCTTCGAGCATTTTGGGCAAGAATCTCAGATCCTCATCTTCATCACTCGATCTACAGAAGACCCAATTCCACCCTGCCTCCACCGGTGTTGTCTCCCTCTGCCTCCGACTTCAAACAATCACTTGCTCAGACGAATCCACCGTGAACTTCATCTCCTTCGCTCCAAACTCTTCTCCGATGCCATTGCAGCCTTCATATCATGCTAGCACCATGATTTCTTCTAATGTTGTTGCTTCTGCCATAAGATCACTAAGATGCAAATCCAGTGATGAGAGATTTGGCTCTTGGGTAGTCTTTCTTGGTTTGANCTCGAGTAACTACAACTCTTGCAGTTATCAAAGCTTCGAGCATTTTGGGCAAGAATCTCAGATCCTCATCTTCATCACTCGACCTACAGAAGACCCAATTCCACCCTGCCTCCACCGGTGTTGTCTCCCTCTGCCTCCGACTTCAAACAATCACTTGCTCAGACGAATCCACCGTGAACTTCATCTCCTTCGCTCCAAACTCTTCTCCGATGCCATTGCAGCCTTCATATCATGCTAGCACCATGATTTCTTCTAATGTTGTTGCTTCTGCCATAAGATCACTAAGATGCAAATCCAGTGATGAGAGATTTGGCTCTTTGGTAGTCTTTCTTGGTTTGAATTAGTCAAAAAGATGAACTAGTAGTACATTCTAGAAGATGCAAGGTGTTTGAAAAAAAAAAGTGAGAAAAAGGTTGTCTGTTTGGAGAATGGATAGTCGGCTAGTGCCTTGGCCTTGGGAAGCTGAAAAAAAAAATGTGGTGTTGGATTGGTTCGGTCAATGGTAATGATGAGAAAACAAAAAAGGAAAAGAAGAGAGAAAGAAAAAAAAAAGGATATGGTGAGAGTTATAAAAATTAAAAATTAAAAAACTGAAGAAAGGAGAAAAAAATTCAGTTGAAAAAAAAAAAAAAAACCAGAGAACAGAAAGAAAAGAAAAGAGGCCAAGTTGCCCATCTTTTGCCCTTTGTTGGCCCAATTATTATTTTGTCTATTGTTGGTTTTTTGTTGACCCAGACCGATTTTTGGTCCTTTGTTGGCCCAATGTCTTTAGCCTTTGTCGTATTGTTTAAAACCTAAGACCATTTCAGCCCATAATTAGCTCTTAAATATGGCCAATAGTTGGCCCATTTCTGTACAGCCTTCGTGGTAATGTTCAAAACCCAGGTTCATTTGAGGCCTATAATTGGCCTCATCTCAGCCCTTTGTTGGCTTTCATCTTGGCCCATAGTCGGCCGATTGTTTTTGCCCAACTCCCCCTGGCACCAATCGTTGTCAACTTATTTCAAACTCAAGAATTCAAAATCTCCCACCTTGAGTTTGAGGGAATGCAAAAATATATTATGTGAGATTTGATATTATGGGAATATATTAGAATTAATTGTAATTAATAAAATCAAATTATATATATTCAATTTTGATTTGATTTTATCAACCATACTATTTTGTATTCTCTCCAAATTCCTATAAATAGGGACCATTTATATTGTAAAATTATCCAAGTAAATAAGAGAATAATATAGCCTTAGGGCTTTATCCTGTGGACGTAGAGGTCATACATCGAATCACGTAAAATTATTATTTCTATTTTATTTTATTTCAGCTATTATATTATTTTTCCATTTGATTATGATTTTTTTCAATATCGGGGCCACCACACATAGCTAAGCAGAATATGTGTTACTAGAGCACAAAATCAAAAATACAATATAAGGAATGATGATACAAGTATAAGGCATCAATTTGGGCAATCAAGGAGCATCATTTGCAAAGGATGAATAAAATTGGCATGCAAGATTATTGAATTGGAAGAACCTAGAAAAGAAAATAAAAAAAGTATGAGGTTGTATACAAGTGTCAACACAGACAAGCAAAGTGAGATTGTACCTGAGAGTCGTGTACGCTCTGAAACCATTTTTGTTTTTGGATCAAAAAGTTCTTAAAGGTACATGCATCTTATCAAACAACACAGGGTAGAGGTAATTAAATTTGAGATATTGAGAATAGCTGGTTTGGAATAAAAACACTTACAATATGCACAGAGGTATGCATAAAAATCACTTCATTTTGAAACTTTTGCAATACTGACACAATCATTCCCAAAATATCAAGATTCTCTTGTTTCTCTCTATAGACTATATCCCTCCTCCCAACTACCATCCCAATTGCAATTTACACCTCCAAACTACAACTCATTGCAACTTGAACCTATAAACTATCAAAATGTTTCAAGTTGCCCTGTGTAAAATATGGCTGTTATTTTCGCCGGTGGCCCAGGTGCACTGCCGGCACAAACCCACACGAAACAACTTCAGACTTCCCAAAGAGTTTTGAACGTGCGTCCATTATGGAAACAACGCAGACTAAAATGGGTTTGTTAGCGTGACAAGCACGAGGGGCACAACATACATAAAATGGAAAAAAATATATATTATTTGATACCTCAATGAATACTACACACGAATCATGGTGGTAAAACCTTTATATGATAAACTGTCCTTTCCATGTATCTCAATGTGTAATACCTCCCTAAATGAGTACTTTATGCATAATGAACTTTATGAATGCACTTCATGTTAAATCACCAATTATGCTAAAAGTTTAAGCTAGTAGGAGAAGGTGAATTTAATCATTTAATTAATATTATAACACGCCCCCTTACATGTGGGCTCAAACTCACCCACAATAAGTTTTTTTATCGGTAAATATCAATTTATTAAAAGTGCAAGGGACGTAACCCATGTACACAAAAAGTATACAAAAGAGCCCACATATACAAGTTTTTAATTCGAAAATGACGCACAAAAATCTAGGCATTCCGCTAGTGTTGAAACTTGCAAAGAATGCCACAAAACTCTCCATGAGAAAAGTGTTTGAAGCACCATTTTCTTCAACTCTATAATTCCAAGTTCACGGTCCTCAAAACTCTGTGCATTCCCTTCTCTCCATAAGCATCACATTACACACAAAGGAGCCATTCACGGTCCTCAAAACTCCGTGCATTCCTTTGCCCCTAATCCCCAGCCTCCGTAGTCATGCAAACTTTGGACCACTTCACCAAATGAAACTTAAACTCCTCACCCACACCTCCCCACAAGAAATCTCTTCGTATTTTTTTATGTGCTTTGCCACTCTCACTAGGATTTGAAACAAAGATAGATAGTACATGGGTATATTAGAAAGCGTACTTTTAATCAACGTCAGTCTACCACCCTTGGATAAATACATCCACTTCCACCCTGCCAACTTAGTCTCCATCTTCTCAATAACCTTATTCCATATAGAAGGATCCTTATACGAAGCGCCCGAAGGTAGCCCCAAATACGTCAACGACAGTGATTCCATGCCAGACCCAAGTATGCTTGACAAACCTTCCACATCTTCCACCTCACCTATAGGAACAATCACCGACTTTGACAAATTTATTTTCAACCCCAAAACCACCTCAAAACATAGCAGCAAACATTTCAAATTATGAAGTTGTTCCACCTTTTGCTCGCAAAATATAAATGTATCAGCGAATAATAAATGCGACAATTCCACTACCTCAGAACGCCACGAACCCACCGAAAATCTAGTCAATAGCTCTCTCTCCACCGCCATATTCATCATTTTGCTAAACGCCTCCATCACCACGACAAATAATAAGGGTGACAAAGGATCCCCTTGCCTCACTCCTCGAGAGCTAATAAAGAAATTTGCCAAGGTTCCATTACTGAGCACAAAAAAATGTACCATGGAGACACATTGATGGATCCAACCTCTCCACCTTTCCCCAAAACCGCATCTCTCTAACATATATAATAAGAAGTTCCAATTTACATGATCATAAGCCATCTCCAAATCCAATTTGCAAATAAGACCAGGCTCCCCAGCTCGAATCCGGCTATCCACATATTCATTCACCATTAAAATAGAATCCAAAATTTGTCTACATGGTACAAATGCATTTTGTGTATGTGATATAAGCTTCCCCAACACTGAGTTCAATCAACTAGCCAAACCCTTCGAAATAATTTTATACACCTCACTTACAAGACCATGGCTGAATCCTAGAGTCTCCCAAATAAAGGGCAAGTAGTACCAATCAACAAATTTTATTTTTTCTCCTTCTCCATGTAATTACTCCTATCTATTGGGTGACAAACACTATCAAAGACAACATTACTTAGTGGATGAAAGTAGCTGCACCAAAGAAGCAAACCATGTGCAATACACAATAATGATCTCCATGCATACACACAACACATGCATATGTACATTCACACTTGTACATAGAATGATTGTTGAGTAGAGAATAGAAGTTACTATTAGTGAAAAATAAAAACTGTTGTACTGGAATAAATTTTTATATACATTAACAATGGGATAGAACCAGAATTTTGCGGTCAAATATTGTCCAATCATCCACAAAGCCAATAAGCCTCTAATATACTAGAAGCTTGTCAAAGATAATGAAGGAAAAGATATAAAAGAAAATTAAATCCTTAACAAACAATTATTCTGAAATTCTTCATATCATAAAACATTTAGGAATGAAGATGAAGAAGTGAGAGGAGAGGAGAAGCGATGATGAGGAAAGAGGGTGACAGTCAACCCCCAAGTAGTCGCAGAAGTTGAGGAGATTAATGGTGGATCTGAGTGAATAGGAGTGCATCAAAACAAGAGGGATCAGCTCGGATTATAGAAGAGGGAGGGGACGTGGTTGGGCTCAAGGTGGGTAAGGAGGCAGTCTTTGGTATATGATTAAAGAGAAAGAGAGAATTAGAAGGAGAAGCATCACCAACTGTGGGTTGCTACTGTAAGGTTGCTATGGTTGGTTCCATACCACTATTCCTCCAAGCCTGCCATGCTTAGAGAGAGAGTGGTTACCGCATAGAATAGCCCTTTTCTAATGCCCTTTCATGTTTAGAAGCTATAATGCAGGCCATGTAATAGCTATTCCCACCCTTAAAAATAAGAAATAGCTAATACAGGGAATAGCTATTTCTTGTAATCAAAATCTGAAACCAAAATAGAACAACTAAACCCATGGATTAGCTACCCCAAGGGGTAGATCAATCGGATGGGAATCATGCCTCATCAAGCGAAGGTCACTAGTTCGAATTTCTCCTTCCCCCTTTCCTTAGCCTAATTACTTATCAAGGAAAAAAAAAAACTATGGATTAGCTATTTCATTATAGACCTACTTTGCCAACAAACTATTTATGGACACAAACAGCAGCTCCATGTACACATGCAGAAGAACAAACATCAGTAGGCAGTCATCAAGGCATGTATTCAAAACCAAAATTACACTGTATCAAACCTGAGTTTCCCCTCGGGTGAAAAGAGAACTTCCATGTGCCCTTGGAAGTAATCCACAAGTTGAATTAATTGAACGTATTTCATCAGGAGTTCGTCCATCACTTCTTCTTCCACCCTACAACAAGTGCAGCAAAAAAGAGTTTCGAATATGACTTTCCTGGTACTTGACAAAGGGATCCTAATTGTCTAACATTGCCCTAACCACAAAAATGAGGCTTGAGGGATCCCAGTTGTAGAATTCTCCAGCTCCTTGAAAGAATTGTTACCTCCACAATGCGCTTAAATGTCTGGAACTACAAAGAAAGATATCATTCTTACCTCCACAATGCGCTTCCGCAAAAATTTTGATGTAACTTCTTTAAAAACCAGCTTCACGTCTACTTCAGAAAAAAGCTGGAAAAGGACAGTGATTGTAATCTATTGACGCTTGCACCACAATATAATATTTAAAAATTTAACAAGATAAACATAAAAGATAGACCAGCGATAATTCATTTAGCAATAAAAAAAATAAAAAAATAAAATCCAAAAGTCCTTCGAAAATTAAGAAAATATATCCAATTTGCCAAATGAAGTAAAATTAATATTTCCCCTATAGGTCTTATTAACCCATATAACGTAAAATAATTGTAAGAACATCAAGATCATATCTGCAGCTTAAATGTCAAATAGAGTCCCTGATACAAACTCAGATTGGTATCTCAATTTTTTGATTAAGTAAAATAATTAACTAAAAGCATAAAGAAAGGGGCACATCCCACATAAAAGATGTACACTAGATGCACACCAAAAAATAAAAGGAAAGAAACTCTCAAGCTATGATCAAAAGTTGCTCCGAGAAGCCAAGAAAAATTAAGTAAGAGAATCAGTCTGATCAATTAATCATAATGTTAATATTTGTAGGAGGGGGAAAGAGATGGAGGCTGCTGCCTCTTTATATTATTCAAACTTGTTAAAACCTAATACAAACATCACAATATATAGACTAAACCCTAATGACCTAAAGACCAAACTACCCTTGAAACCCTAATGATTCAAACCCAAATATCTCTTCTAACACATAACATAGATGGACCTGCAATTCCTTGTTCTCAACTAAGAATGATTGTGCATCTTAGCATCGATGCACTTGCCCTGCTAAGGAAATCTAGAAATTGTCTGCCAGTTTATGTTTCAGTGTAAAAGCACGCATTGACAGTGCTGCTAGCCTACATCACTTACAATTGATACCTATCTTTGAGCCCATTTGGGATTACGTTAAGAAGTTTAAAAAGTACTTTAGAACCTAAAAAGCTAGTATGTTTGGTAAAAAAATTTTAAAGTACTTCTTTGACTTTTTTACTCTAAATGGCCAAAACAAAATTTTGGAAAAAGATTTAAAATGAAGCTTGTTCTAAAAAACTCATTTTCGCTTTAAAAGTGCTATTTCCCAACACAATCCTAAACATGCCCAAGAAGTCATTTGGAGAATTCCATTATTACGAAATTTGTTTTTATATTATCCATTAATAGCCACATAGTTACATGGAAGTACAAAGATCATAATATAATCATAATCTTGTTCCAGTTAAAGCCTTTGGGGTGAGGTCGTGGAAGAATATCAAGAAAGGGTGAGATAATTTTTTCAGCCTTAATAAATTTGAGGTGGGGGATAGTAACAAGATTTGCTTTTGGCATGACCAGTGGTGTGTGGAAGCGGCTCTACTCTCGCTTGCGCTAAGGACGCCTCTATAGCAGCTACTTTGGAGTTTTTGGGCGGTTCCAACAAGTGAAATGGGAGCTTTGCTAGAGTGGTGCAAGAGTGGAAGGTGGATGTCTTTACTTATTTTTACCAGGTGTTGCATTTAGTTAGAGTGAGAAGAGGAAATGAAGATTAGTTGTTGTGGGCTTCTTCCAAAAAAGGTTTGTTCAAGGGCGACAGTCTTTGTATGGTCAACAGCTCTAGGCAAGATCCTTACCTTGGATAATCTCAGGAGGCGGCACATCATCGTGATGGACAGATGTTGCATGTGCAATAAAAAAGGGATTTGGTGGATCACCTTCTTCTCCGTTGTGATGTGGCTTCTGCCATTTGGAGTGCCCTTTTTAGTCGTTTTGGGATGTCCTGGGTTATGCCTAGAAGTATTGTTGATCTATTGTATCTCTCTAAATTCTTTAAATATCACAGCCACTACAACTGTCACCACCTCTGCTGCTGCCATCAAACCACCTTCCTACCATTGACAAGCATTGTATCTCTCTAAATTCTTTTAGTGATCATGTTGCTTCTATGGTTTAAGAATAAAGAAAAAGCTTCTATTTTCTCTCTCTCCCACTGCCTGAGTAGGCGCGTGAGTGTTTTGTTATTCGCTGGTTTGGGTTCGGAATGGAAAGCAATAGGAGATGGAAGGTGGAATCAAAGGTGTTTGAAGTGTTGATCAAGGGAGGTGCTACAGGGGTTCGGATTGTTGAACGAAGTCATAACAAACGGAGGTCTATTTTCGTCCAAAGGAATGAGCTTGCATGGTTGGTAAGATCAGTGGAGGAGGTGGTTGAGTTGGAAACCTCCGAGGTTTTCTGGGATCAATCATGTGTAGGTTACCCAAGGATCATTGTCCAAAAGCGATCAAACAGACACGGGAGGTTTTTGACAGTTGAGAATTTGATGGTCGAAGAAGAATTGGCACGGTTTTAATTCCAGAAGGGAGGTTTGGGCAAGGCTGGTCACGATTTATATCGGAACTGCGACAGGCGAAGGCTTCTTTGTGGGAGGGGCGAGAGGTTAGGGAGGATAAGGTGGCGAATCCTCTGGATGACAAGGCAGCATGACGAATCCCGGAGAAGGTTTGTTTCCACGGGTTTGAAGAACAAGTGGCGCCGGTATCTCTGAAGAATCAAGCAGCGGCGAAGGATAGTGTTCATTGCGAGAAGGCACCGACGAAGGTTATGTGTCAGCCGGGAAGTGTTTCAGGCTCTGGGGGCTCCGGCGACGCAATCTGTGGAGGTGATGGTAAGGCGGGGAGTCTGGGAGGCGCAAAGCCCAAGGGGCGGTGGGTACAGGCGCTCCTCTAGCCGGCGCCGTGTTCTGTGAAGGTGGCGTGTTCGTCGACCTAGGGGTAGATGATTTTACGTGAGGAGGATGTCAGTGATAAAGGGGTGTCTGCATTTAATGCAAAGGTGGAGCTATACAATTGTAGGGAATGGATGAAAAGAATTAAGGGTGAGGTGGATGCAGGTTTGCAGAGGTTGGATATGCTTCTTAAGGACATGGACTTCACTGGGCCGGGGTAGGGGCGTATGGGTAAAGAGTGGGCTCTCAAGCCCAAAAGGACTCCTGAGCCCAGAGGTAAGAAGATGTTCATTCCAAAGGTTCCGGGTGTGGGTTTGGGCTTAGGCCCTACTGTTGGTAAAGACATTGGTCAGCCCAGGAGATTAAATACAACTGAGGCTTCTATGCTAGCGGATCTGGGCTTGGGGGTGGGCTCGTCGAGGCATCCTAAAGAGTCTCAAGGTATGGGCTGCCCCAAAGAAAAGAAGCTGGTATATGGGCTGAGCTTGGAGGCGGGCTCGTCTGGGCTTTTCAAAGGGCCTCATGGTGCAGGCAACTCCAAGAATATGGAAAAGGGGGTGGGCTTGGAGGCGGGTTTGACTGGGCTTGATGCAGGCGCAGGAATGGGTGGTTCCAAAAGGGATGGATCTATGGTGTGGGCTTCATCGTCGCATCTCCGAGCATCTGGGTCTGGGTAGAACTCGGAAATGGTGGGGATGGAAGACGATGAGCACACAGAGTCATCGAAAACGAAGGAGGATACTGGGTCGGTTTAGTTGTCGCCGGCGTAGGTAGGGAAGGAGCCGGTTCAGTTGCCACCGGCGAAGGAAGGGAAGGAGATTGGTTTGTCGACCCCGGCAAGCTCGCGGTTTGGGAAGAGGGCAGCAATCACCGAGCCCATCAAGTCTCTGGTTTACCAGAGGAGCCGTGTGAGGGTTCCAAAACCCATGCAGACGGAAGCCGTTTCATGTTCGACTAGGAAGCCTTCTGGGCAGTTGGCGTCGAAGGGAATGTTGGGTGTAATCTCTTCTGTTTCTCCAGTGCGGCTCGTCTTCGATGGGGACAAAGTGGAACCGTATGAGTCAGGGGAGGCTTCTTCTTCGGTGGGGACACTGGGTGCAACTATGATCAGTGAAGAGATTGTGCCAGAGTCGGGGAATAGGGCGGATCTACAGGAACAGGTAAGTCTGGGACTAACCCGGTGGAGACAGAGAAGCTGAACCTTGCGTTGGAAGTTGGCGAGATTGTGGGTATGACTTGTGAAGGGAAGCCTGGTCAAATAAAGCAGGTTCTGGGGAAGCTTATTGCCGAGAATCATGGTAGTAGGATTGGAGGTGTGGGGCAGCCAAGTGACCAATGAATTATAATATCCTAACATGGAATGTGAGAGGGTTGAATGAGGGCAAAAAAAGGTTGAAGATTAGGAACTTGCTGAGTAAATGGAAAGTAGACATCACATGCCTTCAAGAGACTAAGCTGAAGCTGATCTCTAACCATCTAGTGAAGAGTTTGTGGCGCTGTCCTTATATGGAGTGGTGTTATGTGGCTTCTAATGGGGCTTCGAGTAGGATCCTTTTGATGTGGGACCGCAGGGTGGTGACAAAGATAGATGAATGCTTGGGAAGATATGTGGTTGCGTGCTCTTTTAGAAATGTCGAAGATGGGTTAGTGTGGGCATTTGCGGAGGTGTATGGCCCTAATAGAAGTCATACTAGAAGGTTTATGTGGGAAGAACTGACAAGGTTGTTGAGCATTTGGGATATGCCTTGGTGCATTGGGGGGGATTTCAATGCCACTCTTTTCCACAGTGAGAGATCAAGAGGTGCTAGTATGCGTCGTGCAGCGATGGAATTTGCAGACTTTATTGCGGATCAGGGTCTTATGGATCTCCCTTTGGCGGGTGGGGTGTCTACGTGGTCCAACTTCATGTCTTGGTCTAGATTGGATCGGTTTTTAGTCTCTCCGGTTTGGGAGATGAGCTATCCAGGTTTGGTTCAGAATAAGCTTCTTCGTGTGTGTTCTGATCATGCTCCTATTATTTTGACTAAGGGTGGCTTACAAAACGGGAAGCGCTCCTTTAAGTTTGAGAACATGTGGCTTAAAGAGGAGGGGTTCGTAGACAAGGTTAGAGATTGGTGGGGATCGTTTTCCTTTGAGGGTTCCCCGAGCTTTGTCTTGGCTAAGAAACTTCAAGCTCTCGAAGGGGAAATTAAGAAGTGGAACAATGAGGTGTTTGGCAATGTGGGGGCTAGGAACAAGGCATGGGCTGAGGAGTTGGAGTTGCTGGACAGTTATGAGGAAAATAGAGGGCATTCAGAGGAGGAGAAAGAGAGGAGGAGAGGGCTGGTTTCAGATTTGGAGGCTTCTCTCTTACAAGAGGAAATATGTTGGAGATAGAAATCTAGGATCCAGTGGCTTAAGGAGGGTGATAAGTGTACTAAGTTCTTTCACCAGGTGGCTAATGCTAACCGAAGGATTAATTCTATTGAGTCTTTGTCTGTGAACGGCTCACCTACTTCGGACCCCGACATCATCAGTTCTCACATTGTCAGCTTCTATGAGTCTTTATTCTCGGAACCCATTACTTGGAGACCGAGAGTGGATAACCTAGAGTTTGATGTGTTGAGTGTGGATGAGGCGGCTAGTTTGGAAGATCCCTTTGAAGAACGGGAGGTGTGGGAGGTGATTAAAGGTATGGATAGGGATAAGGCCCCGGGCCCGGATGGTTTCTCCTTGGCTTTTTTTCAAGATTGTTGGGAGGTGGTGAAAGGGGATTTCATGGCGTTCTTTGCGGATTTCCATACTCATGGTAAGTTTGTGAAGAGCATTAATTCTACTTTCATCTCGCTCATTCCTAAGTTTCATGGAGCCAAGGAGATCAAAGACTTCTGCCCTATTAGCCTTGTGGGTGGTGTCTACAAGATTATAGCTAAGGTGTTGGCCAATAGGATGAGGAGAGTTATGGATAAGCTTATTTCCAAGCCGCAAAATGCTTTTGTGAAAGGGAGACAGATTCTAGATTCTGTTCTTATTGCGAATGAATGCCTGGATAGTAGACTTAAGACAGGAGTTCTTGGGGTGTTGTGCAAATTGGATATGGAAAAGGCGTATGATCATGTCAACTGGGATTTTCTTCTTTATTTATTGAGGAGGTGTGGATTTGGGGAGAAATGGTGTACGTGGATAAAGCATTGCATTTCGACAGCTCGTTTCTCAATTTTGATCAATGGTGCTCCAAGTGGTTATTTTGGTAGTTCTCGGGGGGTGCGACAAGGAGATCCTCTCTCTCCTTTTTTATTTGTCTTGGTTATGGAGGCATTTAGCAGAATGATTGGTGCTATCACCTCTAGGGGCCTGATCTCGGGGTTTTCGGTGGGCTCTAATGAACAAACCCGGGTTGTTGTCTCTCATCTTCTATTTGCAGATGATACTTTGGTCTTTTGTGGGGCTGATGAAAGTCAGATCAGGTATATTGGGGCGCTTCTTGTTTGCTTTGAAGCAGTTTCAGCCCACAAGGTTAATTTGCCTAAGTCTGCTTTGATTCCAGTTGGGCCTTTGGAGGATGTAGACCAACTTGCCGGGTTATTGGGCTGTGGTTCTAGTTCGCTGCCTTTGAAATATTTGGGGCTGCAGTTGGGGGCTTCTTTTAAGCTCAAAACGATGTGGGCGGAGTTGGAAGAGTTGATGGCTCGACGGTTGGCTCCTTGGAAAAGGACGTATCTTTCCAAGGGTGGTAGGGCTACACTGATTAAAAGCACTTTATCGAACTTGCCTACTTATATGTTGTCTCTTTTTCCTATTCCTGCTCTTGTGGCTAAGCGTATTGAGAAGATTCAACGGGACTTTCTTTGGGGGGGGGCTGAATGATGAGACTAAGATGCACTTGGTCGAGTAGGACAAGGTGTGCTCTCCTTTGGATGAGGGTGGGTTAGGAATCCAGAACATTAGAAGATTTAATCAAGCTCTTTTGGGTAAGTGGCTTTGGCGGTTTGCTCATGAGGAGGGCGCTTGGTGGAGATCGGTTTTGGTAGCTAAATATGGGTCAGATTGGGGAGGGTGGCGCTCAAGGGACATCACTGGCTCTCATGGGGTGGGTCTCTGGAAATGCATTTGTATGGGTTGGCAGGTTTTTAGGAGACATTTTAGATTTGATCCTGGCGAGGGTTCTAGGATTCGTTTTTGGGAGGACATTTGGTGTGGGGATAGAGCTCTCAAGGATGCTTTTCCTGATTTGTTTACCATTGCCAGCAACAAAGGGGCGTCTATAGCGGATAACATGGAGCGCTCAAATGGGATCATGCAATGGAATATCCAGTTTTCTAGGTTATTCCATGATTGGGAGGTGGAGGTGGTGGCTGCGTTTTATAAGTGCTTGTATGATTGTAAGCTGAGAGGAGGTGGGGTTGACAAGTTGTGGTGGTTACATTCACGCAAGGGTCTGTTTGAGGTCAAGACTTTCCATCGAGCTCTTTCGCCCTCAGGGTCTTCTTCTTTCCCTCGGAAGAGTATTTGGAGATCTAAGACTCCTCCTAGAGTGGCGTTCTTCGCTTGGTCAGCTGTTTGGGGCAGGATTCTTACTGTGGATAATCTCAGGAGGAGGGGTATGGTGGTGATAAATAGATGTTGGTTATGCGAATCGGATGGGGAGTCGGTTGATCATCTTCTCCTCCATTGTGGGGCTGCGAGAGCCTTGTGGAATGCTTTCTTTGTTTGGTTTGGTCTTTGTTGGGTTATGCCTTGCTCGGTTAAGGAGTTATTGGCTTGCTGGTGGTCGAGTGGTCGTTCCAGGAGTGCTGTTGTGTGGAAGATGGTCCCTCTCTGTATTATGTGGTGTATTTGGAGTGAGCGAAACAATAGATGTTTCGAGGACTCCTCGAGGTCTATTGAGGAACTTCTCCACTTTTTTCTTTTTACCCTTTTCACCTGGACTGCGGGTTGGCTGGCCCTGCGGGTGATTAGTTTTTTCTGATTTTCTCTCTCTTTTCCTCTTCCCCCTAGCTCCCCTTTGTATACCCCCTGTGTACTAAGGGTTGCGCCCCTCTGTGCTTTTTAATATATTTTTCTGACTTATCAAAAAAAAAAGTATTGTTGATCTATTTAATTGTTAGTGGCCCTATGGCAAGCCTAGGACTGATGAAGTGTGGAAAATGGTGCCTATGTGCCTCTTCTGGTGTGTATGGAAAGAAAGGAATAATATGCACTTTGAGGGCTGAGAAGGGACATTGGTGGTTTCTTTTGTATGCTTCCAACGTACATAGGGGCGCCACCTTACAATTTTTTTTTTTTTTTTTACAAGTCATAAGGATGTTTTATTAAAAGCGTAAGGCGCCCCAAAAATACATAGGGTATATACAAAAGGAACACCTAACTAGAAAAAGAAAAGCAGGAAAGAAAGTCCGCATAGCAAGTAGACAAGGGGGAAAGGTAAGCCGCAGTCCATAAATACAAGGAGTACAAGAAAGAGGCAATGATCGCTTCCATAGAACTTTCCACATCCTCGAAACATCTATTGTTTTTCTCCCTCCAAAGCGTCCAAAAAATACAAATAGGCACCATCTTCCAAACCACAGCACTACTAGTCCTTCCAGAAGAACACCAACAAGCGCACAAGTCTGAGACACACCTAGGCATGACTCAAGATAGACCAAGCCGACTAAAGATGCTGCACCACAAAGCATGGGCAACCTCACAATGGAGGAGTAAATGATTGACCGACTCTCCATTTTTCTTGCACATGTAGCATCTATTAACAACAACCACTTGCCTCTTTCTCAGATTATCCAAAGTAAGAATTTTCCCAAGCGCCGCCAACCACACAAAAAAAGCTGCCCTTGGAGGAGCCTTGGTCCTCCACACACTCTTCCAAGGAAAACCGTAACCTTCAGCATTAGACAAGGCTTTGAAGAAATCTTTGACCTTAAACCTTCCTTTTTTAGAGGGACTCCACCACAATTTATCTTGGCACCCCAATCGAATTGAAACAGTCTGCAGTCTCTAATAAAAAGAAGTGACGACCTCCACCTCCCAATCATGAATTTCTCTACCAAAGATAACATTCCATTGAAACGCTCTGCCCCGAAACTCCACATTGGCTGCCACCGAAGCATCCTTTTCACAAGCAATACTATAAAGCACAGGAAAATCCTCTTTAAGCTTCGTATCCCTGCACCATTGATCATGCCAAAACAGGACCCAGTTCCCTTCCCCAACCACTAGTCTAGAGTGACTAGAGAAAATCTCCCACCCTGACCGGATATTCTTCCACAAACTCACCCCTGACGCTCCACTATGGGGATATGTGCACCAACCACCCCACATGCTCCCATACTTGGCCTCCACCACTACTCTCCACCATGCCTCTCTCTCGTGCCCGTAATGCCACAACCATTTGCCTAATAGAGCACGATTAAAGTCCACCAACTTCCTTATACCAAGCCCGCCCTCAGAAATCGGAGAGCAAACCATTGACCACTTCACCAAATGGTACTTGAAATCGTCACCTACTCCACCCCAAAGAAAGTCACGTTGTAACTTTTCAATGCGATTGGCCACGCTCACAGGGATCTTGAAGAGAGACATGTAATACGTAGGAATATTGGCGAGGGTGCTCTTGATCAAGGTAACTCTCCCCCCTTTGGATAATAACGGCCGTTTCCAGCCTACCAAATGAAGATCAATCTTCTCAAAAACACCGTCCCAAATGTGGGTTGCACTATTGGGAGCCCCCAGTGGAAGCCCTAGGTACTCAAACGACAAAGAGGCCACCTCACACCCAAGAATACTTGCCAAATAGTCCACTTGTTGAACATTACCCACAGGAATCATCACTGATTTAGCTAGGTTAACCTTCAACCCCGACGCTGCTTCGAACAAAAGGAATATGCCCCGCAAATGAGCCAACTGATCAGGACTAGCATTGCAAAAAATCAAGGTGTCATCGGCGAACAAGAAGTGGGAAACAATTTCATTACCAACTTTGAAGCCCTCTAGAAGCCCATCATTTATCCCCGCAGACAACATACAGCTCAAAGCCTCCATCACAAACACAAATAACAACGGGGAGAGAGGATCCCCTTGCCGAAGCCCACGAGAGTTGTCAAAAAAGCCTTCAGGAGACCCATTGACCAAAACTGAAAACCTAGCTGAAGAAATGCAATAAGAAATCCAAGAACACCATTTTGCCCCAAATCCACATCTTTTCAGCATATACAATAAAAGTCCTAGTTAACGTGATCATAAGCTTTTTCCACGTCCATTTTACACAAAATACCTGACTCCTTCGATCTGAGTCTACAATCGAGAGTTTCGTTTGCAATAAGAATCGAATCCAGAATTTGTCTCCCTTTGATGAAGGCACTCTGCGTTTTGGAGATAACCTTCTCCAACACCCCTTTTAATCTATTAGCAAGGACTTTAGCAATGATTTTGTAGATACCTCCCACAAGGCTAATAGGACGGAAGTCCATCTCCGAGGCACTTGGAATCTTTGGGATTAGCGAGATGAATGTAGAATTGAGACTAGCTTCAAATTTACCTTCAGCATGAAACCCACTAAAAATCCTCATGATGTCCTCTTTTACAACGTCCTAGCAAGCTTGGAAGAAAGCAATAGAAAAACCATCCAGACCTGGCGCTTTGTCTCCCTTCATGGCAAACACAACCTTCCTCACTTCTGCCTCATCAAACTCTCTCTCCAACCAGCCAGCCTCATGCTCAAGAATTTGGTCGAACTCAAGGTCATCCACCCTAATCCTCCACCGACATTGCTCCGAAAAAAGCTTTTGGTAAAACTTAACTATATGCTCACTAATCTCCACCTGATTATTAGATAAAATACCGTCAATCATCAAAGAATCAATGGAATTGTATCTTCGACGAGAGCTGGCCATGGAGTGGAAATACTTGGTACACTTATCGCCTTCCTTGAGCCACAAGATTCTGGACTTTTGTCTCCAGCTAACCTCCTCCATAAGCAAACAAGAGTCTAACTCCCTAGAGACCTCCCCTTTCATTGCTAGCTCTTCACTTCCCAAAGCCCGAATTTCTTCGATAGCATCAAACCCCCTTAGAACATTAAGAAGTTTACTTTTGTTGCTATCAATATTACCGAAAGTCTCTTCATTCCATCTCTTTCAGTCCATCTTCAGAGCTTTAATCTTACAAGCAAAGACAAAACTAGGAGTACCTTGGAAATGATAGGAGTCCCACCATTGCTTCACTTGTTGGGAAATTGACAATAAATTGGCAACCAATTTCCCCACAACCCTTTATGCGAAAGACAAGTTTGAAATGAAAACACAGGAGAACACACACCAATGCGGTAAATAGTATTTTACCAAAGATACAGCTCGGTATGTTTCCAAGTAAGATAGAAGGAGTCACACCAGTCTCACTTAAAACCCAATCTTTCCTAGGCAGAACATACACGTGTACTTTTAGTACTATAAACACGCACAAATACACAAGATCACAAGACAAGAATTTATACGTGGTTCGGCCAATACTGCCTACATCCACCGAGCGCACCAGATATATTCACTATATCACAAGAATGAATAAAATCTCACATTGTGTATCTCACACTCTCAGAAAAATTACACTCTCAGAAAAATACTACACTTGTATTTTTCGTGCTCTCTCCTTGAAAAAACTCTTTCTTTCCTCAAGTCTTTCTTCTCTTGCTCTCAAACTTTGGTGTGTTTAAGCAAATGAAAGGCACGGCTATTTATAGCTATATGAGGACCAACCCATATTAAGAGTGCCATCTTCCTCCTACCCCCATTAAATGGGCTTGCTCCATTTTTCTCCTTCTTGAGTTTAATGCACCGATTGTGGGCTATCAAAATAGCCCACAATATTTGACAAAACAAGCTTCCTTTATCAAGTCTTCTAGGAGATGATGACTAAAAGAGAGAAACAACCAAGGCACTTTTCGGAGCTCTTCTTGGTGCCAGGACCATGCATGCAGCAATTGTTTCTCCATGCACCAAGCTTCTCTTTCACATGAGCTTTCTTCCTTCATCTAGAAGCCCACAACTTTTGACTTGTGAAATATCAAGTCATTCACAACATCACTAAGGCCCCAAAACCCTCCTTTTTTAACCACATATTCTCAAATCTGAATGGTCTTTTGCCCCTAGAACCATTCACACACACAAGAAGGAGAGGAAAATGATCCGGGCAAAAGCGAGGAAGTCTCTTTTGAGACACACCTGGAAACCTGGCTTACCACTTGTGACATATAAGAAATCGATCAATCCTTGACCACTTCGGAGGATCCTGAGAGAGAGACCAAGTAGAAATACCCCCAGCAAGAGGCAAATCCAAAAGACCCTGGTCATGAAGAAACTCAGAAAAATCAGACATAGCCAAACGGCAAGCAACTCCAGATCTTTCGCTAGGGAAGCGAATGACATTGAAATCCCCCCCCAATGCACCGTGGCAAGTTCCACCAGCTCATCAAACCTGCCAACTCTTCCCACAAAAGTCTTCTATCACTAGCCATATTCGGACCATAGACCCCTGCAAATGCCCAAATGCAATCATCCTCAATATTCCTGAACTTAACTGCCAGGGAGTAAGCCCCAATACACTTCTCGATCTTTTCCACCACCCGCTTATCCCATAAAATCAAAATGCCCCCTAATGCCCCACTAGAGTCGAGACACACCCAATCCACATAATTACACCGCCATAGAGTCCTCACCAACCTTCGAGACAAACTATCGAGCTTTGTCTCTTGAAAACACACAATATCTACCTTCCAATCTTGGAGCAAGTTCCTCACCCTCAAAACGTTTTGCCCCTCATTCAGCCCCCTCATATTCCACGACAGAATTTTTGGCTTCATGATACAACATCACTACCCCTCCCCATACACTTGCCAAGACTAGACTGCCCATCTCCTTGATTATCATAGTTAATGGAGCACTCAAGGTTCTTCGAGTTTGTTCGGATCATGCTCCTATTATTTTGATGAGGGGCTGCGTGCAAAATGGGAAGAGTGCCTTCAAGTTCGAAAACATGTGGCTTAAAGAGGAGGGTTTTGTGGACAAAGTTAATTCTTGGTGGTCCTCGTTCTCATTCATGGGTTCGCCAAGCTTTATCTTGGCCAACAAGTTGAGAGCTCTTAAGGGAGAAATCAAGAGGTGGAATAGAGAGGTTTTTGGTAATGTGGGGGCCCGTAATAAGGCTTGGGCGGAGGAGCTGGACCTGCCGGACAGAAGTGAGGAAGTCTGAAGGCTATCTGAGGAGGAAAAGGAGAGAAGGAGATCATTGGCCTCTGATTTGGAAGCTTCTCTTTTACAAGAGGAAATTAGTTAGAGACAAAAATCGAGGGTGCGGTGGTTAAAGGAGGGAGACAAATGCACTAAGTTCTTTCATCAGGTAGCTAGTACAAATAGGAGGAATAATTCTATCGAGTCCTTGATTGTGAATGGTTCCCCTACGTCGGACCAAGTCTGTATTGGTGAGCATATTGTCAATTACTATGAATCTTTGTTCTCAGAGCCTCTTAGCTGGAGACCGAGATTAGATAACCTTGAGTTTAATAGGCTCAATGGCGAAGAAGCGTCTACTTTGGAGGATCCTCTTGAGGAGAGAGAGGTTAGGGAGGTTATCAAGGGTATGGATAGGGATAAGGCTCCGGGCCTGGATGGCTTTTCTATGGCTTTTTTTAAGGATTGTTGGGAGGTGGTTAAGGAAGACTTCATGGCGGTTTTTGAGGAATTTCATGCCCGAGGTAAATTCGTGAAAAGTATTAATTCTACGTTCATTTCTCTTATCCCGAAAACTCAAGGGGCTAAGGAGGTCAAGGATTTTCGGCCTATTAGTCTTGTGGGTGGAGTTTACAAGATCATCTCCAAAGTTTTGGCCAACAGAATGAGGAAAGTTATGGACAAGATCATTTCCAAGCCTCAAAATGCATTTGTTAAAGGGAGACAGATTTTAGACTCGGTCCTCATTGCAAATGGGTGTTTGGACAGCAGGATTAAATCTAGGGAGCCAGGTGTCTTATGTAAACTGGATATGGAAAAGGCGTATGATCACGTTGATTGGAGCTTCCTTCTTTACTTATTGAGGAGATGCGGGTTTGGGGAGAAATGGTGTTCGTGGATCCAGCATTGTATCTCATCAGTTGGCTTCTCAGTGTTGATTAATGGTGTTCCCTCCGGCTTCTTTGGGTGCTCCCGTGGGGTCCGGCAAGGTGATCCGCTTTCTCCTTTCCTCTTTGTTTTGGTGATGGAGGCTTTTAGTAGGATGCTTGGAGTTTTCACCGAGAGGGGGCTGATTTCGGGCTTTTCGGTGGGCTCAAGTGGGCAGGATCGGGTTAATGTTTCGCATCTTCTCTTCGCCGATGATACTCTAGTGTTTTGCGGGGCCAATGGTAGTCAAATTCGTCACTTAGGGGCCCTTCTTGTTTGCTTCGAAGCAGCTGCCAGTTTGAAGGTAAACTTATCCAAATCGGTCTTGATTCCGGTTGGTCATGTGGAGAATGTGGGGCAGCTTGCAGGTTTGCTGGGTTGTGGTTATGGTGAAGTGCCTTTAAAGTATTTGGGGTTACCGTTGGGGGCTTCCTTTAAGCTTAAAACTATGTGGGCGGGTTTGGAGGATATAATGTCGCGAAGACTGGCTCCGTGGAAAAGATTGTATCTCTCAAAAGGAGGTAGGGTCACCTTGATTAAAAGTACCTTATCCAATATGCATACTTACATGTTATCTCTGTTTCCTATACCTGTTGATGTGGCAAAGCGTCTTGAGAAGATTCAAAAAGACTTTCTTTGGGGTGGGATGAATGATGATTTTAAGTATCACTTAGTAGAGTGGGATAAGGTTTGTACTCCTATTGATGAGGGTGGCTTAGGGATTAGGAATATTCGAAGGTTTAATCAAGCTCTTTTGGGAAAGTGGTTGTGGCGGTTTGCTCATGAGGAAGGAGCTTGGTGGAGATCGGTGTTGGTGGCCAAGTATGGGTTGGATTGGGGTAATTGGCGTTCGGGAGTCATTTCAGGTTTGCATGGGGTGGGATTGTGGAAATTTATTTGTATGGGTTGGCAGAATTTTAGGAGGTTCTGTAAGTTTGATATTGGTGAGGGCTCGAAAATTTGCTTTTGGGATGATGTTTGGTGTGGTGAAAGGGCCCTTAAAGAGGAGTATCCCGGATTGTTCAGCATTGCTAGATTCAAGGAAGCGTCAATAGCGAATAATATGGAGCATTCTAGCAATTCAATTCAGTGGAATATCCAGCTCACCCAGCTGTTGCATGATTGGGAGGTGGGGGAGTTGGCTTCTTTTTATAAAAGATTATATGATTGTAAGTTGCGAGGTGTGGGGAAAGACAAGCTATGGTGGATGCCTTCTCGCAAGGGTATTTTTGAGGTTAAGTCCTTCTATCGAGCGTTATCGCCTCGTGGGCTGGCCTCTTTTCCTTGGAAAAGTGTTTGGAAGTCCAAAGCCCCTCCTAGAGTGGCTTTCTTTGTTTGGACGGCGGTTCACAGCAAGATCCTTACTCTTGACAATCTTGGGAGGAGGGGTTTGGTGGTGGTGAACAGATGCTGGTTATGTGAAATGGGAGGGAAGTCGGTTGATCATCTTCTTCATTGTGCGGCAGCGAGGGACTTGTGGTATGCTTTCTTTGCTCGATTAAGGCTCTACTGGGTTATGCCTCGCTCCGTCAAGGAGGTTCTAGCGAGTTGGTGGACGGCGAGTCGTTCAAGAAGCGCTGTTGTTTGAAAAATGGTCCCTCATTGTATTTTGTGGTGTATTTGGAGGGAGCGAAATAATAGATGTTTCGAGGACTCGTCGAAGACTCGAGAGGAGCTTCTCCATTTCTTTCTTGTTACTCTCTACTCTTGGACTACAGGCTGGCTTGCCCCGTAGGCTATTAGCTTTGTAGATTTTCTTTCCTTTTTTTCTCTCCCTGGTCCCTTTTGTATACTCCCAGTGTACTAAGGGTTGCGCTCCTCTGCGCTTTTTTGATATAATATCTTGACTTATCAAAAAAAAAAGGTTCTTGACCTCCCTATTCATTCTATTAGCAGAGAGAGATTGAGCTTCCAATTCTTTAAAACGCTCTTTTTCAAGGGAGGTCAAAAGGCCCATGAATTCCCATTTTTGACCCACGAACGTCACTCCAACCCTAGAATGAATTTGCTCTGCAACTTTGACAACCCAATCGGGAAACTCCGATTCATTAACAGTAAAGGGAAACTAAACATTCAGAGGCTCCACCGCCAGTTGACCATCCTCCTCTCCATCATGAGACACAATCAAGTCTGAGCATTGACCTTCCTCCTCTCCAAAGTTCTCTAACTACACACAACGGCTCACTACCCCCAAAACTTGTGAAACCCGAAGCAGAGTCCATACCACTTAGGACAGAGCCACCAGAGACATTTGAAGAATTCGCCTGATTAAAAGGAGGAATAGCCGAAGCTCTTGGAATGATCTGAAGCTCATGACCGCATAACGGAGCTTCGGACAAAACAAGAGGGCACACAGAGGAAAACGATACACCAGGGACACTCACCTACACAATCGTGCGGTCCTGGCAGGTCACTGGAGATAGGATGCTGGACGCCGGTTGCTCCGAGAAGTTGAAGCCATTCGCCAGCGAAACTAAACCAGCCGCAACTACCGGTAAAGAGCAATCGTGGAGAGCCCTGGCCTGGGCCGACAGCCCACTCACCTGCACAATCGTGCAATCCTGGCAGGTCACCAGAGCACCGTCCAGATCAGGCGAAGACAACGCCGGGACCTCAGAGCAACGCTCCGAGAAGTTAGAGCCGTTCGCCAGCGAAGCTGAACCAAACGCAATTGCCGGTAAAGAGCGATCATGGAGAGACTTGGCCAGAGACGACAACCCAGAGGCGGAGAGCTCAAGAATGGCATCGGAGCACGCCAAAACTGAACCAGATGCGATCGCCAGCAAAGAGGGGGATGAAAACCTAGAGGAAGAAAACTCAATAATGTCATCAGGACACATTGGATCGGAGAAGCTGCTATCGCCGGTCGCCGGGGTATCGGGAACGCTCACCGGAGAGACAATCTTCAGACCCGCACGCGAGCTCTCCCCCTTCTCCAAATTTCTCGATAGCAACTCAACGGACGATGGGCCTATAATGGACTGAACAGTGCCAGAACAAGGTCCATGGTCTCGGTGCTTCTTCTTCCAGCGGGTAATGGGCCTCACACTTCTCTTTTTGAAGTAAGTATGCTTGACTCGCGGTTTGGGCTTTTCAGAGCCTAGCTTTGTTGCTTTTAAATCCCCTTTTGTAGCCCGGTTAACATCAGCATTTGAGGAGGTCCAGCCCACCAAAGGGCTCTCCAGACAACTGATAATATCTTTCTTGAAATCTGCCAACATATCACGAATAGTCAAAATACTCACCTACTCCACTTTCTCAACGTCTACTGACATGGAGTTATTACTCTCATCTGTCCGCCACAAGCCTATGTCCATCAACTGTTCAATGACAAGTTCGCCGGTCTCACCCTTTCCGGCCAAAAGTTGAGGGAGCAATTTCAAATTATAACCATTATCCTGCACAGCTTCTGCATAGGATTTCTTAGCAAGGTCTCCCTGCAAATTGAAGGAGTTTGTGGAGGCCACCTTACAATTTAATGAGATTGGTTCATTACTTATCAAAATAGATAATCATGTGAAGACGCAAGTGTCTAATAATTTCCTAAATTGGCATTCATCATGTTTCTAAAGCAACAAGATGGCGCTTTTCCCATAGAATAGGAGAAATCCTTGGATAATAATGTAATCTTAAGGCTACATTTGTATTGGAAAATCCTTGATTTTAAAAACCTCAGTATTCAAGACCCTTCCAAACCCATTACCAAAAACTAAAGACCCCCATTAAAACCAGATACTGGAAGTATATAAAAATAGCATCATGTGAGCAATATCTACCTAGAATTCCCTAAATCACAAGTATAATAGGAGATTTTTGGATTTACCAAGGGTGTGGATTTTCGTAAAGTTGGCTTTATATGAACATCACCTTCATCTACTTCACCATCCACAACCACTTCCTCATCCTCGTCTTCATCCTCAAACAATTCTGGTACTATTTCAGCAGCTCCAAAAGATGCATCGATTTTGACATACCCCTCTTCTGTAAGTATAGTAAGAACCTTTTCTTCCAACAAAGAGAGAGCTTTTCTTCTAGGTATTTTATTCCTGATTTGAAGGGCTTTCACCAACTCTTCTCCAGCAATTTCCTGCACAAGGTGAATTTGTTTACTTACCACTCATTACTATTTACATTCCAATAACTATAATCAACCACAGCAGTACTAGAAAGGATATACAGAAATAATGAAGAATGGAGAAATAGCAAGTATGTAGTACACATGAAACCCGAGTATACCATGATTAACTATGATGAATTCTTGAAGTTGAAACTAACTATATAAAACGGTGTTTTTGATCCAACACCCAATACCCTTTATTAATCATATTTCAGTTGTGTGATTAATGTGTGTGTGTGTGTGTGCAGAACACACCAAATTGTCTTAGGTAAACATGAAGTAGGAGGGTACATATAAGAGGCAACGTTATAAGAAAATGTGAATAGGGATGAGAGAATTGCAAAAATCTATGGTCAAGAAATACAAAGAAACTAATATATTTTAGGTACTTGGGTCTATCATCCACAAGGATGAGAAAATTAGAGGGTGATGTTTTTTTTGATAAGGTAATGTTATAAATTAAAAAAGCGCAGAGGGGCACAATCCATTTACACGGGAAGTGTAAAATAAGAGCGCCTAAGAGGAAGAGAAATGAAAAAGAAAGTCAGAAAAACTTATCACTAAAGGGCTAAACAAGCAGCCGTCCAAGAGTATAGAGTAGTGAGGAAAAAATGAATAAGTTCCTCTAAGGTCCTATTGGAATTATCAAAGCATCTAGCATTTCTTTCACTCCACAAGCACCCACATAAGACAGAGGGATCATCTTCCACACTGCCACACTCCGAGAACGTCCTCCCGACCACCAGCAATTGAATAAATCACCAATCCTGCGAGGCATAACCCAAAGCAGCCCAAACCGACTAAAGATAGTATGCCAAAAAGCACTTGCAATCTCGCAATGAAGAAGGAAGGTTATCAACTGTCTCTCCGTTCTTCTTACACATACAACACCATTCCACAACTACGAAATTCCTCTTACGCAAATTATCATGAGTCAAAATTTTGCCGAGGGCCGCAGTCCACCTGAAGAACGCCACTTGCAGCGGCACCTTAGTACGCCATATACTCTTCCAAGGAAACACCTCATGGTCGAAGTTGGACAAGGCTTTATAGAACGACTTCACCTCGCAAATACCCTTCTTGGACGAGGACCAACGAATGCGGTCCACATTTCCAAAGAAGATCTTACAAGAATATAACCGATAAAAGAAAGAAAGGACCATACCCAACTCCCAATCCTGGACGGACCGCACAAAAATGACGTTCCACTCGACAACCCCGTTCCTCCATATAAAGTTATCCTTCACCCAAGCTTCTTTATATCTAGCAATACTGAAAAGGGAGGGGAAGGCAAGCTTCAAAGGCTGATCCCTACACCAAAGATCTTGCCAAAAGCGAACTTTCGAACCCATTCCCACCTCAAACCGAATACCATTGGCAAAAAAGTTCCAACCTTGACAAATATGCTTCCACAAGCCCACACCATGAGAGCTTGAAACCTCCTTAGTACACCAACCACCATCTTGGTCTTCATACTTGGCTTTAATTATCTTGTACCAAAGGGCCTCACTCTCATTTGCGTATCTCCAAAGCCATTTCCCCAAGAGAGCATGATTGAACTTACGCAACTTTCGAATGCCAAGACCACTGGAGCGCAAAGGACAGCAGACTTGATTCCAACTTACAAGATGCAACTTAGGCTCATCTCCCATCCCTCCCCATAAGAAATCTCTTTGAACTTTCTCAAGTCTATTTGCTACACTCATCGGGATGGGAAACAAAGATAAAAAGTAAGTCGGAAGGTTAGACAATGTACTCTTAATGAGAGTTAAGCGAACCCCCTTAGAAAGATACATTCTTTTCCAACCAGCCAACTGACACTCCGAACTGTTCAATCATATCATTCCCCATAACCACATCCTTATACGACAATACTTCATAGGCAAGACCCGCAACACTACACCCAAGAATATTAGCTAAGGCCCCAATGTTCTCCACCTCACCAATAGCAACAATGACTGACTTACCAAGATTAACTCTCAACCCCAAAACAGCTTCAAAACACAGGAGAATAAGGCACACATACAGGATTTGCTCAAATGAAGCTTCACAAAAAATCAGAGTATCATCAGCAAATAGAGAGTGAGAAACCACCAACTCAGAGAAGACCCTAGCTCCCACAGAAAAACCAGTCAAAAGGCCGTGTTCAACAGCCGCATTCACTATCTTACTCAACGCCTCCATAACAAGAACAAAAAGTAACGGAGAAAGAGGATCCCCTTGTCGAATTCCCCTTGAACTGTTAAAGAAGCCTTCCGGAGAACCATTCAACAGAATGGAGAATCTAACCGACGAGATACATCACTCTATCCAAGCCCTCCATCTCTCACCGAAACCACAATGCTGCAGCAAATACAAAACAAAGTCCCAATTCACATGGTCACACGCCTTTTCCAAATCCAACTTGCATAACACGCCTGGCACCCCTGACCTCATACGGACTATCAACACATTCATTTGCAATAAGCACAGAATCTAAATTTGACGACCCCCAATGAAAGCATTTTGAGAGTTGGAAACGATCTTACCCAAACAGTTCTCATCTTGTTGGCAAGGACCTTGGAAACAATTTTGTACACCCCTCCCACCAAACTAATGGGCTGAAAATCCTTCATCTCCACCGCATCCGCCTTTTTCGGAATCAAGGAAATGAAAGTTGCATTCAAGCTTTTTACCAACTGATGTCTTTGATGAAATTCAGCAAAAACAGCCATAAAATCATGTTTTACCACACCCCAACAAGCTTGGAAGAAAGCCATGGTGAAGCCATCCAAACCCGTGCCTTGTCACCCTCCATACCTTTTACCACCTCCCAAACCTCCTTTTCCTCAAAATCTCTTTCTAACCAATTATTTTCCTCCTCATCAATGGACAAAAAATCTTGGTTATCCATTTTAGGTCTCCAAGTGTTCCTCTCAGAATATAAGGTTTGATAGAACTGCACAACATGATCTTTTACCTAAGTGAGATCGTCAAACAAAACACCGTTGATGCGAAGCACTTCCACACGATTATACCTACGATGGGAGTTAGCCACCTTGTGAAAAAATCGTGTGTTTCGGTCCCCCTCCTTCAACCACAAAGCTCTTGACTTTTGACGCCAATGAATTTCCTCACATAACAAAGTATTCTCCAATTCTTTCGACATATCAGCCTTTTTAATCTTCTCCTCCTGAGCTAAACCCCTTGTCTCTGCCAAGACATCCAACTCCTGAATTCCTTCCAACAACTCCTTTTTCCTCCCAATGTCACCAAACACCTCCTCATTCCACTTTTTCAAGTCTTGCTTAAGGGATTTCAACTTGTTAGCTAGAACAAGCTAGGTAAGCCTTCAAACAAATAAGAATCCCACCAAGCCTTGACCTGGTCAACAAACCCTTCAAATTTCAGCCACATATTCTCAAATTTAAAATACTTATTGCCTCCACAAGGGGCTCCACAGTCCAATAACAAAGGGAAATGATCGGAAAGAAGACGTTGAAATCTTTTTTGAGACACCGCCGGATAATGATCCTCCCAATCCGAGGAGAGTAAAAACCGATCAATTCTAGACCATACCTCATTTTCTTGATTATTTGACCAAGTAAATTGGCCTCCCACCAGCAAAATGTCCACCAAGCCTTTTCCAGAAATGAAGTCAGAAAAATTCCTCATGCCCATAGAATAGTAGGAATCACTAGAACGCTCACTGGGAAACCGGACAACATTAAAATCCCCACCAAAACACCAAGGGATCTCCCACACATTCATCAGCCCAGCCAATTCCTCCCAAAGGACCCTTCTCTCCACATCATCATTCAAGCCATAAACCCCCCCAAACGCCCAAACAAAGTGATCCTCCACATTATGAAAAGAACAAGCCAAAGTGAAGCGCCCCACACTCTCCTCCTTTCTCTCAACCACCCTCCTATCCCACATCAACAACATACCCCCCGACAAACCATTGAACCCATGAGGGCACTCAACCCTCTCACATTCCATGCAATGATTTTTGGCTTCATAATCCACCATGTCGGCCCCTCCCTCTTACCTCTACCTTGCACACTTTTTGTCTGGCACCCTTTGAGAGAACAATCTAATCTCTTTAATTCCCTATTCCCTTTATGAACAGGAACACTGGCAGAATTCCCCCCCCCCCCCAGAGTCAGGCTGCACTCTAGAATCTTCTATAGAATGGAATAAGGCCACCAAGTCCTCTTTTCTCCCCTCATCAGTTAGTCCAATTTTAGGACAAAAGTCTAAACAATTTTCAACAACCCAACTAGAAAAGCCCATCTCTGGCCCTAATTCCTCCAACCCAATTGCCCCTGAAAAATTTCTTTTGTCCATACCTATTTCAAACCCAAAGAATTCCACCGTTGGTAAACACAGAGCAAGCGAGAGTTGGCGCCTCCTGGACAGTTTCGTCAGGCATACTCGATCGCAACCTCTCTGCCGACGACGAACCCAAACCCACAACCTCTCCCTTGCTAAAAGAATTGGGGCAGATAGGATGAACCATGAAGAAATGCATCCAATGAGCATAAGATTTTATGTCAATAATTTGGTATGGAAGTTACTACTTGTATGGAGTTATCATATATGGCTATAATTGAATTAACAATTGTAAACTTATCACCCTAAGACAGAATGTGAATGTATGCTAAAATAAACAAGTGAAAGGTTATTCAATAATTCAGTTACATAAGAAAAAATGATATTCAATTACTTTATACCTCTTGCCTCTGCTAGATACTCTATAACATCTCTATTGTCATATATATATATATAAAAGCCGAATTACTCTCAGAAGTGCTTTAATATTGTGACATGTGGCGTGAACCCTTTTTATTTTAATGTTAAAACGGCTTTTTAAGGCATAATTTGTAAACCGATTTTTTAAGAGTAAACCAGTTTTCTAAAAAAAAAACCGGTCATTAATTAACGTATTAATTGCATTAATTATATTTCAAGAGTTTTTCATATATAAATTATTCCAAGTCAAATAAGGAAACAAATAGTATAAATCAAATTATTACGTTTAGTCAATTTAATATGTATATTAATACGTTTAGGATTCTAAAAATTATAAAAAAAATATTTTTTTTTAAAAAAGACATCATATATATATGACCATTTTTTCCTATAAAATCGGTCATTAATTAGTGTCATTAATTACGTTAATTATATTTCAATATAATTTTAGTGTCATTAATTGCGTTAATTATATTATAATTCATGTATTATTCTTGCTAATTTTTTTTCTTTATACTATTTATTTTAAATCATATATACTTATAGGAAGAAAGATTTATTTATTTTATTTAAAGAGGTGATATATATATTTTTATACGTCTTTTTAACTTATAATGAAAAATGACGTGTTTAAATTATAGTGAAGAATCATGCGCATAGCACCGGTTATAAAAATTGAACTGATTAAAAATTGAATCGGTCAATGTCACTACAAAAAAATAGAGGTTTGGTGATGGTTTAGAGCTAAAAACCATCACTACAAAGGTAATGACGGTTTTGTAGTGACAGTTCTAAATGGTAGCTAAACAAGGGTAGGGAAATGAGAGAAAGCGTCGGTTTAGGCAAAACTGACACTAATTAGTGTCGGTTTGTGAAAAACGGAGTGTTTTGTATTTTTGAAACTGTGCATTTAGTATCCCATTGAACTCTCACACCGACTTAGTCTCTATATATAACTCAAACATTCAAATCCCTTAAAAGAAAAAAAAAACCACCCAATCATTCAAATAGGGTTTTCTCTGTTCTCCACCGTCTCTTTTATCTTTGTCTCTCTTTCTTGCTTATAAGTTATCTATGTTAGCAATATACTTTTGTATAACCTTTAATATTTTTTTTTATTGAAATAGGCGTAATAGATTTTTTTACACTGCTTTTTTAACCTATAATAAAAAATAAAAATAAAAAACGATGGAGACGTGTTTTAAGTTTTGAAATTAAATTATAAGAAATGATGTCCCCGTGCATTACGCAGGTTATGAGCTAGTATACATAAAAGCACAAACTCCAAGGAAATAATTGACTGACTAAAATACCCTTAATGAACTACAAGCTAGATTTTTAATGAATATATGAATGTTAATAAATTCTACCTATTGTTATAACTATTTAAGAGAAGAAATACTGTATAAAAAGTATCCAAAAGGAGAAAAATAAAAATAAATAAACACATTTAGAAAAAGAGTTGGTTCTTCGAAAAATAGAATTGGACTCAAAAGATGGGGATCTACAAAGTATTTGCCTTGTGTATTACTAATCATGCTTTTATATATATATATTAAAACAAATTATTATTTGATTCAGTTTTTATTTTATTCAAATGCTAAAACAAAAGAGAGTAGCCCTAATAAGGCTCCTTGTGGAAGCAAGTGCTGTAATACTCGTAATATAAAAAGCATATTTTTTTTTTTGATAAGTCAATATGTTATATCAAAAAGCGCAAAGGGGCGCAACCCTTAGTACACTGGGAGTATACAAAAGGATTAGGGGGGGGAGGAAAACAAGGAAAGAAAATATACAAAGCTAATAGCCCGCAGGGCGAGCCAGCCTGTAGTCCAAGAAAACAGAGTGACAAGAAAAAAGTGTAGGAGCTCCTCTCGAGTCTTCGGAGAATCCTCGAAACATCTACTATTTCTTTCCCTCCAAATGCACCACAAAATACAATGAGGGACCATCTTCCACACAACAGCGCTCCTCGTACGACCCGCCGTCCACCAACTCGCTAAAAGCTCCTTTACTGTGCGAGGCATAACCCAACAAAGCCCAAACCGAGCAAAGAAAGCATTCCACAAGTCCCTTGCTACCGCACAATGAATAAGAAGATGATCAACCGATTCCCCATCCATTTCGCATAACCAACACCTGTTTACCACCACCAAACCCCTCCTCCCAAGATTGTCTAGAGTAAGAATATTACTATGAACCGCCGACCAAACAAAGAAGGCCACTCTAGGGGGNAGTTTCTTATATACAAACCACCTTTCAAAATTTCTCTTCATAATCTAAACCACAAACATTGGAAGAAATTTGCTATTAATGGAAAAACAATATTTAGAGAGAGAGAGAGAGAACATGCTATAAAATAAAAGGGTAGCTATAAAACATACTTCAACATGCTTATATAGCTCAGGAGGAGGTAATTTGATTGCGTCAAGCATTTTTGGTTTCCCACACTTCTTAACCAAAGCCTCCACCTCATTGCAAATTACTCGTACTGCATCCTGATATAAGCAAACAGGCAAAGGCTTATCCTTCGATACAGATTTGTTTGCTGTTGTGGCATACATCTAATAAACACTCAAAGAAACAATGGCTAATAAAAACTCTCAATTTCTCAAGTACAATTACGAATATCCAAGAAATGACAAGTTATATACTTCAAACGTTGCATTTTCTGAACACAGGAGGCGAAAAGATAACAAGAATAATATTTGAAGGCAAACTGCCTCAAAACTTAACTCAGACTCTCACTCCCAGTAAGAATACAATGACTAATAGAAAACAACTAATGACAACTACAATATTAAGGCTTAAAACAAGAACTTCTCAATAAACAGTAGTAAGTAGACATTCAAGAAAGTGAATGAATAATCAGCTAACTGACCAGAGAAGTTATCAACAATGACCCACTAGCTCAATTCTGCCCTAACAGTGTAAATAGAAAAATACCACCCAACAAAACCAACCAATCCTAAGATATTATGCAGAATGTTGAGATGTGCTCCCTAAAGAATGTCATTGGCTTTTAGAAAACATGACTAGGAGAGATTTATATTGCTGCTTGATGGTCCAATTTATCTTGATGTTATTGAGATTCTCCTTGATTTATTCTGATTTTATTGTCTTTATGATGATTGATTACATTGTAATATTACATTAAGTGCTTTCCATATTAGGTTCTAGTTTTTTTCTATTTAACCTATGTAACCTTATGAGACAAAATACAACAATAAGAATTCTTCTCTAGTTTTCTACATGGTATCAGAGCCGATTTCGGTTCCTGTTCTTTAGTCTTTTTTTTTCTCTTTCGTTTTTTTGTTGTATTTTCCTTCCTCCGTAGGCACCACAACTTGTGCAACTAGATGTTGTTCACCCTCATATAGATCGCACCACCCACAGAAGGTACCGCCATTAGTCTCTGGGCCAACCTGCCGGCAAAAGTGGCCATCTCTCCGGCGACAGGGGGTTGTTTCTTTGAACAACCGAGACATCACGACGCCAACAGTGGGTCTTTTGATGCATTGATCGCGACAACGCTGCCCTCCCTAGTTTTTCTGGCTGGTTCTGGTGTTCTTGAAGATTTTCGAGGCCTACCGGTGTTCTTGACGGTGGGGTGTGGACCTCCGGTAGCTGCAGTGGCGAACTGGGCCTGAAAGCCTAAACGACATGTCGTTTTACATGCTTGGAAAACGACATGTCGTTCTGCAAAGGATCAGGAAGCTGTCGTCCAGCCCCAGCGAAAACGACATGTCGTTTAGCACTGTGCCAAACGACAGGTAATCCCTAAACGACCTGTAGTTAAAAAAAAAAAAAAAAAAANTATGTCGGAGAAAAATCAGATGAAAGGGGTAGAGAGTCAGGTGAACTCCCATTGTGAAAATCCAACCCTCCAAATCACAACTGTCAAATTGGATGGGCCCAACTATCTTGCTTGGTCACAATCTGCTCTTTTGTCTATCAAGAGTAGAGGGAAGATGGGACACTTGAATGGAAAAATTCAAGAACCAACGCTTGATGATCCTACTTATGATAAATGGGTAGCGGAAAATTCAACCATTATGTCATGGTTGTTACATTCCATGCAACCAGAAATCAGCCAAGGATACTTGTTTCTTCGCACAGCAAAAGAGATTTGGGATGCTGCTGCTCAAACATATTCCAAAGTGGGGAACGCTGCCCTGAAATATGACTTGAACCGACGAATCCATGGACTAACCCAGGGTGATTGGTTAGTTGCCACCTATTTTCATAAGCTCCACAGTTTGTGGCAAGAGTTGGATCATTATCAGAACTTGCAACCTGAATGTTCAGCTGATGCCGTTAAGATTAAGAAGATGATTGAAGAAGAGCGCATCTATGAATTCTTGGGTGGATTGAACTCAGAATATGATCCTAAGCGAGTTCAGATCTTCGGAAAGGAACCTCTTCCATCATTACAAGAGGTTTTCTCATACATTCAGAATGAGGAGAGTCGTCGGAGTACCATGCTACATCCCAGTTCACAGACTCCATCTGCTCTAGTGAGTGCATCTCCACATCCTTCGAGAGGTGATTTCAAAAGTCGAGATGGTGGTAGAATTACAGATGCAACCTCAGGTGGCAAAAACAAATTATTCTGTGACCATTGTAATAGGTCGCAACACACTCGGGAGACTTGTTGGCGACTCAATGGTCGCCCTCCTAACCGAGGTCGTGGGGGTCGCTCAAGTGGAGGCACCAGGCCTCGGGCCAATCATACTTCCACAGTTGAGACGGATGTTCCCACACTAGATCCTTCTCATTCTTCCACTGATATGGGGGGCCTGAGTAAAGAAGAGGTAGAAGCACTCCGTCGACTTATGTCTCGATTAGACACATCTGCTACTGCATCCTCCTCCTTCGCTCATACAGGTAATTTAGCCACTGCTCTACATGCATCTGCTACTCCCTCTGACGATCCTTGGGTCATTGACTCTGATGCCTCTGACCATATGACCGGTACGTCCCCCTTATTTTCGTCTTATAATCCTTGTTCAGGCAGAGACAAAGTTAGAATAGCTGATGGTCCTCTGTCGCCAGTGTCGGGCAAAGGATCTGTTTCTGTCGCCCCCTCTACGACCTTGTCCTCTGTCCTTCATGTTCCTGATCTTGCTGCCAATCTTTTATCCATTGCACGTATTACCCTTGAGTTGAACTGTCGAGTAATTTTTTACTCTTACTATTGCTTTCTTCAGGACCTAGTCACGGGGAGGATGATTGGCAATGGTAGCTTGAAGGATGGCCTGTACCACCTGGACTCTCAGCCCGATACACAAGGTAGACTCACACAGGCTTATCATACTGTTCGGACGGATGACTCTACAGCTAGAATCTGGCTCTGGCATCAGCGATTAGGACATCCATCCTTTTTAATTTTGCAACGCATGTTTCTGTCTTTATTTTTGCATAATAATGTTTCTAAGTTTCAGTGTGAAACTTGTGAACTTTCCAAACACCATCGTGTCTCCTTTTCTCCTAGTATCAATAAAGTGATGCACCTTTTGTTCTTGTTCATACTGATGTGTGGGGTCCTTCACGTGTGGTTTCTTTATCTGGCTATCGGTGGTTTGTTTCTTTTATTTATGATTTTTCTCGAACCACTTGGGTCTACTTGTAAAAGGATAAAAGTGATGTGTTTTCTGTGTTTCAAATGTTTCACAAAATGGTTCAGACTCAATTTAATACCTCTATTAAAATTGTCTGCTCAGACAATGGAGAAGAATATATGTCGGGTGACCTCGAGATGTATTTTCGAGAGCAAGGTATTATCCACCAAACCACATGTGTCGATACTCCGCAACAGAATGGTGTTGTTGAACGGAAAAATCAACATCTTTTAGAGGTAACCCGTTCCTTGATGCTTGACACTCATGTTCCCAAATCTTATTAGGGGGACACCTTACTCACTGCTACCTATCTCATCAATAGGATGCCTTCTTGAGTTTTAGATTTCAAAACACCTCTTGATGTGTTGTCCTCACCTTTATCTGTTTCCAAAGGTGTCTCTCCGAAAGTTTTCGGGTGTGTATGCTTTGTCCATGTTCATGGTCCTACTTGAGGTAAGTTAGACCCTCGAGCCCTCAAATGTGTCTTTGTGGGTTATTCTCCCACGCAGAAGGGGTACAAATGTTATCACCCCCCCTCCAGAAAACAATTTGTCTCTATGGATGTCACTTTTTTTGAGACACAATCTTACTTCTCTTCATCCCAGACTCCTCTTCAGGGGGAGAGTCAAAGTGAAGAGGAGTTTTTGCCATTACCTGTTCCTACTACTATGCCCGAGCAGGAGAAACAACAGCTTACTAGCGAGTCTCCTACTGAACCTACTGATAAGTCATGTGGATCGCCTGTGGAAGAGTTGAGAGTTTACTCCAGACGCCAGAAAAGTAAGACCATCCTTGTTGCTCCATGTCAAGCATCTGACCTTGACTCAGGTAACACTACTTCTACTTCCGATTCTGTAATACCTATTTTTGATTCTGTAATACCTGTTGTCAATGATATGAATCTACCTATTGCACAACGCAAAGGAGTTAGGTCATGTACTCACCATCCTGTTTCTGATTTTGTTTCTTATCATCTATCTTCACCCTATCGTTCCTTTGTGTCCAAACTATCTTCTGTGTCTGTCCCTAGAAATCTACAGGAGGCACTTGGTGATCCAAAGTGGAGGACAACAATGCAAGAAGAGATGAAAGTTCTTCACAAAAACAAGACTTGGGATCTTGTTAAATTACCTAATGAAAAGAAGGCTGTTGGATGGGTGTTCACTATCAAGCATAAGGCCGATGGTTCTGTGGAACGGTACAAAGCCAGACTTGTTGCGAAAGGCTTTACACAAACCTATGGGATTGATTATGAGGAAACATTTGCTCCAGTAGCAAAGATGAACTCAATTAGGGTTCTACTTTCTATAGCTACTAACTTGGGTTGGCCTCTACAGCAATTTGATGTAAAAAATACATTTCTTCATGGAGACTTAGAAGAAGTATACATGGAAATTCCCCCAGGATTGGAAGATTCATCCTCAGTGGGAAAGGTGTGCAAGCTAAAGAAAGCTTTGTATGGCCTAAAACAATCTCCAAGAGCATGGTTCGAGCGTTTTTCCCGGGCTATGCAGAGATTTGGTTACAAGCAAAGTCAGGCTGATCATACATTCTTCATTAAGCATTCCACTCAAGGAAAGGTAACAACTTTAATTGTGTATGATGATGACATTGTCTTAACAGGAAATGATGATGGGGAGATACAGAATTTAAGACACAACCTTGCTAACGAGTTTGAAATAAAGGACTTGGGGAGTTTGAAGTACTTTCTCGGCATTGAGGTGGCAAGGTCAAAGCATGGTATATTCATCTCCCAACGAAAATACATACTTGATCTTCTCAAGGATACAGGGATGCTTGGATGTAAAGCCATTGACAATCCAGTAGAGGTGAATGTTAAACTGGGAGAAGATAGCGAGAGTCCTCTGGTGGATAAGGGTAGATATCAGCGATTGGTTGGCCGATTGATTTATTTATCTCATACCCGTCCAGACATTGCATATGCGGTTAATGTAGTAAGTCAATTTATGCATTCTCCACGAGAATCTCATATGGAGGCAGTTTATCGCATTCTTCGCTACTTAAAATCATCACCGGGTAAAGGACTGTTATTTTCTCGACATGGTTATTTGAAAATAGAAGCCTATACAGATGCAGATTGGGCTGGCTCAATTATGGATCAAAGGTCTACGTCAAGGTATTGCACTTTTGTGGGAGGTAATTTGGTTACATGGCGGAGCAAGAAACAGTCAGTGGTTGCTAGATCCAGTGCAGAGGCAGAATTCAGAGCTATGGCTCATGGAGTGTGTGAAATATTATGGTTGAAAATACTCTTGAAAGAGCTTGAGTTTGACTCCAAGGACTCTGTGCGATTGTATTGTGACAACAAAGCGGCTATCAGTATTGCTCATAATCCTGTCCAACACGACCGAACCAAACATGTTGAAATTGATCGTCACTTCATTAAAGAGAAACTTCAAGAAGGTACCATATGCACTCCATATGTGAAGACGGGAGAACTTGCAGATATCTTGACAAAGGGAGTAGCTGATGGTGTCCTTCATTCAGCCTTATGCAAGCTGGGCATGCGAGACATCTATGCCTCATCTTGAGGGGGAGTGTTGAGATTCTCCTTGATTTATTCTGATTTTATTTTGTCTTTATGTTGATTGATTACATTGTAATATTACATTAAGTGCTTTCCATATTAGGTTGTAGTTTTTTTCTATTTAGCCTATGTAACCTTATGAGACAAAATACAACAATAAGAATTCTTCTCTAGTTTTCTACAGATGTATCACTCAATTTATATAGATAATACCAAATCAGTCAAAGTGAAGTCTATTAGTGAAAACCTTATCCATTTACTTTGCTCAAATTCAGATTATGAAAGTACTTCATCAACTAATCTCTCTTTGCTTAAACAAAATTTCTAAAAGAACATAAAAGGCAGTGAACTTTGACTTGTAAAAGGGGCAAGACAAGAACCTTTCAACCCAAAGTAAAAATATTAACAAAAATAACCCAACACATACATAGCATTCAATTCTTTAAACTAAAAAATCTCATTCTTTTTTTAATAAGCAAATGAATTTTATCTACTCACAGAAAGTAGACAAGAGAGTCACTAACCAAAAAAAGAAAGAAGAACAAGAAAATCATCAAAGCTAGTAAAATGAAGGCAAGGTGGCTTAGTAGTATAGGGTTTTGCAGGAAAGGGCCTTTAGATACTTTTGATAAGTAATGTTGTATATATCAAAAAGCGCAAAGCGCCTCTAAGTACACAAAAAGGCGCAAACACCTCGGAGTACACATAGGGAACCCGACCGACAACCCAACAAAAACACCTAAAAATACACCTTAACAAAATAACCAACTGAATCCCATGGAAAGCACCCAGCACAAATACACAAAACACCCAAAACAAACCCCCAGAATCCCATCATCCTAATGAACTACAGGGGGAAAAGAAATATCATTATTAGACCCCACTCTCCCCCGCCTCCGCTGGCTCTTCACAGGAGAAACAGAGCAATCCAAATTCTTTAGCTCCCTCATTCCCTTGGCCTTCCTCTCCCTGGCAGAAAACAGATCCAACATCTTCGTGTCATCCCCTCCCCAAGTCATCCCCACCACTGAGGCCATCTTCATCGAACTATAAACCTCTTTGGAGTATTCCTTCACCCCTTTCTCCGGAGTATCAATCATAACCTCAGCTAGCATTTCCTTGTTTTAATCAATTGTTTGGCGACCTTATTCTTCACCCTCCGAAAGTACCCCAATTCAAACTTGGAGATAACAGAGGTGGAGGACACAGATTGGCTGCCCAAAACAGCCGCCCCAACAGACAAAGAGCCCCAACTGATCAACTCACCCACCGGATCCGGGATAAGATCAACCGCCACCGTAGGAGGAGCAGCAGCTCTCGACCCAAAAAAACCCCTTTTGATCAAGCTCCTCGCCAGGGATAATTTTTTATCAAACTTAGCCCGAGTAGAAGCGATATCCAAAGTCTCCTCCTCCCCCGACAGATCAATAGAGTTGGGCACCCCAGAAACCGAGTCTAGGGTTTCTGAATCATCCTCCCAGGGAAGAGGGAAATCAGGAAACCTCACCTGAGAGGCCTGCTGAAGACCCCCTCCCTGCACTGAATTCTCTCCCAAATCCCCCAAGGAGACGTCGACTAGAGCTCCAGAGACGACACCCATGCCGTGAGTCAGAGAGAACGCCGGAATCACCGTCAGCGGAGTCGGTTCAACCCCTGCAGCAGACACTTCAATAGCGGCACCCAAGCAATTCTCAACCACCGGTAACGAAGAAAACACCGATCCCACAGCTTGCAAAGGAGGCTTGGGGACAGAAGACCTCTCATCGGCAAACCCACAATCCCCTCCCAAATCTCGCTTCGGCTCAAAATCCTCTGACAGAACGACCCCCATAGACGATCCCTCCTTTGCCGGACGCACTGCATCGGAGGCCACCACAATAACCATCAGAGAGCTCACCGGCGAAGTCTGCGCAGCACCCGATGAAGACCCACCCCCATCCGGACGCCCAACATCCGATGCGCCCAAACATCCCTCAAACGCCGGCGGCATAGAAAGCTCCAAATCCCCATCGAGCAGAGTAGAACCGCCCAAGACCCGCTCCGGCGCAAGAGACTCAACGATCGATGCTCCAAAACAATCCTCAGCTGCCAACTGCGTAGACGGGACCAGACCCACCGCCGGCGATGTGGTCTCCGTGGCAAGCGACCTCACCCTTTGAGGCTTAAAACGCCTCACTCTCTTGGGCTTAGAGAAACATCCAAGCCCAACTCCCTTGTGGCCCAACTTCAACCTGCAAAACCCATACCTGCGTCCAACAGAAGTGGGCCAAGAAGGCCCGGCCCCATATCCCTTAAAACCCTTCAAGCCTTTTATAGTGGCCCTGACCCTTTTACGAAAAGACATTTCTTCCGGCCCAGCAAGAAGGCTTTCAAGAAGCCCAGTTACGATCCAGCCCAACCCTAAATGAAAGAACCCAAATACCTCGTTTACCCATCCTTTACCAGTGCCAGTCGCCTTCACCTTCGACGGCCTCATACTCTCAAAACCAATCGAATCCTCCGCCCACCTTTGATCAGCCCCGACATTCTTCATATCAGCATGAGATCTTGGCTTCACTTGCAGAACCTCCGCAAAAGTACGCTCCTTGGGACCAACCCCGGTGACCCCGGCCTCTGCGACCTTGATCGATGATGGCATCGAATTCGGCGAAGGAAGAAACCCCTTCTTCTCCAAACCCCCATCGAAGGAATCTAAAAACAAGCGCAGCTCGCCAGCAAAGAGTCGCCAACCCGGACCATCTCGCCCCTCCGGAATCCATAAACCACCTTTACGACCACCCTCCACAAACACGGCCACTTCCAAAAACCTACCTGACTTATTAGAACCCCCATGGACCATCACAGCCTTGTTTCCTTCACGGAAAGACTTGGCGATGTCCTCTTTCACCAGACACGCTGATTCCACCATTTCTATCAACCAAGCGGCGCATTTGGAACTCACGAAAATAAACCCAACAAAGTGCTTCCTCCTTTCCTCCAACCGGAATAGAGATGACCCATTCAAAATCGAAAACCATAAAGCTTTTGCTTCAATGGAAAAGCGACGTTCCATCTCGGCAACCCTGGAACCTAAACACAGCAACTACCGGGCCTACATGGTCGCCGGAAAAGGCGTAGACTGGGACTGGTTTGAAAAAATTTGAAAATGTCAAGGAGAGAGAACGGAGAGAAAGTTACTGTAGAAAGTTCAAAAATTGAAAAACAGTTGATACCACGGGCCTTTAGATACTTAAATGAATCTAATTAATATGTAGCAAAATAGGCTACATACTTAAATGAAGCAAACAACCTGCCCAACTTCTACAGCTCGCAGCAACTTTTCTTCCTGGAGAAAATTACCGTAACCCTGCAATGAACAAGTTCACACACGTCTGTGAATAAGAATTAGCATGAAAATGAGCAAGCACATTAATTTCTGAAGATCATACTGTAGCCAGAACTAGGAGAAGATAAAAATGACCTTTTTTCTTTTATAAGTAATCTAGTTTCAGTAAAAAAACTAAGTACACAAGAAGTGTGCAAGAGAAACGCCTAACCAGAAAAATTACCTAATTAAAAGATACCTTACTTCAAGCTAATATCTCTATTATCACTGATATGGTTTAGTGCCAGGTAATATAAACCCACCCCACCCCCCCCGCCCAAAAAAAAAAAGAAAAAAAAAACCACCTAAAATTTAAAATCCTAATCTTGTGGGGATAGGATTGGCAGCAGCTTATATAAAAGCCTTTATGTAATATGTTGAATTCAGAGAAGAGTTGAATAAAAAATTCCATTAGCTTTTAAAGTGCGATTGCCTTCCCCTTGGTGTGATTGCTTCAGAAAATCTAAAGTGTGATTTACTAGGTTTTTTTTTCTTATTAACCGCCACCAATATTCACCTAACCATCCCTTAAACCCTCTAAAGTCGAATTTCTTCCAAGAAGCCATTCCTCACTATAATTGGTTTCAGAGTCTACTCCCCCTTATTGAAACCCATAGCACCTGTCCAGCTCACTTGAAAAGAAAATTGATGTTGCAAGATTGAGTACAGAGGCTAAACTTAGGTTTTCTTTTCCTTCTGTTCACATGGCATGGACAGGTGGATATACAGCATTCCTGAGTTCTGATGATTAGAGATACTTCTGAAGGAAATGAAACCAAGTAATAGGGCCTAAGAACTTATACCATGGTGTTAAAGCTGCTATAGGTTTTGGATACAATTCCCACAGAGGTAATCCTTTTGTTTATGAATAAAGATCAGTTGCCTTGTGTTCTAAAATTTGAAATGTAAATTTACGCATATGATCATCCACTAACTTTCATTAAGACATAGAACAAAAAATGAAAAACGGATAAGGAAAAAAAAAAAAAAAGAGGAGTACCTCTATCATCAATATTGCACTATCTGTACCAGCTAGCAACAAGTCCAACTCAGATTCTTCCATCTCCTTCATTGTTGGATTCACAATATATTTATCACCTACAAGACCAATTCGAACTCCTGCAACTGCTTTTGAATTGGGCACTTCTGAAAGAGCTCTGTGGTTTTTAAATGATTAAGACTAAAGAAACACAAATTACTTAAATATAATCACATATCCTAAATCCTTATAGGAAAGGGGGAAAATGAAAATTGATCAGGCTTACATTGCTATTCCAGCTGCTGTGACTGCCAAAGCATCAGGCGAGTGCAAACCATCATAACTCAAAACCTATAAGCATGATATTACAGTCGAACTTGTAAGAAGATGAAATATAAAGCTAGTATGCAACAGCCTCTGAATCTATCATGTTTGATGCATGTAGTATAACAATACTGAAAAAAGAGCATAACCAACAGCTCAAGAAAACAGAGTGCAAGTAATCTCTACCATTTAAACAACCAAAAAAGGAGGATATACATTACAAGTTTGGACAGCAGATCAGATTAAAATCAAGCCATCTCTTCTGCATTCATTCTATTCATTCAAATATAAAGGACAAAACAGCTCATTAACTGACAACTAATGGGACACCTTACCAGGGACAGCTAGTGGGGGGCACCTCACCTACAAGCCTAGAACCTTCTGGTCCTATCCTTCCAACACTCCTCCTCAAGCTAAAGTTCAAACCTTTTTTTTTTTTTTTTCATAAGTAATGTGAATATTATAAAGAAAGCGCAGCAGGGCGCAACCCTCATACAAAGAAAACCCCTACGTAATATACAAAGAGCACATATTCAAGAACTCTTCTATAGTCCAGACTTCAATACGGTAGTGGGCTAACGCCCACAAGTGTAGCATAGAAATCATGTTCTTCCTCATCCCATCCACCGAACACTCCTTATCCTCAAAAGTTCGAGCATTCATCTCCCGCCAAATACACCAAGTGACGCATAATGGCACCATTCTCCAAATCACTTTAGAAATATCCCTACCCCCCACCCGATTCCAGCAAGCAAGCAAGTCGAGGAAACTTCGCGGCATAACCCACTCCACACCAAACAAAGAAAAGACATAGTTCCATAGCCGAGTAGCCACTTCACAATGCAGCAACAAATGATCCACGAACTCCCCATTTTTCTTACACATACAACACCATTCCACTACCACAATACTCCTCTTTCTCAAACTGTCATGTGTCAGAATTTTGCCGAGCTGCAGTCCACCCAAAAAATGCCACTCGTGGAGGCACCTTAGATTGCCAAATACTCTTCCATGGAAACACCTCATAGTTTTGAGAGGACAAGGCCTTATAGAACGTCTTCACCTCAAATGCACCCTTTTTAGATGGGGACCAGCGAATACAATCCTCATTACCATGGGAAATCTTACATGAGTACAATTTTTCAAAAAAAGATGATACCACATCCACCTCCCAATCTTGGACGGAACGCACAAAAATCACATTCCACTCAACAATCCCATTTCTCCAAATAAAATTATCCTTCAACCATGCTTCTTTGTACCTTGCAATACTAAACAAGGAAGGGAACACATGTTTCAATGGTTGATAGGAGCACCAAACATCATGCCAGAAACAAACTTTCGATCCTATCCCCACCTCAAACCTCACTCCCTCGGAAAAAATATCCCAACCTCGTCTAATGTGCTTCCACAACCCCACACCATAAGGACCCGACACCTCCTTTGAACACCACCCACCGTCCTGGTCTTCATATTTGGCTTTAATTATCTTGTGCCAAAGAGCTTCCCTCTCTGTAGCATACCTCTAAAGCCATTTCCCTATAAGTGCTTGATTAAACTTATGCACATTCCGAATTCCAAGACCTCCGGCCCTTAAAGGACGGAAAATTTGGTTCCAACTAACCAAATGTAATTTTTTATCATCTCCCATTCCTTCCCACAAGAACTCTCTTTGAATTTTCTCCATCCTTTTGGCCACACTCATAGGAACAGGAAATAAAGACAGGTAATAAGTCGGAAGATTAGACAACGTACTTTTTATAAGAGTTAACTGCACACCCTTTGATAGATACAATTTCTTCCAACCAGCCAACCGACGTTCCATCTGCTCAACCACCCCATTCCACAAAGATGTAGCCTTGTATGCGGCCCCTAAGGGTAAACCCAAATACTTCATAGGCAAAGCTGTAACATTACACCCAAGAATATTAGCCAACTCCCCGATGTTGTCCACCTCTCCTATAGCAACAAGTTCTAATTTACCAAGATTAACTCTCAGCCCCGAAACAGCCTCAAAGCATAAAAGAATAAGGCGCACATATTTAATTTGCTCCGAGAATGCTTCACAAAAAATCAAGGTGTCGTCAGCAAATAACGAGTGAGAAACCACCAAATCTGAAGGGACCCTTTCTCCCACAGAGAAACCCGACAATAAACCTTGCTCTATCGTCGCATTTACCATTCGACTCAGAGCCTCCATAACCAACACAAATAGTAACAGCGAAGAGCGTGGAGGCAATACGACAGAATCAGAAAGATATGGAAAAGGAAGCGGAACAGACGTGACATTAGGCTCAAGGGTAGACGCTTCGAAAGATGCATCAACAAGAAAATAGGAAAGAGACTCAACAAATATGACATCGGCGCTAGTAAAGTAGCAGCGAAGAATAGGACTGTAACAACGATATCCCTTCTGAGTTGTGGAATAACCAAGGAAGACAAATTTCATAGAGCGAGGATCAAGTTTATCATAGCCAGGACCCAAGTTATGAACATAGCAAACACACCCAAAAACCTTTAGTGTAAGACAAACGGGGGTGAAGAAGCGTATAATGAAGCGCCAGCTAAGATCAAAGAGGGCATCCGATTAATGAGATAACAAGCAGTGAGAACAGCATCACTCCAAAAATGTTTGGGGACATGCATACTAGATAAAAGAACGTGCAACATCCAATAAATGACAACTCTTGCATTCAGCCACACCATTTTGTTGTGGAGTGTGAGCACACAATATTTGATAGATAATGCCTTTATCAAACAAATAAGAGGCAAAAGAACTAGATGTGTATTCCGGCATGGAACTAGATGAGACCATACGAAGCAGGAGCCAAGAACTAAGCAGGAATCAGCTAGAGTCAAAGAACTCCTCAAATTATATCTCGCTATCAAATTTATAAGCTTCTTCGAGGAGATGGGATGTTGTAGCTGAAGTAAGAACGATGATGAAAGAAAAAGGTTTGAGAAAGTCTCCAGGCTACAGTTGGATTAGCATTTGGATAACCTCTTGTTCAATTCAGTTGTGTGGGTCTATTGAAGTACTAGTTGATGCTTATCATTCCAGTGTGTCTTTTGGCTGGAATCTCAGTCTGAATTTCGTATGGTTGAATCCAAAGCAAAGTTGAACTAGTTTAGCTTGAATGGGAACTAAGAAAGTTCAATCAACATGGAACCACAAATGAATTATGAATTCTTAGCTACGTCCTTGATCTGATAAACAAAAATGTGTTCAAGTTTGTTTATTGGTCAAATAGTCTAACTCATGTATGCTATTGCTTTTGACCCATGGTGGATATTGCTCCCATGTATGCTAGTATTTTGTTAGAACTTATTGGATTGTAATCTTTTGGGCGAACTTAAATTGTAAAAACATATATGATTGAATTTCGATGGTAGTATTCAGTCCAAAACTTCATTGTAATATTTATGGTTGAGCATGAATGGTAATATTTATGGTTATTTATGGCTCTACCTCGTGATTTTTTTTATTTGTCATCATTAGTCAATGTGAAATTTATTAATTTAAAATAACTTTTTAAGTTATTTTTTTAGTTGTTTTATATTGATATTTTATGTTATGAATGAAGATAGATGAAATATTTTGTGATGTTCTGAATGAGCCAACACTGGAAAATGCTTTCAGCTGAATTTTCAGGGTTGCAAACAGACATTGGAAAATAACTAGCTTTCCCAGAAAATATTTTCAGCATAAAACATTTTCCAACAAAACATTTTACGCTAAAACCAACTAGGCTTAAGATTATTACACTTTGGAACATCATGTAAACTTTTGTAGTCAAACTCAAGGATCAAACTCTTCTTCTTTTCGGGTGCTCAGGGGTTGGAAGTGCAGCGTATGCGATTAAACTTAAAAATGACAGGTGATTCACAATCTTCCAATTAAAGCTGATTGTCTAGATGGTCATGCAAGGGATAGCCAACCCTACCATCACATGTGGAAATATTAATCCAGTCGAATTAAATTCTGGTAAAACATAAGAGTGGCAATTGTCCATGCTGCATTATATTCACACAAGCACCCTCAAGCAATTAGATCGGCATATAACCACAAAGCCTTGAAATGAGACAAACTTGAAGCAAACTAAATAATTTATATAGAGAATAAAAGGCAACATAATTAATGCAATTCTTAGGAGGAACAACAAAAGATTTGTACCCAAGATAGTATTTGTGTTTCATGGTAGAAGCCCTTAAGCATTGTTGGACGCAAAGGCCTATCAATCAATCTACAAATAAGAACCTGCATGCAACAGTAAGTTTAAAATATATATATAACACAGCAATGTTATAGATGAAAGGGATTAAGTTATACTATAGGTACCATAATTTTCTGCAAATAATCAAATGCTAAAGACAATTTTGCTACATCATGCTAGTTAAACAGCTCGTTTGATTGCTTTATGTTACGGGCCTCCGTAACTAGGGATGAATAATCAACAAGAACGATAGATTTGTGGTAGGATAATTCGAAGAATCTTGAGCCTCCTAATTTTAGGGAAGATCAAGGAACCCTAAACCTCCCAAAACAACTTTTTTTTTTTTTTTTTTTAAAAAGTAATGTGAATATTAAAAAGAAAGTGCAGAGGGATGCAACCCTTATACAAAGAATATACAAAGAAGACCCTTACATAATATACAAAGAGCACATATTCAAGAACTCTTCTATAGTCAAGACTTCACTACGGTAATGGGCTAACACCCACGAATGTAGCATAGAAATCATGTTCTTCCTCATCCCATCCACCGAACACTCCTTATCCTCAAAAGTTCGGGCATTCCTCTCCCGCCAAATACACCAAGTGACGCCTAATGGCACCATTCTCCAAATAACTTTAGAAATATCCCTACCCCCCACCCAATTCCAGCAAGCAAGCAAGTCAATGAACCTTCGCAGCATAACCCACTCCACACCAAACAAAGAAAAGACATAGTTCCATAGCTGAGTAGCCACTTCACAATGCAGCAACAGATGATCCACAGACTCCCCATTTTTCTTACACATACAACACCATTCTACTACTACAAAACAACTATTAAAGTTGAATATTAAACTTCTCATATATTTTATTGATCACTCGTAGGTTTATATAGTCAATTACATGACAAAAACAGAAATACATATAAATGGAAAATATAATTCTAATGGGAGACAAATCCCATATTTCCTATTAGAGATATTGCTTTATGAGCAAGTAATAAGGCTAATAAATCTATTATTCTCCTAAGAGACAATAGTCACTTACCTTATCTAAAAGAGTTATGCTTTATGAGCAAAACCCTAATTCTACTAGACTAAACCATCGTACCACCAGGTCATAGACCTGTAACACTCCATTCCCCTTAAATTGGACCTTGTCCTCAAGGTCCTAGAAATCATCTAACTAATAATTCCAAAAGCAACCATTGATAAAGTGATAAAAAGAAAATAAAGTTAATATTTTGGTGACTCTTCTAGAAGTGGACTTGAACTTGATACTTGAGGTCATGAATGTTGTTGGCACCTTGATATCCACACTTCACGTGATTGCAGATAGTATGAGAAAAAAAATGAGCCATTGCACATTGGGTAAATTCATCTATCCCAACATCCACACGTTTTCTTGCGGGAACAAATTCTTGCCTTCTTGCTCTAAGGTTGGTAATTGAACTCCAAGAACCATCAAGCCGATGACCATTCTTCCCATCACTGTAACCTTCAGAATAAAAATTACAAATCTGATCTTTTTCTTGTTCAGGAGCTGAAACAATTGAAGCCAAGGCCTGGAATTTTTGGCAACTTGGCGTGTTAATCACAAAAGGTCCAAAATTTTGTTCATCCACATCCTCAAAGTTAGGCACAACAACTTCCGGTGTTGACAGATATTTTAGATGGCCCTCCTTTTCCTTCAGCTCTTCCGCTGCAACAGAACCGCAAGGTCCCCAATGCTTCAGACGTTTGCGTCGTGGTCACTCCAAGGGTGGTTTCTATTCGAATGGAGGTGCCTTCGAAGGTAATTCAACAGTTCTTGCTCCACTTCGTGTAGCCATTGCCACGCATGGTTGGTAGGGGCTCCTTGGTTTGTGATTTGTGTGCGATTTGGTTTGACAGAGGTGTGGGTATTTTTCGTGGATTGTTTTTTTGGTTGATTTTCTGGTTGGGATGGCTGTGGGAACGTGGTTGGCGAGGGTGGGTCTTCAACCTGTGGGTCATGTGGTTTGATGGGGAATTGGCTGCCAAAATCTCTGTTGCTTGATAGAATGGGCTTACAACAACGTTGGCGGGTATTTTGCTGGGTTGAGTTGCTGGCGGTAATGGGTTGTCTTGGTGTGAAATATTCGGTGTTAATGGTGGCTGAATTTTGGGCAGTGGTTGGCCTAGAGGTGCGACCGGATGGATTTTCTGGAGATGGACTTGTGATGGGGGTTTTGGTAGTTTGGAGGAAGTTTGGTGGGTCTTGGGTGGTGTTGTGGCCAGCAGTGGTGGGGCTGTGATTTCGTTTGTTGGTTGTTTATTCGATGGATTTTCTGGTGGCGACTAGGGTGAGATTAATTGCTGCTCCCGATGAGCTGCAATTTCATCCCTTCACTCCTTGATAAGGCGGCGAAACTCCATCAAACATTCTTCTAAATTTGACATAGTTGGCTTGGTCCGTCGTCGCAACGCGGCTCTGATACCAATTGTTACGGGCCTCCGTAACTAGGGATGAATAATCAACAAGAATGATAGATTTGTGGAATGATAATTCGAGGAATCCTAAGCCTACTAATTTTAGGGTAGTTCGAGAAACCCTAAACCTCCCAAAACAACTATTAAAGTTGAATATTAAACTTTTCATATATTTTATTGATCACTCGTAGGTTTATATAGACTAGGGCTGGCAATTTAACCCGTGACACGCGAACCCGACACGAACACGACACGCGAAATCAGGGTTAGGGTTGTGCATAATCGGGTTCGGGTCATAAACGGGTCAAACCCGTTTATGACACGTTTATAGTTGTGTCGTGTCAACCCGCCAGGTCGCGGGTTGACACGTTTATAGTCAGGTCGTGTCGGGTCAACACGCAACCCAGCGGGTTGACACGTTTAATTTTTTCTTCTTCTTTTTTCACTATCTCACTTCACTCTCACACGGGTTCTCCCACACTTCGGATTCAATTTCAGTCCTAAACTAAAAGCTCTCGTTCTCTCTCAAAATTGCGCCGCCAGTCTGATCTCACGCACACCGCCAGTCCGATCACGCACCAGCACCACGGTCTCACACTCTCACGTCTCAGTCTCACCCAGTTCTTCAGCAGCAGAAGCAGGAGGACTGGAGGAGCCTTCTCTTCTTCCTCTTCCTTCTTCTCTTCTTCCTTGGGCGGTGGAGGAGGAGCCGTGAACTCGTGCTTGTTGATGGCCTCTTGGACGAGTTGCCTCAGCTCCTCAAGCGCCTTCCGTTGCGCCTTCGGGAGCTCCCCAACCGCGTAACTCTCTTCCTTGAAAGACACTGATTTGGTAATCTTCAACTTCTTGGCCTTAGGCTTCTCCGGCTCCTCTACCACTTCCTCAACCAGACCCGGCTTCTTCGCCTCCTGCACCGTTTCTGGAACTAGCGGCTCTTTCGCCGTGTTGGGTGTCTCCACCACCACCTCTTCAATCTGTCGCTGGCTTTTGGTGTTCCTCGGCCATGAACAAATAACAAGGAAGACTTTCTATGTGTTTGTGTTATTGCTCGAGAGAAAGAGAGAAACAAACAGACAAACTGCTTGCTTGTGCTTGTTAGTGTGTATAAAAAGAACAGAGGTTGTTGGGGAACAAAGTACTCTCGTCACTTTATTCTAACTTTTTATTCTGCACTATACAGCCTTACAACCAAGTATCCATGTTTCCTTGGGTAGAGTCCACTAGGAGAGAAAGATATCATGTCTTGATCTTGCTACTTCAAATTGCTCGACATTTATCTCAAATTCACTACTAGATATTTTTTCAACCTCTATATTTCCTCATTATTATTTCTACTCAACACGATACCGTCTGATAAGTGCCAAAATATTCATATTTTAACCCTTAATTTACATTTGTTAATTTTTTAGTGTTTGTTATTTTGTTCTATTTTATTTTCTTTTTGTGTTTTCTGTGTTTTTCTAGGTCATGGAAGAAAAGAAAGCGTTTCTGGAAATTTGAGCATCAAAGGTCAATTTTGGACATTCAGCATTCTGTTATTGTTATCAAGCGCAGGAGACTTGCGATTGAGCGCACTAGCAATCGAGCGCCCACATCCAAGGAGCGAGCGCAGTTGCAACCGCACACACAAGAAGTTCGAGCACACATGCGCTCGCGCACAACACACATGAGATCGATCGCAGAAGTATGATCGAGCGCACTCGGGGTGCAATCGAGCGCACTCATGCGCTGGAGAAAAGTCAAAGGCGGCTAGACTCCTTTTCCTTTCCATATTAGGCTTTATAAGTCCTAGTTGTACTGAGACTAAAACCTACAAATTTTCTAGGGTTTCTAGAGTCTTCCTTGGAAGTTCATAAATAGACCTCTAAGCCTCTTAGAAAAGGGAATTCCACACAATTTTGGGGGGAAATTCCAAACACAATTTGGGGAGAGGAATTGGAGGCTACTTCTAGGAGCGATTTTTGGTTCTTTCTTTTCCCTTTTATTTTCGGTTTTATTTTAATTATGTGTAACTAAATACCTTTATGGGATATTGAAACCCTGATTATGTTTATTTAATATTTCAATATTGGTGCCTTTGTGATAATCATATTGTGTTGCTTAACTTGATTATTTCTTGTTTAATTGAATTCCTCATATGAATTTGCCTGATCAACATATACATATAGTATGGATTAGTTATTTAGGTCAATTTGGATGATCAAGTCCTGGGCTTAATAGAGTAACAAAAAAACCTCGCCACGGGTTCTTAGGGTAATCAACATGGGGAACCAGGAGTGTCACCTATGCCCTAGGCCTCATGTGGTTGTCAATTTCCATAAATTTATGCTTTCTTAAAGAACAACTTTGTAGACACCCATGCTAAATCCTTTAAAAAGAAAAGAATTAGAGCAGACACCCATGCCTAATTCTTTGCTTAGGGAAATCGATAGCTTAAGGAGTAGACACCCATACCCTTAGGTTGGCAAACATTAAGTATTCATAATATAATTGGAGCATTGGCATATTGTTATATTATTTGAATATAATTAGTGATGAATATCAAAGCCCTACCTTTTAATTTATCTTTATTTCTTTTTGTAATATCAATTTCGTGACAACTTGATATTTTAATTTAGAAAATTAATTCTAAACGAAATCAACAATCCTCGTGGGAATAATCTCATATTTGCCTGCTATACTATTGTTTTGATCTTGTGCACTTGCGAGTTAAAACGTACCAATTATTATCGATTATTTTAGGTCGTATTTGGCACAACATCGTCTACATAATCAAACAAGGCGATTGCCTTTCCTTGTGACGAATGTTTGATGATGTTCATGATTTTCCTAACTTTGGTTATAGCCAAATATCTACATAGCTTGGGAAAATTTCTCCAACCAAGCTCTCGGAGACTATTTCAGCCCATATAGGGCTTTCTTCCGTTTACAGACTTTACCTTTACCAAGTTCCATATATACCTCTTCATTGTAAACACTAATTTGCATCCAACTAGTTTTTTTTTTTTTTTCCACTAGGCAATTCAACTGGCTCCCATGTGTTATTTTTGTGAAGGGCTCTCATCTCTTCCTACATAGCACACAAAGTTAGTTATAGGGTGTTGAGTTCAAGATCTAACCCCTTCTCATTGAGTAATAGGACAATCAGTGTCACTTGATGAAAGTAAGATATGGTTACTCTTTACTCTCAACTCCTCTACTGGTGGCCGATGTGGCTCATCAACAATTTCAGTTGTCATACCAACAATAGGCTCATCAGCAGATGGCAATTGTTGTTCTTGGTCTAGTAGAATAGCAATTACAGGCCCAAGGACTCCCCAACTTCTCTTCACTCCCTTTCTCCTCCTATAGAGAAGTCTGGGTCTCTAGGAAGAGGAAAAATACAATTGGGATTCATGGACAAAATGTTTTCTTGATGGAGGGTGATAGCACTTATACCCTTTCTAGGTAGGTGAGTACCCCAGAAAGACACTTTGGGCGCTAAGGAGGTGAACAAAGCAACCACGCGAGGAATAACAAAATTAGAAGAAAAAGAGGGTGGTGCCAACGCCTCAAAAGGTGTCTTGAAATTCAAGACACGAGAATGCATATGATTGATGAGATATGCAGTTGTGAGCAAAGCATCACCCCAATAAGATTTGGGGACATGCATAGACATTAATAACTCCAAAAGATGTCAATTTTTTAGCTCAATGACTCTGTTTTGTTGTGGAGTACTGACACAAGTGGTTTGATGAATAATGCCATGGTCATTAAGATAAGTGAAAAGGGCACTGGAAAGGTACTCACCCCCATTATTATATCGAATATTCTTGCTGGAGGTGTTAAAATTGTGTCTAAACCATTCTATGAAACATTTGGAAAAATGAGAACACCTCACATTTAGTTTTTAACACACATACCCATGTGATTCGAGAAAAATCATCAATAAATGAAACAAACCAACGATAACCAGCTATAGAAACACCACGATAAAAAGGGTCCCAAACATTAGTATGACCAATAACAAAATGTGCAAAACTTTTATTAGGACTCGAAGGAAAATACACCCGGTGATTTTTGGCACGTTCACGCATTTCACATTTCACATTGAAACTTCGAAATATTATTTTGGAAAAAGAGAGAAGGAAACATGGGCTGTAACAACAGGAAAGAAGGATGCCTTAGTCGCTGATGCCATAACCATATCCTTGCAGCTATGTCATCTACCCGTACAACATGATAGGCTTGTTTGAGCCAACCAGGAGTTTGGGGTTGAGAGTCCAAGTAGTAGAGACCATCCCTTAGGCTACCACTACTAATCATCCTCCCTAGAACCATATCCTGAAAGAATCAGTCATGAGAATAAAACATGACTCTACAATTCAAATCATGGGTGATACAAGCAAAGGATAAAAGTTAGCAGCAAAATCAGGTAAATGCAGGATCGGGGAAGGAGACTTAGAGGACATTAAAGGAATGGACCCTTTACAAAATCTGGGTGATAGAGAACCATAAGCAATTTTGACTTTGATAATAAGATTAGAACAAGGAGGACAAACCAGTCGGATGATCTGAGGACCCTGGAACAATCCAAGGTTCGTCTGATTCGGTGGAGTTGCATGCAATGCAAAGATGAAATTACTTGTGTGGGAAAAAATGGAAGATGTGATGTGGATCAGATTCAAAGTTCATGAAGACACCCCGGAGGATGGTGACACGCTCAAAGAACTTGAAGGATAGGGGAACACCGTCCGGACGGCCCATCAGCCCGTCTGGACCCGTAGCTTTCCAGGAAGCTTCCAGAACGCGCCGTTCGCAAGCCGTTCGATCCCCATCCGGACGGACAGGTTACTTTTTAGTGTCCTGTTCGGACGGCCACTTACCCGTCCGGACGCTTAGCCGTGTTTTGGCTTAAACCGCCTTTTTAATTACTTTTCCTTCTAGGACTCTGTTTTAGTTTACTTTTCCTTCTAGTACGCGATTTTATATTACTTTTCCTTCTAGGATGTGTAATCCTAGTTTATGTTAACCTCTTTTATGCTTTAGCCTCTAAGCCTATAAATACAGGCTTAGACCCTTTGGAAAAACAGTTGATTATTATTATTGAGTTTGTTTAATAAGAATACTCAGAGTTAAGTTTCTTGGTTATTTTCCTTCAGGCTTTAGATAGTATCTTTTGCTTAGAGAAGATTTCTTTGATTTTGTAATAGTCTCACAGTCTTAGGAATATTTATCCCTTCTGTTTACTGTTTTCTTGATTATCTTCGTTCTAACCCCGCATCAAGATGCAATGGTGAGCGAGTCCAAGCGAGACATAAGCTGCAGAAGAGTCTCTACTTCCTTGCTAAATGCACCAGTATCAAATGTAGAACTCAGAGTAGGCGTAGAAACAGTCACCTCTACTGTAGAAGAGTGATTTGCACAAGGTCGTGGTGCAACTAATGAGCGACCTCCTCTGCCTCTTGCAGGATGATCATGAGGTTTCCAACATAAATCCCAAGTATGTTGTGACCTACTACAATGATCACAAAAAAAGTTTGTCTTTTTCATCTAAGTAAGATGTAAGTCTTACCACCATCACGACTCATGGAATCCCCTTTGCCATTGCGTTGGGAGATAGAAGCTCAAGCAGAGTGTTCTAGGGTAGAAGAATGTAACATACTATTGCGCTGACTCTCTGCATTCTAAAAATATACAAATACCTCTCAAAGGGAAGGAAGAGCCTCATTCCCCAAGATTTGAACCCGAATCAGATCATACTCGAAATTAAGGCGAACAAGGAACTCATAAATACGCCCCTCTTCTATCATCCTCTGAATTTCTACTCAGTCTAAAAATTCTAAAAATGGTCCAGCTTTTGCCACAAACTCCATAGCTTATGGAAATAGGTGACAATAGACCATTCACATTGGGTTGTACCATGAATCTGACACTTCAGTTCATAAATCTGAGCAGCATTCCCTATCTTTGAATAGGTTTGAGCAGTTGCATCCAAATCTCCTTTGCAGTGCGGAGAAATAAATTACCCTGATTAATATCTAGGTGCATAGAATAGCCACGACATAATAGTAGAATTTTCTGCTTTCCATTAATCATAAGAATCATCTAATCCTAGTTCTTGAATTTTACCATTCAAGTATCTCATTTTCCCTCTACTCTTGATATACAAAAGAGTATATTTTGACCAAGCAAGATAATTGAGCCCATCCAATTTCACAATTGTTATTTGGAGTGTTGTATTTTCATCATGAGAGGTCACCTGACTATCTACTCCTTGCAGTGAATTTTTGTGGTTTGATTTTGCTAGAAGAGTTAGGTTTGAGTCATTAGGGTTTGAGGGGATAGTTTAGTCTTTCTGATATTTTCCTAATCCTATATAATAGGATGCTTGTATTAGGTTAAAGATAAGTTGAATAATACAGCAGCCGACGTTTCTCCCTCTAAACCGTTCATACAAACTTTAACATGGTATCAGAGCCTTAGGGTTTGAATCCTTTGTAGTAGTTTTTTTTTTTTTTTCAGCTCTATTTGTGTTGTTTTGTTGAGGGTTGTTCTGGTGGCAGCACCACCCATGTGGGCATTATGCCCACACGGGCAATACCTTCAAAGAGCTCTCTAGAGCAGGTTTTTTTTTTTTCTTTTTTCTTGTTTCATGGTGACCGAAACACTCTTCTAGTGAGAAAAAAAAATGATTTTGTTTGTGTTTTGGTGTTCTGTGATGTTGGCCAGCTTGATTTGTGGTTGCCAGGGTTGTCTGTTGTGGTTGGTGTAAGGTGGCCAGCATGGTGCAGCGGCCATCGAGAAGGGAGAAAAAAAAAAAAAAAACAGCACTGTAGTTGCTGCTGGGGTGCGAGTTCTTTTTTTGATAAATAATGTTGTATAAATCAAAAGCGCAAAAGGCGCAACCCTAGTACACAGGAGGTATACAAGAGAGCGACTAAGAAGAAGAAAAAGAACAAAAGAACAAAATAAGAAAATCAGGGAAATTGATCACTAAGGGCGCTAGCCAGCCAGCAGTCCAAGTGAAAAGGGTGTACAAGAAGTGAATAAGGTCCTCAATGTTCCTAGACGTGTCCTCGAAACATCTAGCATTTCTCTCATTCCAGATACATCACATGAGGCAAAGAGGAACCATCTTCCACACAACGGCAGTTCGGGATTTGCCACCCGCCCACCAAGTAGCATACAACTCCTTGACGCTACCAGGCATAACCCAACACAAACCAAACCGGATGAAAGTAGCATTCCACAAGGTACATGCAACCCCACAAGTTGCTACTGGGGTGCGACTTCTTGTTGCTAGATATGATGACAGGCATGTTCTGTGGTGGACGGAGTGTTCTATGGTGGCCATAAAAGTTGCAACTGCCATCGAAAAAAAATGTTTCCGGCGATTTGATGTTTTTGTTGTCTGTGGTGGCTGGAAAAGTTGCAGTTTCCATTGAAAAAAAAGTGTTTCTGCGATTTGATGTTTTTGTTGTTGAAAAGTGACTGTGTGGCCCTCTATTGCTTTTGTAGCCACTATTTTTGGAGTGGCCGGAGTTTTTTGTCTTCTCCAGCAAGTCTCCAGCGAAGGGCCAGTGGCCTCTAGTGATTGTTTATGTTCTGTTTTTCAGTGTTTTTCTTCTGTTTTAAGTACTGCCTGCATGTTCTACTAGTCTCCAGCTTGTTTTAAAGCTACGTCAAATTTCCGGCGAAATTTTTTTTTCCCTAGTATCTGTTTTCCAGCGAAATTTGTTAGTTTATCATGCGTTGGTTGTTTGTTGGTGATTGATGTATCTGACCGGCCTTGGTGTTTTGCGGCGAGAACCGATCCAATGTTGTGATCGGTGTATCCGACCGACCTTGGTGTTTTGTGGCGAGAATCGATCCCGAGTTGTTAGTGATCGATGTATCTAACCAACCATGGATTCTCCGGCGAGACCCCATCACCTATTGTTAATGATCATTGTATCCGTCCAAACTTAGTGTTTTGGGGCAAGATCAGATCAAATCTTCGTTGTTCAAGTTTTCAACGAGTTTTCGACCGGCATTGAAGTTTTGTTTAATTATCTTGTTATTTGTATAGTGTACTCCAGGTTGTTCTAGCTTGAGGGGGAGTGTTAAAGTATGTTTTTTTAGTTGTTTTTCGTTTGCTTGTATCTACCAAGCTGGATTCATATGAAGTATATGCTCCAGCTTGAGAGAGAGTGTTAGAAGAGTTAGGTTTGAACCATTAGGGTTTTGAGGGTAGTTTAGTCTTTATGATATTTTCCTAATCCTATATAATAGGATGCTTGTATTAGGCTAAAGATAAGTTGAATAATACAGCAGCAGACTCTTCTCCCTCTAAACCGTTCATACAAATTTTAACAGATTTATTTCTGACATTTTGAAGCAGACATCCACCCTACCAAAAAATTCTACTACAAAACTAGGCTAAAAAAAAAAAAACTAACCAACGCAAATCATATAGTATGTAAGTGTAAAAAATAGAACAACAATTTTTTATTGCTCTAAACGATCAATCATTTAGTAAGATTACCTATCGTTTAGTTGGAAACAACCTGTCGTTTGGGTCTATTATGTACAACACGTTTTGCTCATGGCTATACGACCCACCGTTTCAACCTTCATATTGAACAACATGTCGTTCAATCTCTCCTCTAATGTCATTGCGCACAGACACAAAAAAAACTTCATGCCCACATCAAAACACCGTGATTTCTCGAGAAAATACATCATATTTCGCCGTCAAGCACTCTCACCCTCATATGATCGCCTATTGTCCACCCAAACCAATCGTAAACAAACACCTAGTCATTCTAGACTCTTAAATCAACTTTTGAGGATAAGGAGTATTCGGTGGATGGGATGAGAAAGAATATGATCTCTATGCTACACTTGTGGGCGTTGGCCCACCACCGTATTGATGTCCTGACTATATAGAAGAGTTCTTGAATGTGTGCTCTTTGTATATTCCGTTGGGGTTTCCTTTGTATATATCTTTGCATTAGGGTTGCGCCCTTCTGCGCTTTTTCTATAATATTCACATTATTTATCAAAAAATAAAATCAACTTTCAATGCTTTATGTTTGTGAGCCAAAATAAAGCTTAGGGACCTTGAAAATAATAATAAATCCACCACTGTTTCACCTTGTACAAAAAAATCTTCGGCCTTTAACCACATATTCTCGAACTTAAAATTTATTGTACCACCCTGAACACCTTGACAATCAAGAAGAATGGGAAAATGGTCTGAGCAAAGACTAGGTAACCTATTCTGAAACAAATTAGGAAAATAGGCTTCCCAATTCAGAAAGACAGGAATGAATGTGAGTGCAAGATCACGTCTCACTGGTGGGGGGTGCTAACCTAGTTATTGCTATGACACTAATGATCAAAAGCTTTGAGACAAAAATATTTTTGAGTAAAATGCACCAAAAAAAGAGTGAGTTGCAGTTAACAACCTCTTGCACTAAAAGTTATTTGGTTCTCTTTATTCTTGGCCACCTAAGTCTCACAGATGAATACAAAGGCAATCCTTCACAAACTTTCCAACACAAGCTAATTCAAATCCAAACCAAGCTCATAAGAACAAATATAGAAATAGCAATCACATCATGTTAAAATCTCAAGTGGAATTTCCATAATTTAGCAAGACAGCTTCAAAATTACCTACTGGGACAAATGATTCTTATACTCAAAAAGTTAATGACAAGTACCTCATGATCTTTTGTCCTCCCTTCTCGTTTGAAAAACCCACCACTGAGAAAATAATAGACATAAGGTATAGAAATAGTATGTCTTAATGTAGCACGTAAAATAATGAGGAAAATACACTTAATCCCCCAAACGACCCATTCGCACTTAAACCACCAAACTTTAAAATGTAACACCTAACCCCATTAAACTACCACTTTGTTATAAGTTACATCCGCTATTAGCATATTGGGTTCAAATGGACAGAAAATGCCACAGGCGATGTGCACATGCTAGCTTTTTTATTTGAAATCTCCAAATCACTCCTAAAAATTATACAAACTAACCAAAAAATGGGGGGCAGGGGGTGAAGCTTGAAGGAGTGGCCGCACCCCAATAATGGTTTCAAGGGTTATTCGGACACCATCAACACTGATTTCAAGGGTGGCCGAACCACCCCGTCAAGGTTGAAGGAATGAATTTGCCACCCCTTCATTTTTTTCTTTTGTTTTTCTTTACATTGTTTTATATTTTTTGGGATAATTGAGGAATTTCAAGTCAAAATTAGCATGTGCGTTGTTAAAGTAATGATAAAGTGATTAAATATATCTCTTCCTATCAACTTAAACTTTTAGAATAACTAGTAATTTAACATGGTATCAAAGTCAAAGGTCATTGGATCGAACCTTGACTCCGTCAGATCACCCCCCATTTAAAATTAAATATTCCACATATTGGGCATCACCCATTAAAAGAGAGTTTGAGCCTATACATGAGGGGGAGTGCTAAAGTAATGATGAAGTGATTAAATATATCTCTTCCGATCAGCTTTAGCTTTTGGGATAACTGGTAATTTAACATGCGTGTCACGTGTGGCACTTTCCGTCCATTTTATGCCAAATGCTAATTAATGGTGTAATTTGCAACAAATTGGGAGTCTACGGGGTCAAGTGTCATTTCCAAAATTTGGTGGTCTAAAGCGCAAACAAGGTGTAAGTTTGGGGGTTAAGTGTAATTTCCCTTAAAATAATTACTAGCCGAGAAAAAGAAAAAAAAAAAAAGGTGCAAGACATACCTAGTACGACCTGCTGCTGAGAAACGCTCTTGATAATTGACAAATAAAGGAAAAAAATCTGACGGCTCGCTTGGAACGTCAGCCAAACAAACAGATGTGTACACAATCTGCAAGAAGAAAAGTAAATTGTTAGTTCCCCACAAGCTTGAAAATTCAACATAAAAAATGAAAATCCTGGTTACATTTAATTAATTGCATGGTAGCACCTAGATGGAGTCTAATTGTGAACAACATAATCAATAAATTTATTCCTTCTCTACACCAAACATCAATGATTATGTTTGGGTAATATAAGCAAAGGGCCCTTTCTTCTTTTTTTTATTATTATTATTTTTATTATTTTCTTTTTTCATTTTTTATTTTTTTGAGTGGGGAGAGCAATGCTAGACTTATTGATGCAGCGTAACTTAGTAAGCTGCAACGAATAACAACATTAAGGAACAGATATGTACTTCTAGATCTTGATTCTATCAAAGGATCTAAAAATCTGCTCAAAAAGCTAGATACTCTCTAGGTTTTGAAGGAAAATCATAAAGAAACTCAACTCTGAGTAATCTTATTGAACAACAATCAACCATAAACAACAACTGCGCTTCTAGAGGCTATAAGCATGTATTTATAGGGCTCCAAACCCTAAACCTAATAAAACTACGAATTAGACTCGGAATTGAAACTCTACAGTGCCCGTCCAGACGAAACTTAAGGTCGTATAGACGGGAATGACAAAACATGAAAATATGAGTACTCTACAGAGAAGCTCATCCGGACGGAGCTTATGGCTGTCTGGACAGTTACTCACAAAACATGAAAATAACATAAATCGTCCGAACAAGGACTCTAAACAAAGCTCTCGGGTTGAGTATCGTTCGGACGGGCTGCAAATGGCAGACGAGGCTCTGCATCACTTATTTCCCATAACTATCCTCCTTTAATCCTTCCAATCGATGGAGGAAAAACACGGGGATGGGGGGAAGGGAGGTGGGCCAATACAAATAAAATTGAGCAAATTCAAAAGACAAGGTTGTGTAGGATCCAATCACAGCATATATAAGATAAATATCACTATTGTCCCAAAACATTCAACTGATAAAAAATTATGAATTTGTTCATTTAATTAATATTCTAGCACTTCTCATCCTCCCACAAGTAAACCTAATTACAACCCAACATGGAATATTTAACTAAAATAAAAGATATAATGTGGAGACACATTTCAAACTCAGACCACCACTTTGATATCATGTTAAATCAATAATTGTCTCAAAAACTTAAGTTGATGGAAAACAGTAAATTTAATCATTTAAAATAACAAATAATTGGTCTAGAATAATTTTCCTGCTTAAGTAGAATAGAATTGGAATAGATAATAGAGGCAATTTTCACAAAGTGAAGGCTTAGAGGATCTCCAACAAATAGTAAAACATAAAGATTGCGCATGTAATCCACATAGCTATTAGCACCAGACCAAGCATTGACATGCTTTAAGGGTTACTAGTCCAACCACCAGATCAATCGGCCAAGCCCATTAAGTTGGCCAATACAAACACCAAGACACAAAAGTAGGGACACAATTAGAACCGAATCTAAGTCCATTCCTATCCATAGATGTATGCATTGAGTTTCTGGAGTAAGTTATCAATGACGGAATCATAGGAATCGGTAAGCCTACCCAAGAAATAAGCCATGTCATTTAGCTGCACATAGAATAAAGGCCTGACAACCCATAACTCCCTTTGAAAAGTAATAGGAGGGGATGCCTTCAGAAGAACAACATAGTCTATGCATGTTTCTCACTATCTTATCTCATACAGTAATAGCTACATCCTTAAGAAGTGCAACCCTATTAAGTAATATATGGTTTCAGCTTGCAACACAAACAGCCACTCTTAGGAGCCAAAGGACAATAAGGTTATGCTATGATAGCGTCATTATGCCTTCCAATCTTAGCAATTTCAATTCAGCATTCTTCATTCCTAGAGGCTAGGTTCATCGCATAAAAAATTCCATCAGCTTCTTAAAAGATAGCCAAAGTTTAAAGCCCCAATTCTATATTGGGAAAATGAGTAACTCATGATAGTGCAGATGTCGCTAGCGCTTTCCCTAAGCTGTAATAAAACTCCTCTCCTTATAAAAATCCATGTAGATCTCACAAGAGGGACAAAATATACAATTACCAAAAACAAATTTAAATCTAGATAGTAAAATGAACTTCTTATCCACAAGAATCAAGCAGCAATCAATTCCTGCCCATATATATCTCTATATGTGGAGAGGAAAACAGAGACAAAGATGGAAAGATGTGTTATATGTATTTCATGCGTGAATGTAATGCTAGTGAACAAAGAAGAACTTACAGTTTCCCCATCTGTTACTGTAACAGCACCACTAGCTTGTCTCCCTATACGGCCTGTCTCAACCAAAATCTGCAAAGATTCCAATCCAAACAAGCATAAATTAGAAAACCATTTTTACAAACAGAAATTCACACCAGAATTCTAAATACAGTTGAAATCCATTGAACAGAACACTCCTGAAATTTAAAGACCTTTTTGGAGCAAGAGTATAGTCTAAGAGGAATGCGAAGAAAGGTTTAAATGGTCGGTAAGGTTCTATTTATTTTCACCAAAAATTTTCACAAAAAAACTATTTCAACGTGAATTTAAATTTCTAAGGGTAGAGGAATACAACTGTAGAACGTTCCACCCTGTGAAAGATACAAGTGCTAAGCTACAATGAAAAACACCCCATCAAACATAAAAGGGTTGCTCTCCAAGCTAGCTTCCTAGAGACAAAAAGTTGTCAAATTTAAGAAGCATCTCCATCTAGATTGCTAGGGCAGGAGTTAGACATTTCATCAAATTATACATGCCCTTCAATACAACATAGACCATTTACGAAATTCCAAAGAGATCCACAAAGCATTGAAACCAAAATCCTTCAAAAGATTAAGTCCTGACTGCACAGTACAAAACCACATTCAGCAACTGCGCTTATTTCTAGTATCCTTATTTCCGCTGAAAGCGCTACAAAGTAAAAAAGCACCACATTCTACAAGCTATCATTGAGTTTTCCATTACACATAAACCATTTTTTTCATTACCTGTCCTTAAAAAATACCCGAAGTAAAGTTCCCCCAATATAAAGAACTGACCAAGAAAAACCCAACAAAAAATACATACACACACACACACAAAAAAAAAGCAATATTTGATAAAAATATTGAACAAAAAGAAAATAGAGAGAAAGAGGAGAAATGCACAATGCAAACTCAAATTTTGAACTTACATGTCTATCACCGACCGGGATTTTGACAGAGCATGGCTCCGAGAAACACAGTGGAGTATCGCTCGGGACCGACTCCGAAGCTTGGGGTTCGGCCAAGGCTCTGATACCAAGTGAGCCCTTGCTCTGCTTTCTGTGTGAAATCAGAGATAAGGAGTGGGACTTGGATTTTTTTCGAAAGTGAGGACGATGTGGAGAGAGAAAAGGTTTGGAATGTGAGAACTGAGAAGGGTGAGTGTAGTAGGCCCTGTTGCAGAGGGTGCTCGTGCTTGCCAACATTTTTCTCTCTTCCTGCTGCTCCTGTGAGGGTTGGAGCGGGAGCGAGAGAGAGTGTGCCAGACTTATCCGCTTTCTACTATACAGGCGCGCGAGGTTGGACCTTTTTTTTTTCCTTTTTTTCTTTTGGAAATTATTAAATTGATTGGTTCATTTTCAAATTATTTGGTTCCAATTTTGTCTCCTTTTTTTTCTTCTTTTAGAGTTTTAGTTGAGTCGAGCTTAGTCCAGCAGAATATTGTAGGTTAAGACTTGGCTAGGCTACATCAAATGTATTATTGAATTCGGTTTGAACTTGAGCCAATTATTTTGAAGACTTGTCCAAACTCGGAGTTGGGACCCTTGTCATGTTCAAGCTAACCTTGAACTTGGCAAGGGTTCCAAGCTGAGCCCCAATGTACTCGACCAACTCAAGCTCAATTGAACACACGGCCACACCAAATACAAATTCACAACACGCAGCATTGGTGTAACATCCTAGTTTTATATTGAGAAGATGAAAAGTAACTCATAAAAAGTGGATAGTTTATAGAGATAGCCATTAGTATGAAGTCTCATATTACCTAATTATTAAGTAAAACTAAATTTATAAGAAATTTTAGGTAAACTCAAAATTGACTAGTCATTTTGAGGGGATGATGGTACAGATGTGGCTAGTGCTTTTTTTTGGTCGTTATAAATGGTATCAGAGCCACTTAGTAACTTTAAATCACTGCATGACGTAGCCCTGATAAAGACTTCAAGAGTTTAAGATGAAAAGTTTTGTAACATATCAGTCCCATATTGAAAAGATTGGGAGTAACCCACATAGAGTGGGTAGTTTATAAAAGGGGTTTGCTTAGGATTCTCCCCATAGTGCTCTCATGGGTTCTCCCAGACTTACGTAAAACATGATTTAAGAAAAAATAAAATTGTAGTACCATTTTTTTGTCAACAAATTAATTTTTATGAGTTAATATTTAGGTTCTAATGCTTTAAAACTTGTTTTTAAATTCAAAACTAAAACCTAAGGATGGAAGATTAATCCTTTAGGGATGGTATCATCCAAAATGGATTTGATCATCCTAAATTTAGTATTAATGCCTCAATTTTGATATTAATGCCTCAAATTTAGTGCTAATGCCTAAAAAAACCGGTGGTGAAGACCACTACAATTTTATTTTTTCTTAAATCATATTTTATATAAATTTGGAAGAACCCAAGAGAACACTATAGGGAGAACCCCTAGCATTTTTCTTTATAAAATTAGTCATAAATTATAAGTCACACATTACTTAATTACTAAGTGAAACTAAACTTTATAAGGAATTGTAGGAAAGCTCCAAATTAACTAGTCCTTTTTAGGGTGATAGTGCAAAAGTGGCTAGCTTTTTTCTCTAAGTCATTACAGTTGGCATCGCGGAACCCTCATGCGGTGGTCACTTCACTACTTCTTCCTACAACATGACACGTAGATTAAATGAAGTGGTTCACTTGGTTCTATGTGGCGAGCACATAGGTCACGATAACAGGTCTATGAATGTGACCGTTTAATAAAGAAATAGGAGGAAGTAGTGTGTGATGTGTGTAAGTTAGTGTAGGCATAAGTATTCAAAATGGTAGAGTTTTAGTAAGGGAGACAAAGGGTTGTAGTATGCGAGTTTGTGACAAGCCATTATGGTTCTTTGGCCATGGGACTCAAAAAATCAAGAAGAGACAATGAGAGTGAAAATGGGAAATGAAAATGATGGATCTATTTGAAGGAGATGGATTAGGTGCGAAAAAATAAGGGCCTAAGCTAGCTTAACTACGAAGAAGATGGAGATTGTGAGAATCAGTGAAGTTAAGAATTCAAAGGTGTGATACCTCAGTCCTAACCCTAATTTAGAGGCGGAATATTTTGAACCCTAAGGTTAGTTGGAATCAAGTAGGGATTGTTTGGGATGAGTTTTTTTTTTTTTTTTTTTTAACCAGAAGGACCTTCAGATTAGTTTCTCACCTAAAGGATCGATCATCAGTACAAAAGGATGATCCTCATCCCCAAAGGATCAATCCTTAGGGGTCAAAAACCCTAAGGATTGATCCTCTCGTATCTAAATGCAATTTTAGGGTTTTATGAAGCCCTAGTTTGGTCGTAACATTTTACATATTTGTCCTTAACCTTCTCTAAACTCATTTGCACAAATTCTAAGGTACCGAGAGATTGTTGAAGCACCGTGGTGGAGAGAAAGTCGTTATTTCGTCAGTTTGAAAATGTAATTGGGCCGTTTCTAAACCGCTAGGTAATTGTGATGACTCATTTATTCATTTAATGTCGCTTGATTTTTTCTCCATAGTTTAGTTCAGTTTTGTGTGTTTGATTGTAGTTTCATATTGGTGATGTTGCCCAAGACTTTTTTAGAGACCATAACGAGATTGTATTAGTCTATGTTTTAGATTGTAGATGAGTAAATTGAGCCTTGAATTTTCAAAGACTGTAAAAGTTATCCTAAGGTTTGGTAGAGTTGTTTTAGGGGTTCAAAGAGTGTTTTAGATGCATCAAGAAGTGTTTCTACCAACCCATGATCAATCCTCATCAGCTCACAACTAGTCCCATATTGTCCTGATTGATTCTCCTCTAAACAGAATTGATCATCCTCAACAGGATCGATCCCAACACTTCGAGGATTGATCCTAGGCTATTATAGTACCTTGTTTTGTTAGTTTTTAGGTCATAGGTTAGTGTTTTTTTTGTCTAAGAGAGTTGTCTAACACTAGGGTTTTTGTAGATAACCATTTTGGAGAGTTCGAGGTCAGTTTTGAGGACTTGTCCTACGACTTAGATGAATAAATCTCACATGGATATTGTTATATGATCGTAATTCTTTTTAGCATGCTATGTTGATATGAAAGAAAACATGCATGACTTTTACTTGCACTAACTATACTTTATGTTATTTTTCATTTTAAGTTCATAATTATAATTTTATGTTATTATTTGTTAATACAGTTGCTACACGTTCGACCCACAACACAAGAACTCTCCAGATGCTTCATGGTCAAAGTGGCACACTGTTTTTTTTGGGGGGGGGTGTGTAGCAGCACCAACCTCGGATGCTAAAGTTAGTGACTGAAGAAGGAGAAAATGAACTTAGGAGAGTGAGAGAAAGAGATGTCTAAGAGTATATGAGAGCATACATGTAACTAGTCCTTTACTGACCTTATATAGGTTGAGTCTATTTTTGGTCCTGCATATGAGCAAGGAATATATGGCTAGTTAACCATGGTTTTGACCTTTGATTATGTGCCGGAACTAAACAAAACCTATCGAATGTTGTGGGGCTTTCCTTAGAAATTTTTGGTTGACACTTGCCTTTTTTGGAGACTGATTGAGCCTTTCCTTTAATTAGTGAGCTTTCTTCCCTTAGGTGACTTTCCTTGAGGGACATTTTTCCTTCTTTAAGAGCGCAGACTTAAGGTCCAATTAACACGAAGATTCTGCTAGGAATAGGATTACAAATCACATATTTGCCCAGTGAAAAATTGAAGTCCTTATGCCTAAGAACTCTTTATGAAGAACATGTGAAGAACACTTACTATTTTAAATTAAATCGTAAGAACGAAGAACACTTAATTGGATATCAACGGCCACATCTAGATTAAGTATTGATCTTATACATTTGTATTATTCAATATATATGTATAATTATAATTTATAATGTATATGGACTTATAACATAAACTAGAATTGAGAACGAAGTCTCTAGTTACTTAATTATTGTATTAGTATCAATTTGTATACTTATGTCATATTACATTAATATTTTAATTGTGGTTATAAGTAACACACAGTTGAATCCAATGTTAATTACTTAATTTGATATTATACGAATGATATTATTATTGTACATGAATACTATGATTAAGTATGTGAATTATCACTGAATCATATGATTAAGTATTAATCTTATACATTTGTATTATTTAATATATATATATGTATAATTATAATTTATAACGTATATGAATTTGTAACATACACTAGAAGTGAGAACGAAGTCTCTAGTTACTTAATTATTGTATTAGTATGAATTTGTATACTTATGTCATATTATATATGTATAATTTGTTATTAGATAATCATGTAATATAATCATATAAATTTCAATGACAATACATTAATACTTTAATTGTGATTATAAATAACACATTGTTGAATCAAATGTTAATTACTTAATTTGATATTATACGAATGACATTATCATTGTACACGAATATTATGATTAACTATTTGAATTGTCATTAAATTATATGATTAAGTATTGATCTTATACATTTATAATTATATTATTTAATATGCATATAATATAAAGCTATTGAATTAAGTATAACCCATATAACATATATTATTTAATTACTATTATATGTATTTAAATATATATATAACTATTTTTTGTAATATATTTTGTATATATATATACAAGATCTTTGAACGAGTTAACAATTTGTTAACAATTAAATTAACAATGTTATTGGTATTATTATTACTACATTAAAAAAAAATTAGTGTTTTAAGCTTTTTAAACGGGTTGGATCGAGTCTACCGATATGACTTGGTTATTTTAAACGGGTAAAATAGGTCTTGTTGAGTTACCCGGCTATTTCCTGTGTTATAATCGTGTCATACCCGATTACCCGTTTAGCTAAACGGGTCATGTTCACGTATAGGCTAATTGTGTAACGGGTACCCATGGGTTGTAATCGGGTCATATCAGGTACATATTTTGCTAGCCCTACAAAAATGACTTGGGTCAGGTCCTAAGCTACCACCATTATTCTATCCAAAGCCATCCTCGTTTATGCTAGCTAAACCGCACAATTATACATATTGAAGGGAAAAAAATAAAGTAGGTAAATGTAAAGACTTATACATAATGGAAGAGAAAAAATAAAGGGGTAAATCTAAAAACTTAGTGAGTAATAATGCACACAATATCCATGTCATTTAGTGATGAACTATGTTTGATAAAGTATGCAACATTTTATGCATGACAGTTATCCATGAATGCAATATAAATATTATATATGCCAATGATAGTTCAACAATATGATTATTCGAGATATTACCCTTTCTTAGCAAGGTTGACGCTATCCTGAGAAACTTGTAATGCAATGCCGATGCCTCGACCATTATGCATTACCGTCCATAACACTAACAGCCCGAACGAGTCCAACCTCGGGTGGCCCAAGCTACTAATAATGTACGTCCAATAATTATCAACTATTAGGCAATGGTTCTGCTGGTCACAAAACTATTGGATCTAAGGGCCATATAACACACACATTTGACAATAAAGTTAACATGTATTACTAGCCCATGACCGTCATCCCACACGTACCGGCGTATCATGTCAAACGATGCAATTAATCTTGTTCGTATTTTACATACATACTTTTACAGGTCTCAATGTCATTATCTTGTTAAGTAGCACATTTTCACAAATGATAGAGTTTATGGTGTAGCAAAATATGAGAGTTGTAAACATGCATATTTGGTACATAAATAAGTCATGCAATGTGAAAAAAGAAATGGCAAGCATTATGTGAGTTAGTACTTACCTAGGTCGAACAAGTCCTCCGAGTACTCCTCCAAAAGATTCGGGTTCTCCAAATCTGTGAAAACCTACTATCAGTCCTAAGTCCAACTAAAACGAACCTAGAACATGAAAACATGAACTATCAAACAACTAGCCAAAGTGGCGTTTCCCTACATCGCTTATGGGCGTAGCCCGAACATTCGACCAGAAGATTCAGGTAGAATCTCATTTGGTCAAATCATCCTCATATCCTCCCAAACTGGTCTTAAGGCTATCAAAAGAATTTCTAGCACCTCTAATCTCAAAACAACATCTTCATGCATAAGGAAATATGTTCAACAATAATGAAATGCTAAATCAAGCCTAGATCAAGATTAAAGATGTAACATAGCTAGAAGTTCAAACCAACAACTAAGCTAAGCAATATAATGACTACTAAAGCGAAGACTAAAGCGTAGAAAGTTACTTCCTTGAAGCAAGGACTCCAAGAATCTCTTCACCTTCTCCAAGAGCAACCAAAGCTCACAAAAACGCTCACACAGGGGTTTCAGAGGGCACAAGGGCGGAAATGGGGCTTAAGGGTTGAGAGGGGTAGGGTATATATGGGTGGGAAAAGATGTGAGCCCTACAGGGGCAGTTTAGAAAAGCGGCAAATGTTCGATACTATAGGGGTGAAAGTTCGCATACTGTTTACCCAGCGATCTAAAGGCTACATCATACACTCAGGCATTATCCACTGGTCAACCAAAAGTCAATGAACATTCGGTTGGTCCCCTCATGTATGTTAATGTACTATTTTACAGCCATATGTACACATGGTCCCCCATGCGTACGATCGGTCAGAAAGTCCAAATTCCCAAAAAAATGCCCTTCTAGCTGTTCTTAGTGGCCCAAAGTCCAACTTAACCATTTAACTAAGTTATCTAAGCCTATTTAATTATTTAGGTCACTATATGTTCTTTCTTCAAGAATACAATAGATCTCAGAAATCTTCTCATCAACAACTAATAATAACCAATAGAGTGTGGGCTCTTACTTGGCTCTTCAAATCTTAAAATTATGGGTTCAGATATGAGGCCAAATGGACGTTGGAGCAAGGGTACAATGAAGTGGTGTCACGTGCATGGGAAAACTCAAGAAGTGAAAACAGCCAATGGGCTCATATTGAACAAAAAAATAGCCAAATGCAAGTGGGGAATCTTGAGGTGGCAGAGAGAGACTTTTGGGGCTTTGAAAAAATTAATGTCTCAAATGAAAAAAAGTCTTGAAGAGGTGCAAGAACGGGAGGATTTCCAAGCTGTAGCGGAAGCAAGAGAGCTTAAAAAAGAAATAAACACTTTACTAGACCAAGACGATATGAAATGGAGGCAAAGGGCCAAAGCGGATTGCCTCAAAATGGGAGATCGCAACACAAAATTCTTCCATGCCTATGCAAATCAAAGGAGGCAAAAAAAATTGGATAGAAAAGGTTAAAACCGAAGTAGGTGTGGTGCTTGATTCCCCTGTGGACATTCGGACTGCTTTTGTGGAATATTTTTCCACCTTGTTTTCGGCGGGCCCAGGCATGAATATAGAGCCATGTTTGCAGGCTCTTGGTACGAGGGTCACTAAAAGTATGAACAAAGACTTGCTGAAAGTCTTCACAAAAGAAGAAGTGGAAATGGCATTGAAACAAATGGGAGCCCTCAAAGCGCCGGGACTCGATGGACTACCAGCTGGTTTTTTCCAACACCATTGGGAGATTTTGGGGGGTAAAGTTAGCAAAAATATACTTGCGATTTTAAATTCATGTATTATGCCCAACTCACTGAATTTAACTTATATTGCTTTGATTCCAAAAATGAAGAACCCAATGAGTGTTTCAGATTTTAGACCCATTAGTTTGTGTAATGTTTTATACAAATTAATATCTAAGGTCATAGCTAATAGATTGAAGAAAATTTTGCCACTTATTATATCATCGACACGGAGTGCTTTTATCCCTGGGAGGCTTATAACTGACAATATTTTAGCTGCTTATGAAACCCTGCATACAATGAATTCACGGATGAATGGGAAAAAGGGTTTTATGGCGGTCAAATTAGATATGAGTAAAGCTTATGACCGGGTAGAGTGGGGTTTTTTGGAAGAAACTATGAGAAGATTGGGTTTTGCACCTCAATGGATACAGTTAATTATGGTGTGTGTATCCACTGTGCGTTATTCGGTGGTGGTGAATGGTGAGCCGTGTGGGAGTATAGCCCCTTCAAGGGGACTCCGGCAAGGGGACCCTATCTCCCCATACTTATTTCTCCTTTGTGCTGAGGTGTTGAGCTCGATGTTGACTCAAGCAAATAGAGAGGGGTCGCTTACGGGAGTTCCTACTTCAAAGTGGGGACCTCGTGTAAGCCACATCTTCTTCGCCGATGACAGTTTATTGTTTTGCAGGTCTAACCTCCCTCAATGGAATTCATTAACTACTCTATTGCGCAAATATGAAGAATCATCCGGGCAAAGGTTGAATAATAATAAAACTACTATTTTCTTTAGCAAAAATACCTCCATGGTGGATAGAGAGAAGATTGTGGAGATAGCATGGATTCCAGCTACACAACGGTATGATTCCTACTTGGGTTTACCGGCATTGGTGGGGAGGTCAAGAGTAGCAGCCTTTAGGAGTATAAAAGAACGGATTTGGAAGAAATTACAAGATTGGAAGGTGAAATTCCTATCTCAGGCTGGTAAAGAAGTCTTGCTCAAGGCGGTCATCCAAGCTATTCCAACTTATAACATGAGTGTATTCATGCTCCCGTGGTCTCTGTGCCTTGAAATAAATTCTCTCATGAGAAATTTTTGGTGGGGGCATCAAGATAAAACACGGGTTCATTGGATGAGTTGGAAACGATTGGGAGAAACCAAGGCTAATGGAGGAATGGGATTTAGAGACTTGGAGATTTTCAACCAAGCTCTTTTGGGAAAACAAGCATGGCGACTTTGGAAATCACCGGATAGCTTTCTTTCAAAAATTATGAAAGCTAAGTATTATAGGGGTGGGTCTTTTCTTGAAGCTAGATTGGGCAACCGACCCTCTTTTGCATGGCGTAGCATTTATGGATCAAGTGTTTTACTTAAGGAGGGATTAATTTGGCGAATTGGAAATGGGAAAGAGGTGCGCATTTGGAAGGATAGATGGATCCCAATACCATCTACCTTTATGGTGCAATCCCAGCCAATACTTTTAGACCCTTGTGCAAAAGTATGTGACCTTATTGATGATGAAATAAGGTGGTGGAAGCCTAATTTGTTGGAGCAGATTTTTTCACAGCCGGATGTTCAAGCAATTTACTCTATTTCGATAAGTTGCACCAACCAAGAGGATAGGAAAATTTGGAAGGGAACAAAAAATGGTTTATTTTCGATTAAGAGTGCATACTACATGCAAGTGGAATTAAAAGAGAAAGAGATGACAGGTTGCTCTACAAGGAAGGATAGGGATGGTGTTTGGTGTATTATATGGGGGATGAAAATACCCAACGTCGAAAAAAACTTTTTGTGGAGAGCTTGCAAGGATATCCTTCCAACCCGAGCCAATTTACGCCGGCGAAAAATTGTTGAAGTTGCTTTGTGTCCAATTTGTGGGCGTGAAGAGGAAACAACCTCTCATATACTTTGGCAATGCCCTTCGGCCATGGATGTGTGGGGCCAAAGAGGTGTGGCTGTTTAGAAGATGCCATCTGAAAATATGAGTTTCACACAGGTTGTTGAAAAGGTCTTTGATAGAGGCAATATGGAGGAGTTTTCAGCAATTTGTTGGGATTGCGAGGAGAATCTCGATGCACAGGGACGAAGTGGTGCATGGGAAGGCCTTTGTTCATCCTGATATACTGGCCAAAGGAGCATTACTTGCAGTAGAGGAATTTGTTGCTGAAAATGAGACAGGTGACGTAGCATCTACAATGGCCTCACATTCAAATGCTTGACTGCCCCTCAACCTAGATGCTTAAAGTTAATTGGGATGCTTCCTTCCAACGAACACATGGCTGGATGGGATTTGGAGTAGTGGTGCGGGATGAGAAGGGGAGGTTGGTAGCAACAACAAGTAAAATAGTGGCAGGGTCCCTTGAGCCGGCGCTGGCTGAAGCTTGGGGGGCTTTGATAGCCATTAGAATGTGCAAGTCCATGAATTTCATAAATGTGCATCTTGAAGGAGACACACAAGTGGTGATCCAAGCTGTGCATTCCTCGGCGGAAGACTGGAGTTGTATGGGATTGTTGGTAGCGGACATAAAAGAAGAGCTCACAGGTCTACCACAATGGAGGATGACCTTCATTCGGCGGGATGGGAACAGTGCAGCTCATATTTTATCCAAGGAGGCTTCGAATAATTTCATTGACAAGTGTTGGCTCTTTGAGCCACCTGAATGTATCAAAGATGTTGTCTTGAGGGAGCGTAACGCTCTACCTCTTTTGATTATTCAATGAGAATGCCATACGATGATCTTTTTTTAAAAAAACAAAAAAAATAATAATAATAATAATCTTAAAATTTTGTCATTTGTGGAGAGTTTCTAAAAATTAAGGGTTAAATTCACTTTACCTCCTTAAGTTTCAGGAGTTTTTCAATTCAAAACCCAATGTTTAAAAATTGGCAATTTGCCCCCCTAATGTTTCAAAAATTTTCAATTCAGACCTTTCGTTACTAATTTTCGTCAAATTGAACGAAAATCTATAAAATTACGTAATTACCCTCAATGTTTTAAAATATGAATTATTATTAATTTAATTCTAAAATTAAATCTAAAAAAAATTAAAAATTGAAGGGGTGGGCAGTGGTGGGGCTGCCACCCCTGGACACTCCCAAACCCACCATGGGGTGGCTGCAAGGCACCCCTAGGGGGTTAGGGGTGGCTGCGTGCCACCCAACGGGGCCTTTGAGGTGGCGCAAAGCCATGGTTTGTAGGGTGGTTGCCCCACTGGCCACCCCTTCAATTTTTTTTTTTTTTTAGATTTAGTTTTAAAATTAAATTAATAAAAAATTAATATTTTGAAGTGATGTGAAAAAAAAAAAAAAAAAAAAAGCTAACGTGGCAAAATAGTGAGCTTTGAGATTGAATAACAGACGTTAGACATTTTGAAGAAAATGTAACGGAAGGGCTTATGACATCTTTTCGATTGACTCAGGGAGTAAACATTCAAAAAAAAGTTGAGGTAGTTTTTTGTTTTCATGCATTGACTAAGGGATTTATTATAAACATTCCATTTAAATAAATAAAACATTTAACCCAATAAATAAGAAATCCTTATTATGGTTAAATTATATCAACTTGGTGAAAAACCTAAAGGAAAAACTATTATTGACTTAAATGTGTCCGTACCGTGTCTCCCTAACATTTATTACGTAGTCGCAATTAATTGCACTAAATAATTGTGATTGCACTCCAATAAATATTTTTTTATTAAAAAAATAATCTTTTAACTTATTTAACGTTGACTTATGATCCCTAGATGAAATATTCCGTAGTAAAATTAAGGCTAAGGATACTGTTACTTAATACTATACCTCTTTATCCTTAAGTCATTAATTTGACGTTATTCTAATACTTTTGACAACACAAGTATATATTTTGGTATGCCAACTAAAATGCTTCATCTGAAGACTCTGAGAATAATATCCATAAAAATCTAAAACAATGAGAAATTTATTGTCTCTTTGTTCTACGACAAAGAATTTGGATTTCCTCTTGGAAAGGGCTTTACCACAATGCTACATACGATTACCCAACATATCGAGGTTATTTCGATCGATGATATGCCTCACTCTTTGATACATTAAAGTAACCTACATGTCACATCCAAGTCTACAATTCCCTCAGGATTTCGAATCAAAGTCTTAAGTAGTCCTTGATGAGTTATTGTATTTCCTTATAGACAATATCTTTGTGGAAAGACAACTCATTGGTATGTTCAATGCCTTAGGGACTCAGTACCTACACTTCAATTCGAAGTCACCACTACGCTTGATCAAGGTAGATCACCTAGATTCGATGTGTAACAGTCTTTTTCAAAATGGAATGCGTCAATTTCATTTACCGACTGTGAGCTTTATATATATTTAAGAATATAAGGATTATAGGCTAAGACCTTATGTAATAACCAAGTTACTCACATCCATAGTCATATTCAATTAATCCTATGACCTTTCACATGCATAAGAAATATGATGAACTTTGGTAATAAGCATGGAAAAGACATTTTATATGCCAGATGTTCAAATCATTTAATCAGTGTATATAACATATATTCATTACAAAAATTTGAATGTCAACACAGGTACAAAAATCATTGGCATTCAGTCCCCAACAAATTTGTTGCCTTTTATGGGGGAGTTCTTTGAAGGTGTGTGCTTCACTGGGTGGGTTGGCTTGGCCTAACAATTAAAGGATTCTTTCATGGTGGCCCTAGAAGTTGGCGATATGCGAGCTTTCTTGGGAACTAGGCCTCCATTCCGTCGTGTGGGCCTTGAGGATTGCGTGCCTCTATTTCAACAGTCTTTCATTCTTTTGGATTACTTGTGTGGCCGAAGGAAATAAAGTTTGGGTGGGCCCCGAAGGTCGGGCCTCCTTTCTAATTTTTATTACTAATTTGAAGAAAAAAGTGGACAAAGAGTATTTAATTGAAACTAATCGAAAGTTTTTCTTAATTTTTTTTAACAAAAAACATTCAAAATTCGAATCTTAAAATCAAACCGAAATAAAGGATGTTGGATATTTTGTAATTTCTAATTTCTAATTTCTAATTTTTAATTTTAAATTTTAAATTTTAAACCCATAAGTTATGAATTTTTATCAATTCAGTTATTGCATCATGTTTGTCGTCCTATCATGGAAATCGCAGCAAGTGTCATGTGATTTACAACTAATATAAGAAAGAGGTCATTTTAGTTGAAAGACTAAGGAAAAAGCTTTTGCATTACAAACAAGAAAGAACAACAAATAAAATACACTGCCCTTCAAAGGAGGAGCTAGAAAGGGGGGGGAGGGGGAGAGAGAAGTAAGTAGGAATTCAGCCCAATTAAACTCTAGCTGCAGCCCAATAAGCCACATGAGGGCGCAAAAGTTAGTACTTATGTGAATTTTTCTAGCCTTCCAAATGAAAAAAGCTATGATAAGAGATATGGAGTTGACAATAACTTCCTCAATCTGCCAATCTGGAAAGATGGAAGGATGTTGTAAGGCCATAATCACTACCAAAGAATCCTCTTCTAAAGTGAAATTCTTAAGCTTCAGAGAGGTTGCCAAGGAGACAGCAAGTAGAGCTGCCAAGACTTCACCAAAGTTGGGGTCACAGGGAGACCTAATTTAGGAAATTGCTTTGATAATGTGGCCATAAGAGTCTCGACACACTGTAGCTTGGGCAGATAACTGATATCTAATTGCAGTGTCGAAGTTTATTTTGAAAGAACCAACAACAGGAGGAGACCGAAATTCTCTCACTAGTTGTGAGGTAGACTTTCAAGCTGCTGCATGCTATAAGGCTTTTTTTTTTTTAAAAAAAAAAAAATTATTTTATAGATATATATATAGAATTAGCAAGTCTCAAGACATTCGGTAGAACACCATCATGAACTGCTGTTAGAATTTTCTGTTAAATCGTAATGGAGAACGTGAAAAATTCCAAAAGACTTCTTTTTTTAAAAAAAAAAGAAAAATTAATTAATTTTTAGTCATTTAATTAGGGTAATTTTGCAATTTTAAAATTTTTTCAATAGTATAAGGAATATTTCACCAATTTACTGTTTGATTTAACCTCAGACCTTAATAGTTGATGTTACATTGCAAACTTTTTAAACTTTAATATATTATATTAAGAGATTTTGAAGTTTAGGGGAGTGATTGTAAATGCAATGAAATTTTTGGGAGTTTAAGTGAAGTTTTTCTTTATTTATACTTAATAATATAACTTAATTTTGTAAATAATATTTAGGGCAAACTTCACTTAACACGTTCATTACTTTTGCAATCACCCCCTTAAACTTTTAAAAACTCTTAATTTAATGTATCAAATTTTAAATTTTAAAAAGTTTGCAATGTGACCTCTCCCAATAAAGCTTGGGGTAAAATCAGATGGCAAAGGGGTGAAATGACCTTTTATACCTTTATAAAATATATAAAATTACAAAATGATCTTAATTAATTATTATTTTTTAATTAAAAAAAAAAGAGGGGGTGCATGACATTGTAAACTTTTTAAAATTAGGTACACTAAATTGAGAGTTTTTTAAATTTATGGACGTCATTGCAAAAATGATGAAAGTTTTGGGAGTAAAGTGAAATTTCTCCTAATATTTATCTCAAAGTAAAAAATAAAATAAAATTAAAAAATTAAAAAAAAACTTTTCTCGTGAAACATAAAAAATAAAAAAAATAAAAAAAGCTTTATATAATTTGGGGAGAAACATAATGGGGTGGTAATTTAAATGGGGTACGTGTACAAGTAAACCATTCTCCGGTTGGTTACTTAATTGTTGTAGAATTTGAAAATGACATCTTCAAAAATAATTTTTATACTAAATAGAATTTATCAGTAATAAAATGGTTAGCATTATAAAAGAAAGATAAGTATATTACGTTGGGGAAAAAAATGGAGAAACTTCAATAAACCTCCCTCAACTTTCAATGTTTTTGTAATTATCTCTATATATTTAAAAAATTCTCAATTTAGTATACTAAACTTTAAAAAATTTGTAATGTCACACTTCCATTAGGATTTAACGGTTCCTAATGTTAGATGCCAAAATAATCATGCTTAATTTTTTTTTTCTTTTTAAAAAAAGAAAAAAAAAAATTGTTTCCAGATGACCACACTTGCATTCCATGTTTTTTTTTTTTTTTTTTTTATAGAATTTTTAAATAGAAGAGTATAAATGATATTTCACATATACTCCGTCTTATTTAACCCCAAATTCTAATGATAAAGAGTGACACTGACTCGCAGGTGCGTGTGATACATGCTTCGAAGCGTGGTGGTCCGATTGAAACCAGGATGGCAGCGTTTGGTGGCAGAGACTCCCAGGGGCAATGCGGAGAGGCGCGTATAGGGCTGTAGCTTCCTAAAATGAGCAAATATGATTTTAGGGAAACCAAATTAATCCAAAAATTTCAAGAAGGGGGTTTGAGGTTGGGGATAGATGGAGGAGTTGGTGATCGGACGATTTGTAGTAGAGTGAGAGACTATACATTTATTGAACAAAGATAAAATGTCAAAGGTGTTGGATAAGGCCTCCAAAGAGGCGGATAGAGCCTCCAAAGAGGCGATTTGAGCCTCCGAAGAGGCATGAAGGGGAGGGGGAGGAGGAAAAGGGATTTAGTGGCAGCCATTGGAGGGAGACTATGGAGGTTTTTGAGGAGAGAGAACAGAGGTTTTTCCCTATCCTTTTAGTGAAACCAAAATTATCTGTACGTAGAGATTTTCAAACATTCGTAATAGAGCGGAATTCTAACATAAGGATAAAATGGTCCAAATAAAAAATAAAATTACTATTTTAGCCTCATGTATTAACTAACCGGTTCCTCTTCGGTTGAAAGCCCTGGAGAGGATCCTAATCCTAATAGCAGAAGGATTTATTTGCCTAAAACTTGAAGTATGAGTTATAAAAGCTTATGCTCTTTTGCCTTTTGGTTTCTCACTAACCTCCATATTTTCAACCCATTTACAATCATTTTCTAAACTTTAAAAACTTTCAAGTTAGTGTATCTATTTTTTTTTATTATTATTTTAAAAGGCACCGCTTAACTTGTGCCTCATTAAGCGACGCGTGACACCTCTGTTCCTCCGCTCCGCCACCTTCAACAGCTTCTGTAGGTATCGTGAAGCCATGTTTCATCTTCCAACGCTCCTTGTCGGTGCGTGGTCATCACGCGCTGGTGAGCGGCTTATGCATGCCAATCTTCATTCGTGTACCTACTACCTCCCCTATCCCGCCTTCAACTGATGCTACTGTTTTTAATTTTTTTCTGTTGTAGTTTTAGGGCTTCAAATGCCCTTTCCAGCTTTCTTAGTGTTCCCTCGATCTGGTTGCAAATCGTTATGTAGTGTCACTTGGACTCTTGCTGGTTGCAAATCGTTAGCTTTGATTAGATCTTCATCAGGGTTCTCCATGCTACTGTAGCTTTCTTTCGCCATTGCAGTTATATATTTCTTGTGTGCACCATATCTAGGGCACCTTTTCAAACCACCTTAACTGGTAGACAAGTTTCTTGATTTTCGTGCCAAGAAAATATAGGGCCGGTCATTTATTTGATGCATTTCCTTTTAATTTTTGTTTACTCATACTAATGGGGGTCATTTTGGGGCTCATTGTTGAGTTGCCCAGCCTTTGTTATTTGTTGTATTCTCTTGTTTTATCTTCTTCTTTTTTTTTTTTTTTTTTTTTGAAAAAAAGAAAAAATCTCTCTATTTTTTTCAACCGGATACTGGTTATGTTATTTGTGGTCCAAGTCAACAAAGATAAATGCAAAAGCGAGAGTCAAAAGGGAAATGATTTTCACCACCTCGGGCCACATTTTTCACCACCTGCAAATTGAAATGATTTTGAGAGAAAAATAGGAGGGGAAAAACGGTAACATTGTCTTACAAATTTGCATGCACATATGACCTCATGATTTTCTTTGAAAAGAATATAATAGTAATTAGGGAAACTTCATTTAACTTGTTTGAACTTTTGTTGCTTTTGTAGTTTCTCTTCTAAAGTAATAAAAAAATAAAAAATAATTTAGTGTGTCAAACTTTAAAAAGTTTGTAATGTCACCAATTTTCTATTAAATCTTAAAAGATGATTTAAATTTTTTCAAAATATCCATTTTTTTTTTTAACCCCAAACCCTTTGCCGTCTAATTTAACACTAGTGGCCTTGTTTGGTTTGCGGAATAGACTCTTGAATTAGACTAGCTAACACTATGTATATCTAGTCATTTGTTTGGTAATATTCTATTCATGGGAATAGCCTATTTCCATAGGACTACTAATCCCATACTCACAGGGTTAGCCAAGCCATTAAAAAATGAGTGGCTTAGCTAATCCTTTTCTATAGGATTAAAATTATCGTATAAATTTTCAAAAAAATAAAAAAAAAAACCATCCTTATCACACCCACGACGCTTCTCTCAAATCGACTCTCTCAGTGCAAAACAATTTCTGTCTCTCAAAGCGATCGACTCTCTTAGTGCAAACTGCAACAATCTCTCTTCTATCTTTCTCCCCCTCCCTTCTCTTCAATCTCTCTTCTCTGTTTCTTGGATTTTTTTTTTTTTTTTTTTTTTTTTTCTCTATACCATTTATCAGATTTATTATTATTATTATTATGTTTCTCTGTCNTGAGTTTGATTCCGTTTTCTCCAACTACAATACAATTTGTGTTTGTATTAAAATGGTATTTTAGGAAATTCGATCACAATATGATTCAATTTACCAACATATTACATTGTACCAAACGAAGGAATATGATTAGCTTAGTCTATTTGAGCGTTACAACCAAATAAAAGAATAAAAATAGCTAATCTATTCTACACTTTTCTATTCCCAATGGTAGCTAATCATTTTCCAATAGACTAGACAATCCGCGAACCAAACGAGACCTAAACTCTAATGAGAGGGGTATCATTGCAAACATTTTAAAATTTGATATACTAAATTAAGAGTTTTCAAAATTTAAAGGGTGATTGCAAAAACAATGAAACTTGAGTTAAGTGAAGTTTTTCCAATTAATACAAATGTTTCTTTCTCTTCTCTCATTTGCTCATACCAAACAAGGGGTAAAGTAAGATCCTTCTTGAATCCCTCCACTTTCTCATTCCACCTACCAAACACTGGTAAGAACATAGTGCTGGTGATTGATAAGTAAAAATGAAGCTTCAGAGGGAGTAATCCTAGACTTTCTATGAATAAGAAATGGAAAAAAAAGTAAGAAACAAAATCATGAAGGTGTCAAATCCAACAAATGGAAATCGTTAAAAGGGTTAGGTCAAATATTTGCATTATATATAGCATTTTGGGAATTTTAGCACATTGCACCTATTTTATTTTATTTTTTTGACATGTCCACACAAGAGGGGGGAAGGGGATTCGAACTAGTGACCTCCGCTTTATTAAACGTGGTCCCAACCGATTGAACTACCCATTGGAGACAAATAAAGGCTAACAAATTAACTAGAATGTGTTTGTATTAGTTTTTGTGAAATAGTATGTTTCATTTGTTAAATTACTGTTTTTCTTAAAAGTTTTAGATAATAGAACATAGTAAATTAAATAATTTAATTAATAATTTAAATTTTTTTAATGGGTTGACTTCTTAGTGAAGTTCAATACGTGAAATATTTAATTAAAATTAGAGGTAAATAAGAGTTTAAACTTAGGACCTTTAGTTTGATACCATGTTAAAACTCCACTTATTCTAAAAGTTAAAGCTGATACGAAATAATAAATTTAATGCTTTAATTAATATTTTAATACTATTGAAAGAAGAAGAAGAAAAAAAGAAAAAAGAAAAGGAAGAAGAAGAAGAGATTGATGGAAATTTAAATAATACTTAACATCTATCTGATGGGTGGACTCTTTAATCAGTGAGATTCAATACATGAAATACCTAATTAAAATGGGAGATAAATCAGAGCTTGAACTTAGGACCTCTAATTCCCATATCATGTTAAGTTAATCACCATTTATCCTAAGAGCTAAAACAAATAAGAAAAAGTAAATTTAATAATTTAATTAATACTTTAAATGATAAAATAAAAGAAAGAGAGATGGGTGGAAATGTAAAGTAATTTTAGATTGCAACACGCCATGAAGCATTAATGCTCAGAATTGACAAATTAAGAGTATGAATCATATGATCAACTAAAGTACTCAACATATTGTATTTACACAGTTGGAATGTGTGATTATATATATATATATATATATCTCTTGGCCCTTGGCCTTTGGCCTTTTAGCTTGTTGCTGGAAGGAAGCTTCGTTGGATGTAGTTATTAAAGGTACATTAAATATATATCAATATGAAGGTTCGAGAATTGCAGTCAGTAATACAGTGAAGATCATGAGCAGCTACCTAGCATATATATGTATATGATCATACGATAATAGTTAAGAGGTCTATTAATTGCTCAGCGCCAAAAAAATAGAATGAATTTATTTTGTAGGGCCTTCAGAGTGTAACGAAACAGAATTAAAATGCATTGCAGCCTAAATGGAATGATTTCGTAAAAGTTGGACAACCCCAGCATGCACTGCTTTTGTCCTTTTCATCACTCTGTCTCTATTCAATTCGCTGTCTCAAGAGTCAAGTGTAAGCTTTAATTTACTGAAACCTTTCCTTACAAATTAATGATGTGATATTTGTTCCGGGCCCTTTGCATTGCTATAACATTTGTTTGTGTTAAAAGCATCACTTTACTTCTAAGTTGGATAACCTTTTTTTTTTCTCTCTCTCTCTCTTGTAAGAAAAATAAAATGTTTGTACATTTTGATGTGTTGCATGCATATATAATTGTACTTATATTTGATAACTTCCCAAGCAACTCAAATTTGGCGCTTGCATGCATGCATTTAATTACGTACCTTTGTGGATATTAGCTTGTGATTTTTTTCTTTCTTTCTGTTTTCTTCTTTTCTTTTTTCTCTCTTTTTTTTTTCTTTTTATTTTTTTTTAATTTTTTTTAAGATACAATTAGTCCTCTAAACTATCACATTTTTTGCACTTATATCTCTAAAATTTTAAAAGTGAAATTAGGGCTTCTCATGCTACCACCACTTGTCAAATATATATTTCTGCATTTTGTTTTCTCCAAAATACCCTTAAATTTATTATAAAAAAAGGGAATTTATATTTAAGGCCCTTGGTAAGCACTCCAAATTTTTTTTAATCCTTAAGTTTTTTTTTTTTTTGATAATTTACTCCTTGGGTCAATCGAAACTACAATAAAATCCATACTGTCAAAATTTTTTAACATCCGTTAGTCTATGTCAAAACCCACTGTTTTGCCTCATTAAAATATTATTATTATTATTATTATTTTGCACTTAGTCCTATGGGCTGCGAAGCAGGGTTATATTCGCATACGATCCTTTACCTGTCGGGGATCCCCCACAACTTGTGCGAGTCATTATGGTCAACACATCAAAACATGTGCTTCCATCTGGATTGATTCCTAACACACTAATGATTCAAACATGTTAGTTATAATTGAATACTAACTATAGGACATATATACGTATATATTGGTATTTGTAGCATATATACTTACTTATCGTCTGGGCAAAACACATTCTGAGGCATAACGATTGAAGGATCAATAATGATTGAATAGTCCCCGGAAAGCGATCAATCATTTTGGACAAAAAGTCTAGGATTAGGGTTTTGCTTAGTATCTTGACTTACATAAGCATATGGCTTGCATGACGAGAAGTTTGACCTTTTTGATATGTCTGAGGTTGGATTTGAGCAATCGAGGTAAGTAATTGCCCATGAAAACACCAAAAATGCTTTGTCATTAAGCATTAATATTTTATCTATAAAATGTGCATTTTGATACTCATGTCTTTTATAAATTATGTCGTGAGCTAACGCTTTACAAATAATGATTTACTACAGCATTGACACTTATAATTTACCATGAAATAAACAATGTTTCTCAATTGTTTATTTATAAATTGTTGTGTGCCGTACCATCATGGGGAAAAGAGGTGTAGAATATTAGGTACATATACACTAGTATATATATGGACTTGACCCTATGGCTTAGACTATTAGATTTTAATTTGCCTTGGATCTATTGCACAGAGTGACCACTGTAACGTCATTAATTGTGTGAATCACTGGGGTTGGACCCAATTGGACCACTATAGGTAGCTAGCCAATGTACCTCATTGAGGCATCAGTATTGTACCATAGTTCCTTACAAGGATGCACATACCTCACCATAAGAGGGTTAATGGTATGAGTAGGTGGCCATGTGAGAATGATTATGGATTGTAAAATAATTTATGGATATTGTATTGCGCACTTTATCAGTATTATTATTATTATTATTATTATTATTTTTACCTTAAATATAATTGCAATATGTTGTCCCCGGGATCACGCCTGAACTAATTATTAAAATGTACTATTTTTCTCTAATTGCATAATAACAAAGATAACAATGACAAGTATGATTTATTCAAATCTCATACTATTTTTAGAATCTTATCTTGAGTTTCTCTTCGAGCCTTTTCTTCTCTTACTGCCTTTCTCTCTCTCTCAAAGGCACTCAAAAATTCAGCCATTTCTCACTTAACCAGCACGCTAGTTGACACGTGGAGATGTTGATTTTGTTCGAACGACATCTATCATGTTCGATTATTCAAAAAAAAAAAAAAAAATCTATCATGTTCGAATGAGATTATTGTTGATCGAGTTGATCATGGCCGTCCTTTTTCTCGCATATGAATATATATCCACTGACGTGTGGAGATCACTTCGTTCCAACGAATGAAAAACTCCAGCTTTGAAATTCTTTAAGTTTGGACTTAAGATTTTTTTGCTCCTTTTTGGTCCAATGCCTAGGAGCTGTCTAATCATACCAACCCATATTTTAATTTAATATATATGTTATTCTATTATTTCTATTTTTCTAATTTCTTATACCCTTTAGAGTATTTATAATGAACTTTTCTTAGTTATAAAAACTTAAATTTCAAAAAAAAAAAAAAAAATTCACTTTATTAAATTTAAAGAGTCACTTTTAAAATAAATTAAGCATCAAACTCCTTATATTTTTTTTTATTAATATTTTTTATTTTTATTTTAGTTAAATATTATTATTTTATTAATTTTAAATCAATCAAAAAAGAGAGATAAAGGTAAAAAAAAAAAAAATTATATAATTTTTAACTTTTTCTCTCTTAAATGTTGGAAACATCTATCGATGACAAGAGTTAAGGTAGACCGTAGGGAGTTCTGTTATTGCATATATATATATATATATAATATATATATACTTAACGTTTTGGGGCGGAAGGCCTAGGAGTTGAGCCCATGACAGAAACGTTAAAGCAGACAAAGAATAATGCCACCGGTGAGCTTCCATAGACATGTGTTTGAAGAATTCTTGTAATACCCGAAAGATTGTCTTTTATTGGGTTATTGAGTAGGTGGAGTGTGAATACGTGCACGTGCGGAGTTATAAGTTGGTGTTATTTGGTGAAATTTTGGGTTATTGAATTAGTGACATTCACTTTAAAAAAAAATCACATCTAATGACATTTGAAAGAAAAGAAAAAAAAACCACTAAAATGCTTTATTTTAATATGTAAGCAACACCATTTTAAAAGTAGTGTCACTTGAACAATAACAAGCAATACTATTCATCCGCCAGATAGTGTTCATGCCACCCCTGTAGCCAGCCTCTAATTTGTTTATATATATATATTGGTATTATAAATTTTTTTGATTTTTTTAATAAAAGAATAGTAATATTTGAATAGCAAAATGTCACATTTTCAAAGGTGACATTTAACTATTCAAACATCACCTTTTATAAGGTGACATACTGTTCAAACATCACATTTCATTGTGAAAATGATTATATTTTTTTAATCCAAACTTTATGTTTAGACTCATTTGCCAAAAGTTACTATTCAAATATCATTATATTAATAATGACGTTTTTGGACATAAAACGCCATCGCTCGCAGGTCACTGGTTGTGAATTTTTTAGTAGTGACTAGAGAGCTTTTAACATTGAATAGTTTTTCAACTTGAGAGAGAGTGCTTATTATTCCTAAAATCTAAATCTCATTGGTTCCAACGTAACATTGCTGCTAGGAGTTATCACTCACAAAAAAGTAACCACTTTAATCACCCTTTCGGCTTCTTTCAATAAAAAGGAATAAAAAAAAAAAAAAAAAAGTCATGAAAAATGCTATTAGAGCCGACACAAATCTTCTTACTGCCACATGGCAATAGGTGCGCCACACGGATATTGATAAGGACGGACGTGAAAGGTTCAAGTAAGAAAATATCTAATACTGGCAATTATGAATTTTTTATTTTTTATTTTATTTAATACAAGAAAAAGGGGAAATAAATATTAAAGAATTCTAATGAATTATACGTAACTCAACAGTGAATAAATTTTTAACATGAGAAGTTGGTGTGGATAATGTTGGCTTTCGTCGTGAAAAATTCTCGTAGACATCATTTCCGCCCCTCATTGAATATGATGTGACAAGTATGATTGTATGATGTGTGTGTATATATATATATATTTATTATTATTTTTAGCTGTTATATAAACATCACATGCTTTGAATTTTTTTATTATTTTATTTTTGTAAGAATCATTCTTTAAAAGTTAGATACAGTTTCTTTTTCTCTCCCATGCTTTCTTTTGTTGTGTAGTGAATTCATATGTGTGGTTCATCTTTTTCTGTATTTTATTGCTTTTTCTGACAAACTATTCTATGTAAACGATTAGTTAGGCTGCTAAGTTTTTATATTTTTATTTAATATATAAAACAATAACTATAGAAATTCTTTATGAATATAAATTTCTTTTAAATTGGGTCTCTAAAAGTGATATATATATGTGTCTTTTTTTTTAAAGATATATATATGTCTTTTGAGCATGTGGGAATTACATTTTTTTTTATTAATATTATTAAAAAAGCACATAAAAAGTATATGTTATTAAAACATAGTAATTTATTTAGTAAACTCCTTAATGAAGTTGACCCAAAAAAAATTAATCATGCATTAGCCCTATTCAATGACTAATTTTTTTATTTTTTTTTGACATGTTCATATAAAAAAAAGGAAAAAAAAATTTGAATTAATGACTTTTACTTATTAAATATTATCTAATTTACTTATTAAATATTGTCTAAAACCAATTAAATCACTCTTTAAAAACACTAATTTTTATTATTAAATTATTCAGTTATATTATCATCGATCTATTAAATAACATTACTTAATAAAAAGAAAAAAAAAAGTGCCCTTCACGCGTTAACGAACGCAAAAACAAAGAAAAAACTTTTAGAGACGGAATTAGAAGGATTTACTCCAACCGACCAGTTTGTTGGGAGGAAATATCTGTCCTTTACTTTATACATTCCCTGCGTTTGTCCAATCAATATTTCAAGACTTTGTTTCTTCAAGCAGAGTCTATCCTCCTAAACACTCGACCAAAGGACAACTCTTTCCCCGCCAGAAGTTCGTCAAAAATATGAACTTCGTTTATTATTAGTATCTTCACTCTTGAACACCTTCACACAAGCTCGTAAATGGCAATTTTCACTTCCATAATTCAATCCAAGAAATTCTCTCTTTTCCTCAACATATCCTTCCTCTTCCTCCTCTCTCTCTTTCTCAAAATCCATCTCTTTTCCTCAACAACCATCATCTCTCACCATCCTCGGCTTCTCAGTGATATCACCACAAATGGCTGCACCGGCCTCCAAAAGTATGATGATGCTAAGTACAAGTGCTTCTATGTGAAAACACATCTCAGCTGCAGGCCCAAAGGGTACATAGATTATCTCCAAATCTTTTACTGCAATTTTGGTGATTTTCCTCTTCTGGGTCATGTTGTGCTTTTTCTATGCCTTGTTGTTTTGTTCTATCTGTTGGGAAATACAGCTGCAATCTACTTCTGTTCTTCTTTGGAAAGCTTGTCAAAGATCCTGAAGCTCTCTCCCACCATAGCAGGAGTCACCCTTCTTTCTCTAGGAAATGGTGCCCCTGATGTGTTTGCTTCTATTGTCTCCTTCACAAGATCAGGCAATGGTGCTGTCGGCCTCAATAGTGTCTTGGGGGGTGCCTTTTTTGTGTCTAGTATTGTTGTCGGGCTTCTAAGTATTTTAATCAGCCCCCAACAGATTTCAGTCGACAAGCCTAGCTTTATTAGAGATGTCATCTTCTTCCTCTTCTCTCTTTTTTCTCTTGTCTTGATAATATCTATTGGAAAAATCAGCTTGTGGGGTGCCATTTTTTTTACTTCTATCTACTTCATTTATGTTTGTGTTGTATCCGCCACACATTTCTTCTGTAGAAATGAAGAGATTGTGCAGCATAGTGATGATGATCATGAAAATATCAGTGATCAGATTGCCATACCATTACTAACTTATGTTGATGATGAAAAACCAATGGAGAAAACCGGCCTTGAAGATCATCAGCAAGAACAAATTCCAAGCTTTTTGAATCATTTGGGGAAGATTTTACATGTATTGGAGCTGCCTCTTTACTTGCCAAGAAGATTGACAATACCTGTTGTTAGTGAGGAGGGATGGTGTAAGCCATATGCAGTAATTTCTGTTACTTTGGCACCGCTTCTGATGGCGGCCCTTTCAAACACACAGAGGGAAAACGTGGGCACGACGAGTAGCCTAGCGACGTACATGACAGCAGGGTTGATTGGGATAGTTTTGGGGAATCTTGCTTACGTGACCACCAAGAAATCTACCCCACCAAACAAATGCTTGCTCCCATGGCTGGCAGGAGGGTTTTTGATGAGTGTCACATGGACATATATAATTGCAGAGGAATTGGTTTCTTTGTTGGTTTCTCTTGGGCATATAATTGGGATAAATCCCTCTGTTCTTGGCCTTACTGTTCTTGCTTGGGGCAATTCTCTTGGAGATTTGATAGCAAATGTTGCCATGGCAGTCAATGGTGGGGCAGATGGGGCTCAGATTGCTGTGTCTGGATGCTATGCTGGTCCCATGTTCAATGTTTTGATGGGTTTGGGGTTGTCGTTTGTTTGCTCATCATGGTCTGAATATCCATCTTCTTTTGAGATTCCTGCAGACCCTTTACTGTATGAGACTATAGGGTTTTTGATGGGAGGCTTGCTTTGGGCTCTTGTGATATTGCCAAAGAGGAATATGAGGCTTGATAGGTTTCTTGGAGGTGGGCTTCTCACCATCTACATCTGCTTTCTTTTCCTGAGGGTAGCCAGGGCTCTTGGTCTTCTGCAACTTCAACATGGGAACTCCTTCCGAAGTTTAAAAGGTGAGTAATTTCCTCAATGAATTGCTAGCAATTGGGATAGGTAACGTGAGAAATCTAATATTAGATTCACTTGTTTGGGTAGGTGGCAGGTAATTTAAAATTTATTTGAACACCTAAATCTCATATGGGGCTTCTCACGTTATTTATCTAAATCGTTAGTAATTCGATCAGGGAATTACTCTGAAATCCCAATTGAAGCATTATTATGCTAACCTGGTTAAGTTTCTCTCCTGGCCTTGAAAAGGTGGCCTTCTTTTCTTCCATGGAAGTTAATATATATGTTACGTGTAAAATCAGAATTGCCTAAAGTTGTTGGCTTACTTATTTGTTGTATATACTTACTATACCTACAAAGTACGCCCAATTTATTTGGGCCTTGTGTTTATATTTTATCTTTATAGATCCAACTTTTTAGGATATATATTCTAATTCAACTACCAAATAAGGATTTTTTTTTTTTTAATCAAATTAGAAAAGAGTTACAAGGATCAAAACACTAAAAAAATGGTGAGCACTCCTTCAAGAAGTTCAAAACGAAAATAATAGTGTAAAAGTATAGACAAATAGTGAAAAAATGAACTAAACAAGTGATCAATCTTCTCTGGAATACCACATAAAGCAGTTATTAAAGCAAAATGGTTACATATAAGGGCAAAGTTATCAGAACCCCTACTAAGAAAGTGCGACAAGCACCTTAAAGAAGCTGAAGTGGGTAAGACATTGTTAATGTTTGAATCAAGAGCCGATGAAGAGACAGTAGTACAAGACACCAAATAAAACACTAAGAGCTCGTTTGGTTCATGGATTGGGTATTCCGTTAGGAAAATGAATATATATTACTAGAAATAGAGAAAGGTGAAATATAATAGTTATTCATATTCTTTTGTTTGGTAACAACATTATGTATTTTAAGGGAAGTTAAACCAAAATTACCAAAAACTCCACTTTCTTTAAAAAAAAAAACTCCAATTAAAAAAACAAAACAAAAAAAATTAAAAAACCTAAAATTATAGGGGTGGCTGACCACCCCTTGCATGACCTGGGGGTGGTCGCACTAGCCCCGGAGCACCCCACCCCAAGGTTAGAGTTTTGGAGATCCGGGAAGATAGGCATTGTTTGGAGGGTGAGAAAATGCAGGAAAGCAAAATGGAGAAATCTTTCGTAAACCCTTAAACATCGTGGGTGATGAAAAATGACTAATAAATTTTTAGGTTTTTTAATTTTTATTTAAAATAAAAATAAAAAACAAAGTTTAGGGTTAAAATAAAATAAAAAATAATAAGGGGTCTTTTGAAAAATCTATTCCATTCCATTATGAATAGCTATTCCACTCATTTTTTAGTGAAATAGCTATTCCTGTGTGTATGGAATTAGTCATTCCCATGTAAATAACTATTCTTAAGCATAGACCACTGCCAAACAAAGGATTTACTATTCCATATAAATAGTCATTTCATTTCAAGGATCTATTCCGCAAACATAAGCCTTTTTCGGTTAAGCTTTCTAAGCTCATCTATCTATATCTTGTGATACTTTCTTCATGTCTCAAAGTTGGAGACCTTGGTTCAGCCTAGGGGTGGCAAAATGGGTACCCATACACGACCCGATTACGACCCGCGGGTACCCGTTACACGATTAGGCTATACCCAGACACGACCCGTTTAGCTAAACGGGTAATCGGGTTTGACACGATTATGACACGAAAATAAACGGGTAACCCGACACGACCCGTTTTACCCGTTTATAATAACCGGGTCTTATTGGGTAGACACGACACGACCCGACACGACCCGTTTAAAAAAACTTAAAACACTTTTTTTTTCCTTTCTTTCTTTTTAAAAAATGTAGTAATAATAATACCAAAAACATTGTTAATTTAATTATTAACAAATTATTAGCTCATTCAAATATCTTGTATATATATATACAAAATAGATTACAAAAAATAGTTATATATATTTAAATCCATATAATAGTAATTAAATAATATATGTTATATGGGTTATGCTTAATTCAATAACATTATATTATATGCGTATTAAATAATATAATTATAAATATATAAGATCAATATTTAATTATAATATTTGTGTACAATGATAATGACATTCGTATAATATCAAATTAAGTAATTAACATTTGATTCAATAATGTGTTACTTATAACCACAATTAAAGTATTAATGTATTGTTATTGGAATTTATATGATTACATTACATGATCAATTAATCATTAAATCTTATGATTATCTAATAAAAAATTATACATATATAATATGATATAAGTATACAAATTGATACTAATACAATAATTAACTAGAAACTTGATTCTCACTTCTAATGTATGTTATAAGTCCATATGCGTTATAAATTATAATTATACATATATATTGAATAATACAAATGTATAAGATTAATACTTAATCATATGATTTAATGATAATTTAAATACTTAAGCATAATATTCATGTACAATGATAATGTCATTCGTATAATATCAAATTAAGTAATTAACATTGGATTCAACAATGTGTTACTTTTAACCATAATTAAATTATTAATGTATTGTTATTGAAATTTATACGATTATATCACATGATTAATTGATCATTAAATCATATAATTGTCTAATAATAATTATATAATGGAATTTATAAATTAAGCCAACCAAATTGACCAATTTTACATTTATTCCTAAATTATAATTATACATGTATAATACCAATTTTACACTAGGCTTAGGGTTAGTTTAGTTTAGGAATTTTTTTTTTACTTTTTTATGTTTAAAAAAAAAAAAAAAAAAAAAATGAACAGTAACAGGGTCTAACAGGTACCCGTTGGGTCTGGCGGGTACCCGGGTACCCGCCAGACCCGAATAGTAAGTGTTCGCAATCGGGGATTAAAACATTATTCCATAAGTGCCGCTAAGTATATATACTATACTTTTTATTATAAATTGATGTGATAATTTTTAATTCAAGTAACGATTAATAAAAAAGAAAAAAAAAATTGACTTGTCATTTTTTTTTTTTTTGACATGTCCACACAAAGGAAGGGGGAATGGGGATTCGAATTTGTGACCTTCGCTTCATTAGGCATGGTCCACAGCCAATTGAGCTACCCCTTAGGAAAACTTGTAAATTAAATTTGAGTGGATTTCAACAATTATAAACTGCTAAATCAAATTTATATATAGGGAAAAATATAAAAAAGCCCCCTCAACTACCAGCCATTTATGTTTTAGCCCCCTGAACTTTCAAAAGTGATAAAATAGCCCCCCAAACTACCTGACAGTTGTATTTTGGCCCCTTTCGTTAGTCAAGACTGTCAAATTGGATGGAAAATACAAAACAGCGTCGTTTTTTGGTGTTAAGTTACTAAAATGCCCTTTTGAAAAAAAAAATCAATTTTTAAAGGGAAAAATATAAAAAAAGCCCCCTCAACTACCAGCCGTTTACGATTTAGCCCCCTGAACTTTCAAAAGTGATAAAATGGCCCCCCAAACTACCTGACAATTGTATTTTGGCCCCCTTTGTTAGTCAAGACTGTCAAATTGGATGAAAAATACAAAACGACGTCGTTTTTTGGTGTTAAGTTACTAAAACGCCCTTTTGAAAAAAAAAAATCAATTTAAAAAATGCCCCCCCAAAAACGACGTTGTTTTTAATAGAAAAAAAAAAAGAAAAAGAAAGAAGAAGAACGGTGGACTCACTAGGTGAAGAGGGATAGCCGCGAGGACACAGGCGAAGCGAGGGTGCTGACTTGCTGGCGTGGTGGGTCGCCTCGAGGCGAGGACACCGGCGAGGTGAGGCCAAATAAAGTTAAAAGGGTCGCGGGCAACCACTGGGAGGTGTTTGGGTTCCTGCACCGAGGCTCGTGGAGAGCTGTTGGTGCCAAACTGTTGGTGCAAGCTAGTTCAAAAGTCACTGGCGATGGCAAGGGCAAGTTGCCAGTGAAGCTACTGCTTACGCAGATTGAGGTTGCCGCTTGGGGGTATTCGAAGGTTGCCGACCAAGTCGATTATCGCAGGGTGAGGCTGGAGGTCGCCGACCAAGTGGGTTCTCACTTTTGTTGATCATGTTCTGCTTTTGTTGTCAATTTTTGTATATAATTAAAGGATATATATATCCTTTAGGAGGCTTCATAAAACCATAGCAATCAGAGATGAAGACGGACGGGAGAAACATTTTATATATTAGATGTACAGTACTGATCTCTCTCATCCGCAAGAAATTTCTACGCCGACTTAATTTAACTGGTGATCATGCCACCGGTGTAAGGCACTTGGGCCTCCCTAATCCACTCATCACCCAAAAAGAATCTCCCTGTAGTAAACTCCAACACTTGTGCGCGTGTGATGTTCTTCTTCACTCTCGGCCAAATCACACGCCCCGTCATGTTGGCGTTGGGGCCTGTGTTTTGGAACTCAGCGTAGAAACAAGTGTCCAGCGCGAAATCCCCCACCTAAGGCAACCACCCTTCCGGTTGGATCAAGTCGTCGATGTGGGTCTCCATGATTATGGTCCTCGAGAACACCTTCCATGGACGACCCAGATATGCCCTGCGTTCAAATCTCACCAGGAAGAATGCAGGGTCCGACACGATGTTGCAGCCTTGCAGGACAAGGCCCGACGCCTGTCGGCTCTCCTTCCTGCCCTGTGCGGTCATGATGCATTGTCTTTCTTCGTGTTTTGCAACAAAAATTGTTGTGCGGGGTGAGGCTTGCCGGTGACCATCAAGCCGTTTGCGAGGTCGCGCGAGTCTGCACAAACTGGAGGTTGTGATTCAGCCCGAACAAGGGGTGGAGTTTACCAAAGAAGAAGAACAATGGTTTAGGGGTGGCCGGCGAGCCCCACCGTTCTTCTTCTTCTTCTTCTTCTTCTTTTTTTTTTTCAAAACGATGTCGTTTTTGGGGGGTATTTTTTAAATTGCTTTTTTTTTTTTTTTTCAAATGGGCATTTTAGTAACTTAACACCAAAAAACGACATTGTTTTGTATTTTTCATCTAATTTGACAGTCTTGACTAACGAAGGGGGCCGAAATACAACTGTCAGGTAGTTTAGGGGGCCATTTTATCACTTTTGAAAGTTCAGAGGGCTAAATCGTAAACGGCTGGTAGTTGAGGGAGCTTTTTTAAATTGATTTTTTTTTCAAAAGGGCATTTTGGTAACTTAACATAAAAAACGACGTCGTTTTGTATTTTTCATCCAATTTGACGGTCTTGACTAACGGAGGGGGCCAAAATACAATTGTTAGGTAGTTTGGGGGACCATTTTATTACTTTTGAAAGTTCAGGGGGCTAAATCGTAAACGACTGATAGTTGAGAGGGTTTTTTTATATTTTTCCCTTATATATATAAAAAAACAAAAACAAAAACAAAATTATAGTAAAAACTGTACATCACCCCTCCTACTTTTTCTTTTTCTAGCATCTGGTCCAGCCCCAAAAAAAAAACAAAAAGTATCCCATGTCAACTGAATTGACTCCTATAACTTTCTCTTCTTCATCACGTTTCTGTATGAAGAATTTTGGCCTCTTTAAATCTCAGTTTATTCATCCATCACTGTCCTTTGTCATCTTTCTGGTGGGTCACCTTGGCCTAATTGATAGAAGCTTTTAACTCAGCCTTCCAGACTTTCAGGCGGGGTATCTTTACATTCATGTGCTTTTAGCCTAGCTAGCTACAAATCTTCTCGGATTGAGATTCCTAATAAGCAATAAATTGTGAGAGAGCAGATATTTATCTATTTAAATAAGTTTTAGGGATAATTTTACTTAACACTCCTGAACTATATATTACACGTTTTTAGATCTTAAATTTTAAAAACTTGTAATTTCTTTTCTTAAACTTTTAATTTGATGCAATTGACCATCATCTGTAATTTATTTTTATTTTTTGTTAAACTCTAATGGAAACTTTCAAAAAGATCAAATTATCCTTTACTTTTTTTGTTTTGCTTTTATTTTCTTTTATTTTCAATTTGAACTTAAGGGTAAATTTAGAATTTTATAAAAGTTTCAGTGGTAGAAAGTTTATTTCATTACTTTTAATGTCCAAAAAGCTGACAGAAGATGATAGATTGCATCAAATTGAAATTTTGTAGGTGAAATTGAGACGTTATGAAATATGAAAGAGTCTTTTTAAATTGTATAGTAGTTCAGATGCCATTTGTGAAGTTTTTCTTTATAGAACTTATGTACCTCGGTAACTCCCATTTGACCTTTTTCACCATTCAAATTACTACTAATTCAGAGAATAAATTACTGATAAACTCGAATCTTTCCCTTGGGCACTTGAAGGTTTACCTTCTTGAATGGATTTCACTTTCCTGGCTAGTTGTCAACTTTGATGATATGATGGGCCACCCTTTGTTTAACATTGGATTATATGAAGCCAGATGGAAGAACATGTTCAATTGATGCGAAACATACACGTACAATAATGTTGTGTGGCCAGAACCCATGAATATATATCGTGACATCCAACTTGGTCCTTTCCTCACTAAATACTAATTGGAAGGAAATAATAGTATCCACTTGGACCACATGTTTAAAGTAGTGTTCTCCATTTTCATTGAAACATTGAGGAACTTGTAAGCCTATTTAGATACAATAACTTAAGTGAATTAGGAACTTAAGCGAATTTGTAAGCCTATTTCTATACAAGAACTTAGAATTCGAAATTTTTTTATCAGAATGGGATAATTAAAAGAAATTGAAAGTTCGATATCCTTAGAATTTTCGCACTTCGGGGGTACTTTTATTACGCATGGAAGTTTAGGGAATCTTTATAATTCTTTATTTTATTTTTTTTATAATAAAATTAGAGGTATTTGGGGAATTTTGACAAGATTTAAAAGAAAATTCTAACTAAAAGAGGTAATTAAAAGAAATTGAAAGTCCAATACCATTAATTAAGAGTTTTTGAACTTTAAGGGATACTTTTAAAACACGTGAAAGGATTAGAGAGATTTTGTGAAGTTTTTTCTAAATTTTATATGCCTTAGTTCTGGCTTTTACATTAAAATACTTTATTTTACCTTTCAAAAAAATCTCTTTCAAGAAGGGCTATAACACTTTTTACTTTATATAAGCATATACATAATGTTGGGTCATAAATTTGCCTGATCAGACTTGATAGGCCCAATCCTTTGGGCCCCCAGTTCACAAGACCATGGCCCAAACCGAGGCCATGCCCAATATAGGTCTCGGAAGTCAAGTTGAGACCAGGCCTAAGTAGATGTCCGAGGCCAGGCCAAGTAGGAGATATCCACATTGATGCGTTTACCGAATACAAAAGATAATCTTATCCTTTGACCTATTCAAATAAGAATCAGTTACAAACGTTCAAATATGAGCCTACCTATCCAAAACATTGGATATCATTTAGAATCAATATTTCAAATAGCAATCATATCTTATGTTGATAACTGCCTCGCAGAAAATTAGGGATTCTGGAAGTTATTGACTAGGGAAGTACTACTGTTGCATGCCTATAAAAGAGAAGTTAGGTAGCCACATTTAGGTAATCACAACTCTCTCTCTTTGAGCTCTCATTTGTGTTTATAATTTCTCTAAGCCCCCACTAACTTAGGCATTGGAGTCTCCCTGCCTGCTCACCTCCAGTCTCTTCGATACTTTTGTTTTCTTATTTGTGCAATTCAATTCTTACTAGCGTCCGACCCGGACTCGGCAGGCGTGCCATGTCACCAGCTCAAAAAATTGTACATCAACAGTTTGGTGCTGTCTGTGGGAATGACAACGTTCTTGCCAAATCAAAGTCTGTTATAGTGGTGATCATGCGTTCAGGTGATACATCATCTAGTCGAAATCAGATCTGCACAGATCTATAGTCACAGGTCTCAGATCCACTATGGCAGATCTACACTTATACAATGGGTCTACACAGATCTACATAAATCCTAGATCCACTCTATTGCAATCAGCATACACCAAATCGGTGTTTGTTTTCGTCAGATCAGCAAGATCTGATCCATGTGTCCAACAGGTTAAGAAATTAAATGATTTTGAAACATGCAGTGATGAAAGTTAAGCCATTTCGAATCAAAATTTTCAAAGAAAAGAGGCAAAGAAGAAGGCGTGGGTTACTAGGCGAAATTGGGGTACTTCGGCATGAGCAAGAAACCAGTTTAAAGTTGGACTTAGAAAATCTTTTGATTAAAGAAGAATCTCTTTGGTGTTCCAAATCCAGAGAAACCTGGTTAACTTGTAAAGACCTCAACACTAAATACTTTCACACCTCCACTCTTATAAGAAGAAGGTCAAATGCAGTTAACTTCCTTAAATTGGATGAAGGAAGATGGGTGTCTTCTAGAGCAGAAATAGGTGAGAATTTCCTGGCTCACTTCACTAACCTCTTCACCTCCTCAAACCCCCCATTGAGAATGAGATGCTGGACCTCTTCTCCACCATCATTTCAGAAGAGGATAATGTCTTTCTGTGTACTCCTCCAGCTGAAAAGGAAATTACAGATGCCCTTGATAGCTTGGGCGCCACAAAAGCCCCTGGTCCGGATGGCTTCATTTCTCTTTTCTACAAAAAATACTGGTTTATAGTGAGAAAAGATGTCCTAATCTGTATTGAGTAGTTCTTCAAGATTCACAACCTGTTGAGAAAACAGAACCACACCTTCTTAGCTTTGATTCCCAAAATCAGTGGATCTCACACAGCTCACCAATTTCGCCCCATAAGCCTTTGCAACATAGTTTACAAGATCATCTCAAAGATATTGGCCAACAGATTCAAGAGATACCTCCCCAAGATAATCTCTCCTTTGCAATAAGCTTTTGTTCCTCAAAGAAATATTCAGGACAACACCATTTTGGCCCATGAGCTCCTGCATGCCTTTAAATCTAAAGGAGGTAAGGGTGGTTTTATGTTCATGAAAATGGACATGGAAAATGCTTTTGATAGAATGGAGTGGAGCTTCCTTCTTGCAATTTTGGAAAAACTTGGTTTCAGTCAAACATGGCTCTCTTGGATCAGAATATGTATCACTTCCACATCTTTCTCAATCCTTTTGAATGAAAGTCCCTTTGGTCTTTTCTCCCCTGGCAGAGGGTTGAGACAAGGAGATCCCCTCTCTCATTTGCTTTTCATATTGGGTGCTGAGGTCTTCTCTAGACTCATGTTCAAAGAGGAGGGATTTGGTGGATTGAAAGGCCTAAGGATAGCAAGGAACTGTTCTCCTATACACCATTTCCTTTTTGCAGATGATTTGCTCATCTTTGGGGAAGCTTTTGTCTCAATAGCAGCAAGCATCAAGTCCTGCTTGGATAAATATAGCAGATGGTTTGGTCAAGCCATCAATGCCTCTAAATCTTCCATCCAGTTCAACAGAAACACAAATCCTACCACTACTGATCTTATCTCCAATATTATCCATTATCCCTCAAACACCAACTCCTCTCTCTATCTAGGTCTTCCAATTCTGATGGGGAACTCAAAGAAAAGAGCATTTCAAGGCATCATTGATAAGGTTCACAGCAGAATAGAAGGATGGAGAGCCAAAACTCTTTCCCAAGCTGGCAGATTGATCTTGATCAAATCAGTTGCTGCTTCCCTCCCCTCCTATGCCATGAGCACCTTTTTGCTGCCTATGAGTTTTTGCAATGAGCTAGACAAAATTTTTAGAAACTTCTAGTGGGGTTTCCCAGCAAAAAAATCAAGAAACCTCTCATTGAAGGCCTGTGATTCTTTGTGTATTCCAAAGCTGTTGGGAGGGCTGGGTTTGAGAAAAATGAGGGAAGTGAATCTAGCCCTTGTTACAAAGCTTGGATGGAATTTGCTCACCAAAACAGACAATCTATGGGTCTCACAACTACACTGTAAGTATCTCAACTCCTACACTTTTCTCTCCCCCCATCCCTTTCTTCCTCTTCCTCATGGTTATGGAAAGGCATTCTGAAAACTCTTCCTTTTATTTCCAAAGGAGCCTGTCACAAAATCCATAGCTATTCCTCCCTCCCTATTTGGAGCTCCAATTGGATTCCCACCATCACTGCACTCACTCCCACACCTTCAACCCTTCTTACTCACCTTTACCCCAACCTCAACATTTTTGACCTTTTCTTATATGACTAGTCCCATTCAGCCCCAACCTGGAATAAAACCTTGTTGCATCACCTCTTTGATACCTCAACCATTGGAGAAATTTTAAAAATTAAAATCTCCAACTCAGAAGAAGAATCCTTCTTTTGGACCTCAACTGCAAATGACCAGTTCTCAACCAAATCAGCTCTTAGTTTGATAAGTGGCCAAAGAACAAATCAGTTCACTTCCCTTTTAACCTCTTCAAACTGGAAACATCTTTGGAAATTAAAACTCAATGACAGACTCAAATTATTACTTTGGAAAATTGCTTGGGACATTGTCCCCTACAAGAGTAGGTTAAATTAGGTTTTCCCCATTCCTCAAGATAAGTTAATTTGTCCTCTATGCAATGGAGAAGAAGATTCTCTTTCTCACTTCTTTTTCAGATGCTTCTTTGCTAGGATAACTTGGAGATACTCACCATGGCCTCTTGATTCTATGAAATGGGCTCCTCTTAGCCTATCAAATTGGATAAAAGGTATTTTAAACCCTCATATTTTTTTTGGAGTTCCTTTTGCGGATACTCACCCTTTTCAAATCTTTGCTGTCGTGATGTGTGATATGATGTGGTTTTCCAAAAACCAAGTAGTGCATAAAGGAGTCATTCCAGAGGCTCTTAAGTTGGTTGAAAACATTAGAAGGGTCTCTGCCGAACATATAGCTGCCTGGTCTCAAAAGCAGAATACCAGGAAAGAAACATGGACCAAGCCTTCTTAAGACTGGTGCAAGATTTCTTTCAAGGCCAACATAAAAAATTTCTTCTCCATCCAAGTAGCTGTGTGCAAAAACAACAAAGGAGAAATAAGGCAGATCTTAACTCAAATCAGGCCCCATTGCAGCTAGTTGAATGCAGAAGCTCTAGCAGCCAAATTAGCAGCCGAGTTAGCTTCCACTATGCAACTGAAGAAGTTCATCCTGAAAGGGGAATCATCCACTATTATTGCAGCTCTGCATAACCAAGTTACTAGTTTAGATTCTATGTTTAATCAGGTCATAAAGGACACTTTTCTTAGTTTTTCAGACTCCTCTCTTTGGGAGGCTAGAAAAATTTTCAGAAATGAAAAGTTCTGCGCCCATGATGTGGCATATAGGGCCACGGCAAGGGTTTCCTCGGGCTGCATTCCCTCCTTATTCTTCCCCCCCCCCCCCCAGTTCAATCCCAATATGTAGTGGAAAATATCCACCTCCCAGTACTCCTCACTAGTGAGGTCTTTTTGTCTTTTGTTAGCTGCTTCCTGTGCAGTCTTTTTGTTAGCTGCCAGCAGCTGTTTGCTGGTTTCCTTTTCCTGGTCTGATGCTTGCAGCCTAAGCTTGCATGCAGGTCCTTTTATAATGTATTTGTTTGGTTTGTTACAAAAAAAAAAAAAAAAAAAGTCCATTTCCTTAAATATGGATTATTTTACTAATATTTTATATTTCCATGAATTGTTTAAAAATATAAACAATTGTGACAGAAACTTTCTATCACGCCCTGCATTGCATATTTATTTTATATATATCAAACATACATATTTTGCAACTTTCATGAAATACATTTTGGAACTACTAGGAATTTTCTTTTGTGAAAACGTGTGTTGATTAACAAGATAATAATTAAACTTGTAAAACTGTGCAAGTAAAAGACTGATAAGACTAATTGCATCGTATGACATGGCACACCGGTGTGTGTGGTATAATGGCCATGAGCTTGCTATACGGGTTAGTGTTATGGTCAATGTGTGCCTCGATATTTGAACTAGCAAATATTAAAGTCATTACGCTGCAACTTTAGAAATACAAACTTACAGCGGAGTATGCATATATATTTTTCTTTATTTTTCTATGGCCTAGGAATAACTTGTACAACACAATTGAGCTGAAAGAAATACCTCAAGATGATATATTATTTAATGAAAATAGAAATTTTTTGAAAATTGAAAAAACGTGATGGCTGTCATACTTGTGCTCCCTTTTTGCCTAATTTGTCTTCTTGCAAGCTTTGTTTAAAAACAAAAGCTCATTGCAAGCTTTAAAAATCAGTTGACACAGTTGTGAAGATGGACCATAATGTTGATATTGATGATGTGGCACACTTGTCAAGGCCGAACCAAAGAATGCACCCTGCACAATAAGAGAAGAAACAAAGGAATCGAAGGGTCCGGGGGTGAGCCGACAGGGTCACTCCGATGCCTAAGTCAGAATTTGAGAAAGAGAGAGTATATGCAACAAATAAAGCTGAAGAGCCAGGGCCCAGAGTTGCGATTACCAGAATGTGGAGAAGTGACTTGTCTTTTATAGGCATGAAGTAGTAGTTCCCCAACCAATGACTGACTCTTCCCTGATTTTATGCTGTGCAGTTGTTATCGAGGGATTTGAGTAGTTATCCTTATCGAGATCTTAGGAGATTAGGCAATGTTAGTGGCTTCTTCAAGTGTGGCCACTTGATTATCCACTTATTTTCCTGACCTTAAAATGGTTATTGCTTGTACTTGCTCCTGTCCATGAGTAGAGGTAGAGGAGTTTCCAATAACATATTGCCCATTTGGGTTAGGCATAGGTTGACTAGGGAACTTTCCTCTTTCTCTTTCCCCCACTTGATTGGCTATCTGGCCCATTTGCCCTTCTAACTTGGCCATAGTTTGATGGATTCCTTGTATGTCTCTGGTATTAGGCATGGTGGCATTCTTCAGCTCTTCTATGGTTTGAGAGTTGAATCTTTTTATCTCTTACATGGATTTGTCAGTTGACTGCATGAATACTTTGAGTGTGTCTTCCAGTGAAGATTGAGGTACAGGCTGTGGTACTTGATAAGTAGGTGGTTGAGCTTGGTATGATGGCCGATACTGATTTTGAGCTTGAGTGGAAATACCTCATTGATTAAGTGGCTGATTCTGCTTCAAAGAGAAATTTGGGTGATTCTGCCACCTTGGATTGTAAGTCTTAGAAAACGGTTCACTTGTGGGTTTTCTGTACTCATTGAAGGCTTTGACTTCCTCAGTCGGGTACTCTGTTGACAGAGTAGGGCAGTTTTGAGTGAAGTGCATTGGATTGGCACATAACCCGCTGTAGTGACCCAAATATTTAACTAAGCATAAGTGGCTTAGTTAAAGGGTTAATTTGGACTTTGGGTCCTTAGGATCAGCTAGAAGGGCATTTTGGGAATTTATCTTCTGATTTGTCTTTTAGTGCGGACGTACACTAGGGTTAGCAGACGTACGCTGTTGTCTTTTAGCCAGGACGTACGGTGGTCCCCCACCAGACGTACAGTCTGACATATAGTACAATCGTACTCTGTGAATAGTATAGCGGACGTACGCCACTTTGGGCGGACGTACGCGGCACTATTCACAGAATCCACTGTGTAATACCTAATCGTACGAAACAGCCTTCAGATCGCTGTGGAAAGGTATCAGACGTACGCCATTAGGACCGGACGTCCATTACTTTTTGGAATACCCTTCGGTTAATACCTAGACGTACGAGACAGCCTTCGGACAGCTGTGGAAAGGTACCGGACGTACGCCACTTTGGCCGGACGTCTGCTGCTTTCTGGCCTTATAAATACCCCCTCACCCCTTCGCCCATTTCACACCATTCTCGCCCCCCCCTCTTCGCCCCTAGGCTGCCAGTAGGCTGTTTCGTGAGTGTTTGTGAGGTTTCGGTGTTGCCGGAGGAGGGAACTCTTGCAGTTTTGCTTCAAAGAGGTAACGCTCAGTTTCCTTAGCTTTTTAATACGTCATTATGCTGTTCGATTATAGTTCTATGTTGCTAGTTGTAGTTGTTAGCCTAGTTATGCTTTAATCTTGCTTAGGCTAGCATTTTGATAGCTTAACATTGTTGTCTTTGCATAGAGGCTTCGAGGTTCTCCCTGAAAGACGTCGAAGTGGACGTACGGTCTCATGACCGGACGTACGACCCGTTGTGACTCAATGGACGTATGGCCAGAGTGTTACAAAAAAACCATATTTTCACCAGCCGTCTCATAGCTCATGTTTCCTTGTTATAGAGTTGTGCTTTAGTAGAAATAGAACTGATGATAGGTCTTTTCTCAGTATTCGAGGTTATGGAGCCTCAAGGGAATTATATGGAGGAGCTTTACGCCTTGGGTGAGTACAAACTCACATGGATGCTTTGTTATTACTTTTCCTGCATTGCACGTATTTTATATAGATGTCAAACATGCATATTTTGTAACTCTCATGAAATACATTTTGGAACTACTGGGAACTCTCTTTTGTGAAAACGTGTGTCTGTTAACAAGATAATAATGAGACTTGTGAACTGTGCATGTAAAAGATTGATAAGACTAATTGCATCGTATGACATGGTACATCAGTACGTGCGGTAGTAATGGCTATGGGTTTACTATACATGTTAGCTTTATGGTCAATGTGTGCGTGTGTGGGGGCTTTGGATCCAATGATTCGTGACCAATGATGCAACCATTCCCAATGGATGATCACTATAGAACGGACGTCATTAGCGGTGTGGGCCACCCGAGGTTGAACTCGGTCGTGTCACTAGTGTTACGTACGATATGTTTATTGCAATTGCTGGGGCACTGGCATTGTACTACAGGTCCCTCGGGACAGCATCAACCCTACTGAGAATGGATAATATCTCGGGTAGACCATATTGTTGAACTATTACTGTTACTCATGATTATAGCATATATTATATTATATATATCACCTGCATGATAACTACGATCTCATAATGCTGCATGTGTTTTATAAGTAAAAGAATCCATAAATTAATGACGGGTACGTCATGTGGATTTCTACTCACTAAGTCGTCGGACTTATTTTTATTTTTTCTCAATATATACGATTATGCTGTTATAGATAGTGGATACCGTGAAGCATCCAGTTCTTGTGGAGAATTTGATCCAGGAGATGCTTGAAGACTTACTGCAAGCTTAAGCGGGTACTCATGGTAACTAGTACTTTTGAGTTATGTTGTAGACATTAGGGCTTGATGCATGCTTGCTTGCATATTAAGGTTTAGCACAGATCCCTTGTACTGATGTTATAGTATGATTTCCGCTGCCTTGATGATCTTTGGTTAGATGCTCTGGTTATATTGATTAATGTTTATAGTACTTTATTACTTCTGCTACTTAGTATCCTCTGTTTTTTAGGAGTAGAGGTCTTGGAGGTCTTGTTCAGAGTGGAACAAGGCTGGGAGACGAACCGTTGAATTAATTACCAGTTAATTAATTCTCGGGGCGTTACACCCGCATACCTTAGCTTGGTACGTATCTGTCGCATTTACTGGTTTGTTTAGGACCATAGTATCAAATTGACGTCTGAGCACCTTGAATTCCTCCCTTTATGTCAGCATCGTCCTTCACCTTGTAAAGGCCTCTTGTCTTAGGAGCGGGATCTTGTCTATCCCAACTATTGTGAAAGTCCCATTGTTGTGCTCGTTAGGCCATTTCATCCAACATTTTGTAGGCTTCATCTCCCGTAAGGTTTAAGAATTCTCTACCATTCATAGTCTCAAACGAGTTTTGCTCACTTGGTGTCAATCCCCTATAGAAATATTGAACAATTGTTTCATTCTCAAACTCGTGGGGTGGGCACTTCATAGTAAGCTCTTTAAACTTCTTCCAGCTATCGGTGAGTCTCTCTCCCTCTTTCTGCCTGAAATTGGTTATCTGTAGACGAAAATCATTTATCTTGGCAATTCGGAAGAATTTGTGGTAAAACTTATTCTGCAGCATTTCCCAAGAGGTTATAAATCCAAGTCTGTTGTTGTGTAGCCAAGCTTTTGCCTGTCATGTAAGGAAAAAGGAAATAACCAAAAACGTACCAAGTCTATTGGGACATTTTGTGATTTAACAAAGTCACATACCTCCAAGAAGGTCCTCACATGATCATATGAATCTTTGTTCTCTAACCCTCTAAAACAAGGAAGGTTGCTGATCACACTTGGCTTCAACTCGAATCGGGTGGCATTAGTAGCTGGTAGCACTATACATGACGGTGTGTTGGTAGTATTGGGTGCAAATAGTTGCCTGAGAGATCTAGGTGGATCTCGTTCTCCCATCTTCACATATTATTCCAAATCAGACTTGGAACCTTGAGAATCGGCAAGTGAATTTGGTGGTATTCTTAGATTATCTCTCGCCTTTCTTTCAATCTCTGAATCAAAATTGGCTAGCTCTAGATTTAGAGATCTGCGTCCAAGCATGCAAAAAACAATCCAAAACTACAAATAAAAGACACAAACAAACAAATCGAAACAAAATGGAATGAAAGAAAACTTAAAAAAACTTTAGTCTGGAATCTACAGGTGCGCTCTAGCGCAAGAAGGATAGGATCGAGCGCAGGTGCGATCGATCTAACAAACGTGTGTAGAAACGTGCAATTCAGTTATTCTGGCCGTGAGTGCGATCTAGCGTATACGGTAGTGCGATCGATTGCATTAAAAGGAGCAGATATGGTTTGGAGCTGCAAAATATAAAACAACAGAAACTACTTTTCCTCTTTTTATTTTTTTATTTTTTATGTTAGAACAGAAATAAAAATGGCATAAAAGTCAAATCCTAATTATAACTAGTAGAAGAATAAAAATTAATTTAGAAATAAATTGGTTTCAAAAATTAAACAATTCCCAGGCAACGGCCCCAAAAACTTTTGTGCAAATTTATTTAACTCGCAAGTGCACAAATCGTTTATAGTTTAATGGATTACAAGTGCGAGGTTAAACCCATAGAGAATTATATTTTTTAAAGCAAATTTAAACCTAAAATAATTTAATCCTAATCTAGTTCCAAGTTTTAAAAGATTGTAGTTTGAATAATATCAAAAGCATAAAGCTAATTAAAGTAAAAGTAATATATTGATGAAGCACTAGGTTTCAGAATCCATACTCACAAATTCATAACAACATAGTTCCATGATCTATAATATTCCCAAAGTTCTCACATATAAATCTTATGTATGTTTGACTATTGCTTCAAAGAATGAATCAAAACATCCCCTGTATCAATTCATAATTCAAATCACAATAGAAATCCAATAATTAATCAAATCATTAACTGTATTCGTAAATCACAAGAAAATATCCAATCTTTATCAAAACATCAATTGTATCCAGAGAATAAATCACAGGGAAAATCCAATCTTTTAACCAAGAAAGCCAAGCAATCAATTGTATTGAATTGTCTTAAATCATCAAGTGTATCCTTGAATCATAAAAGATATCTAAGAATCATTCAATCCAATTGACAAAAAGTAAAACAATAGGGCAATTAAATCATTAAATTGGGAAATACTAATTACATGAAACTAAGTTACTAATCATAGGTAAGGCTTCATCTTCAACCTTAGTTGAAGGTTTAACCTCTCATGTTATTGAAAGACAAAACACAATATTTGGAATTCATAATGAAAATTGATTACTTACAAATAAAAAATTACAAAGTTGAGATCCAAAAACTAGGAAACCCTAGAACTCTCCTCTTTCTCCTTTGGAATTTTGTAATCCGTAGCCTCCCTAAACTAATATGATAATTATGTATTTATAGGCCTAAAACTAGGGTTTACAAATTTGATTAAACTAAAATTCGTTGCTAGATTGGACGCGTGCGCTCGATCGCACACTTGATGCGCTCGAGTGCACTCGGGCATATGGCTTCCCCTTGCTACGCAAGCGTTCGTGCGCGTTGTTTTGGACTTGACGCATCTACGCTCGATCATGGTCGCATTGGGCTCGAGCGCATGTGCGCTCGAGTGTAGTGATCTACGCTCGATCGCTCTGACAGTGTCTTGCAACTTTCATCCGAAACATGCAACTTTCACATAAAACCTACAGTTTTCGTTTAGCAACCTATAAAACACTAAAAACACAAAACTAACCCAAAACATTAGATAATAACACAGCTAAATGATTAACAACAATAAATTTAGGGGTCCAAATATGTAATATTTGTTACATATCAACTGTCCAATGACATTTGATTCACATCCGAAAGAAAGTTTTATTTTCGCACTAGTGATCCCCTAACATACTTTACGCTATCTCGAACTTTTTGGATAGCATCATTGATCTCTTTCAATCCATTTTGCACTATCAAATTACGAATATGTGCAGAACAATACAGATGAAAGAACTCACCTTCACAAGGAAGGGCTTTCTTCATGTTCAATTTTTGTTTTAATAACCCAACACAAAGATCATTGGAAGAAGCAGTATCCAATGTTATAGTGAAAATCTTGTTCTCAATCCCCCACTCTTGTAGCAAATTATATATATATATATTTCAGACAAAGATATACCATTATGTGGTGGAGGTATAAACGAAAAGTTTAACTCTCTCTTAGTTAATACCCAATCTTTGTTAATAAAACGTGCAGTAAGGCACATATACCTGCCTATCAGTTGTCGAAGAAGTCAGCAAATCAGATGTTAAACAAATACTCCAAGAACATACATTCAACATAGATTTAACCCTTTGTTTCTCTCTTAGATGCATTTTAACCAAATCAACCTTAACAGTATTTCTAGGGATAAATGGTACATCACCATGCAAGTACTAATGTGTTTCTCTTACACCATTATATTCAACATATGGAAAAGGCAAATCATGCTTAATAACCGAAGCAACCAACAATTCTCTATATCGTTTAGCATCAAATTTAGAGTTACTTACTGACAGAGATCTTGCTTTTCTAGCTAAGAGCATTTGCCCAACATCATGAGTGTTTCTCCCCCCGCAAACTTTATTGTGCTTTCTTAAATTTTCAGTTCTATATGAACTTCAAGCCCTATATTTATTACCACACGTCTTGCATTTTGCCCATACCTCTGGGTCATTTGGATCAATATTAAGAATGATATCATAATATTGCCAAACAATTGAGGTTTTCCTACGCTTCTTTCCATTTTTTCTTATTCCCCATAGAAGTAGGGTCATCTTCTAGCAAATTTAATTCAACCACATTGTCGTCAATTTCGAATGACTCGTCTGCATCTTCAAAAAGTTCTTCATTATTTATCTACACACATGATCATTAGTTAAAGTATATGCTATTAACTAGTTTAATAAGATTCAATGACTATATAACAATTACTTGTCAAAAATCTAGTGAATATTCGAAGAAAATTACAAAGGTACCATATAATACACGAAAAATAATACGTGATGTGGTGTTTTAAAGCAAAAATATATCAATTATAATAATAAACACTCGCAAAGTAGGGTTGGAAAAGCTTGATTGGACTTCTGAAGGATCGAGGTAAGATCCTTTGGAACTCAGATTTAAATTGAGCAATACCTCATAGAATCGAGCGCAGGCCCTGTGCGCTTGACTCCTCACTTCATTAGGGTACATGATATTCTTTTAGGTTTTATCTTCTCCATTGTTTTTCCATTTCATTCTTTGATTATATTTTGACAACAATGTGTGCATTTGATTGTTCCTTGGTTGGAGTATCACTTTCTTTTATAGGAAATGTGTTGTTGCTTACAAGTTTAGGGGTATAATATGCCCCACATCTACTCATTCTAGTAATCCTGTACTCTTGATCTTATTCTTTAGTTCTGTACATACATTGGGGATAATGTATGATTCAAGTTTAGGGGTATGGAAGAACACTGCCCAATACTGTTGTTATGTCATTCTTAAGCATGTGTTTGCGCTTTGATTTTGTTTTAATTTCATTGGTAAGGCTTAAATTTATGAACACATGATCATTTGACTTAGGAATTTTGAATCTTGTTACTTACTTTTAGCAACATGAGATGCTTCTTGTCTCGATTCAGATTTACCTCGAGCAAAATATGAAATTTGAGACCAATTATGTTAATTTTTAATATCTTGAATATTAATAAAATATATATATCAAGTTTAAATTTTTCACTAAGTAACTGAACCTCTTGCCTCATTAAGAAGTGAGTGTTTGCGTCAAAAAGTGAGAAGTTTTGGTTTGATTAATAAAATGGCTAGCTTTGACTCGAGTTAGTAAGTCCTTAGGGGTGTCTTTACACTTAATGCCCTAAAGCCATTTGGTTTGGGAGTCATTGGCTTAACACTCAATACATGAGTAAATTAAAAAGCTTAAAGGAGAAAAGCATTACACAGCTTGCAGAAAAAAAAAATGATATATATATGTCTTGGGTATTTCATCTAATAGGAAGTCCAATAAATTCTGAGATGTTGATTCATTTATATAGGAATTATTTTGAAGCTTCATGATTATGTGTTGGTTTATTTTGCACTAATTGGATGCTTATTGTATCTCAATCTGCCATTTGTAAGTGATTTGATTTGTGATTTCTTGGAATTTTGAAGATGAAATTTATCATTTTACGCTTGCCAATGAATGAGAACCATTACTTTGTGATGCTTTATCCTTTTGAATAACATAATGATGACAATGTTTGTGGGTATCATTCCTGTTAAACCCTCACAAGACTTCACTCGTCCTCTAGGGATGCATAGGGGTTTAAAAGGCTTGTTGTATATGCTAAATGCAATCGTACATTCCACGAATGAAGGATTTATCTTGTTATTTTGCAGTTTTATTTCTTGTTGTGTATTGCTAAGAGACTAGAAATATGTAAGTTTAGGGGTATGATGAGCATCGAATGTTACACACTCAAACCCCTTAACTTGCATATGTTAATTCCTTAGCGTTGTTATTTGTTTGATTTGGTTTGTTTTTGTGTTTCAGGGTTTTATTTGAAAGATGCAAAAATTTCATTGAAAATTGGACTTAAAAGACCATTTGAATGCATTCTAGAAACCTGGGATCGAGCTCACCAGCCAAGGGCTCGAGTGCAACTGTGCTCGCCCCACTCGGAGATTGACCTACAATTTTCCTAGGGTTTCTAGGGTTTTGAGGGTTCTCCTAAGCCCTATAAATAGGCCTCTAAACATAAAAGAAAGAGACAACCACTGCTTAGAGCAAAAATTCGGCAAATATCTCTTGGAGGCCTAGCGGAGTTAAGAGCGACTAAACCCCCTAGTGGGGGTATTGATGTAACTATATCCGAGCACAATGGTTTGATTGTATCATAATTTATAGATTTTTAATTTATGAATGCTGGTTGTATAATTATGAGAAATGCTACAATTTGATTTAGTTCTTATGTCTAAAATCAATATTTGCTGAATTCTTATATTGTCTTAGAAAGTCTTTTACTTTTATTGAACTCAAATCATTCTTATTTTCTGTGATTATGGGATGATGATTATACAACGGTTTTAATTGACATATGATCACGAGGGTTAGATAGGTCATACCTAGGAAAGACAGGTCGTGTCGCATTTTAGTGGTTAGGTGGACGATCTGTGCCAACTGAAGATGAGTTATACTATTCCCTTAATTGTATGTATCCTACTAAAAAATTATATAATCTATACTTATGAAAGACATGTCGTACTGCATCTTAGTGGTTAGGTGGATGATTCGTGCCAACTGAAGATGGGTTATACTATTCCCTTAATTGTATGTATCCTACACAAGAATTAGATTATCTATACCTATGGAAGACATGTCGTATTGCATCTTAGTGGTTAGGTGGACGGTCTGTGCCAACTGAAGATGGTATTTTCTTGTTTATTTACAACATGCATAGAATGAATTTCTTGATTAAATATGATTAACCACTATTGTGTGGATAGAGTTGAAGTCAATACCCTACACTCTTATATTTAAATTCTCTTTTATTCTCATGCACCTTAGTTACAAAACAACTCAATTATCTTTTAAATTAAGTTACTTTTAATCTTGAAAACTTGTACCTACGCAGTTTTTGAAGTTCGACACCCTTAATATAACTCTATCCTATAGGGATTCATATTACTGCGAGTGGTAAATTATTATTAATATTATTTTGCTTACACCACATCATGGGGTAAAGTGAATTTTCCCATATGTTCTATATTATGTATATAGATTTATTATGCACATACACAAACACACACATATCCATATATACTCACAAATACACAAATTGTTTTTATCTTTCATATTAGGAAGAGAATTATCTTTTACTTTAGATGCTCCTATTACAAAATTAAAATAATATTTAAAAATTGTAAGAATGAAGTTATATAGTCAAGTTTATAAAAGTATATATCGTTTGATATTAGAACATATTATTGCAGTCACGAACGGCTCATTTATTATTCACACCAAATTTAATGGAGCCGAGCTAAGTCGAGTTCATGAGTGGCTGGTTAGTCTAATAGTGATAAGGCAATTGAAAAGGAAAGAGTCCGATGCAAGCAAGCTGAAGTGAGGAATTGCTTTTTGGTTTTGCTATTGTCTAACACCAATTAATCTGTCAGTATTGGGTCTAACACCAATGAACCTAAGACATTGAAATTGCGTTCTAATTAATTTGCATAAATACTTTAAATGTTATATATATACATATCCATTTTTTATGTGTTTTAATGCAAGGAAGTTGTAAGCCTTTTTCTGTCCATCACTTTTCAATTCTCTCCACATTTAAATTCGAGCATAAAAAATAGTTTCATAATTATTTACTTCATTTTTTTTCTTATTTTCACTTCTCTCGGTCCATAATTTTAGTGCAATTCTTTTTCTATTCTTTTTGAATTTCCCTTTATTGACATTAGTGATCCTCAACCGTCCACGTATCGAGCTCGTTTGCTAATATTTTTTAACGAGTAATTTTAAAAATTACTTAAAAAATGAAATAACTTTTAAAATTATAATTTGATCAAAATTTAATAATAAGTAATCATAAGTTCAATAGTAATTTTACGAGCCACATCATTTTTTAAGAAATATAAAACTGACACAAGAGGAACTTTTAGCATTACTCTTTTTTACCAATGATTTTTATTTTTTTTTAACAAAAATGTAAAAGCAATAACAAAATATCTCAACATATAAAACACTAAAAACAAGTATTACTTTTATATTATATCACAACCAAAAAAATGAAAAAAAATACCTTCTAAAAGAATTAGCAAACGAACCACCAAGTCATTCATTATGAAGATGTAGATGTTAATGTATTGATTAAATGATTAAATTTATTTATTTCTCTTAGGTTAAGCTCTTGAGATATTTAATATGATATTAGAGTAGAGATCATGAGTTCAAACCCTGATTTTGTTAATTTACCAAATTTTAATTAATATTTCTAGGGGTGCTCAAATGGTTATAACTGACGGTTATTGGTAATAACTGCAACCACAACCACTTAGGCGGTTAGTGGTTATTTTATAACCGGCGGTTTTATAACCGCTCTTTTATATGGGCTTTTGAGTTTTTTTTAAGTGTTTTGAGCCTTTAATGGCTTATTTTTTGGGCTTATTTTAAGGTTTAAGGCTAAAATGTTCCAAAAAAGATAGAGGAAAAAAACATGCTTTGAATAAGGTTTAGCCCAAAACATCACATACCACATTATATATTTCATATACATAATCATAAATAGCTCAAATCAATTAATCCAAATACAAATGAAAAAATTAATATATATTTTATTAATATAAAATATTTAATATATATTTATATTATTATATATAAATGAAGGTGGTTAGCAGTTTTTAATAACCGCCCACCAAAGTGGTTAATAGTTAACGGTTATAAGCGATTTGCGGAGCGGTTATAACCACCCCGTTTGACCAGCCCTAAATATTTCACATGTTGGGTCTCGTCCCATCTATTAAAATAGAGTTTGTGAAGGAGAATATTAAAATATTAAATAAATAATTAAATATACTTTTTTTTACTAACTTAAATTTTTGAAATAAATAGTAATGTGATAGTAAAAAGGTAGGTAGACAAATCTAGGTGGTGTTTGGCAAACAACACCAAACACTACCACACTATTCATTTCATTTTTCAAAAAAATTAACATAAAAACATTCTCACTTTTTATATCACATCATTTATTTTTTACTACTATTTAAATAAAAAAAATCAATACAAAATAAAACTTTTCTAGTTTTCAATACAACTTTTTCAAATTTTTATACTAATTATTACACTCGTTTTTTTCCCTCACCAATCATGAACAATACAATGTAAAGGGCTTGTTGTTTACCAAACAAAGCCTAGTGTTGACAAACGTTTGATCTACTTCTATCTCACCCTCTTCGGGCTCCGCCGTTAGTTTGGATAAGTCATAAGTATATTAGAATAATAAAGAAGATGGTTAGAAGATGATTGAAGCTTTCTAATAAAATGATTTGATTTTCATAATGCTCTAATGAAAATAAAAGGTTATTTTTCTTGATTTTAATCCATGAAAAATAAAAAGGTTAAATGATCTACAAACTTATTTAGGTCCATTTGTGTTTTTAAAAATCTCGTTTTTGGAATCAATACTTTTTAAAATAGCAATGATATTTGGTAAAACATGTTAAAAAGTATTTTTTTTAATCAAATATTTGTTATGAGAAATTATAATTTTTGTTTAAATGCACGTTTTTTCAAATAAGTACCTCATAGTTTGCTACTTATAAAAATCACAGATTTTATTTCCATTTTAAATTAAGTACTGTTTAAATTTTAATGCCAAACACTTTGCCTTTTAGAATAACCTAAGTTCAAATCTGTAAAATCCCTAAGTTTTTTTTTTTACTCTCTGGGTTAAATGAAATGCTAAAGAAATCTCTGCCGTTAACTCAAGGAGTAAAAATTGTAAAAGAAAAAAACTTAGGGATTTTAGAGTTTTGGCAGGTTGAATCAGGAAATTATAATATATTTACTTTATTTTTTATGACATATTTTATAAACGCAGATTATTTTTATAAAATTGCAGTATGAAATGGACCCTTAAAAATGATTGGTAATTTTTTTAAAAAAACTTGAGTTTTGATTATTCCGAGGTTGTTCAGATGGCCTCAACACTTGGAAGATGTATTTATTTATTTTTTTGATATGTTTGCACAAGAGAGGGATTATTTTTATAAAATTGCAGCATGAAATGGACCCTTAAAAAGGATTGGTAATTTCTTTTAAGAAACTTGAGTTTTGATTATTCCGAGGTTGTTCAGATGGCCTCAACACTTGGAAGATGTATTTATTTATTTTTTTGACATGTTTACATAAGAGAGAAGAAGAATTCGAACTAATGATCTCAAGCGTAATTTCAGCCAATTGAATTATCTTTTAGGGGCGGAAAATGTATGTTAAGAGAATGCGAAAGTTGATGCATATGCAGACAAAAGGGTAACGTCAACGTGCTTTACTCATTGTTTGTCGCGGACATTGAATACTACTTAACCTATACATTAATTAATAGTTATATTTATTTATATGACCTCGCCACTCTGATGGGGGCTTCTTGTCTTCTTCTTCTTCTTTTTTTTTTTTTTTTTTAAATTTTTTTTTTTTAATATATTCTATTTATTGTATTTTGTTTTTAGTCTTAGTCTTTAGCCATCTCTCCATCACTCAAAAAGAAAAGAGAAGCTTGTAGGCATCTGTCCCATTCCATGGATGTATCCATCTGAATTTTATTTTCTGGTGGCTACTCGGAATTTGAATTTGGGTGGATAAACACTATAATATATTAATATGTAATGTCATCTATTTCTATTTGGATAATCATAAAAGCAAATTGAAGTATGAGCTACATCATTCTTTCCATTCCATGGTGGCTGGTGGCCGGAAATCATGATCGTTGACCCAGAGACAGCACAGAAATCTCTAGATAATCCCAAATCCTAACTTGATATTATGTTCCACTGCAATTTCTATAAATAGATGTGAGTTACATTCAACTGCATTAAATTCGTTTCAAGTTTAATCCTCATAATTACGTAAGCTCACTTATAATATATTATATTTATGTCCTCAAGTGGTAGCTCAATCGGTTGTGAACCACGCCTTATGAAGCGGAGGTCACAAGTTCGAATCCCCTCTCCCCTTACCCTTGCGTGGACATGTAAAAATATATATATATATATATTATATTTATACATGAAATGGTGTCGTTTTTGTGTTTAAATATATATAAAAAATGTAATAAAATCTAGAAATTATGTTGTATATAATAGAGTATTATCGTATTACCATAAAATCTAAAAAAGATAGAATACACACATATACATATATATATTAAGGAAATATATGGATAATTTTTTTAGAACAGTAAAAACCCATGGATTAATATTTAGCTAACAAGTTAAAAAAAAAAAAATAATAAAAAGAAGAATATGTAAGGAAGATGTATTAGTAATATGTATAAGTTATGGCAAAAAAGGGATAATGTAAAGAGATTAGCAGAGAGTGAGAAGAGAGATTAATAGAATTGTGAAAGAGAGGAGAAAAGAAATAAAAAAAAAAAGGAACTGGCTAATACTCCTTAAAGCTCATAGAGTGTTATAGCAGATCAAGTAGATGAAGCCAAATGATATCAGCTCAGCAAGATAGTCGCTTTACAAGAAGCTTTTTAGTAACCTAATTACATTGATACATCTAGTTACATCCACTCACGACCACGTCGTCACACTTATATGACAGTCGTATAGAATAGTCTACTGCTAAATAGTTAGTGTTTCTAGTTACTTATACATATTAACAAGGCTGAGAGACCCATCTGTTTGTATCAACCTTAAAAACAGAGAAACTATATATACAACTAAAAGCCCTGCTCCCAAAACGCCATCTAGCCTCATGCCTCTCACAGGCAAAACCACAAGAGCCCAAAGTAAGCCACCTGCCAAAAACCCTAGTGTCTCCAAGAGGTGAGGATCTCTAGGCATCACTACAAATGAAGGGTATTTTGCCCAACATGAGCCTACAAGAGACAAGCCTAAGCCAAAAAGAGTGCTGAAGATGGGGCCAGCATAGCAGCCTGATATAGCAACTTGAGCTCCCTCTGCTCCACCATTCATAGCCATTGTTAGATTTGCGGTGAGATCTCCAAGTGAGTTGCCCCAAGCAAGGACTGTTAGAGCAAGTATAGAAGGATTTATTCCACACATATACCCAAGAGAAACCAGCAGCCCTAACAATTCCTGAGCAGTGATATAGCTCCAGGTTACACTCATTAAAAAGCCCCCTGCAAGCCAAGGAAAAGTGAATTTCTTTGGTGGGCAAGAGTTGTCAGTTTTCAAGAAAGCAAGAACCCCAAAAGCAATCCCAAAACTCAACCCAATTCCATAGTGATGAGGCTTCCCAAGAGCTGACAACAGCAGTGGAGCTAATGTCACTGAAGCAACTGCATATGGCTTAGACCATCTCTCCTCACAAACAACAGGAATTGTCAATCGCCTTGGTAAAGAAAGAGGCATCTCAAGGATGCAAAGAAATGTAGCACAAAAAGCTGATGATCTGAGACAAAAGCAGCTCTTCTTGACTTCTACTAAAGACTCACCTTCCCCATTCTCCATGTCGGTAAGAATAGGTATGTTCAAGTCACTGCCATTGCCAGAATTACCATGTCTTTCACCGTCTTCTCCGCCATTCCTCGAGTGGTAATGTGAAGTGCAAACCATTATCACATAAACAATATACAATGAAGTAAAAGCAATTGCACCCCACAGATCAATTTTCCCCTGAATCAATATGACAATCAAGAACACAAGAACCAAAAGGAAAAAACAAACATCTCTTATAAAGGCAGACTTGTTTACTCGAATCTGCTTTTTTCGACTTGAAATGCATATGATTCCAACCACAACACATGTTACAAAGGAAGCACCCCCTAGTATTGTGTTAAGGCCAATGTCACACGTTCCACTACCCATAAAGGAGACGATGGTTGAAAAAATATCAGGGGCACCATTGCCAAGAGAAAGCAGAGTAACCCCAGCAATTGTAGGAGACAACTTTAGTAACGTTGACAAGCTTTCAAGTGAAGAACAAAAGTATTCAGAAGCTGTGTTTCCCAACAGATAAAACAGAACTAGAAGCCACAGAAAAAGAAGAGTATAACCCAGAAGGGGAAAACCCCCAATTTTGCAATAGAAAAGGTAAAGATAATCAATGTATCCCTGGGAAACACATGGGTCATGGGATTTAATGTAGGAACACTTGGCTTTGAAGTTATCAAGCGTATGTAAGGCCTTGCAGCCTTGCTGGCTGCTGCTAGTGAGACCGTGGAATTTGCTCAAAACAAGACATTCTGAAGAGTAGAAATGTATAATCAAGAAAGCACATCCCACTAACAGAAATGAGATGTTCAAGAAAAGAAGATAATTGTTCTTGGCAGACATTGCAGAAAATCTATCAAAAACAATTTCATGCACAGAATAACCTGGAATACTTCATGATTAGGATAATGGGCATATCCATTCAGGTCAACAGCCAACAGACTAATCCAAGGAAGCTGGCTTTGCCAAATTTGGACACAACTTCAACTACTCAAAAGAAAAGGCACAAACGTGTAGTAGAACTAACCTCTGCAAGTGCTGGTTAAAGCTTTGAGCTTCTTGATGAAAGTAGAACTTGCTGACAGAAAAACCATTGAAGGCTTCTACAACTTGGGGAATTGCTAACTCATGGAGGTGGGAACCGGGAAGCTCATTACAATTGTCTTGTAGTTGCAATGCCTCCTTGGGAGATGAACCGAATAATACACGTGTTATTAGGTTAGATGTCGTTTTCATGTATAAGAAATGAAATTAGACATTAATTTGCAATCAAACGGTACCATTTACTTTCTTTGGTTGTCTCATTTTGTTCTTCTAAATCAAGCTTTTGACCCTTTCTTTCTTTCGATACACACGTTTTTGCTAGGCGCAGTGAAGATGCTACGCGGCATGTGGCTGATCGTGAGAACACCCAATAGAATGGATCTGACATCACACGTCTTTTTTTTTTTTTTTTTTTTGCCTTTTTCATTGTTTTTCTCTGAAAATGACACAAAAGTACCCTACGGTGTACATACCACTTTGCCTGCGGTGAAATGAGTAATGCTACGGAGCAAACCATCGGCACCCCTTCCGCCTCCGCCCACCACCGCCGCCGAATGCACTGGCGACGCCCACCCACCACAGTACCTGCAGTACCAGCAGCTGTACTTTCACCCGGAAGTATTCCCGGAGACTTTGTACGGCGACGCCCACGGAACGACACCCGCGCACCACCACCGGCTACTTCCACCACCGAAAACGACCGAACCACCACCGGCGACGCCCACCATCAAAAAACCGGCAGTCCGAAACCACCCTAACCTGACATTTGGGTATAGCTTTTGTTGGCTTGAAATCTTGATGGGTTCTAAATTTTTATTTAGTTGCTTTGGTCATTGCTCTTTTTTTTTTTTTTTTTTGGGTGAATTTTCAGGTTCTGTTTGATTATCAAGAAATTGACAAATCTAGGCAGTGAAGAAATTAGTTATGAATATTTTGTTAAATCCTTTGTAATGAATGGATTAGGATCAAGATTTATAGGAACCATGTTGATGAATGATATGTTAATTTAACCAAATATAGAGAAACAAGTGAAAAAAAACAAAGAAGGAAATTTGGAAGCATTTTGATCCAAAATTTTCCGAATGATGGAGAGAGAATGGAATTTAGGTTTTTGTGTGACAATTGATTGTGATATATGCTGTTCTGGGCCTTGAATTACCAAGATTGAAAATTAAAGGTTTGCATTGGATTTTGTTTGTGATAAATAAAAATTGCTTTGTGCTGTGATTTAGGCCTATGCCTCCTTTTCGTTTGGAGCAATATCAATTCATTATATTTAGTTAGTTATATTGAAAGGTATGTTTGTCTTTTCACATTTTGTGTGAACAAAAATGCCCAATTACTGTAACTAATTGAATGCAAGGGTGTATCAATCCTCCGATATCAATGATATTGTGCTTGGTGGAATTTAAACCATTTCCTTAAGGCAATTTATATCATTGAATAAATTGTTTTGATTTTATTTTAAGAACAGAAACAACTATATATGCAGTATCGGAGCCAAGATTTGATATGAGGAGGGGGCAGAACTAAAATAATATAAAATAATAGTAAAATGTTTTTTTACTCTCTATATAGATAAATATTTTTTATTATTGTTGATACACAGTTTCTGATTGGTGATGTGGCACACCTGCCAAGTTTGAAACGAGCAATGCTCACTGCACAATAAGAGAAAAAGCGAAGGAATCGAAGAGACTGGAGGTGAGCCAACATGGACACTCCGATGCCTAAGTCAGAATTTGAGAAAGAAAGTATAAGCAACAAATAAAGCTGAAGAGCAAGAGTTCTGATTACCCAAATGTGGAGATGTGACTTGCCTTTTATAAGCATGGAGCGGTTGTAGTCCCTAACCAACGATTTATTCTTCCTTGATTTTCTGCTATGTTGTTGTTCTTAAGAGATTTGAATAGTTATCCTTTTGTAGATCTTTTGAGATTAAGATCACATGATTTGGTAGTTATGTATTTCATTGTATTTGAATATCAGGATAAGATTGTATATCTATTTTGAATGTATTAATAACCGTATTTGTCAAATGTCCAAGTTGTCCTTAGTATGAAGTTCAATGCACTCTAAGTTATCGGTCTCGGATATGACGAGTCCGAGACCTCTTTAGGGTTAATGAGTTGAAGGTCTCGGATTTATGGATTCGAGACCTTGTAGGTCTCGGAAGTCGTGGACCTTGGGCCTAGTAATCCGAGGCCTTTCCGGTTACTTCCTTTTTGGGCTTAGATGGGGCCCAAGTCTCATTGGGATTTGTACGGTCGATCCATAGCCCAACAATTATATATAAAAAAATATATGATAATTATAATTCTTCTTTAACAAAATTTCGAAATGTTAATAAAATATTATCAAACAATGTTAATGTTGTCTTTATCAAAGGTGGGAAATTTGAATTTCAAAATTTCACCGAGATTGTTGGAATTTTTGAGACGCTGTCGATTCGTCTATTCAGTCGGTTCACACGCCCGAGTACTTCCACATGTCAGTTGCAGAGACGCGCACTCTTCCCAATGCATTTAATTCGCATACTTCGAGGTGTTTCTTTGAGGTTTCCAATGCCTCTTGGTTGACGCGACTGTTTATATGACCCTTCTGAAGCTATAAAAGGAGAAGAACTCCCTCATTTCGCCATTTTCTGTTTTTCTTACAAGTTTCTTTCTCGGAACCTCCATTTCTTGTCTAAAAGCCCATTCTTCCTCTCTTCTAGTCTCCAACTCGTTCTCTTCTCTATCTTTTCTGCATTATGTCTGGTGGAGAGGACTCGGGTTCAGATGGTTTGGGTGACAACACCTACCTAGCCTTTTGGCAGCCAGAGCTGACCAAGGTTGACGAGAGGCGGATCAGACTGGAATTCTTCATTCCAAGTTCGGTGAAGCTTCGTTTTGATGATGAGAGAAAGGGGGCCATAGTTCGTGCTGATGCCAATGAAGTTTGCCTGTACGAAACCATGTTTCATGCAGGGTTCCGATTGCCCTTCCCATGAGTCGTATGGGAGTTGTTGAGCCATTTGAATCTGGCTCCACATCAAATAGTGCCCAACGCCTGGAGGGTACTCTACGCCAGCATCATGCTATGGCCTATGGCTCTCGGAGCCGGGAACTTCCTCTCTGCCAAAGAGTTTTTATGGATGTATCGACTCCAGAAGAACCCTTGGAGTGACGGTTTGTACAACTTCCAGTCTCGACGAAGGAGGTTCATTCAGATGGATGGCAAGTTCTCCAGCAACCATGGGTGGAAGAGTAAATACTTTTTCGCCATAGGCCAGTGGGAATTCTTTCCTACTAAAGCTGCTAAAGGTCCGAGGGTGCCTCGGGAGACTTGTGCTTCTGTAGCAAACGCTTCCAAACTTCCAAAGAACTATGGCTCAGAGAGGAGGAGCTGCTTCGTGTAAACAACATTTTGACATGGGCTTAGAAACATGAGAACCTGATGAGCTATTTGAAGCTTATCAAGGCGGCCTCAGAGGGATAAGGCTTAACTTCCTTCGAGGAAGGTGATGACGGAGCGAGAAGAAGACCGGCTCCCGAGGTCGTTGCGGACCCACTTCTCAAAGCTGCTGACCCTCCAACAAGGAACACTCGGGGTGCTACCCCCCAAAAGCTTATAATCGACAAGGGAAAGGCAAATTAGTAGAACCCTCGAAGTAGAAAAGCTTTCAACTCCGTACTGGCGGAGCCCTAAGAATAGGAAGGGAGCTAGAACAACCTACTGCACCCCAATTCCGCATGTCTGGGCCTTTGAAAATGGAAGGCAAGGTGAAGAGACCCCTCACTACTCATCCTCTAATAGCTAGGGTCTTAAAGCTGGTGGATGAGGCTGAGGATTCTGAAGGGCTTGAGGAGCCTCCACTGAAGAAGAAGAAGAAGACGAAAGCTACGGAGGCCACATCGCCAGTTAACATAGTGCAAGGTCAGCTTGCTAGCTTTCTGGGTACTAGAAGGAGGACTGGCTCGAAGCCAGTCGTGAAGACCGTGGAAGAGGCGCTTTTATCGCCAATGCTATTGTTGTGAAGCCTCTAAACATGGCTCCTTTGGGCTCAACTGGGGCCGCCCTAGGGACTGCAATCCCCATTGAGTCCACGTCCTTCCAGCCTTTAGGGTTGAACATCCAACACATCTTGGATGACATTGAATTGGAGATGGACTCGGAAAACTCTATAGGGACAGAGCATGAGAGAGCTGGAAGGCCAACAGTAGAGGTGGCAGAGGCTCAGGCTTTGCCTCCAGTGGCTGAAAAGGAGCACAGGGCTCAAGATCCAATACCTATAGGGGCTCAGATTTCGACTCCTATTAGGTCTCAGTCACAGATTCCTTCTGGTGTCGGAGCGGCCTCGACAGCCGAGGCCTCCTCTTCCTCTAGCACCACCCTAATTAGACCCTCCAGTGCTGATTGGACTGTTGGAGGGCACCTTGCCAGATTCGGCGGTGACCTTTTGGGGAATTCGTTTCAAGCTTTGGTGGATCTAATCCCTCACGAGAGCTTGTCGATGAAGCAGGATGTATCTGCTCGAGGCATGGTTGAACAAATGGTGTTTTTCCAACTTGTTGTGAGTATTTATCCACCTTTTCTTTTATTGTAGATTCTTTCATCTTTATACTAATGACCTTTTCTTGCAGTGCCTCATGAAGTCGCTTATCCTGTACTGTTATTTTCAAAAATTATTGGAGGCCTCGGCTTCCGAGACCGAGGATCTCAAGAACAAGGTGGCGGAGTTGGAGGCTGAAAATGCCAAGCTAAAGGAGATAATGGCTAGGCAAGATGAAGAGCTTCTACTCTCGGGCCACCAGCAGTCTATGATACAAATTGAAGCTTCTGAAGCCACAGCAACTAGAACTACGGCTGAGTCCAAGGTTGCCGAGCTGTTAACTGAAATTGAGGGGATCCGAGTTGAAGTCGGCAGACATCAAGACGATAACTCTATTATCAAGGAGGACCTCGAGCAGCTGGAGTGTAATGCCCCCAAAATTAGCCTTGGCTAATTTGGTGGAGTTACTGGCAATTAACCCATTTAGGTCAACTTGTGACTAAACGGGAAATCGCCTCTCTAGTATCATCAAAGTAAATGCAATGGAGGGTGAATAAATCTGAGTTACTATAATTCATCAAGTATGAACATGGAGCAACTAACCAATAGTAATGACAAACCTGTAATAATTGGCAAGTCCTAAACCACACGGGTAGCAGCAGCCATGCCACTCCCAGAGTGTTGAGTCAAGTGATAAGTGCTTAAATATTCATATTTAAGCCCTTTAATTTATATTTGTTAATCTCTTAATTTTGTTAGTTTGTGCCATTTTATTTCCTTTTTATGTTTTCTATGTTTTTGTAGGTCATGGAAGAAAAGAAAGTGTTTCTAAAAAAGTTCTAGGCTTAAAGGACAAATTGGGAAGACCTAGAAGATATGGTTAAGTTTAACCAAATAAAGGAAATGATTAAATTGGAATTTCTCAAATTGGAGTCAAAATCTGATTGGATTCAATTTTGGATTCTGCACATGTCTCGGTATTTTGGTCATAATTTTCAGCTCAAATATCGGATTAAGATGATTCTAGTGGCATTGAAAAGCTAACTCAAAATTTTACAAATCATTGTGAAATAAAATTTTCCTAATTCGGACGTGCGCTATGCCAAAATTTTCTTGTAATAAAAGAACGCAAATCTAGACGAATCCTACTTCGATTTGGACTAGGATTGTCTCCTAATTTGACTAGAAAATAGAATTCCGAATTTTCTAGGTTTACTAGGGTTTCTAGTAATTTTCTAAGGCCTATAAAATAGACCTCTTAGCTTCTAGGAAAGGGGGGAAAAAGAGGCACAAGCTCTGGAAAGGAACTAAAGGCTAGATCAAGAGGAGCCTGGGTTTTTTCTCTCCCACCTTTATTTTTGTTATGTAGTTTATATTTTAATTGGGGCTAGATTGAAGCCCTATTCATGTCTATTTAGGATTGCAATATTAGGGCCTTTGCTACAATTATATTTTGGTGTATTTAACTTGATTAATTCCTATTTTAATGAATTCCTTGTATGTGTTTACCTGATCAACATATGCATGTGGTATGTATTAGTTAATTAAATCATTTTGGATGACTGAGTCCTGAGTTTAATAAGAGTAACAAAAGAAATTCACACCGGGTTCTTGGGTTAGTCAACATGGGGAACCGGGAGTATACACCCATGCCCTAGGCCTCATGTGTTTGTCGATTTCCATAGATTTATGCTTTCTTAAAGAACAATTTAGTATACACTCATGCTAAATCATTTAAGAAAGAAAAGAGTTAGAGTATACACCCATGCCCTTAGGTTGACAAACATAAATATACCGATATGATTGTGCATTGGCATATTGTTATCTTACTTAGTCTGATTAGTGGTGGATATCAAAACCCTAATCCTTTTTAGTTTTAGTTTATCTTTTATTTTATTTCTTTATTTTAATTCAATCATGAAAATTGAATTTTATCTGTTAATTAAATAGGAAATTAATTCTAAACATAATTTACCAATCCTCGTGGGAATGATCTCGCACTTGCACACTATGTTACTATCTTGATCTTGTGCGCTTGCAAGTAAAACATACAATTATTTGCCTATTAATTTAGGTAGATATTTGCACAACATCAAGTTACCTAGAGAATAACAACAGCGTAAGTCTAACAACTTAGTAAGTAAACCTTACAACATAGGTATAACATGAACCCAATTAATGAAAGTAAACGTGCAATTTGAGTAATAATAAAAAAGAGGCATTACCTTCGTTAATACACCATTTGGTAAGTTTTTGGGTTTTCAAAGATCACGGTGTACTACTGACGATAACTACATAAATATTTTAATGCAAGAAAAACTAATGCTTTATAGGTCATAACTTTCATATATGGTCTACCTGAGATATTACCCCTTCTCAGTAGGGTTGGCGCTGTCCCGAAGGACCTGTAGTACAATGCATGTTCCCCAGCCATTGCACGCTACCGTACATAACACTAGCAGCACGACTGAGTCTGACCTCGAGTGGCCCACACCGCTAATGATGTTTGTCTTATAGTGACCAACCATTGGGAATGGCTGCACCTTGGTCACGAAACCATTGGATCTAAAGCCCCCATATAACACCCACACATTTGACCATAGTATGAAGTCTATATAGTAAGCACATTGTCGTTTATACTACACGTACCGGCGTACCATGTCATACGATGCATCTTATCAACCAATTCATAATGCAATTTACCAAGTAATTATAAAATTGGCATGCTCATATCATACTCGTGGTTAGTCAGCTGGCATATCCTAGGTTTTTAGGTAAAAAGGCTGTAAAGGTTCACTTACCTCGCGCACTCGAGCGAATCCTCCGACTAAGTTAAGTCCTGCTATAACGGAGTACAACACACCGTTATACTAAGTCGTGTTTAACAATAAGGTGCTAAACTAAACTGTGCATGATCGAAGGTTAAACTGGTTCTTTGCTCCCTGACCGTACGTCCGGCCTCAATGGCGTATGTCCACTCAGTGAGTTAAGCACATTGTTAAGTTTTCAAACATCACTTCTTCCTATAACATTTCTAAACCTCTAAGCCTCTTCTAAGCTAACAAAAGAGTACATGCAACGTAAGAAATCACAACACAATGAAACTTTAAAGATCTTTTGAAAACATTAACACTTTTAAGGAATGCTTAAAGAACACTTTGGAAAACTCACCAAGATATAAGCTAGAAGGTAAAATAGTGCTGAAATATAAAAAGAGACAAAGCTTACCCCGAAGCTAAGCAAATACATGATCTTCCCCTCCTTGGAATCTACTTTTTGAAGCTCACACTTACCAAACAACACTTACAAGCAAGGATATAATTATGGCAGCCTAGGGGCGTGCCAGAGAACTGGAATGGGGTGAGAATAAAGGGTGGGGCGAGGGGTATTTATAGCTGAGGGCTGCTACCAACTCTCTGAAAAGTAGCGGACGTCTGTTCAACCCAAGCGTATGTCCGGTACTATTTGTCCAACGGTCCAAAGGGTGTCTCGTACGTTCAGGTATTAACTAGGGGGTATTTCAAAAAGTAGCGTACGTCCGTTGGTCCCGCGTATGTCTACTGTACTATTTGCAGAGTGTACATTTGGTGGTCCCTATGCGTATGTCCACACTAAAAATAGTGGTGTATGACCGCTTGACCTAGCATACGTCTGGCCTCAAAGGATTAGTGTTTGGCTTTTATTTTCTAAGGGATTAAGGTCTCATTGGGTTAACACTAAGGGCTTGGGTCTTTGTTAAAACAATTCTATTGAAAACCTTGTTAACTGCTTTTGTGAAAAGGTTTTTGAATAATAAAAAGGGTTATTTTTATCAGGGTATTACATAGAAGAAACACATTTAGGGGTCTTGGAACAATTGAAGGTAGCTCAGGCTAAGATCAAACTCGTCACATGAGACTACAAATTAATCCGAATAAATTGGATCCTCCAACAGAGTAGCCTCAACCTCTGAACTCCTCAACTCCAAGAATGGTTTTACACGTTATCCATTCACCTTAAAGGTGTTACCATTCTTGGGATCCTCAATCTCGATGGCCCCATGAGAAAATACTGTCCTAATGATAAATGGGCCAGTCCATCGAGATTTCAGCTTGCCAGGGAATAAATGCAACCGTGAATTGTAAAGGAGGACGTTCTGACCAGGCTTAAAAGATCTCCTCAGAATGCTCTAGTCATGAATCCTTTTCATGTGTGCCTTGTACTTCCTCGAACTATCATAAGCATCATTCCTCAACTCCTCTAATTCAGTGAGTTTGAGCTTCCTTTGAGAGTCGGCCTTCAAAAAATTGAAGTTCAACTACTTGATGGCCCAGTAAGCTCGATGCTCCAACTCGACGGGAAGATGACATGCCTTCCTGTACACCAGCCGATATGGTGACATCCCAATCGAAGTTTTGTATGTTGTCCTATATGCCCACAAAACATCATTCAATCGCAGAGACCAATCTTTTCTGTTAGGGTTCACAGTCTTCTCCAAAATGTGTTAGATCTCGCGATTTGACACTTCAACCTGCCCATTCGTCTGTGGGTGATAAGGGGTGGCAACTTTATGTGTAATGAAATACTTCTTCATCAGTTGCTCAAAAATTCAATTGCAGAAATGCATGCCTCCATCACTGATAATTGCTCTAGGTGTACCAAACCGAGCAAAAATAGTGTCCTTTAAAAATTTGATCACCACTCTGTGGTCATTGGTCTTGCACGCAACTGCCTCCACCCACTTAGACATATAGTCCATAGCAACTAAAATGTACAGAAACTCGAAGGAGTTTGGGAAAGGTCCCATGAAATCGATGCCTCACACATCGAAAATCTCAACTACCAAAATAGGATTGAGGGGCATCATGTTCCTCTTTGAAATACTCCCGAGTTTCTAACAGTGCTCACAAGATGTGCAATAAGCACGAGCGTCTCCAAACATGGTGGGCCAGTAAAATCCACACCGTAAAATCTTGGCAACGGTCTTGTTTGCACTGAAATGGCCCTCACAAGCATGATCATGACAAAAAGAGATGACATTGGTTTGGTCAAATTCAGGTATAAATCTCCTAATGATCTGATCGGGACAATACTTGAACAAATAAGGATCATCCCAAAGAAAAGTTTTCATCTTGGACAAAAATTTGATCTTATCTTGTTGCCCTCAATGCAAAGGCATTTGGCCAGTAACAAGATAGTTCACTATGTCAGCGAACCAAGGTGCTGGATTGTGAGCAATGTGCATCAATTGCTCATCAGGAAAGGTCTCAGAAATGGGGGTGGCGTCCTCGGTGAAATCCATAGTCAACCTAGACAAATGATCTGCCACCACATTTTCAGAACCCTTCTTATCTCGAATTTCTATGTCGAATTCTTGAAGCAGCAAAATCCATCGGATCAAGCGGGATTTAGCATCTTTCTTAGAAAAAAGACACTTCAATGCCGCGTGAAATGAATAGATAATGATTTTAGATCCTAACAAATAGGATCTAAACTTTTCCAGCACAAAAACGACCACCAACAATTCCTTTTCTGTGGTGGAGTGATTGAGTTGTGCGTCGTTCAGAGTCCTGCTCGCATAGTAAATGACATGGGGAAGTTTATCAATGTGCTACCCCAAAACAGCTCCAACAGCATAGTCTGACGCGTCACACATGATCTCAAATGGTTCACCCCAACTGGGTGGTCTAATAACTGGTGTGGACGTCAGAATTTCCTTCAAAGCCCCGAATGCTTCCAAACATTCTTCATCAAATTCAAACGGGGTCTCTTTGGCCAACAACCTGCACAAGGGCCTAGCGATCTTGCTAAAATCCTTGATGAATCGCCTGTAGAACCCTACATGGCCCAAGAAGGAACGGATTTCCTTCACAGTACGTGGGGTGGAAGGTTAGAGATCAAATTTACCTTCGCTTTGTCTACCTCAATGCCTTTGTGAGATATGACATGCCCCAGTACAATCCCCTGCTTAACCATAAAATGGCATTTCTCCCAGTTAAGCACAAGGTTCTTCTCTTTACACCTTACTAAGACTAAAGTGAGGTGATGCAAACACTCCTGAAAAGATGAACCGAAGATGGAGAAGTCATCCATGAAGATCTCCGTAAAACACTCTAACATGTCAGAAAATATGTTAATCATGCACCGCTGAAAAGTAGCAGGTGCATTGCACAGCCCAAACGGCATGTGACGGTATGCAAATGTCCCAAACGGACAAGTAAAGGTAGTCTTCTCCTGATCTTCGGGGTCCACTGGAACCTGGTTATATCCAGAATAACCATCCAAGAAACAGTAATACTCGTGCCCAGCTAAACGCTCCACCATTTGGTCAATGAATGGAAGAGGAAAATGATCTTCCCTGGTGGCAGCGTTTAATTTTTAGTAGTCTATACAAACTCTCCATCCCGACTGAATACGAGTTGGCACCAACTCGTTATCCTTGTTCTTCACTACAGTCAATCCAGCCTGCTTGGGCACAACATGTATCGGGCTCACCCACTTGCTATCAAAAATTGGATAGATGATCCCAGCATCTAACAACTTTACCACTTTTGCTCTCACAACCTCCAGCATTGCTGGGTTGAGCCTTCTTTGTGGTTCCCTCGATGGTTTGGAATTCTCCTCAAGATGTATCTTATGCATAACCAAAAAAGGGCTGATTCCCTTAATGTCCTCAATAGTCAAGCCAATAGCTTCCTTATGCTCTCTCAAAACTTCTAACAATTCCTCCTCTTAAGCATCTATCAAATCTGAAGCTATAATCACAAGTAAGGAATCAACTAGACCTAGGAACTTGTACTTAAGACTATCAGGCAAAGGCTTAAGTTCCTTCTTCGGGGAATCAAGCACTGCTGTCTCCTCATTCTCTTCGCTCACCAGAGGAGCAGTCTCCAAAAGTGCATCAGCTTGCTCCATAAGTTTCTCCAAATCTAGATCTTCACCAAACTGAGCAAGGCATGCTTCCAAGTGGTCTCTATGCTTGATTCTTCAATAACTTCATCCATGATCTCCTCAATCAAGCATACTTGGTTCATTTGGTCATAATCAAGTGGTTGTTTTCTAATCTGAAAAATGTTCAACTCCACTGTCATATTTTCAAAAGAAATTATGATGAGCTGTTTCGACATCCAGGATTTTTCCTAGTTGGTCGATAAGGCGTCGATCTATGAGGAAAGTCTGAAGGAGAATGCGGCTGAGTACGTGGACCAGAAGAGGAGGACTCAAGGAACTGGTACTTTGGTCAGAGGAGCCGGGCCAGCTAAGAGGATGGCAGTGGGGAGTTTTCCACCCAAGAGGTCATAAGGACATACCTCTGGTAACCCTCTAGTTTTGTCGCAGAAGAATCAGACGTCGGAGCTGTGTAAGAAGCGTAACCGTGTACAGTGGGGACCCTGCAGGATGGCAACTGGAACTTGCTATCGTTGCGGCCAGTTTGGTCACTTCAGCAAGGACCGTGTGGGCAAAGGGTTTGCTCAGAAGCCTTTAGCGTCAGCCCGAGTTTACGCGCTTGTTCCAGGAGAACTGGAGGAGGATCGGAAGTAGTGACAGGTACCGCCCCTATACTTGGATTTGAAGCTTCAGTTTTGTTTGATTCAGGGGCTACCCACTGTTTCGTATCTTTAGTGTTTGTAAGGTTGTCTAGACTTATTGTGAGAACTTTGGAACCTGGTCTAGCTGTAACTACCCTCGTAAGGAAAACTGTGGTCTGTAAGTGTGTAGTTTGCGAATGCCTGTTAGCATTTGTGGAAGAGTACTTCCCGTAAACTTAGTTGTTCTCCCTATGTTTAGTTACGACGTTATTCTCGGAATGGATTGGTTGACGAAGCATTCGGCTGTTATCGACTGCGCTTTGAAGCGAGTGACGCTTACACCGTGGGGAGAAGGAAAAGTGACGTACGTTGGATCGCGAGTGAGGTCTTTACCTCCAACAATTTCGGCGGTGCAGGCGAGGAAGCTTATCATTGGAGGCGATCAGGTGTTTTTGGCATTTGTTGTTGCTCCAACAAAGCAAGCAAAGAAGAATCTGGAAGATATTCCTGTGGTGTACGAGTATCCAGATGTCTTTTCATCAAACTACTCTGGATTAGCACCACAGAGGGAGGTGGAGTTTGAGATTGAGTGTGTGCCAGACACTAATCCTATCTCTAAGGCACCTTATAGGATGGCATCGTCGGAGTTGAAAGAGTTAAAGGAACAGCTCCAGGAGCTTTTGGACAAAGGTTTTATTCGTCCTAGTATATCACCGTGGGGAGCGCCGGTGTTGTTTGTTAAGAAGAAGGATGGGTCGATGAGGATGTGCATTGACTATCGGGAGTTGAATAAGGTGACGATTAAGAATCGATATCCTTTGCCAAGGATTGACGACCTGTTGGATCAGCGGCAAGGAGCGTGAGTGTTTTCTAAGGTCGATTTGCGCTCAGGCTATCACCAAGTGAGGGTGAAGGGAGAGGACATTCCTAAAACAACCTTTAGGACTCGTTATGGACACTACGAGTTCTTAGTTATGTCTTTTGGACTAACTAATGCACCGGCAGTCTTTATGGACACGATGAACAAAGTCTTTCATGACTATTTGGATCAGTTCACCGTTGTCTTTATTGACGATATTTTGATCTACTCAAGGATGTCGGAGGAGCATGCGGAGCATCTGTGGAAGGCATTGGAGAGGCTTAGGAGGGAGAAACTCTATGCTAAAGTCTTGAAGTGCTAGTTCTGGCTGGATAGCGTGTCTTTCCTCTGACATGTGATTTCAGGTGAAGGAGTAGCAGTTGACCCGGAGAAGGTGAAGGCCGTGGTGGAGTGGACAAGACCAACTAGCGTGTTTGAGATTCAGAATTTCTTAGGACTCGCTGGTTATTATCGATGCTTCATCAAAGGTTTTTTGAAGCTGTCGGAACCACTCACTGCTTTGACTAGGAAGAATGCTTGTTTTATTTGGACGAAGGAATGTGAGCAATGTTTCCAAGAGCTGAAGAAGCGATTGGTGACTGCTCCAGTGTTGGCATTACCTACAGAATCTGGTAATTTCGTAGTGTATAACGACGCTTCTAAGAAAGGTTTAGGTTGCGTGCTAATGCAGAACGGCAATGTTATTGCTTATGCTTCACGCCAGCTAAAACCATACGAGCAGAACTATCCTACACACGACCTGGAGTTGGCAGCAGTTGTGTTTGCTCTTAAGATTTAAAGGCACTACTTGTATGGCGAGCGGTGCGAGATCTACACAGACCATAAGAGCTTAAAGTATTTCTTCACTCAGAAGGAATTGAAGGTGTGCCTGTACACCTAACTAACCTGATGGTTCAGTCAGAATTGTTTGCAAGAATCAAGACTGCTCATCTGAATGATCCTGAGTGTGCCAAGATCAAGCAATTGCTTGCGGAAGGTAAGGCAAATGAGTTTTGTCTTAAGGAGGACGGGTTGCTTAAATAAAATTCAAAAACCAACAAATAAAATTAAGGCTAGTAGGCTAGTAGCCAACGAAACAAATGCTTCAATCGCAGCAGCCACCAAGATCCAGCCAATATGCAACTTCAAGTTGGTAAGACACTAATCATCCTCAAGTAAAATGCTGGTGTTCTTCATAATTACTTCTACAAAAAATGAAACAAAAAATATTAAAATATCAATTGAAATCGATAAATGAAATTTGTAAATAGCAAGATATCATTAAGTAAAACTAAAATGATTAAAACGCTGACCTGAATCAAGCTTATAACTTTCAGCCTCATCAACCATATCGAAGTCATAACTTAGAGGTGTTGATCTTAACTAATTTTGTAAACATATCAATGCTTCAACCGTTTTTGGAGCCAATGAACTTCGAAAAGGATCCAACACACGTCCTCCTGTGCTAAAAGCCGACTCTGAAGCAACTGTTGTAATGGGAATAGCCAACACATCTCGTGCTATTTTGGCAACTATTGGGAATTTGGTTGAGTTCACCTTCCACCAAGTTAAAATATCAAAATTTGCACTTGCTTTTTCAACATCATCCGTCAAATATCGATCCATTTCCGATTGGCTTCCAATATCACTATTTGAAGAGAGGTACTTATGAAACCTATTCATGAAGTAAAGGTTAGCACTCTCATTTACTTCTATTGTCGTTGAGGAACCTTGAGATAATGCACTACCATGTTGAACTTGAGATGAACTCTCTCCAAAGCTGTAGTGATCATATAATTTGTCAAGAATTGACCTCAATCTTTTTTTCATGTTAACACATCTATCGGGACCAAGAACTTCTTTGAACCAAAATTCTAATGACATCAATTTGGTTCGTGGATCAAGTATAACCGCAATAAAAATCATCATATTAACCTTATCATTCTTATCAAGATCCCCCCAATATTTATTGTACTTCTCCATCATCCTTTCCGCCATAGAACTCAACACATGATCATCATTATCAATATACTCTTGTAAATGCATTTGAATGCCACAAATTTCTTGAAAGTACATATTAGATGTACAATACAAAGACCCTGAAATTCGCATTGTGGCATCATAAAAAAGTTTGAAAAACTTTAGAAAAATTCTAATACGATTCCAATCAAAATATGTAGGAGGTCCCAAACCCTCTTTCTCATTCTTTTCCTCATTCAATGTAGTCGTAAATTTACCATCAACCTTTTGTAAAAGTTGGAAAGCAGCTCTACATTTTTCAGCACCTTCCAACATCAAAAATGTTGAGTTCCATCTAGTTGGAACATCAAGACACAACAAACCTTTGAAATCAAGTTGTTCTCTTTCAATGCAAAGCTTAAACTTCTCAAATCTTGCAGGTGAAGACTTCACATACTTCACCGCACTTCTAACTCTCACAATGGAGTCATCAACCTCTTTTAAACCCTCAGTGACAATAAGATTTAAAATGTGTGCACAACATCTCATATGCATAAACTCACTCTCTAATATGGTGCCCTCCTTACTACAAGTTCTCTTCTTCACATGATCCAAAGCAGCATCATTGGTAGTAGCATTGTCAACTGTGATAGCAAAAATGTTACGAATACCCCACTCAAGCATACAAGACAAAATCATCTCCCCAATGGTATCACCTTTGTGATTAGGAATTAAACAAAAGTTTAAAATTCTTTTATGTAAATTCCAATCACTATCAATAAAATGAGAGGTGATTACCATGTAATTAAGCTTCTGCACCGAAGTCCATGTATCAGTAGTAAGACAAACCCGAACACCAGTTGTCTTGAACATTGCCCTCAACTTTTCCTTCTCAGACATGAAAAGCCTAACACAATCTCTCATCACAGTATAACGAGAAGGAATTGAAAACCTAGGCTCAACTGTCTTCATGAAATCCTGAAACCCTTCACCTTCCACAAACCTAAATGGCAACTCATCCTTAGTTATCATCCTAGCAATTGCTTCCTTTATTTTTGTAGCATTATATTTCGTAATCACCAAATTACCAACAGATTCATCTCCCATTGTCGATTGTCCTTCCCTTTTAACCTCAAAACTTAACTTTGATTGTGACTTGTCACCTTTATCAAACCTACCAGGATATTTTTTGCAAGCATTCTTCAAATGCATAAGCATGGATGAAGTACCTAGCCTTCTAGTGTGACAACTAAACAATTTGTTACAATACTTGCATTGTGATTTAGGATCCTCAGGATCACCCCCCTCTACCCTGGTAAAATGTTCCCAAACCATTGACGTTTGCTCAGATTTTTTTGGTTTTGGTGGGAGAGTTGAACTAGGGTTTTCAGTGCTAACACTATCACTATGAGTAGATTAAGCAGAATTAGAACCAATAGCACTAGCTGAATGACCATCCATGATGAGTCTACAATAAGTGGAAAAAAAAAAAAAACTTATAAATAAACTTAAAATGATGAGCTACAACAATTTATAAACAAAGTATAACATCCTGCTCACAAGGATACTAGGTAGGAAACATGTTCATTTACTTACAGATATTGCAACGAAGAAAAATCTTGGAATGTGTTTGGTATTAGGCCAGTCAGCTTGTTGAAGCTTAAGTCCCTATCAAAGTGATTAATTTCAGTAAGATGAGGCAGAAATCAAAAGCTTAAAAGACAAAACGAAAAATCAGCAAAAGTCCTATAGAGACACTAAAATCAGGAATGATAGAGGGAAAAAAAAATCAGGAATGATAGAGGGAAAGAAATCAGCAATATAGTAGTCATGATTCTATATTGGTTATGAAGCTAATGAGAAATTATGACTTTTCTGTCTTTGTTGCAGAGGAAAATAGTAGTCATGATTCCAAGCTTGAATTCTCTGAAGATGAGGAAATTAAGCCCATGGAAAACGTAAAGACAGTTTGATTAAAGCCCATTGGAAAGATGTGGAAGCAAGCAGCGAAGAAAAATGGTTGGATAAATGGGTTTGTTGAAGGCATGATGCAATTACTATTAATATTATTAATATTTAATACAATTTCTAACTCATGTCAACATTACTTCCGTAGCACACTTGCATTGAAAGTAATATTCTACCAAATAAGAATAACACCAGAAAAAAATACTACTTTTTCGCACAAACAATTCCCAATAACAGAGTAATGACTATTGAGCTCCTTGCTCACCTTAAAAAAGAGAACTCTTTGCCTAAAAGAGAGAGCTTGGAAAAGAATAAGAATAATAACAGGATGCCCAATATCCCCAAATTTAAAAATCATAAGACAGCTTGAATTTAATTCTATCTTATATATGTTACATTCTCTGACAAATTTTGGTTTGGTGGTACAGAGTATTCCTTACAACAGAGAGTAATGTCCCCTGTCAAATTTGTTGTTGTTTCGATTGTTTGAACATAAATAATCCCGAGGATCCAAGTTATCCTATGACTGAAAATGATCTCAAAACTCCTGCCTTGTCTAGGCACGTAATGGAGCAAGTCACTTGCTTGGTGATGAACCGACAAGGCACCGAAGATCTCGCTTTGTTCGAGCAAATGTTCCAGACAAGGGTTCTATGCAAACGATACGTTATTTTTATAGACCCACAAATCAGATCAGAAATCACAAATCACTACAAACCCACAAAACCCACAAATCACGAATCACTACAAACCCACAAAACCCACAAAACAGAAATCACTACAAACCCACAAAACAGAAATCAAAAATCACTACAAATCCATAAAACCCACAAAACATAAATCACTACAAACCCACAAAATATTTTAAATGAAAAGTAAGAGAGAAATCTGAAAAAAATTTCTCAGAGAAAGAGAGAGAGAGAGAAAGAGACGAGAGAGAAACCTGGGAGCGACGACTAGGTCAGTGCTCCGAGACTGAGGAGAAGTGGCGCCGGCGAGGTGAAGAAGAGAAGAGAGCCTGAGAGAGAGTGAGAGGCGAGAACTGGAGAGGTCTGAGACTCTTGAGGGTGTCGTGAGTGGCTGGAGAGTGAAGAGGCGTCTGACTATCTGAGTGTGTCGTGAGAAAATGAGAGAGGCTAGGGCATTTTTTAGGAAGGTTGTAAATCGCGGGGCGGGTATCCACGTAAAAAAATTTTGTGAACCCGCAACCCGCCCCGCAAAAAAACATTAAAATTCAACCCGCAACCCGCAAAAAACACTAAAAATCCGGCCGGGTCGGTTCGGGTCGGTTCGGGTTTGCGGGTTTCGCGGATCCTTGCCCAGCCCTACTCACAGTCGAACGCAGGGGGCACGGTTGAACGCAGTCCCAGTCATCCCACAGATCACGTGGTTGCCCTAGCCGGCCCTAGGAGTCCATCGTTTCCATGCTTGCGCCGTGGCAGATTTCTGCGGTCGAACGTGGAGTACACGTTCGAACGCCTTGCCTGCGTTCGAACGCAGACCAGTGACTTGTCAGTCTATAAATAAGACCTTAGGTCCATTTTGACGAGAGCTTTTCTTTTGGGCGTGTTTTTAAGAGTGGTTTGCCATTGTAGGCCCTGCTCTGCCCATTTTCTTTGTAACCCTTTCATTTTATTTAATATTAATGCTTTGTTTTAGTTCCTTTATGCTTCCTTATCACATGGGAGGCTAAATCCTCAACTAAGGTTGAGGATGTAGCCTAACCATGGATTTTATGCTTATTGTTTATGTTTAAGTTGATTATTTCCGTTATTTCTTTATTGCTTAATCGTTTCTCACTTAGTTTGGTAACAAAACCAAGTGAGATTGCACAGTAGTCGTTTATTTTTGGTTTTTCGTCCGATGGATACATTCCATCCTTCGGTTTATGCCCATTTATCCATAGTAGTTTGTGTCTTAACACATTCACTTTGGATCCTTTGGCCTTAAACCGTTTATGGTTTGTCTTTCGTCAAATGGACGGATTCCTTGAATCCTTCGATAGGCGCAAGAGATAAAGCGTTATTTTTAACCGATAGACAGATATGTTAGCTTAGCATTTTCAATTTGCATTCTTGAAATGGTGAGGTGAAAACCTTAGCCTTAGTGTTTAATTTTGTTTACTTTTCTGCATTAAATTAGTTTATATTTTCGTTGTCACCAATCACCCTCATCGGAGTTAGGTTAAAGTAACATTAACCTAGACTCAAAGTTAATTTCGTTAAAAACAATACACGGTTCCTTGTGGTTCGATTTCGGTACTTGCGCAACGCTATACGAACTACGATTCGTACAATTGCGAGTACCTAAATTTGATACGACCAGTATCGTGATCGGATGTACAGCTTGTCGTTGCACGACGGACGTACGCTCTCGAGCCAAGACGTACAGTCACTGTGTGACAGGAAAATTCTATTTTCACCAACCGTCCTGTAGCTCCTGTTTTCCTTATTTTAGAATTGTTTTAGTGGAATTAGGACTAATAGGAGGTTTTCCACAGATTTGGGGAACCCAAATCTTTTGGAGTTTTAAGAGACGCATATCGATCCAGGTGAGTTTTAACTCACATAATGCGCATTTTTATTTTCCATGCACTACACGTCTATTTTGTATACTGAGCAAACATGCATATTTTACAACTCTCACGTTTTGTACGTATTGCACATGAACTCTATTTTTGGGAAAAACGTTATGCTGAACATGTTAACCAAGTGGGACTTGTAAAATAACATGCATGTAAAATACAGACAAGATAATTGCATAGTATGACATGGTACACCGGTACGTACAGTAGCAACGGCCATGGGCTTACTATACATGTTAGCTTTATGGTCAAATGTGTGCGTTATGTGAGGGTTGTGGATCCATTGGTTTCGTGACCTTGATGTAACCATTCCCAATGGTTCGGTCACTACAGGACGGACGTCATTAGTTGGTGTAGGCCACTCGGGGTCGGACCCGATCGTGCCATTAATGTTACGTACGGTATGTTGTACAATGGCTGGGGCACTGACATTGTATTATAGGTCCCTCGGGATAGCATCAACCCTGCTGAGAATGGGTAATATCTTGGGTTGACCATACTGTTGAACTATGAATATTGTTTACATCATATGCATATATCATTACTATATATATATCACGCATAATTAAACTGTCACGATGGAACTGCTTTTGCTTATTAAACACATGAGTTCATTATTAAAACTGGCATGAGCATTATCTGCGTTAAAAGTCACTAAGTCTTAGACTTACCCCCTTTATTTTATGTCTTTCCCCATCATTACGAATAATTGCGTAGTTTATCTGCTTGAGACAAGGATGCCGTCAGAACCTACTTGGGTGATTGCTCAGGACCTGATTCGGGTGATCTTTGAGGATATGGATCCTGTGTGGCTTAGGACGATGTGGGAGGATGGAGGATCTGCCTGTGCAGACATAATAGAGATTCTGATCTTATTAGCTTTGTTGAAGCTTAAGTCTAGGCTTTGATCTGTTGATCTTTTGTGAACAATGTTGTAGTATCTTATTTTGGGAATGTACCTATTGACGATCTGATGACCGATACATTTGGTGACTCTTTATTATATTATGGATGCAGTACTTTATGTCTGATATCTTGTGTGATGTTTCATTTACTATCTCTTGATCCCATAGTCTTGGTAAAGTCTTTCGCTGCAGTTTTCTCGTTACGACGAGGAAGGTGTTTTTCCCGGAGGTCGAGTCTCGGAGAGACATGACTAGGATGGCGGGTCGTGTGGTCAATTACTAGTTAATTGATATTCCCATTGAGCGGGGCGTAACACAAAACCTCAAGAGTTCCTCCTCCGACAGCATCGAAACATTCATGAAAGCTCACAAACACTCACAAATGGCCAACAAGTAGCCTAAGGGCGAAGAGGGGGGTTGAGGGGCGGATTTGGTGTGAAATGGGCAAGGGGGTATTTATAAGGCCAAAAAGCAGTGGACGTCCGGTCAAAGTGGCGTACGTTCGGTACTATTACACAGCGGTCCAAAGGCTGTCTCGTACGTCTAGGTATTACCCGGAGGGTATTCCAAAAAGTAATGTACGTCCGGTACTTTTGAGCGTACGTCCATGTACTCTTTACAGAGTATGGCGTACTATCTGTCAGCGTATGTCAGGTGGTCCCCTAGCATACGTCCGCACTAAAAGACAAGAGCGTACATCCGTCAACCCTAGCGTACGTCCACACTAAAATACAAGAGTGTACGTCTGCCAAAAAGTAGCGTACGTTCGGTCCAAAAGTCTAATTCCCCAAAATGCCCTTCTGGCGATCCTAGTGACCCAAAGTCCAAGTTAACCCTTCTAACCAAGCTACTTATGCCTAGTTAAATATTTGGGTCACTACAACTAGCCACCCCAATATTTGTCTTTTTCTTTTTTAAGTTTTGATTCTTTAAAAAATAAATAAAATAAAATAAAAAATTGTTAGGATACGTGACATGTTTTTGTTATAACACATGCTAGTCTGTTAGTTTGATTGATAGAACTAAACTGGTATTTACCCATAAATCACGTATCATCTATGATACAAATTAAAACCTAGGTGAAAAAAAAAAAAAAAAAATTAAAGTGAAAGCCTAAGTACTAAAAATGTTATTAACCCTAAATTTTTTGGTTTTCCTATGTGTTTGTTGTGTATATCTAAATTACTATACAATCCTTCACATTATAAGATCTTTAGTGTATACGATTCCTTCACATTGTAAGATCTTTAGGGTGAAACAATTTTAATTTTTAATTTTTTTTTTTTTTATTTCAAGTACCATTTAACTAAATGTAAATTCGAATTGTTTTTATTATTATTATTATAAGCTCATAACCCGCATTATGCGCGGGATTCTTCATTAAAATTTAATTTTAAAATTTAAATGCATATTCATCGTACTTTTTATTGTATGTTTAAAAAGACGTATAAAAATATATCTCACATCTTTAAATAAAAAAAAACATTTAAAGTTGTACACCGTTACATTACTAAACATAGTGAAACAAAATTACACAAAACATGAATGTATAAATCACAAAAAAAAATAAAAAAAAAATAAAAAAGAAAGAAAAGAAAGAAGACTATCATAAGACACATAATTTTATTTTAATCCATAAAAATTTAAACATATTAAAATATTTGTTTCCATATGTGTAATTTATAACGAAAAGAAGTATATTAAAAAAAAAAGAAAAAAAAATTAGCAAGAGGAAAATTTGAATTATGATTATTAAAGTAATAAAAAAAATTAGAAGAAATTAATTGTGATGAAATTTGTGTAATACCTATTATATATTTATGTTTCAATACAAATAAAACTCATATAATTATGGACATGTAAAAAAGACTTTGCTTTCAAAAGCAAAAAATTCAAAAAAATTATTTGAGTAAATCATTATAATTGAATTTCAAGATTTAAACTCATTTTTCTTTCAACCACCTTAATTCCCATATATATATGTAAAAGAAACTACTATTAGAGTATGAATAAAATATAATATAGGTAAATTTGAACAAAAAATTGGAAACGAAAGAACAAAATCATAAGAAATAAAGACAAACAAGCGAAAAATGAAAAATACTCGTACAATAAAAAATAACTATATTTTTTGTATACTTTCTTTTCACTACAATGAAATTCATAAATTATTAATTCAATGGATTATGTGAAGGGTTAAATACCTAAAACCCTTCTTAGGATTTCAAAACTTTATTTATTTTTTTTTTTTTAGGGTTGATTTTAATCACAGGAGGTCCCTGTGGTTTTTTTTTTTTTTTGACATGTCCGCACAAGAGGGGGGAGGGGGGATTCGAACTAGTGACCTCCGCTTCATTAAGCGTGGTCCCTGTGGTTTTGATAAATGACCTAACCAGTCCCTCCATCCGTGTGGACCAATTAAAAGTTTTTCATTTGGCACAAGTGGCCACGTCATCACACCTAATTAAAATTTTTTAACAAAAATTAAAAACATATTTTTTTTCAAAAGAATAAAATCTGGGCCATTTGGGGGTGGCCAAAACCACCCCCTTGGGCACCAAGGTGGCCAAGATTTTTTTTTTTCTTTTTTTTTAAAAAAGAAAAATTTATTAGGTTGTGATGGCGTGGCCACTTGTGGCAAATGTCAACTTTTAATTGATCTACGCTGACTAAGAGACTAATTTGATCATTTATGAAAACCACAAGAACTTCCTGTAATCAAAATGAAACCATAGGGAAAATAAAATAAAATTTTGAAACCCCAAGGGAGTTTTAGGTATTTAACCTTTAATGTGATTTTGTAAAATACTCGTAGAATAGAACCATGTTTGAAACATTTTTTAATAGACATTTGAATTTCATTTTTGTGTTACTTATTAGTCCGACCCTTCCAAATGCAAAATCCTTGCTTCGCCACCATTTAGAACTTAGAAAAAATTGTTAACTTCATACAAAGTAGCGCCCATAAGCTTGGAGAAAAAAGAAAAGTAGCGCCCATATACCCTGTTTGTAGAGCATTAGGTCTCACTTTACACAAATGTATTGACACTAGGATCAAATTAGAAGTATTCATTCTTCTAACCCCCCATCCTTTTTTTCCCCCTTCCATCTTTTCATCTTTTGGAGAGAGAGAGAGAGAGGGTTATTATTATTATTATTATTTTGGGGGGNGAGGGGAGGGAGGGGGGATTTGCACGCAATGTACTTCCTATGAAGGGGCTTCATTTGCAAACTATTTACAATGTCTGAACAAGCCTATTATACAAACCGAGGACTGATATCTCAATCATTGCCTCAATAATATTACAAACAATGAACAATGAACAATGAACAAAGAGAAGGAAAAGAATAGAGGCCTAAGACTTTTTAAGGATATAACAAAGGTTTTTTCTATTACATAACATAAATGATACATGGGGCTGAAAAGGCATTCTCTTCACAGAGATTATACTGAACCGCTCACCGGGCTACGAAAGATTTCATCAGCGTGAGCAGCTGGCACATAGATTGCATCCCGCAGCGTGCTGTGTGTTCGGCCGTAAAACACATAAACAAGCACTCCAATTGTCAACCACACAGAAACACGGGCCCAGGTGGCAGCACTGACAAAGCATGATCATAATAAACATTAGAAGGGGAAACATAGCAAACATTAGACTATATGCTACATGTGCAAGTACAAATGAGCCTTCCATTACTTCTTGCTCTTGTTATCCATATTGCTTTTCTTTATTTACTTATTTTGACTGATTCAAATGCAATATTATAGCATTTGAACACTTCCTTTCCTCATAAAACTAACTTAATCTAATGCTTTATTTGTTCAATAATAAGGTAAGAACGGGATAAGAACTACAATTACATAATGGGTGGATTTTGTAATATTTCCACTCATTCTACATTAGTCTGCTATAGGTCATAACGAGAGAATTCCTGTCAACACATATTGCACATGGGGTTATTTATCACATGGAGAATTCCTGCCAAAAAATAGAGGACATCATGATGTTGTGAGATCAGTAAGACTAAGAGAGCAATTTGTCCCCGGGTATTTTGCTATCATGCTCTCAATATCTGAAAATGTGAATCCACTTTCTTCAATTTGCTTTATTTTGCTACCAATAAAATCTTTAAAATAGTTTCAGTATGAATTCGCCTTATTCTCAACAGAGTCAAAATAAGTCCACGACAGAGCAAACCTACTAAAAAAGAACTTGGTGCAAGTTGACCAGCTACTCACCCAAGATTAAGCAGCAAGTAAACATTGATGAGAATGCAAGCAATAGGTAGCAGTGGCACAAATGGGCAAAGAAAACCTGAAAAAGAGATCATTATATCATCACCAAAGTAAAAGTGGAAAAACTATAGCCCCCAAACAACATTTTACATTTGGTGCAACTTACTGAATGATTTTAAAAAGCTTACGTTGGATTACAGTAAAAAAGGGTTGGTCATGCAGCTACCCCTACCTGTTTGGAGGGGATGGTTGCACAGCGATCCCTCACCTATTTAGAGGGTTTGGTCACACGGCGACCCCATTTGTTCATAGGGATGACCACGTAATCACCCCCTATCCGTTCAAAAGGGTGGCCATGCACCACCCCTATCTAATCAGAGCGAGTACCCCGCGGCCACCTTGTGTTATCTTTGTGTCAGTTTCTTTTTTAAAGACAATTTGGTAACTCAAACGCATGTGCAAGGTACTTGCTATCTCCATCCCAAATAACGACCAATTTTTACACATGGGGCAACTTGAAAGATTGTTGTAGTTTATATGACAATCCGCTTTGTTGTGGGTTATCAGTTTTTAAAATAAAAATTTTTAGATCATGTTTTATCAAGCAAATCATCACAGTTTATAGGTCCACGTTGTAGTTTAGAGGTCAATTTGAGAATGGGGTGGCAGGGGGCCAAACTGTAACTTACCCAAAAGCTTAACATATCAGCCCCACATGTATGCTTGGTAAATCAAGTAAACCATGTCAAAGAAATAGATTTGAAATAAGACTCAGCATCTCAATGTAGGCCTTGCTTTAAAGCCTGAAATGTGTATTCCAATGTGTAGTAGTTTCTTTTCATGACATCCGAAACAGGATCCTAGCTAAAGTTCTTCAATTTGTCCCATTTCCTACTATATTAGGGATAAATGTCTAATAGACTAAGAGAAGTCACATATTTGAGACATATTATACCATTTTGTGCGCAACATCAATAGTTAATACATTCTGAAATGTCAAGACATTCTTTCAGATTAACTTTGTCAAGTTATCGACTGCACAAGTTGTAATGGTAAGCATACCTCCTGCATGCCCAAAGCTGTGCCTCGCATCATCCTGATCTATACAGGTCAACACAACCAGTCCAGATAGAAGAAGAGTACCACCAACTCCACATACTGTGAAGCGAAGGGATCTGCTATTCAAAAAACCAATGCTGTAAATGACTAACAAAATACAAATAAAACCCGGACCACATACAAGATGTTTATGAAGAAAAGTGGGGGTGGAAAAGGGGAAGATAATTGTCATCGGCTTAAATGCAAAACAATATTTTCTTTTTTTATTTGTATGTATCAGACTTAAACTTCATTGATCTCTCTCTCTCTCACACACACACACACAATCATTGAGAAATCTTGCATTAAATTGATAAAAATTACCATTCATATATATATAAAAGCTAAATCACTTTCAGAAGTACTTTAATATTGTGACATGAGGCGTGAACCCTTTTTATTTTAAAGGTAAACCGGTTTTTTAATGCATAATTTGTGAACCGATTTTCTAAGAAAAAATCAGTTATTAATTAGCGTCATTAATTGCATTAATTATATATTCAAGAGTTTTTCATATATAAATTATTCAATAAATTAAGTATTATTAATGTCTCAGTCAAATAAGGAAACAAATAATATAAATTAAATTATTATGTTTAGTCAATTTAATATGTATGTTAATACGTTGGTCATATATATGTGACCAGTTTTTCTTAAAAAATCGGTCATTATTCATTGATTAGCGTTATTAATTGTATTAATTATATTTCAATATAATCTTAGTGTCACTAATTGCATTAACTATATTATAATCTATGTATTATTCTTGCTATTTTTTTTTCTTTATACTATTTATTTTAAATCATATATACTTATAGGAACAAAGATTTATTTATTTTTTATTTAAAGACGTGATATATATATTTTTATACGTCTTTTTAAATTATAATAAAAAATGACATGTTTAAACAATAATGAAGAATCCCGCGTATAGCGCGGATTATAAAAACTAAACCGGTTACAAATTGAACCGGTTCATGTTTTTTAAGTGAAAAACGGAGGGTTTTGTATTTTTGAAACTGTGTTTAGTATCCCACTAGACTCTCACACCGACTTAGTCTATGTATATAACTCAACCATTCAAATCCCTTAAAAAAAAAAATTCAAAAAACAAAACCTCAACTATTCAAATAGGGTTTTCTCTACTATCCACAGTCACTTTTATCTTTGTCACTCTTCCTTACATCTAGGTTATCTATGTTCAGCAATATATTGTTGTATAACCTGTAGTATGTTTTATTATTATTATTGAAATAGGCGTAATGATTAATTGTATAGATTATCGGATTTTTACTCAACATAATGATTAGGTATTTATTTTTTATTTCATTAGCAAAAATAATTTTTATAATACATATATATGATTAGCATCCTACGAACAATTATATATTCAATGTCCAAACCAAAGTGTAAAATCACAACGGTTATCTTGGGGCATATTTTTGCTTAGTGTCCATTAGTTTATAAAATCATTAATTGTTCAATATAACATGTTTCTTATTTGATTTTTTTTTCGAGGCCTATTCGCCTATGAGATTTTTTGTTTATTTGTATGATTTACCCGAATTTATATGTTGAGTAATATATTAGTGTATAACTTTTAGTATGTCTTTTTTATTTAAAGAGGCGTAATATTTTTTTTTTTTCAACCTATAAAGAAAAGTTCGATAAAAATATGTTTAAATTTTGAAATTAAACTATAACAAAGAATCTCGCGCGTACTTTTTTCTACAATCAAAGTACTTTTTCGAATGTTCATAATTTTGAGTTTTATTTATATTAAAATCTAATAAGTATTACACCAACAATATTAGAAATTCTTTCTAATTTTATATTAATGTTTTGATTAAGCAAAATTCAAGTTTTCCTCTTACAATTATGAAAAGTAAATTTCATAATACTTATAAAAAGTGTGATTATAATATAACCCTAAAAATCCCGCGCATTGTGCGGGTTATAAGCTCGTTCCTAATAGTTTTAAGTTTTTTGGACACCTGGTATCTAATCATGAAGCCGGAGAATAGGAGATCATGCATTAAAATCCTAAGACCTTCCCATGATTTAAAAACTTCATGTCTTTGACCCATATATGAAAGAAGTGATGGAGCCCAATAGCTTAAATATCTAGTAAATGGTATCATCTTGACAGAAAGAAGACCATTTTCTCTAGATTTCACATCTACAGGAAGCATCAGGGAATTCGATTCTGTACCCACAAAATTTTGTTGTCAGTGCAACTAATGTACTAAGATAATCTGGAGCTAAACCCACCTGGGAAGAGCCAAATTTGAAGCTGCATATGTAAGGAGAAACACCCCAACACATGTGAACATTATGGTCCAACCAGCAATTTTCCGCCTACTTTCCTCATTTAATGTATCTGCAGCAATTGATGCATAGGAGAAAAAAAATAAGCACTAAAGCAGCTTCTAGATGGCAGAAAGTAAGGCAATAACATTATGTGAGTTCTACTACAGATATGTGTCTACTAGTCAGGCTCACCCAGTAATTTAATTAAGAAAAGTGTCTTCCTATTCATTTAATATGGATTGAGTTCATGAAGCCATATAGATGACATACTCTGCAAAATGGCTTCATAATCTTTTTAATTTTCATCTCATAAAGTACTTGTGATAGAGAACAAGGCAGAAGAAATTTTGCTTCCAAAAGCAAGAGAAGTGCATCCAAAATGTTAATTAAACAAACCAGGTGCATAAACTCTCATTACTACAATGAAACATGGAATACTGATCGTTTAAATAAAAACAGATGCAGGAATATTCAAACTTGAAAAGATCAAAGTGTATTTTTCGGACTAAAGGATTTCTGGCTGGCTCCAACAAATGCCAAAGGTTGACAGGGACGACAGGGTGTCAACTTATGGAAAAGATGCATTGCATATGACAAAAAGAATGCTCAAGTAAGAACTGAGAGCAGGTAACATACAGTTGCCTAGAAACAGCTGTTTTGCAATAAGAGGAAATTCAGCAGACGCATCCTCCTTGCCAAGTAAAGGTTTAGCACTATCCTTAGAAGTGCCAACATTAACCTTAGAGTCTTCTCCATTAGTATCCTGGGTACTCTTACCATATTGCAATGACAATGAATCAATTGAATCCCGAAGAGACGAAGGCAATGGCACCTCATCTGGTGGAACATATCTGAGTATCAATACAGATATTGCTACCATGGTGAATGCAAGAAGTGTACCCACACTGACCTGCACATCATAGACAGGTATCAACAACTCAAACATAGAATAGAATCATCATTATCATGCTTTAGAATGGTAAGCATTTCCAGATTTTCAATTCTTCAAATAATAGCAGGAGCCCAGCAAGTCCAGTCAATGGGGGGCCAGCCTAGGAAAGGGTGCTCTAAGTTGCATTAAATTGATCTAGGCTGTATACTGTTCCCACGGGGCAGCAAAAAAAAAAAAAAAAACACAAAACAAAAGGTTGTTTGAACCATTACCATCGGTTTGACCCCTTCAAGAAATGTAATATTTGATTTCAACAAGAACTTATCAAAAATATTCTAGAGATGGCCAGTAATATACATAATAAAAAAGTTAGGCAGTTATAACCAGTGAATGGTTCCACCCTGAAGCACACAGATCCGATTGTGTAAACCACAAAGATGGAGAACTTAATTAGACGTTCATCACTAATTTGAAGTTCATATTAGGATAAGAGGTCATCACCCCCACCATACAACACCATTAGATCCTAGTTGCAGCAAAAGCTAACTCACCATCCCTGCCAACTCTGAAACATCCATAAAGAATGCCAAGATTGCAGAACCAATTCCAGTCACTATTGTGCTCTTCAGAGGAACTTGAGTGTGTTGGTTAACATCTGAGAAAAATTTTGGCAACAATCCATCTCTAGACATAGCCAACAGAATCCGTGGCTGCGAAACACAGAAAGATGAAAGACATATATCAGCAGGCTGGAGGAGAAAGAAATCCTCATATGTGAGAAGCAACAAAATGTTTTGAACATAAACCAGCACAAAGGAGTACAACCCATACTAGGTGGATCTTAAGAGTAAAATACACAAGAAAAAGAAAGGGATGGAATAATTTCTTCATAGCATATCATTGAAATTTCTTCCAAAACAAACTCTTATTCTCTGAAACTTTTTGTTCATACTAACTGTCATGCATTAAATCTAACCTATTCATTCACTTTGACCGACACGAGATAACTGTATTTTGCTTAGATTCCAGATAGTAGACAACTGAATTCATACGTTTTTCAATGTGTATGCTATATAGCTTTAAACAATAAGAAATGTGCAGAGGTCCGCACTATACATGAGTATATTCATTCACACCAAAATAAAAATTCCAAATTTTACTAATTATGAGATGATACCTTGTATTATTGGGTATATTTGTTGATGGTTTTGAAAATAGATTTTTGCCTTTTTATTTGATTTGTTTTAATGTGATATAAAGTTGAGAAGTGTCTTTGGTGGGTTCCACAATTGAGAAAATGTTTTTATTTTATTTTATTTTATAAGTAATGTAAATTCATTTAAAACGCAGAGGGCACAACCTACAATAAGTATACAATAGAATCCCTAAAATATAGAAAAAGAAGAGCAAAATTTCAAAAACTCAAAAAAAAAATAGACACATGCAAACTATTCCATACTACTCTCCATGTATAAAGGGAATGTAGCATCATCTTCAGCGCACTTAAGAAAATGATTTAAATCTTTCTAAGTTAAGTAAGCACTCCTCTCTCACCCCC